>OX451735.1:500559287-501195156 GCA_948472305.1 Vicia faba | reverse complement strand
TATATATATATATATATATATAGTATATATATATATATATATATATATATATATATATATATATATATATATATATATATATATATATATATATATATATATATATATATATATATATAATATACAAGATGTGTATTATACATATTAATTAATAATATTTAATATTAAAATAAAAAAAAGTATTTTTCTATAAAATATTTTTAGGAGGTAAAAATAAGATAAAAGTGTATAAAATATATTTGTGCTATTTTAGTATTTTAAACAAAAAGTATATATTTATTTATTTATGTACAAACTAAAAGAAAAAAAATCAAATAAATACCTAATAAATTCAAAAATAATGAGAAAAAATATTTTTATATTTTTAATATGCTGAGAAAAAATAAATGAGTCAATTAAAAAAAGAAAAAGTCAAAAAACATTAAAAATAAAGCAAATGGGCTCAGGGGGTGTAAAACCAAAAAGGTGGTGTGAATAAGAAAATAACTCCAGGCCCAGCCCAAGAAGACATTGTCTTCAACCTTCAGACAAAACCAGTTCAAAAACGCGCGCCCTTCTTCTCAAACTTCTAACTCCTGATTCCTGACTTATTAATGAAAACTCATAACATAAAAAATGTTCAGCATCAAGAGACGAATCCAACCATATGCAGAACTTGATCTAACTCTCTAAGATGAGGGAGAATTTCTTCTCCCCCAAATCCTAACCTAGATTTTCTGCCATTTTCAAACCTTAAATTCTCACAGCTCAAGCAAAAGAAATGAAAAGTAAAAACATGTACATGTTCAGTGGCATGAGTAGAACATTGCTTATTCACAAACTTAGAGCTAATGATGCCTAATAAGAGAGATAGAAGTTCACCAAAATACCTGTTCAGTTGAAGTTCTATCTGGCAATGGGGAAGCTTTTAGTGCAAGGTGATGATTGGTAAAGCTTCCTTGAAGTCCAGGGATGCTATTCCAATGTTTACTTTGTCTTGAAAGCTTTTGAATCGTGCTAGAGCACTTCACCTGCAAAACAAGAAACTGAAAATGGTGGAACTGGTTAGAGGGATTACAGGTCGTGTTTCAAGTCATGGTTAGCTTGCATAGATGCTAGGGAATGTGTGTGAACTGGTTTGGGCAAGAGAGCTTGAGGGAAATGGAAGATGGCACTCAAACTGCAGGCCTGGCCCTGTTTTTGCAGTTTGAAGGTGATTCTGAGATTGGGAGTGTATGAGAGATGTTTGGGTAGTGCACTAGCTTGGTTGGGATGTCTTGAGTGTGTTTCACAAGTTCACTTCAGTGTTTGCAAGCTGATATGAGAGTTGTGTTACAATATGCCAAGTTACTTACACTTTAAACAACAAATGCCCAAGTTGTGTTCTAGGTCAGTAGAGGCCCCCTAATGAGCTGCATAATCCCTTCTTGATCAGAGTGTTTTGCTCATAATCTTGTGCCAATTAGATCTCATTTGTACTGCTTGGATTTTCAATTGGACATAAAGTTACCTTTTGCAAAAATGGAAGAAATGCTTTATCTATAAATGGATTAATCCTTTAGGCAATGCTTGAACTCATGAAACAAGGCCTTGGCACAAAGGTTTTGCATTGAATTATTGAGTGTCAAAGGGTTTTAGGACCTGTAATTTAGCACAAACTATGCTGACTTGAAAATGGCTTAAGTTATGAACATGTTCATGATCAATTCAAAAGTGAGTTTTTTGCCAAATTGTAAAATTCGATTCTCTCAAGTTATGAGGTTGTTTGAGAAGTTCTTGGACATTTTGGAAAGCTTGGAATGTGTACTACAATCCATCTTTGAAATTCAAATTGAAATTCCAAGTGGAAGTGTATGGAAAATGGCCTTGAAGTTGGGTAGAAAACCTTGTCAAAATAGGTTAAAATTTCACTAAGTTAAGAATGGTTTAGTGCCCTTATTCAAAAATTTGTAACTTGAGATACAAGCCTCAAATGGGAAAACTTTGTGAATCAAAGTTGTATATTATGCAACAAGCTACAACTTTCATGTTTTGACTTTTGTTTGAATCCAAATGGATCTTGGTGAAAAAGTGGGGAAAAGTTGGGAAACAATTAGGGTTTTTTATAACTTAGAAAAATTCTAAGTTATGAAAAATTCTAATTTCTAACCCTAATTTGCATTTTGTGATTTCTTGGTGAACAAGTTTCATGATTTGGCATGTTTTGATGAAAAATGAATCTTGACTCTTGATTTTGACCAAAAAGTCAAAGTTTGACTTTTCAGTGTACAGTCAAAATTGATCAATTGACTGGGGAATTCAACTGTCAATCTTGTGTACTTGGGATCTTTTGAGTTTGTTGAGCATGTAAAGATAATTCCATGGGGTCTTTGAGTCCATATGTGAGCTTGTTTTGCCATTGGCTAGGTCAAACAGTCAAAAATTGCCTTTGTGCAGTCAAAACCCTAAAAATGACCATTTTGCCCTTTTGGTGATTTGATCAAATTTCTTGTGGAATTGTGATCCAAACTTGATCAAATGGTTCATGGAAGTTTATAATGTTGATGTGGGTCAATTTCCATGAGGTTTGACTGTCAATTGGCCACAATTGACTTTTTCCCCAATACAGCTGATTTCTAGGTCAACTGTCCAATTGACTGGGCAAAACTTGGAATCAAGGCTTGAAACTTGATGTGGATAAACTTGGGAGTCCAATATGAAGAATGAAAGTCATCTTAGGCACTTTAGGTCAAAACATCTTGGTGCAAACACAAACCCTAATTTGGGTCAACAGTGCAAGGAGAAGTCTTGAGCAGATGAAACCCTAACTGGATCTTGGGCTTCAAAGGTTTTGTGATGAGAAATCATTGAGAAATGGGAGGGCAAATTTTGGGGTACTACAGTTGCCCCTGTTCAATCTTCTTGAATCCGAAGAGTTAGATTGGCAAGTTTGCCTTTCGTGACTCGAGGGTAAAAGGAGATTGGACACTAGAGTGCCCGGAAATTTGCACTCGTCAAAGCAATGGATGCGGGAATGGGCTTAGAGATGCCATTTGGAGATGGGCTTAATGATGCCATCTGGAAAAGTGACAGAGACTTGTCGGGGATGGGCTTAGAGATGCCATCTGGAATGAGTATCAGGAAGGTGTCCATGCTTTGGACCATTTCTGAACTAAGGGTCTGAATAAGCAATAGATTGACATCCGTTGTTGGGAGGAATCCGTAAACTGTTTTCAGAAGTTTGAGAAGAGTCTGAACAAGCGATAGGTTAACATCCGTTACTTGGAGAACCCGTGAACTGTTTTCAGAAATCTTGAAGTTGAATAAGCAATGGAGCAGCATCCGTTGTTGGGAAGCGTCCGTAAACTGTTTTCAAAAGGTTGCATCTGAACAAGTGATAGATTGACATCCGTTGTTGGGAAGAATCCATAGACTGTTTTCAGAAGTCTGGAGAAGAAACTGAACAAGCGATAGGTTAACATCCGTTACTTGGAGAACCCGTAAACTGTTTTCAGAAATCTTGAAGTTGAATAAGCAATGGAGCAGCATCCGTTGTTGGGAAGCGTCCGTAAACTGTTTTCAAAAGGTTGCATCTGAACAAGTGATAGATTGACATCCGTTGTTGGGAAGAATCCATAGACTGTTTTCAGAAGTCTGGAGAAGAAACTGAACAAGCGATAGGTTAACATCCGTTACTTGGAGAACCCGTAAACTGTTTTCAGAAATCTTGAAGTTGAATAAGCAACGGCGTAGGGTTGCTTGACGAGGGGTCCGTGTAAAACTGCATCTGAAACTGTTCATGATAGCCTTTTATTCTTATCCTGTTCAGACAAAATGTTAGCTAAACACAGAATTATGTTGCATGAAATGCATGATGCAATATATGTTATATGAATATTTATGATATGAATGCGTATGTAAGCTGATGAGCTGTCTTGCTGGGGATAGATGAATCCTGGATGACTGAAGATAAGAACAACTTGACCACTGCCGGGAAGAACAAATCCTTGGTTGTTGCTGGGGAACAAAGAGCTTGGGTTATATACCAAACCTCTGGGGAAATCCTGATGACTTCTACTGGGGAGTACCAATCTAGTAGACTTATGCTGGGGATGCAAGACTGAGAATCTTCAGTTTGGCGGGAAGTATCTCTGGCGACTTCACTGGGGAACTCAAGATTTTCCTTCCTAAAACTTTGTGGGGAAAAGGTTCATTAGTCTGGCTCCGCTGGGGATATTGAAACTTAAATTCTGAGGGAAATTGGATTCCTGAGGATCCTCTGGCTGGGGGATTGTAAAGATAAGTTACTGCTGGGGAATTTTGATGAACTCCGCTGGGGATAGGAAGAATTTTGGCGAGTGCGATCTTCCGCGGTTGTTAGCTGAGGATAACCCAGTTATAAGTCCCTGGGAGGAATAACTTTGAATAAAACTCGGGAGAGACGTCCGTTCTCTGCGGGGAATAAGCTTCCAGAATCTACTGGGGATGAGCTTCAAGACTTGCTAGGGATATGGATTCCAAATCTCCTGGGGGTTTCCTTTGAAAGGGTATCGGGTTATCCAACTGTACCTTCGACTTATCAGTAATCCTCTTTCTTGGTTCATAAGGAAATGGTTATGTTTCAAATGCATATGCCTATTTAACAAAACATTGGACGTTTCTCAAAATAAATAAATAGTGCAAGAGAAAAGAAAAGGAAATGACACAAATTTCTGGGAAAAGTATTTGTATTGATTTTCTATGAGTATATTTGTACAAAGGAGACAATCACCCTAGTAAGAGGATTTTGTCGTAAATATTTGAAAGGTTTATACAAAATAAAGATGGCTATGTGAAATAATTCCATGGGATTCCATTCCGCTATAGCTTTCACAACCCTGAATATCTGTCCATTCAATGCTTCGTTTGACAATGACTGGATTGATCAGAAGCCTGGAACCGGTTGATGAAGAGATTGTCTTTGAAGTGATCCGACGAGACATAGTCATACGCTTTAATTCCCTAACTTTTGCCTGAATCGCCCTTTCGGGTTTTCGATCCACCGGGATGCCCATTTTTGCCCAAGCCGCCCTTTCGGGTTTTCGACTTGCCGGGTGTACATATTTTTTTGCTTTTTATCCCTAATTTTTGCCTGAACCGCCCTTTTGGGTTTTCGATCCACCGGGATGCCCATTTTTGCCCAAGCCGCCCTTTCGGGTTTTCGACTTGTCGGGTTATTTTATGCGTAGTATCTTTTGACTATGTCTGCGTTCGCAGGGTGCGGCAAATCGTCGCCGTCCATGGTGGTCAGAATCATTGCACCACCAGAAAATATGCTCTTGATCACAAATGGTCCTTCATATGTAGGAGTCCATTTGCCCCTGGGATCACTTTGCGGCAAGATAATCCGCTTGATTACGAGGTCTCCGACTTGATACACTTGACGTCTGACTTTCTTATTGAAGGCCTTGATCATTCGCTTTTGATACGTCTGACCATGGCATATAGCAGCAAGTCGCTTTTCGTCGATCAGATTGAGTTGATCAAGTCTGGTCTGCATCCAATCATCTTCATTCAAACCTGCATCCTTCATAATCCTTAGAGAAGGGATCTGGACTTCCATAGGCAAAACAGCTTCCATGCCATAAACCAAAGAAAATGGGGTTGCCCCGGTTGAAGTACGTACCGTCGTATGGTATCCATGCAGAGCAAACGGTAACATCTCATGCCAGTCTTTGTAAGTGACTGTCATTTTCTGAATGATTTTCTTAATGTTTTTGTTCGCAGCTTCAACAGCACTGTTCATCTTCGGCCGATAGGGAGATGAATTGTGATGATAAATCTTGAACTGTTCGCACAATGCAGTGATCATTGTGTTATTCAGATTTGTACCGTTGTCTGTGATGATCCTGTCTGGAACACCATACCGACATATGAGATTTTGCTTGATAAAGCGGGCAACCACATTTTTAGTGACAGAGGCGAAGGAAGCTGCTTCGACCCATTTAGTGAAGTAGTCAATGGCAACCAGGATGAAACGATGTCCGTTGGAAGCCGTGGGCTTGATCTCTCCAATCATATCAATGCCCCACATTGCAAAGGGCCACGGAGCAGTCAGAACATTGAGAGGGACTGGAGGGATATGAACTTTGTCAGCATATACTTGACACTTGTGGCAAGTACGGGAATGTTGATGGCAGTCAGCCTCCATAGTAGACCAGTAATAGCCTGCCCTTAGGATCTTCTTAGCCATTGTATTCCCGCTCAAGTGAGTGCCAAATGTGCCGCTGTGTATATCAGTCATGATCAACTCTGCTTCAGCTTTATCTACGCATCGGAGTAATACACAATCATGGCTTCGTTTGTAAAGGATGCTGTTGCTCAGGAAGAACTTAGCAGCAAATTTCCTTAAGAACTTCTTGTCATTCACGGAAGCTCCTTCAGGATAATCTCGGGTCTCGAGATACCTTTTGATTTCATGGAACCAAGGTTGTTCCACTACTTCTTCGGTATTAATTTCGTGGCAATGCTCCGGTTCATCCATTCGCTCGATGGTGATTTGGGGAACCTCGTTATCCCAGTTGAGTTTAAACATGGAGGACATTGTGGCTAGAGCATCTGCTAGCTGATTCTCTTCTCGCGGGAAATGCTCGAAGGTAATCTACTCGAAATGCGGCAACAATGTCAGGACATGTTCTTTGTATGGGATAAGATTAGGATGCTTGGTATCCCACTCTCCTTTGATTTGGCTGATGACCAAAGCCGAGTCCCCGAATACGATCAAAGATTTGATCCCCAAGTCTATAGCAGCCTTGAGACCAAAGATGCAAGCTTCATACTCAGCCATGTTGTTTGTGCAGCTGAAGCAAAGTCGGGCCGTGAAAGGTGTGTGACAACCTTCTGGAGAAATGAGTACAGCGCCAATACCGTTTCCAAGTGCATTTGAAGCACCATCAAAGTACAGGGTCCATCGGGATCCCTTTTCAGGTCCGTCATACGGTCCGTCACCTTCAACATTGTCCAAATTCATGATGTCCTCGTCTGGGAAGTCAAATCTCATGGGTTGATAGTCTTCGATAGCCTGATGAGCCAGATGGTCAGCTAATACACTCCCTTTTATAGCTTTTTGGGTGGTGTACTGGATGTCATACTCAGTTAAGATCATTTGCCATCTAGCTATCCTTCCAGATAAAGCGGGCTTTTCGAAGATATACTTGATAGGATCCATTTTGGAAATCAACAAGGTAGTATGAGTCAGCATATACTGTCTTAGTCGGCGAGCAGCCCATACCAATGCGCAACAAGTTTTCTCGAGCAGTGAGTAGCGAGTCTCACAGTCGGTAAACTTTTTGCTAAGGTAATAAATACCATGCTCTTTTCGACCAGACTCGTCATGCTGGCCCAACACACACCCCATAGAATTATCCAAGACGGTCAAATACATGATCAATGGTCTTCCTTTGACGGGTGGCATCAGAATAGGAGGTTCTAGCAAATACTCCTTGATTCTATCAAAAGAAGCTTGGCAATCGTCGTTCCATTCGACTACCTGATCTTTCTTCAAGAGTTTGAAAATTGGCTCACAGGTAGAAGTCAGATGTAAGATGAATCTGGCAATATAGTTTAAGCGCCCCAAGAACCCTCTAACCTCCTTTTCAGTACGGGGAGCAGGCATTTCTTGTATTGCTTTCACTTTTGCGGGATCGACCTCAATGCCTTTGTTGCTTACAATGAATCCCAGGAGTTTACCAGACCTAACTCCAAAAGTGCATTTACTTGGATTCAGCCTGAGCTTGTATTCTTTTAACCTGGCAAACAGCTTCTCTAGATGTTCAAGGTGCTCTTCCTCTGTTTGTGACCGAGCTATCATATCGTCTACGTAAACTTCAATCTCATGATGTATCATATCATGAAATAAAGCTACCATGGCGCGTTGATAAGTTGCCCCTGCGTTCTTCAGCCCGAACGGCATCACCTTGTAACAGAAAGTGCCCCATTGTGTGACAGAAGTTGTTTTCTCCATATCCTCGGGGGCCATTTTGATTTGATTGTAGCCCGAGAATCCATCCATGAAGGAAAACACTTTATGCTGAGCTGTATTGTCGATCAAGATGTCAATGTGAGGTAGCGGGAAATCATCTTTAGGGCTGGCCCTATTCAAATCCCGGTAGTCCACACACATCCTGACTTTGCCATCTTTCTTAGGTACTGGCACAATGTTAGCGACCCATTGAGGATAGGACGTAACAGCTAGAAAGCCAGCATCGAATTGCTTCATTACTTCTGCTTTGATCTTTTCAGACATGTCAGGCCTCATTCGGCGGACTTTTTGCTTGATCGGCGGACAATCCTCTCTTGTGGGGAGACGGTGAACCACGATGTCTGTGTCTAAACCCGACATGTCTTCATAGGACCAAGCAAAGATTTCAACATACTCATTCAACAACTGTATCAGGCGTTCCTTGACACTCGGTTCCAGATTGGAACCCACTTGCACCTCCTTCCGGTCCTCCTCGGTTCCCAAGTTAACAGTTTCCAATGGCTCTTCATGCGGTAAGATGGTCCTTTCCTCTTGTTGCAGAAGTCTGGCTAGTTCCCCGGGTACTTCACAACCTTCGTCATCTTCATACTCGGCTAGATTGACCAGATCTCCAGAGTTATTGAAAGATATAGCAGAATAATCACCCATGGAATCCGGAGTGGATGGGTACCTGCATTGGTGAGTGTGGGTGTGTGTAAGGGATAGCCATCCTTAAACAAAAAATGCAAAAGGAAAGAAAATGAACACAAGCAGTTTATCAAATGAAAAACGTCCAATGAATCATTAAACATGGCATATGGATATGAAAAATAATCAAAACCCTTACAAGTGGACCTTCATGCCCCGGGCAAGGCAGGAGGTGAAAAGATAGTGTACGGATTGTTTGAAAGTAAATATTACAGACCAAATAAGAAATGTTTAACAGATAAATTACTGATGAATAAAAGTGATGGGGACAAAGTCCTTAGCCTCCCAATTGCTCAATCCTCCTTTGACAGTTGGATAAATCCACTCTTCAATGCTGCTCTCTTTGTCTTCATCCTCCAAAGTGTTGATTCCGTAGGGAGACATTTTGACTGGCGCCCTTTCAATCTTCGCACGGCGCATAGCTTTCTGGCTGGCGGCTGTGAACCCTAACCCAAACTTGTCAGTCTTATGCGGAAAGTCGGGTAACTTCCCCCATGCTGAATTTTTCCCTTCTTTTATTGTGGCCCTTGCATCCTCCAGAGATGCCATCCTGGCCATCTGCCTCGGTGTCTCAGCCGTCAACTTCGCTACTGCTATTTCAGGAAGGACTTCTTTGAAATGTTGAAACGGTGTCTCGATGAATTCTCCTTCAACCTCCACATACCGGAAAGAATTTAAGTGGCTAATCATGTACTCTTCTTCGCCATGGACAATGATGATTTTTCCCTTGACGGGATACTTCAACATCTGATGTAAGGAGGAGGTGACTGCCCCAGCATGGTGTATCCAAGGTCTACCCAGCAGGCAAGAGTATGATGGACGGATGTCCATCACATAGAAAGTGGATTTAAACACCTCGGTGCCTATCTTGATGGGAATTTCAACCTCTCCGTGGACCATTCTCTTCGAACCATCGAAAGCTCTGACAACAATATCACTTGGCTTCAATTCCAATCCTTCACAATCTAGTCGGTCCAAGGCCTTCTTAGGCAAAACATTCAGCGACGAACCAGTATCAACCAAGACATGTGCGAGGGTAGTTCCTCGACACTCGACTGAAATGTGCAAAGCATCATTGTGATTCCTACCTTTAGGAGTTAGGTCGGCATCAGAAAAACCTAATCCATTGTCTGCAGTCAGGCTAGCCACGCAATTCTGAAATTGATCCGCAGAGGTTTCCTGGGGCACATGAGCTGCCTTCAGGAATTTTATCAGGGCTTTAGCGTGCGCTTCTGAGCAAAGTAGTAGTGCCAGCATGGAGATCTTGGAGGGGGTTTACCCCAACTGTTCCACCACATCGTAATCACTTCTTTTGATTATCCTCAAAATCTCGTCCATTTCCTTCTTGGAGGTTTCCGGGATTACCAAGGGTTGAGCCCTCGTCCTGACGGGCTCATCTTGGATTCCCTTACCTTTGTCAGCAGCGGTAGGAGAGACAGTACTAGGAACAACAATGTCTTCAATCAGAGGAGTTCTAGCAGAGAGTTTTATTGGTGCAGGGACGACCTTGTCAGCTGATGAGGGTCCAAAGACTGCTCTTGGAGGGGCAATCTCTGGAGAAAATATTCTCCCGCTCTTGGTGATTTTGCTAGTGCCCGCAATGTTGCTAATGCTGGCTTCATTATCATCTGAACTTTCTTCAATTACTTCGATTTGCTTGATACCATGGTAGTAGACGTCACCGCCATAGTTCCAAGGTATCGACTTCTCAGAAACATAGGGAACATGCCCTGGCATTGTTATCTTCAAAGGAACAGATTTCGCGGCTGGTGTAATCTTAACAGGCTTTTTGACGGCCTTGGAAAGATTGGCGTGAATGGTTATGATTGAGACATCTTCAGTATGAACTGGAACAGCAGAAACTTTTTCGAACAAAATTCGTCGACTATCCATAAGGCCTTGGATGCCTTTCTTCAGTAACGGACAATCAAACGGCAGAGAGTAACAACAATAGCAGTCTTCTTTACATCCCGGGAAGATCCCGGCCCTTAACAAATTCAACTTAATGGTTAGCAGTGGAGTAGTCAGATCACTGACATCAGCAACATACAAATCTTCTTCAATGGCATTGACATTTCGGCCGTGCTTCGGCATGGGTGCAGATATTACATTAGGCTTCTCTGGAGCGTCAAACTCTACCTCCTTAGCCTCTATCAGGTCTTGGATTTTATGCTTGAGTGCCCAACAATCATTGGTGTCGTGGCCGACACTGTCTGAATGGTAGGCGCATTTAGCATTAGCATGATAATGCGGAGAGGACGTATTCACATTCTTTGGTGCCTCCTTGATAGTGGCGAGGTTCAACTTCAGAAGATGGGGAAGCACTTGCGCTGGAGTCATATTAATACGGGTGAACTGCCGTTGTGGCCGTTCCACTCGTTGTTGATTTGGTCTGGACTGGTTATAGCGAGGCTGCTCACTTGGAGTATTTTGAATCATTACGGCCCCCACAGTTGGCCGACGCTCCGTCTTCCCTGCTCTTCTCTGAGAATATACCATAGCTGTTTCCTTCTTAAAAGGCTTCTTCTCAACACTTGCAGCAACACCCTTCTGAATCTTTCCTGACTTGATGCCAGCTTCTATTCTTTCGCCTGTTAAGATCAAATCGGTAAACCCCGCAGAAGAGTTACCAATTAGATGATTGAAAAATGGCCCAGATAGTGTCCCAAGAAACATATCAACGAGCTCACGATCGGTTAAAGGAGGCTGCACCCTGCCAGCCAAATCCCTCCATTTTTGTGCATATTCTTTGAATCCCTCACTTGTTCCTAGTGACATACCCTGAAGTTGGGTACGAGTAGGAGCAAGATCAGAATTATATTGGTATTGTTTGTAAAAAGCGGTGGCCAAATCCTCCCAATTTCTGACACTGGTTCCTTCTAGCTGATAAAACCACTCCAACTGAGCTCCCGAAAGGATGTCTTGAAAGAAATGAATCCAAAGATTCTTATCTGCCGTATAGGGTTGAATCTTTCTCATGTAGGACCTGAGATGCATTTTGGGACAGGACAGCCCATCATACCTCACAAATACTGGCACTTTGAATTTTGGGGGAATCACAATCCCGACAACCAGACCCAAGTCTTCAAAGTCCAAGCCCGGTACTCTTTGTAATTCCATGGCGGCCAATCTGTCTTCTAACCCTTTGTATTTATCATCAGCTGGAGGGTATTGCTGGTCAGAATAATCTTCATCCTCTTCAACCTCTTCTTCTTCCGCCTCAGACTCGGAAGGCACCGCAGCTCCATCTCTTTTACTGGTCCCTTCATCAGAAGTAGGAGGAAATTCAAGCACTCTTCGAGCTTCTCCGTCAAATCTTCTCCCCAAAGTAGCCACCCCAATCCTCTTTTTCTTCTTTTTCACTGGGTCCTTATTCCCCAATTGAGTCTTGATATCCTCCTGACCTTTAGCCAAGGTCAACAGGAGTTGCTGGAACTGTGCATTCTGAGCTTGTAGGTCCTTGACTGTTTGCTCGAGATCCATCCTACTGAAATAAACAGCAGACAGATAAGGAAACTTGGAGTGAGACCTGCTTATGCACATGATGAATGGTATGCTTATGTATGCAATGCATTCAAGGATTTAGAACATTCAAAATTGTTTCAGACAAAGAAGAACGCACGTCATATTAATAAGAAGAGATCTGTTAGTACATAAATGCCCCATGGGCCAAATATTACAAAATAACTTCTCAAGGCAGAAAGATATTGCGCATCCTCTTTGGTGCGATGTAGGTGTTGAGGGCCTATTGCTCATGGAGTCGGTGGGTAAGCTCTAGAACCTTCTTCTCACTGGCGTAGAAGCTAGCTTCAAAAGTATTTCGTTCCTCCTTGAGCTGAATCCAACTTTTCTGCATTTCCTCCCATGATGTAGGCATGTCTGGATGTAGGATGGTGTAGGGAACCTCTCCTTCATTGACGGGCTCTTTAATCACTGGGAGTACATGAGGATAAGGCATCATTAGACTTTGGGCTCGGGCTCGTACCCACTTGAGATAGGGCTCAAGAGGGATGAAATTCTTGTGTCCCAAAGTCTTGCTATCAACCTTGTTGAGTTTTCCCCAAGCTCTGATGAATCTTTGGCGAAGTCCTTGCGCATCGTTGTCGAAGTCAAAAACTAGGTTAGGAATCAACATGTCATGAGGGCCATCCCTTCGTGCATATCCAAATTGTCTCAAAGCTAGACAAGGGTTGTAGGTGATACCTCCCCTGATTCCAAGTAAAGGAACATTAGGAAATTCTCCGCAACGATCGATAATGATGACATTTTCTCTGGACCGAGAACACCAATGCACATCAGAATGAGTAAGAGTCATCAGTCGTTGGGACCACCTTGAGCCTTGGTCATTCTTCAGGACAGATTGTGGAAGGTGCGAAATAAACCACCTTGCAAGGATAGGAGTACATCACATGAGAACACCCCTCTTTCTCATTGTTCGTGTGTAAAATGAGTGAAGGATGTCCCCAAGCAATGTTGGTATTGGATTTCTGGACAAGAAGATTTTGACGGCGTTGACATCTACCAGTTGGTCAGGATTTGGGAACAAGACCAACCCATAGATAAGGAGTGCCACAATTTCTTCAAAGGCTTGTAGGTCCAATGAATTCCAACATTCTTGTGCCTTCTCAAACAAGAATTTTGCTAAGAAACCTTTGACGCTACTTCTGGTTTCCCAATGCCCCTTGATGTCGGATGGTTGTAGACGTAATGCTCGAGCAACATCTTCCGGCTTTGGTTCCTTTTCCGTACCGTTGAAGGGTAGTTGATTAAGGATAGGAATTCTCAGGAGTTGAGAAAACTCCTCCAAAGTGGGTACCAACTGATAATCAGGGAAAGTGAAACAGTGGTGAAGAGGGTCAAAGAACTGGAATAGCACTTTCATCATGTCTTCTTCAATGTTGGTGTTGACTAGGCTGAGCAGTCTACCATGTCTTTCACTGAAGGATGAATTTTCCGGAATTCTTGAGGTGAGCTCCTTGAGTTGAGGAGAGATTCTCACAAGGTTGACTTGAATGGTGTTTCTGCGAGGAATTTCCATGTCCTACAAAACAAGAACAAAGATGAAGATCCAAAACCCTTGAAATGGTTAGTGAATGCATATGATGCTTCATGATGTTTATGATGTATGCATAAAACATATGTACAAGCAAATCACACCAAACCCTAGTTTCAGGCTTGCATGGGGTTTCATAGGTAAGTACCCTCTTGAGTGTAGTTGGCTTAAAAACCTGTCCTATAAATAGTAACCGGGTTCTAAGGAGCTTAATATCACTGGATTGTTTTCATTGTTCATGGTTTTGGTTTAGCCACTTAACTAGCGACCAAAATATTCCAAGAAAACAACCCTCAATGTGTGTAGTATCGAGTATCTACCAACTTCGGACTGCACCAAAGCCGGTCATCTCACTACCCCTAATAAAAGGCCAAGATGGTCAATTAAGGTTCTAGGTCATTAGTGCTTAGTGACATCACTCAGCGGCCCCGTACTCTCCTTGATTGAACTCAAGGGTTACCGGTACTCACAAATATGTCGCACTAATATAGCTATTGCTTTGACCGTGTCGGTATACCCCGCACAATTTCCACAACGTATTGCTATCTATGAATGTTTCCCAAAATCCGGGTGTAGGATTACAAACCCAAACAATAGAGCCAAAGTATAAAGCAAACAAATCAAACAATTAGTCATGCAAGAGGGTGATCTAAGCCCTAAGGTTACTCCACTTTTACTTTGTTCCCCAGCAGAGTCGCCAGTTCTGTGATACGGTGGGAGAACTGACTATGGTTTTGCGTTTGTTTTCGCAAGTGTTTCAGTTGAGCAAGAGTCGCCACCGACTTTTTATTTTATCCTAAGGAAAGGTTTAAAAAGCACAGCAAAAACCTTTGAGATTTTTCTTGGGTTCGGGGAGTAGATTATAGAAAGGGAAGGTATTAGCAGCCTTTCTATCCATGGTTATCCATGGGCTCTTAGGTACTTGCTTAGATCAACTTGCCTTGGTTTTCAATTGTTTGAAATGGTGCTTGGTGTGTGATTTTGAAAATGTTTTGAAAAGATGCCTTGTATAGGCTACCCTTGTAACAATTCTTTACTCGAATGTTTTACAAAAGGTGCTTTGTCTTTTGAAAAGATGTTTCAAGGTTTTTTGAAAGTTTGTTTTGAAAGTGTTTGTGAAGTGTAGTTTGAAATTAGGCAAGTGTTTTCTTTATAAATTGGCAAGTACTTAAGAGTTATCTACCCTAAAGTTTTCTCAAGGATTTTTGTTATGTTTTAAACCTTTTGACAATTTTGTTCCACCATTGCATTTGGTGGACAATCTTGTCTTAGGAGGTGAAAGGGACGGGCGCGGGTCATCGTTTAGACCATAATTGCAATAGTGTTAAATGTCTTTGGGAAATTTTTCTTTAAAAAGGGACTTGGTCATTCATTTAGGCAACATTTTGAGGGACTATGATCATTTGATTGTTTGTTTTACCCAAAGAAATCTAACATGCAACATGGCCCAATTATTTGAAGGCAACAAAGTGGAATACCCTAGGGGTGCAAGTGTGGAATGTGTTGTCCATTTTTCATGCTTTTTTGTCTTGTATTAGGTCAAACTACTTTTTGTTCATTTTATTCGCATGCAAACTCTAACTCTAACATAGTATATTTAGAAAGCGATAAAGTGCGAAAATTAAATTCCTACACTATTACAACACAATGATATGGGGAAGGGGGTACAAATGTTTCAAATGGGGATTATTTAGACAAGAATTTAAACCTAACTATTACATCATTTTCTTTTGAATATTTACAAGACAAATAATTGTATAATTAAATGGAAATTGAAATAAATATGCAAAATGTAAAAAGAATTTTTATGTGTATGAAAAAAAAGAATATTATTTATGTGAAATAAAAAGAGAAATAAAAAGGTATTATTTTTGGAGTATTTTCAAATTTAGGGCAAAACCCTAATTTTTAATCAAAAGGGATATTAATCAATTAATTCATATAATATTTACTATTTACATACAAAAATAAAATAAAATATAGTATATTTATAAAAATGTCTTTTTAGTGTTAAATATTAATAAAAATAAAAATATATATATTGTTGATATTTTTACCATATATATATATATATATATATATATATATATATATATATATATATATATATATATATATATATATATATATATATATATATATATATATATATATATATATATATATATATATATATATATATATATATATATATATATATATATATATATATATATATATATATATATATATATATATATATATATATATATATATATATATATATATATATATATATATATATATATATATATATATATATATATATATATATATATATATATATATTATTTACAAGATGTGTATTATACATATTAATTAATAATATTTAATATTAAAATAAAAAAAGTATTTTTCTATAAAATATTTTCAGGAGGTAAAAATAAGATAAAAGTGTATAAAATATATTTGTGCTATTTTAGTATTTTAAACAAAAAGTATATATTTATTTATTTATGTACAAACTAAAAGAAAAAAAATCAAATAAATACCTAATAAATTCAAAAATGATGAGAAAAAATATTTTTATATTTTTAATATGCTGAGAAAAAATAAATGAGTCAGTTAAAAAAAGAAAAAGTCAAAAAACATTAAAAATAAAGCAAATGGGCTCAGGGGGTGTAAAACCAAAAAGGTGGTGTGAATAAGAAAATAACTCCAGGCCCAGCCCAAGAAGACATTGTCTTCAACCTTCAGACAAAACCAGTTCAAAAACGCGCGCCCTTCTTCTCAAACTTCTAACTCCTGATTCCTGGCTTATTAATGAAAACTCATAACATAAAAAATGTTCAGCATCAAGAGACGAATCCAACCATATGCAGAACTTGATCTAACTCTCTAAGATGAGGGAGAATTTCTTCTCCCCCAAATCTTAACCTAGATTTTCTGCCATTTTCAAACCTTAAATTCTCACAGCTCAAGCAAAAGAAATGAAAAGTAAAAACATGTACATGTTCAGTGGCATGAGTAGAACATTGTTTATTCACAAACTTAGAGCTAATGATGCCTAATAAGAGAGATAGAAGTTCACCAAAATACCTGTTCAGTTGAAGTTCTATCTGGCAATGGGGAAGCTTTCAGTGCAAGGTGATGATTGGTAAAGCTTCCTTGAGGTCCAGGGATGCTATTCCAATGTTTACTTTGTCTTGAAAGCTTTTGAATCGTGCTAGAGCATTTCACCTGCAAAACAAGAAACTGAAAATGGTGGAACTGGTTAGAGGGATTACAGGTCGTGTTTCAAGTCATGGTTAGCTTGCATAGATGCTAGGGAATGTGTGTGAACTGGTTTGGGCAAGAGAGCTTGAGGGAAATGGAAGATGGCACTCAAACTGCAGGCCTGGCCCTGTTTTTGCAGTTTGAAGGTGATTCTGAGATTGGGAGTGTATGAGAGATGTTTGGGTCGTGCACTAGCTTGGTTGGGATGTCTTGAGTGTGTTTCACAAGTTCACTTCAGTGTTTGCAAGCTGATATGAGAGTTGTGTTACAATATGCCAAGTTACTTACACTTTAAGCAACAAATGCCCAAGTTGTGTTCTAGGTCAGTAGAGGCCCCCTAATGAGCTGCATAATCCCTCCTTGATCAGAGTGTTTTGCTCATAATCTTGTGCCAATTAGATCTCATTTGTACTGCTTGGATTTTCAATTGGACATAAAGTTACCTTTTGCAAAAATGGAAGAAATGCTTTATCTATAAATGGATTAATCCTTTAGGCAATGCTTGAACTCATGAAACAAGGCCTTGGCACAAAGGTTTTGCATTGAATTATTGAGTGTCAAAGGGTTTTAGGACCTGTAATTTAGCACAAACTATGCTGACTTGAAAATGGCTTAAGTTATGAACATGTTCATGATCAATTCAAAAGTGAGTTTTTTGCCAAATTGTGAAATTTGATTCTCTCAAGTTATGAGGTTGTTTGAGAAGTTCTTGGACATTTTGGAAAGCTTTGAATGTGTACTACAATCCATCTTTGAAATGCAAATTGAAATGCCAAGTGGAAGTGTATGGAAAATGGCCTTGAAGTTGGGTAGAAAACCTTGTCAAAATAGGTTAAAATTTCACTAAGTTAAGAATGGTTTAGTGCCCTTATTCAAAAATTTGTAACTTGAGATACAAGCCTCAAATGGGAAAACTTTGTGAATCAAAGTTGTAGATTATGCAACAATCTATAACTTTCATGTTTTGACTTTTGTTTGAATCCAAATGGATCTTGGTGAAAAAGTGGGGCAAAGTTGGGAAAAAATTAGGGTTTTTTATAACTTAGAAAAATTCTAAGTTATGAAAAATTCTAATTTTTAACCCTAATTTGCATTTTGTGATTTCTTGGTGAACAAGTTTCATGATTTGGCATGTTTTGATGAAAAATGAATCTTGACTCTTGATTTTGACCAAAAAGTCAAAGTTTGACTTTTCAGTGTACAGTCAAAATTGATCAATTGACTGGGGAATTCAACTGTCAATCTTGTGTACTTGGGATATTTTGAGTTTGTTGAGCATGTCAAGATAATTCCATGGGGTCTTTGAGTCCATATGTGAGCTTGGTTTGCCATTGGCTAGGTCAAACAGTCAAAAATTGCCTTTGTGCAGTCAAAACCCTAAAAATGACCATTTTGGCCTTTTGGTGATTTGATCAAATTTCTTGTGGAATTGTGATCCAAACTTGATCAAATGGTTCATGGAAGTTTATAATGTTGATGTGGGTCAATTTCCATGAGGTTTGACTGTCAATTGACCACAGTTGACTTTTTCCCCAATACAGCTGATTTCTAGGTCAACTGTCCAATTGACTGCGCAAAACTTGGAATCAAGGCTTGAAACTTGATGTGGATAAACTTGGGAGTCCAATATGAAGCATGAAAGTCATCTTAGGCACTTTAGGTCAAAACATCTTGGTGCAAACACAAACCCTAATTTGGGTCAACAGTGCAAGGAGAAGTCTTGAGCAGATGAAACCCTAACTGGATCTTGGGCTTCAAAGGTTTTGTGATGAGAAATCATTGAGAAATGGGAGGGCAAATTTTTGGGTACAACATCGGCCTACCGAGACGCTCCTTTTTTTTCCTAAGTCGCCCTTTCGGCTTTTCAACTTAGCGAGTTGTTCTTTTATTTCTTTAGGCGAAGTATTTCTTGACTGCGTCAACATTTATGGGATGTAGGAACTCCTCTCCATCCATAGTTTCAAGAATTAATGCACCTCCAGGGAAGGCTTTCTTGACAACATATGGGCCTTCAAAATTGGGAGTCCACTTGCCCCTAGAATCAATGTTGAAAGACATGATCTTCCTGAGCACGAGGTCACCTTCTCTAAATTCACGAGGTTTGACCTTTTTATCAAAAGCTTTCTTCATTCTTTTTTGATATAACTGGCCATGACACAAGGCTGTCATTATCTTCTCCTCAATAAAATTCAATTGGTTAAACATGTTCTGGACCCATTCAGCCTCTTTCAACTTGGTTTCCATTATCACACGCAATGAGGGAATCTCTACCTCGACTGGGAGTACATATTCCATTCCATACACTAGGGAGAACGGGGTTGCTCCTGTTGAAGTACGGACAGATGTTCGATATCCATGTAAAGTAAAAAGGAGCATTTCATGCCAATCCTTATAAGTAACAACCATCTTCTGGATAATGCTCTTGATATTCTTATTAGCAGCTTCAACAGCCCCATTCATCTTTGGCCTGTATGGAGATGAATTGTGATGGACAATCTTGAATTCTTCACACAGTTTTGTCATCATCTTGTTGTTCAAATTGGAGCCATTGTCAGTGATGATTCTGCTCGGCACACCATACCGGCATATAAGATTATTCTTAATGAAGCGCACAACCATCTGCTTAGTAACATTGGCATATGAAGCAGCCTTCACCCACTTGGTGAAGTAATCAATTGCTACCAATATAAAATGGTGCCCATTCGAAGCTTTGGGTTCTATCATCCCAATCATGTCAATACCCCACATAGAGAAAGGCCACGGGGAGGAAATCAAATTGAGAAGTGTCGGAGGCACATGGACCTTGTCTGCATAAATTTGGCATTTATGGCACTTCTTTGCGAATTTGTAACAGTCAGATTCCATTGTCATCCAATAATAACCTGCCCTTAGCATATTTTTAGCCATCGAATGTCCATTGGCATGAGTTCCAAATGAACCTTCATGAATCTCATGCATCAACATGTATGCTTCGTGTCTATCCACGCATCTGAGCAAGACCATGTCTTAATTTCTCTTATATAACACATTTTAACTGAGGAAGAAACTTCCTGCCAATCTTCTCAATATCTTTCTATCTTTCTCCGATGCACCAATCGGGTATTCCTGAGTCTGAAGAAGATGCTTGATATCGTAATACCAAGGTTTTTCATCTGCTATCTCCTCTGTTGTAAACACATGAGCGGGCCTATCCAAATGTCGAACCATAATTCGGGGTATATCATTCCAAGTATTCACTTGATACATAGAAGCCAGAGTTGCCAGAGCATCCACCATTTGGTTTTCATCTCTAGGGATGTGATGGAATTCAACTTTATTGAAGAATGGTAATAATATTCTAGCATAATCTTTGTAAGGGATCAAGCCAGGGTGACGAGTATCCCATTCTCCTTTAATCTGATTTATTACCAAAGCTGAATCACCATACACATCGAGAATTTTAATTCTGAGATCAATAGCTTCTTCGAGACCCATGATGCAAGCCTCATATTCTGCCATATTATTAGTACAATAGAATGTTAACCTTGCAGTAAAATAAATGTGCGATCCATGAGGAGTGACAATCATAACACCAATTCCTTTACCATAAGAATTGACAGCTCCATCAAATATCATAATCCAACGAGATTCAGGGTCAGGACCTTCCTCAGGTAATGGTTCATCACAATCTTTCACTTTCAAGAACATCACATCCTCATCGGGGAATTCATATTCTGCAGACTGGTGATCCTCCACTGGTTGGTGAGCAAGATAATCTGCCAACACACTAATTTTAATATCCTTTTGAGTGCGGTATTCGATATTATATTCAGATAACAACATCTGCCAGCGGCCAATTCTCCCAGTAAGAGCAGGCTTTTCAAAAATGTACTTGATTGGATCCATTTTGGAGATCAACCAAGTGGTGTGATTCAATATATACTGTCGCAAATGCTTTGTCGCCCAGGCCAAAGCACAACATGTTTTTTTCCAGCATGGAATACCGCGACTCACAATCAGTGAATTTTTTACTGATATAATAAATGGCGAACTCCTTCTTCCCAGTTTCATCCTGTTGTCCCAGAATACAACCCACAGATTTATCTAACATTGTCAGATACATAATCAACGGTCTTCCTTCTACGGGAGGGAGCAAGATAGTAGGTTCAAGTAGATATTCTTTAATAATCTCAAATGCCCTTTAGCAATCATCCGTCCATACATAACCTTGATCTTTCTTTAACAACTTAAATATTGGTTCGCATGTTGCAGTCATGTGGGAAATGAATCTGGAAATATAATTCAAACGCCTGAGGAAACCTCTGACTTGCTTTTCAATTCTTGGTGCTGGAATTTCTTGAATTTCTTTGACTTTATCAGGATCAACTTCAATTCCTTTATGGCTAGCAATGAAACCCAACAACTTCCCCGATCGAACACCGAAGGTGCATTTATTTGGATTCAAGCGGACACGATACTTCCTCAAACACTGAAACAACTTCAACAAATCTTCTATATGCCCTTCTTCAGTCTGGGATTTGGGAATCATATCATCAACATATACTTCAATTTCCTTGTGCATCAGATCATGGAATAGGGTTGTCATAGCCCTCTGGTATGTTGCACCAGCGTTCTTCAACCCGAAGGGCATCACTCTGTAACAGAATGTTCCCCAGGGTGTGATAAACGTTGTTTTTTCCATGTCCTCTGGAGCCATTATTATTTGATTATACCCAGAAAATCCGTCCATGAACGAGAATACTTTGAATTTTTCTGTGCTATCCACTAACATGCCAATGTGAGGTAATGGAAAATCATCTTTGGGACTAGCTTTATTTAGATCTCTGTAATCTACGCATATGCGGAATTTTCGGTATTTTTTCGGTACTGGGACAATATTGGAAATCCATTGAGGATACAATGATGTCACAAGAAAACCAGCATTAATCTGCTTTAGAAACTCCTCTTGGATCTTTACTGCCATATATGGGTGAGTTCTTCTCAAATTTTGTTTAATTGGCAGACACTATGGCTTCAACGGCAAACGGTGCTCCATAATATCTGTATCTAGACCAGGCATATCTTGGTAAGACCAAGCAAAAATATCCACATACTCTTTCAACAACTCAATCAACCTTCTCTTCACATCGAGATGCAACGATGCTCCGATCTTGACTTCCTTCAGATCTTCTTCTGAACCCAAATTGATCACTTCCAAAGGCTCTTTATATAGCTGAATGGTATTTTCCTCGTGCTCAAGAAACCGTGAGACCTCTTCTGGAATCTCATCATAATCTTCTTCTTCAGCCCCAAACACAGGACATTCAAAGTAGGGAGAGGGTGCAGGGTCATTGTATTCAACGGGTTTTTTAATTAATCTGCACATATGATTTATGATTGCTTTTAGAAACTGACACATATAATAAGTGATCATGCAAATTAAATTCCAGTTATTATTTATTTTGAAATTTTTTTTATTACCATTTTCTGAGGAAAAGTAGAAAAATAAAGACATAATTTGGGAAACAAAGACAACTTTTATTACGAATCTTAACAGTCACAGCAAACAGATAAGCCCTACAACATTAGTACTTCAACCTTGGGCAGAGTGAAAGCCTTTCAAGAAAAAAAGATTAATAAAATCAAATTACTTTGAAACATGTATGCAAGAGGAAACATCAATGGTGACCCAGTTCTGAACCCTGACTCCATGCGTCACATAATTCGGCATTTCCTGCTTTGCTTCATCCTCCTCAACAACATTAATTCCAGAATTAGTTGGATGGAGGTAACCTCCGCTGCAGAAAACATCATGATAGCTGCTTATAGTAGACTTTGACTTCAAACTTTCTCCTTTCCCATTCTTCGAAGAGAAACCCAAGCCAGTTTTGTTCTTGTTCACGGGTGGATCCACAATTCGTCCCCAGACTGCACTAGGACCATTGAGCACAACCTGATGTGCGTCCTTCAGCGAGACTATGGAATTCTCACTTCTCCTTATGTTGTCAATGGATAAGGCTTAGAACTGGGTTCCAACAGCAGCTTCATCTGCTTCTACAATACTGAAGGAGGACAAATGAGATATCAAAAATGCCTGCTCCCCATTTATAATCACTACCTTCCCTTCATGCACAAACTTTAGCTTCTGATGTAAAGTTGAAGTGACAGCCCCTGCTTCATGTATCCATGGCCGTCCTAGCAAACAACTATATGCGGGAACAATGTCCATCACATGGAAGGTTATCTGGAACAAATATGGTCCTATATGGATGGGTAAGTCCACTTCACCGATGACAGATTTCCTCGACCCATCAAATGCTTTCATAATGATGCCACTCGGGCGCATAGGCGCTCCTTGATATTTCAACTTCATGAGAGTACTCCTCGATATAACATTCAACGCGGATCCATTATCAATTAGCACATTGGATAGCGAATCATTCTTGCAGTTCATAGATATGTAGAGGGCCAGGTTGTGATTCCTCCCTTCATTTGGTAATTCATCATCGCAAAAACTCAAGTTATTACATGATGTAATGTTTCCAATTACGCTGCTGAACTGATCTATTGGCATGTCACTCTCCACAAAAGCTTGGTCCAGTACCCTCATCAAGGATTCTCTATGAGCATAGGAGTTCATTAATAAAGCTAAGATAAATATTTTTGAAGGAGTCTGCAGTAGCTGATCTACATTTCTTTAGTCGCTCATCTTAATTATCTTCAAAATATCATCCACTTATTTCTCTAGCGTAGCTCCACTAGTATCTCCTGTAGTCTTCTTAGGTTCATCATTCTCAACAATTTTCTTTCTAGCAGCAACATCTCTCCGAACAACTGGCGCAAACACACGACTGCTATGGGTCACCCTACTGTTTTCAGATATATTTCCAACATCGGGCATTAGCTAGATAGGAACTTCCACACCGTCCTCCAAGATTGTAGCGTTGTATTTGTAAGGCACGGCCTTATCTAATTTGTAGGGGATAGGACCTGGCAAACTAATTACCAATGGGGTAACAACTGGCTTGCTATGATACTCAACTTTAAAGTGGGCGGGTGCACCAAAACAAGGCACAATGATGTTTACCCCTTGTTCAACACAATCAATCCTTAATAAGTCATTTCTGGAAAACAAATCTTCGTCTGAAGAGAAATACTCATCCGCAGAGGCATACTCTTCCTCTGACTCTTCTTCCTTTAAACAAACCTCAATCATACCAACCTCATGATAATCATCCCTCTGACCCGTGATTATGATAGTTTCATTGTCTAACAGCATTTGAACACCCTTCTTCACGATTGAACATCCTCGGGGATATCAACAGCAAACTAGGAAATATCCATATTGGTGTTCCACCTTATTGTACCCCAAAATTATCCCTCTCATTTATCAAGATTTTCTCACAAGATCTCTTTGACTCAAGACTGGATTATGGTTTGATCAGCTCAAGACATCTCATCTTACACCGATGACCCAAAATTAGGGTTTGAGTTTGCACAAGGATTTTTTGACTATCAATACTTCATATGACTTTCAAGGATCATTATGGACCCCTAAGATTACTCTTGACAAGTTTCAAGCTTTGAACCATATTTTTGATCAGTCAATTGGACAGTTGACCTGAAAATCAGTTGTATTGGGGAAAAAGTCAACCATGGCCAATTTATAGTCAAACTTCATAATTTTTTATCCAAATCAAAATTTTAGACTCATATGTATCATTTGATCAAGTTTGGACCATAATTCCTCAAGAAATTTGATCAAATCATCAAAAGGGCAAAATGGTCAAAATTAGGGTTTTGACTTAGAAAGGGCAATTTCGGATTTTTGACCTAGAAAATAACCAATTGGTTTGAAGCATGATTCCAAGAGCTCAATTGCATCATCTTGACCTAGTGACATGGTTCAAAACATTGCATTTTCATTGGATTGACAGATGAAATTTGCAGTCAACTGATCAAAAGTCAATTGTATACTGAAAAGTCAAACTTTGACTTTTTGGTCAAAATCAAGTGCCAAGGATCACAATTCATCAAAACATGTCAAAATTTGAAACTTGTTCATCAAGAAATCAAATATTGAAGATTTGGTTTTGAAATTTGAATTTTTCTTAACTTAGAAATTTTTCTAAGTATAGAAAATTTCTTATTTTTCCTCAACTTTAAGCCATTTTTTCACCATGATACAAGATGATTCAAAAAAAGTTCCCAACATGAAAGTTGTAGACCTCCATTAAATCTACAACTTTGCTTCACATATTTATCCCTAAATATGCTTGGATCTCAAGATATAATTTTGTGAATACATGCTCAGGAACTAAAATAACTTAGTGAAATTTTGCCCCAATTTAGGCAGGTTTTTGACCTAACTTCATGGAAATTTTTCACCTAGTTCCAAGAGGAATATTGAAATTCAATTCAAAGATGAATTATAGAGCACATTGAAAAATTTCCAAAATGTCCAAGAACTCTTTGAGATCATTTTTGAGTAGGGAGAATCGAAGAAAGGAAGTTAGCAATTTCTCACTTTGAATTCAAGCCATTTATGAAGAACAAAACTCCAATCTGAATCTATGCTGCCTAATCTTTGCTTTACAGGCCTCAAACTTGTTTCTCACTTCATAATTTAATGCTTAAATAGATGATAAAGCCTTAATTCAAACACAAGAGTCTTTGTCCAAGCTTTAATTCCATAAATGGCACAAAGTTGCCATTGCCATTTTGGAAAAGCATAACTTTTGCAACTTTTCATTTCTTGAGCATTGGACCTGTTTTCTCTGCATACACAAGTCCTATAAACCAAAAACAAGTTGCCTAGAACTTGTACCAACTCCAAGCAGGCATGTACAAGCATGTAGAGAGTGGTCTCTTCACCTTTCTTAAAAAGCAAGTAAGAGTGCAAAAAGGCTACAACTCAGAAATTTGTTGTGCAGTGGATTAGAAACTTTCTCTATACTAATACACAAACACATTGCAACCTAGAACACGATTTCTCAAGTCCAGAAACACTCCAAAACTTCCTATCACCAAAAACCTGTCAAAACTTGCAATTTATGGCCAAGCATAGCAATCCACAAATTGACTCGTGCGTTTCAAGTTTTAATCACTCAAACACTTTACCTACCTCATATCTAAGTGTTCCAGACCATCATCCCTGTACTGTAACTCCTCCTTCTCCATCTGCCATTTTTGTTTTTCAAGCTTGTAGGTTGACTTGGATAGAGAGATTCAGACATTTTTAAAGCAAGGCAAGGATTGGAACACACTCAGGGAGGTTCAGGCAAGCTAAATGAATCTTCAGGCCTTCATAAATCTCACTCAAATTCCATTCACGATCTCAGCTGAAAGAGGTAAGAACTCCAACTTTTATCTCTTTATACAGGTATCCATTGGCCACGATTTGTGAAAGGAAAATGTAGATATTATTATGCTAAAGCAAACCATGTGCATAAATTTCATTTCTGTTCATTATGTATGTAGAATTTTAGAGTTCAAATTTCTGTAAAAATTAGGTTTGAAATTAGGGCCTTCAAAATTCGTCTTGATCTTTGATTGTTAGTTTCCATAAGTTTCATGTCTGAAATCGTGGGAAAGAGTACTATCATGTTAATGTTGGAAGTTTCCATTTTCATGGAGAAATGAGAAAGATACAGAGTTTCTGGCCAGCATGAGGAAGAAGATGAAGTACATGGTAAGGAGGTTTTATATGTTATGTTTTTCTTGTTTCATTTAAACTAACGGATGTACAGCCACACCAGTGGTAAGGCAGCGCGTTGAGAATGCCAAGGTCATGGGTTCGAGCCTTGGTGCATGCTTTTTTGCATTTTTTACACTTTTGTTCATTTTTTTGTTTTCTGGCAGTGCTGGGCCTCTCATTCTTGGGCCTTTTTGCTTTTTTTTTCTAACACACTATCACCTGTTTGCTTGCAGCACCCCTGACCCATATATTTTTATTATTCATTTCATTTTCATTTCTATTTTATTAAATATATTTTCTTTAATTTTAAAAATCATAAAAAATATAAAAATGCCAAATTTATATTTTTGTCCATTTTATTTTATTTTTTCTCATAGAAAATATTTTATTTTACTTGTATATCATATATATACTTTTTTTAATAAACTTGTAAATAAAAAAATAGAATTAGGTTAATTATTTATTCTTTTTCTCACACTTGTAAATATTTATTTTGACATATGAAAAGACTAAATATTTTCATAAAATATTATTTATTATTTTAAGACAAAAAATACACAATAATAATACTTAAAGATCTTTATTTTCTTTTTACATTAGAAATTAGGGTTAACCTTTTTTCAAGAATTATTTTCCTTTTCTTAAGATATTAGGATTAGTTCAAAATTCTTTTGCATATGAAAAATAAAACAATTTCTTTTCCTTGCATATACATAACATTACATATTTAAATTATATTGTATATTGTTTATTCAAATATTTGTAAAAATTCGATTTGGTTGTAATAGCTTAATTAGATTTACATTATTGCAAATCCCCATTCATAATTTGTATTCCCCCCTCCCATAAAATTTTGTAATAGCGTAGTAATCTTTAAATTACACAATTTACCGCTTTTATATACCATGCTAGTAATTAGGGTTTGTATGGCAAGATCAAAACAAATTAAATAGAAAACCCTAATCCAAGACAAAATCAAGCATGAAAATAACACACTTGCACACAAGCACCCTTAGGGTTTCTCCACTTGCTTGCCTTATAGAAAAAATGGCCATATTACGCATGCGAAGTATCTTGGCAAAACAAACAAATATAAGATCATAGTCCCTCGATGACGCCATTCTAAGTTGCCTTACAAAATGATCTTGGTCCCTCAAAAATGCTAAGATACTTTGCAACATTGCTAATCATGGCTATACGATGACCCACGCCTGTCCCGTTTACATCCAAAGATAGGGTTGCTTACCAAATCAATGGTAAGACAACAATGTCAAAGGAATAGAAAATGAACAAGAAAGGCATTTGAGTAGGTAGATTACTTCTAGTTACTTGCTCTATTTTCAAAGCAATTATCCTTGCTACTTCTTCAAAAAAAAACACACACATTTCCAAAACATTTTACAAACATTGAAAACATTTTCAAAAGGACAAACATCTTTGTATGCATTCTTACGAACGAGAATCATTACAAAGATTGCCCAAACAAAGGCCTATTTTACAAAATACTTTCAAAAACCACACAAAGCATAATTTCAAAACAAAAAGCAACTGATCTAGCAAGTAACTAAGAGCCCATGGAAAACCATTGATGAAAAGGGTGCCAGTAACTTCCCTTTTCATAATCTACCCCCCGAACACAAGAAACAATCTCAAAGGTCTTTCCTGTGCTTTTTCACCTTTCCTTTTGGATAAAAGAAAAGTCGGTGTCGACTCTTGCTAACCGCAACATTTGCGATAAAACCCAAAACCTTCAAGTCAGTTCTCCCACCGTATCACAGAACTGGCGACTCTGCTGGGGACTATTCTAAAAGTGGGGTTACCTTAGGGTTTAGATCACATTTATTTGCTTACATTGTTTGACTTGTATGCTTTACATTATGGTTCTTTGTTTGGGTTTGAAATCCTCTACCCGGATTTGGGATACATTATAGGTAAATAGAAATACGTTATGGAAACTGTGCGGGGTATACCAACATGGTCTAAGCAATAGCTATGTTAGTGTGACATATTTGTGGGTACTAGTAGCCTTTGAGTTAATCAAAGAGAATACGGGGCCGCTGAGTGATGTCATGAAGCACTAATGAACTTCTAGAACCCTTTACTTGACCAACTTGGCCTTTAGGATGTAGTGAGATGACCGGCTTTGGTGCAGTCCGAAGTTGGTAGATACTCGATACTACACTCATTGAGGTTTGGTTTCTTGGAATATTTCAGTCGCCATTAAAGAGGCTTGAGCTGAAACGATGACCAAGGAAACAATCTGGTGATATTGAGCTCCTTAGAACCCAGTTACTTTTATTAGGACAGGTTTAAGCCAACTAAACTTCAAGAGGGTATTTACCTATAAAACCCCATGCAAACCTAAACTAAGAACTTGTTTGCTTTTTTTGTATATGCATACTTGTACATAACATCATGGACATCATGAACATCATCACTAACCATTTCAAGGATTTTGGAGATTCATCTTTGTTCTTGTTTTGTAGGATATGGACTCACTTCACAGGAAAACTATCCAAGTCAACCTTGTAAGAATTCCTCCACAACTTAAGGAGCTAGCTTCAAGGATCCCTGAGAACTCTCCGTTCACCGAGAGGCATGGTCATCTACTCAACTTGGTCACCTCCAGCACATATGAGGATATGTTGAAGGTGCTCTTTCAGTTCTTTGATCCTTTGCACCATTGCTTCACATTTCCCGACTATCAGCTTGTGCCTACTTTGGAAGAATTCTCTCAACTCTTGAGGATTCCCATTCTCAATCAACTACCTTTCAACGGTACGGAAAGAGACCCAAATCCAGAAGAGATTGCTCAAGCTCTGCACTTGCACTCATCTGATGTCACAACTCGTTGGGAAATTAGGAGTGGTGTCAAAGGCTTCTTAGTAAAGTTCCTATTTGAGAAAGCCCAAAGCTGTTGGAATTCCTTAGACTCGTAAGCCTTTGAGGAAATTGTGGCTCTCCTTATCTATGGGATGGTTTTGTTCCCCAATCCTGACCAACTCATAGATGTGAGTGCCGTCAAAATCTTCATGTCACGCAATCCAGTGACTACATTGCTAGGGGTTATCCTACACTCTTTTCACACTCGCACAATGAGGAAAAGAGGTGTCCTTATGTGTTTCACTCCTCTCCTGGAAAGATGGTTTATTTCTCATCTTCCCCAATCCGTCTTAAAGAATGAGCAAGGTTCAAGGTGGTCATAAAGGTTAATGATGCTCAAACATTCAGATATTCATTGGTGTTCCCGATCCAAAGAGAATGTTATCATTGTTGACCGTTATGGGGAATTCCCTAATGTCCCTCTACTTGGCATTAGGGGAGGCATCACCTACAACCCATGCTTAGCTCTAAGACAGTTTGGTTACGCCCGAAGGGATGGCCCGCATGAGATGCTGATTCAAGGTTTGGTATTTGACTACGACAATGACGGTCAAGGTCTTCGCCAGAGATTCATCCGAGCTTGGAGGATTCTAAACAAGGTGGATAGCAAGAATTTGGGGCACAAGAATTCCATCCCTCTTGAGCCTTACCTCAAATGGGTATGAACTCGTGCTCAAAGTCTTATGATTCCTTATCCTTCCCTTCTTATGGTAATTATTGAGCCTGTTAAAGAGGGAGAAGTTCCATACACTATCCTACAGCCTGACATGCCCACATCTCTTGAAGACCTACAAAGGGATTGGATACAGCTCAAAGGAGAGCGAGATACTTTCAAAGCCCAATTCTACGCAAGCGAGAAGAAGGTTTTGGAACTCACTAGGCTACTTCATGAGGAGCAGACTCTAAATTCCTACATAGCACCAAAGAGGATGCGCACTGCTTTTTTATCTTAAGAGTTTTATATTATTTTGCCCAAGGGGCATTGATATACTCAAACTTTATCTTATTAATATAACGTGTGTTTCCTTTTTGTCTAAAACAAACTTGAATCTTTAAAATCCTTGAAAACATTGCATATGCACATATCATTCATCATAACATAAACAGGTATTTTACAACGAGTTTCCTCATCTCTATACTGTTTATTTCAGTAAGATGGATCTCGAACATACAGTAAAAGATCTCCAAGCTCAGAACACGCAATTTCAACAGATACTCATGACCCTAGCCAAGGGGTAGGAGGAGTTGAAGACTCTGCTGGATGATGAAAGAAAAAAGAAAACAAAGAAGGTCACTGGGGTTTTAAACATGGGGAGAAGGTTTCAAGGACATACTAGAAGAACCTTGAATTTTGCAACAACATCTGGTGAAGGAGAGGGGAAAGGAAAGAAAACAGCGGTTTCGTCAGAATCTGAAGAGGAGGAAGAAGAGGAAGACTACTCTGAGGAACAGTATCCTCCAGTGATGATAAGTACAGACATCTTGAAGAGCGTTTGAGCGTTATGGAAATACAAAAAGTGTCAGGTCTAGACTTTGAAGAATTGGGACTAGTGTCGGGGATCGTGATTCCTCCGAAGTTCAAAGTGCTTTTGTTTGCAAAATATGATGGGGTGTCATGTCCTAAGATGCACCTCCGATCATATGTGAGAAAGATCCAGTCACACTCCACTGATAAAGACTTGTGGGTAAATTTTTTCCAGGATAGCCTATCTGGAACACAACTCGACTAGTTTTACCAACTGGAAAGGGCCAACGTCCATAATTGGGAAGATCTTGCCGCAACTTTCTATAAGCAATATCAATATACCGCTGATTTGGAACCTACCCATACTCAACTTCAGAGTATGGTTATGGCTTCCAATGAGGGTTTCAAGGATTAAGCACAGAAGTGGAGAGACCTAGATGGAAGAGTTCAACCCCCTCTATCTGAAAGGGAATTGGTGGACATGTTCTTAGGCACTCTATCGGGCCCTTTCTTCAACCATTTAATTGGAAGCTCATCTGCCAGATTTACTGAGTTAATACTGACCGGAGAAAGGGTGGAAGCTGGCATAAAAAGTGGAAAGATTCAGAAGGATTCATCTGCCTCCACAGCTGTGAGGAAGCCTTTCATTGGGAAGAAAGAAGTAGCTGCTGTGTATCCATAAAGGAACCAGGGGAGAGCCGAACGCCGACCTATGGTAGGGGCTGTTATGATCCCAAAGCCTACATCTGATCAACCAAGAAGTAATCAACTGAGGGTGGAAAGGTCGGTTCGGCAGTTCACCAGAATCAATATGACTCTATCCCAGGTATTACCACATCTTCTGAAATCCAATTTGGCAACTTTAAAATAAGCTCCAAAGAACCCCAACACAGCGTCCCCTCATTATCACCCAAATTCCCGTTGCGCATATCATTCCGAAAGTCCTGGTCACGACACTAACAACTGTTGGGCCTTGAAAAACAAAATTCAAGACCTTATAGAGGAAAAAGAGATTGAGTTTGATGTGCCTGAGAAGCCAAACTTCATTTCTTCTCCTATGCCCAAGCATGGTCACCACACCAATGCTATTGAATAAGATTTGTTTGTGACCACAGTTGATGAACTCGTGACTCCACTCCCAATCATTAAGATAAACTTGTTGAAAGCCGGTGTATTCCCGAGTTGTAATGAAGACTGTCGCCTCTGCTTATCTTCACCAACTGTTTGCCCTTTGTTGAAAACAAGCATTCAACGCTTGATAGACAACAAAGAGATTTTGTTTAAAAGTACTCTTGTTTCACTTGTTCCCGTTGAAGACGTTTCAATCATAACCATCTCCGCCAATTCTTACAGGGTCCCCAAAAGACCCGTTAGAATTACATCGGTTCCAAAAACTACTCCTCTTATAATCACAATGCCCGGGCCAGTCCCGTATGAATCAGACAAAACTGTGTCGTGGAATTATGGTGGGGACATCTACTACCATGTCATCAAAAAAGATGGGCTGGTCGCCGAAGAGATAAACTCCGAAGAAGAAGACTTTGACATTAGAAATATTTCGGGAACTAGTAAGATTACCCGAAGCGGTAGAATCTTCTCTCCAAAAATTTCCCCCCCAAAGGCAGTTTTTGGACCTGTGGCTGCTCCAAAGGTTACTTCTGTACTGCTAATCATCTCTGCAAGTGTTCCTATTAAAGAAGACGATACAACCCCTACTGTCATTCCTACCAACACTCCTACTGCTAAAACTCGAGGAAAAAGTATTCAAGTAGAGCATGTCCGGACGAAGGCTCAATCACTGACTATCCCCGAGACCTCCAAGAAGGAAATGGAGGAGATCCTGAAAATAATAAAGAGGAGCGACTACGACGTAGTTAAACAGTTGGCGAAAACTCCCTCCAAGATCTCCATGCTGGCATTGTTACTGTGTTCCGAGGCACATGCGAAAGCCCTGGTGAAGTTCCTAAAGACAGCCCATGTGCCTCAAGAGACATCTGCTGACCAATTTCAAGATTGCGTGGCCAGTTTGACAGTGGACAACGGCCTAGGCTTCTCAGATGCTGATCTGACACCAAGGGGAAGAAAGCATAACAAGGCATTACATGTCTCTGTGGAATATAGAGGCACAAATCTGGCCCATGTCTTGGTGGATATTGGCTCATCTTTGAATGTTTTACCAAAGAAAGCTCTCGACAGACTAAACTGCGAAGGACTGACGTTGAAACCTAATAACATAGTCGTAAGGGCATTTGATGGCTCAAAGAGGATGGTACACGGGGAGGTGGATATCCCCATAAAGGTTGGGACTCAAACTTTCAAATCAACCTTTTATGTAATGGACATCCTCCCCTCTTACTCCTATCTTCTAGGACGGTCGTGGATCCATAATGCAGGCATTGTCACCTCTACACTGCACCAGATGTTGAAATATCCGGTCCAGGGAAAGATTATCACTGTCCACGAAGAGGAAGAGTATATGATTAGCCACCTCAATTCCTTCAGGTATGTGGAATTGGACGGCGAGTTCATTGAAACTCCTTTTCAACATTTCGAAGAGGTCCCCCAAGAGGTAGCAGTAACCAAGATTGTGTCCCAGATTCCCAAGATTACGAGACCTCCACTACAGATGTCATCTTTGAAGGATGCCAAGGCAGTAGTAGAGGAGGGTGGATGCACCATCTGGGGGCAACTTCTGGATATTCCGTATAAATCTGACAAGTTTGGTTTAGGGTTCACTTCAAGTGCTCAGAAGGTTGTACGCCGTGCCTGTGCTGGAGGGCCACCCTTGAAGATTAGAAACCCAGAGGTCAATGCGTTGGAAGACGGTGAAGAGGATTGCAGCTTGGAGGATTGGATATTTCCAACTGTCAACGGAGGACTTCGCAATTGGAAGGACAGAGACTTTGTCCCAATAACTTTCATCCCTCGGTAATTTATCTTTACATTTCTGTTGGACTTGTAATATTCACAAACAATTCACACATTTAAAACCTTGTGTCTTACCCGAGGCGCAATGGGCCATTTGTAAGGGTTATTATTTCATCTTCATATAACATTCAATGAATCATGGACGTTTTTCACATACAAACTTTTGTGCTCATTATCTTTCTTTTACATTTTATTTTTTAAAGATGGTTATACCCTTACACACACCCACACTTACCAATGCAGGTGCCCCTCCATTCTGGATCCCATGGTTAACGATACTGCTATGGCCTTTTGTGACTCTGAGGATCTAATCTACCAAGCCGAAGAAGAAGGTGAGGAAGATTGCGAAGTACCAGGGGAACTGGCCAGACTACTACAACAAGAGGAAAGAGCCATTCAGCCTCACGAGGAACCTGTGGATACAATCAACCTGGGTACCGAGGAGGATAAAAAAGAAGTCAAGGTGGGTGCCAATCTAGAGCCCAATGTCAAGGAGCGTCTGATTTAACTATTGCATGATTATGTTGAGATCTTTGCCTGGTCATATGAAGACATGTTGGGACTTGATATAGACATCGTGGTACATCGTCTACCTACAAGAGAGGACTGTCCACCAGTAAAACAAAAAGTATGCCGCAAGAGACCTAATATGTCAAAAAAGATCAAAGCGGAGGTCATAAAGCAATTCAATGCGGGATTCTGGGCTGCCACTTCCTATCCTCAATGGGTTTCCAACATTGTTCCCGTTCCTAAAAAAGATGGCAAAGTACGAATGTGCATGGACTATAGAGATTTGAATAGGGCAAGCCCTAAAGATGATTTTCCACTCCCCCACATTGATATCCTGGTTGATAATACGACACAACACAAAGTATTTTCCTTCATGGACGGATTCTCAGGTTACAATCAAATCAAAATGGCACCTGAGGACATGGAGAAAACTACATTTATCACACAGTGGGGCACATTCTTCTACAAGGTGATGCCATTCGGATTGAAGAATGCTGGGGAAACTTATCAACGCGCCATGGTAGCTTTATTTCACGACATGATACATCATAAAATAGAGGTCTACATAGACGATATGATAGCCAGATCGCAAATAGAAGAAGAGCACTTGGATCACTTACAAAAGCTGTTTGAGAGATTGAAAAAGTACAAGCTAAGGTTGAATTAAACAAGTGCACATTCGGAGTACGGTCTGGTAAACTCCTAGGTTTTGTCGTCAGTAAAAAAGGTATTGAGGTCGATCCTGCCAAGGTTAAAGCAATACAAGAGATTCCTGCTCCTCGTGCTGAGAAGGAAGTCAGAGGATTCTTGGGATGCTTGAACTATATTGCCATATTCATTTCTCACCTAACAGCTACTTGTGAGCCAATCTTCAAGCTATCGAAGAAAGATCAAGTAGTCAAATGGAATGATGAATGCCAAACTGCGTTCGACAAAATCAAAGAGTACTTGCAAGAGCCTCCTGTTTTGATGCCACCAGTCGAGCGAAGACCACTGATCATGTATCTGACTATTTTAGAAAACTCAATGGGGTGTGTATTGGAGCAGCGTGAAGAGTCTGGTCGAAAAGAGCACGCTATTTACTACCTGAGCAAAAAGTTTACCGACTGTGAAACTAGATATTCACTCCTCGAGAAAACATGTTGTGCTCTGGCATGGGCTGCTCGCCGGCTAAGACAGTATATGCTGACTCATACTACCTTGTTGATATCTAAGATGGATCCGATAAAATACATCTTCGAGAAGCCTGCTCTGTCTGGGAGGATAGCTAGATGGCAGATGATCCTAACAGAATACGACATACAGTATACTACCCAGAAAGCTATAAAGGGCAGTGTATTGGCTGATCACCTTGCTCACCAAGCTGTAGAAGATTATCAGTCCATGAAGTTTGAAATCCCGGATGAAGACATCATGACATTAGACAACTGTGAAGAAATCAGACCATATGACGGACCTGAACAAGGATCCCGATGGACCATATTCTTTGATGGAGCATCCAATGCACTTGGTAATGGTATCGGCATTGTACTCATATCTCCGGAAGGGTGTCATACTCCCTTTACTGCCAGACTTTGCCTCAACTATACAAACAACATGGCGGAATACGAAGCATGCATCTTTGGTCTCAGAGCTGCCATAGACTTGCGAATCAAATCTTTAGATGTGTTTGGAGATTCAGCTTTGGTCATCAGTCAGATCAAAGGGGAATGGGACACTAAGCACCCAAACCTTATCCCTTACAAAGAACATGTTTTGACATTGCTACCACATTTTGAGAAGATTACCTTCGAGAATTTCCCGCGAGCAGAAAATCAGCTAGCAGACGCTCTAGCCACAATGTCATATTTGTTTAAACTTAATTGGGATAACGAAGATCCTCAGATAACCATCAAATCAATGGAAGAACCGGCGCACTGTCACGAGATTAATACCAAAGAGGTAATGGACCAGCCTTGGTTTCATGAGGTCAAGAGGTATCTCGAGGCTCAAGAATATCCAGAAGGAGCTTCAATCAATGATAAGAAGTTCTTAAGGAGATTCTCTGCTAAATTCTTCCTTAGTAATGGCATCCTGTACAAACGTAATCATGACTCCATCTTGCTTCGGTGTGTGGATAAGATTGTACCTAAAAAGATCATGGCTGAATTACATGAAGGTATTTTTGGCACCCTCTCCAGTGGGCATACGATGGCGAAGAAAATCCTACGGGCAGGCTATTATTGGTCTACCATGGAAGCAGATTGCTATCAACACTCTCGAACTTGTCATAAGTGTCAAATTTATGCTGACAAAGTGCACGTACCTCCGGTTCCTCTGAATATCTTGACGACTCCTTGGCCCTTTTTTATGTGGGGGATTGATATGATTGGAGAGATCAAGCCAACAGCCTCCAATGGACACCGCTTCATCCTAGTGGCCATTGACTATTTTACCAAGTGGGTTGAAGCAGCTTCCTTCGCTTCAGTTACCAAGAATTCCATTGCCCGCTTCATCAAGAAAAATCTCATTTTCCGGTACAGTATCCTGGAAAGGATCATCACTAGAAATGGTACAAATCTCAACAATACTATGATCACCGCACTATGCGAGCAATTCAAGATTCAGCATTACAATTCTTCTCCCTATAGGCCAAAGATGAATTGTGTTATCGAGGCTGCGAATAAAAACACTAAAAAGATCATACAAAAGATGACAGTCACGTACAAAGACTGGTATGAGATGTTACCATTCGCTCTCCAAGGGTACCGTACCACGACTCGCACATCAACCGGGGAAACACCCTATTCTTTGGTTTACGGCATGGAGGCTGTCTTGCCTATTGAGGTTCAGATCCCCCCTCTGAGAATTATGAAGGATGCAGGATTGAATGAAAACGATTGGATCCAGAATCGACTTGATCAACTGAACTTAATTGATGAAAAGAGACTTACTGCTATTTTCCATGGTCAGATGTATCAAAAACGGATGATCAAGGCTTTCGGCAAGAAAGTCAGACGCCAAGTATATCAAGTTGGGGATCTAGTGATCAAACGTATCATTTTTCCACAAAGTGGTCCCAGGGGCAAATGGACTCCTACCTATGAAGGACCATTTGTAATCAAGAACATATTCTCCGGTGGGGCAATGGTCTTGACCACAATGGACGGTGACGACCTGCCACACCCTACAAACGCGGACATAGTTAAAAGATACTACGCATAAGAGACCCGCTAGGTTGACACACCTAGGAAAAACAAGAGGCATCCCGGCGAACCAAAAAGGTTCGGGAAAAAATTAGGGATAAAATAAAAAAAATCTATACACCCGGTAAGTTGAAAACCCGAAAGGGTAACTTGGGAAAAAAAGGGTTTCCCGGTGGACTGAAAACCCGAAAGGGCGGTCTAGGAAAAAGTTTGGGAATTAAAGCGTATGACTATGTCCCGTCGGGTCACTTGGCGAACAACCTATGGCTTCTACTGACAAACTCGGAGTTTCTGATCAATTCAATCATCTTCGGACACGGAAAATAGACAAGATATTCGGAGATATGAAGGCTATAGAAGAATGGGAACCCCATGAGATTATCACACATAGATATCTTTCTTTGTATAAATTTTTCTTGTTTTATGACAGCATTCTCTTACTAGAATGTTTGTTCCCTTTGTGCAAAAATACTTATCCAAAGTCAATACAAAGATGTCCCTTTGAAAGTGCAAAAACTACCTGTCTTTTTCTTTACTCTTGTGTTTTGTTTGCAAAAACGTCCAATGATTCATTGATGAACATATGCATTTGAACATAATTACTGTTTACAAATAAACAAAATGAGAAATACAATTACTTATAGGTTGAAAGCACGGGAAAACGTCTCTAGACTATTCCATAAGTAATCCCCACAGTACGTCATTTAAATCCCCAACGGAACAAAATTTCAAGTTTCAATCCCCAGTAGAAATCGTCAAATTTCTCAGGATTCCCCAAGCAGATCTTACAAGCAGTACATGGCATGGCCCTCACCACAGATTTACTTCTCTCAACAAGAGTTCGTCAGTACTTCAACTTCAAGACATGAAAGTTCAACATATCCTCAGTAGCATTCAGGGATTTATTTTCCTCAGTCAAATAGCAATACAGCAAAATAGCTCACATGTGCATACATTGCATCCATATATTATAAACATTGATAAAGCAAATACATTGCATCATACATTTCATGCAACATAACTTTGTGTTTTAGCTAACATTTTACCCTTTTCAGGATAAGATTAGCAATTGCCATTAACAATATGCAAATCATGATACAGTACAGATACGCTCCAGACACGGATGCCATTCTGATACACATTCAAATTCAATATTCAGATATAGTACAGATACGCTCCAGACACGGATGCCACTCTGATACTCATTCAGATTCAATATTTAGATATAGTACAGATACGCTCCAGACATGGATGTCATTCGGATACTCATTCAGATTCAATATTCAGATACAATACATATACGCTCCAGACACGGATGCCATTCGGATACTCATTCAGATTCAATATTCAGATACAGTACATATACGCTCCAGACACGGATGCCATTCTGATACTCATTCAGATTCAATATTCAGATACAGTACAGATACGCTCCAGACACGGATGCCTTTCTGATACTCATTCAGATTCAGACTTCGGATACAGTACAAATACGCTCCAGACACGGATGCCATTCTGATACTCATTCAGATACAACTTTCAAATACAGTATAGACATGCTCCAGACACAGATACTATTCTAATACTCATTCAGATACAACTTCCAGATACAGTACAGATACGCTCTAGACACAGATGCCATTTTGATACTCATTTAGATTCAACTACCAGATATAGTTCAAATACGCTCCATACACGGATTCCATTATGATACTTAGTCAAAATCAACTTTCAGATACAGTTCAGATACGCTCCAGACACGGACTCCGTTCTGATACTCATTTTTTCAGCTTACAACTTACAATTCAACAAACATTCTTTGATGGCATCTACAAGCGCATTCCCGATAAGATTCTATCACCTCTCCAAATGGAATCCGTAAGCCCATTCCTTCTATCATCACATCATCGAGTGCAAATTTCTGGGCACTCTAGTGTCCAATCATCTTTCACCTTCGAGTCACGAACGACAAAACTCGCCAATCTAACTCTTAAGGTATAAGAAGATTGAATAGGGGCAGCTGTTGTACCCCAAAACTTGCCCTCTCATTTATCAAGATTTTCTCACAAGATCTCTTTGACTCAAGACTGGATTAGGGTTTGATCAGCTCAAGACATCCCATCTTACACTGATGACCCAAAATTAGGGTTTGAGTTTGCATAAGGATTTTTGGAGTATCAATACTTCATATGACTTTCAAGGATCATTATGGACCCCTAAGATTACTCATGACAAGTTTCAAGCTTTGAACCACATTTTTGATCAGTCAATTGGACAGTTGACCTGGAAATCAGCTGTATTGGGGAAGAAGTCAACCATGGCCAATTTACAGTCAAACTTCATAATTTTTGATCCACATCAACATTTTAGACTCATATGTATCATTTGATCAATTTTGGACCATAATTCCACAAGAAATTTGATCAAATCATCAAAAGGGCAAAATGGTCAAAATTAGGGTTTTGACTGAGAAAGGGCAATTTCTCATTTTTGACCTAGCAAATGACCAATTGGTTTGAAGCATGATTCCAAGAGCTCAATTGCATCATCTTTACCTAGTGACATGGTTCAAAACATTGCATTTTCATTGGATTGACAGATGAAATTTGCTGTCAACTAATCAAAAGTCAATTGTATACTGAAAAGTCAAACTTTGACTTTTTGGTAAAAATCAAGTGCCAAGGATCACAATTCATCAAAACATGTCAAAATTTGAAACTTGTTCATCAAGAAATCAAAGATTAAATATTTGGTTTTGAAATTTGAATTTTTCTTAACTTAGAAATTTATCTAAGTATAGAAAATTTCTTATTTTTCCTCAACTTTAAGCCATTTTTTCACCATGATACAAGATGATTCAAAGAAAGTTCCCAACATGAAAGTTGTAGACCTCCATGAAATCTACAACTTTGCTTCACAGATTTCTCCCTAAAGATGCTTGGATCTCAAGATATAATTTTGTGAATACATGCTCATGAACTAAAATAAATTAGTGAAATTTTGCCCTAATTTAGGTAGGTTTTTGACCTAACTTCATGGCAATTTTTCACCTAGTTTCAAGAGGAATTCTGAAATTAATTTCAAAGATGAATTATAGAGCACATTGCAAACTTTCCAAAATGTCCCAGAACTCCTTGAGATCATTTTTAAGTAGGGAGAATCGAAGAAAGGAAGTTAGCAATTTCTCACTTTGAATTCAAGCCATTTCATGAAGAACAAAACTCCAATCTGAACCTATGCTGCCTAATCTTTGCTTTACAGGCCTCAAACTTGTTTCTCACTTCATAATTTAGTGCTTACACAGATGATAAAGCCTTAATTCAAACACAAGAGTCTTTGTTCAAGCTTTAATTCCATAAATGGCACAAAGTTGTTATTGGCATTTTGGAAAAGCATAACTTTTGCAACTTTTCATTTCTTGAGCATTGGACCTGTTTTCTATGCACACACAAGTCCTATAATCCAAAAACAAGTTGCCTAGAACTTGTACCAACTCCAAGCAGGCATGTACAAGCATGTAGAGAGTGGTCTCTTCACCTTTCTTAAAAAGCAAGTAAGAATGCAAAAACGCTACAACTCAGAAATCTGTTGTGCAGTGGATTAGAAACTTTCTCTATACTAATACACAAACACATTGCAACCTAGAACACGATTTCTCAAGGCCATAAACACTCCAAAACTCCCTATCACCAAAAACCGGTCAAAACTTGCAGTTTATTGCCAAGCATAGCAATCCACAAATTGACTCGTGCGTTTCAAGTTTTAATCACTCAAACACTTTACCTACCTCATATCTAAGTGTTCCAGACCATCATTCATGTACTGTAACTCCTCCTTCTCCATATACCATTTTTGTTTTTCAAGCTTGCAGGTTGACTTGGATAGAGAGATTCAGGCATTTTCAAAGCAAGGCAAGGATTGGAACACACTCAGGGAGGTTCAGGCAAGCTAAAGGAATCTTCAGGCCTTCATAAATCTCACTCAAACTCCATTCACGATCTCAGCTGAAAGAGGTAAGAACTCCAACTTTTATCTCTTCATACAGGCATCCATTGGCCACGATTTGTGAAAGGAAAATGTAGATATTATTGTGCTAAAGCCAACCATGTGCATAGATTTCATTTCTGTTCATTATGTATGTAGAATTTTAGAGTTCAAATTTCTGTAAAAATTAGGTTTGAAATTAGGGCCTTTAAAATTCGTCTTGATCTTTAATTGTTAGTTTCCATAAATTACATATCTGAAATCGTGGGAAAGAGTACTATTATGTTCATGTTGGAAGTTTCCATTTTCATGGAGAAATGAGAAAGATACAAAGGTTCTGGCCAGCTTGAGGAAGAAGATGAAGTACAGGGCAAGGAGGTTTTATATGTTATGTTTTTCTTGTTTCATTTAAACTAACAGATGTACAGTGCGCTGAGAATGCCAAGGTCATGGGTTCGACCCTTGGTTCCTGCCTTTTTGCATTTTTTACACTTTTATTCATTTTTTTGATTTCTGGCAGCGCTAGGCCTCTCATTCTTGGGCCTTTTTGTTTTTTTTCTAACATATTATCCCCTGTTTGCTTGCAGCACCCCTGGCCCATATATTTTTATTATTCATTTCATTTTCATTTCTATTTTATTAAATATATTTTCCTTAATTTTAAAAATCATAAAAAATATAAAAATGCTAAATTTATATTTTTGTCCATTTTATTTTATTTTTTTCTCATAGAAAATATTTAATTTTAGTTGCATATCATATATATATATATATATATATATATATATATATATATATATATATATATATATATATATATATATATATATATATATATATATATATATATATATATATATATATATATATATATATATATATATATATATATATATATATATATATATATATATATATATATATATATATATATATATATATATATATATATATATATATATATATATATATATATATATATATATATATATATATATATATATATATATATATATATATATATATATATATATATATATATATATATATATATATATATATATATATATATATATATATATATATATATATATATATATATATATATATATATATATACATTTTTTAATAAACTTGTAAATAAAAAAATAGAATTAGGTTAATTATTTATTCTTTTTCTCACACTTGTAAATATTTATTTTGACATATGAAAAGACTAAATATTTTCATAAAATATTATTTATTATTTTAAGACAAAAAATACACAAAAATAATACTTAAAGAGCTTTAATTTCTGTTTACATTAGAAATTAGGGTTAACCTTTTTTCAAGAATTAATTTCCTTTTCTTAAGATATTAGGATTAGTTCAAAATTCTTTTTCATATGAAAAAAAAACAATTTCTTTTCCTTGAATATACATAACATTGCATATTTAAATTATATTGTATATTGTTTATTCAAATATTTGTACAAATTCGATTTGGTTATAATAGCTTAATTAGATTTACATTATTGCAAATCCCCATTCATAATTTGTATTCCCCCCTCCCATAAAATGTTGTAATAGCGTAGTAATCTTTAAATTACGTAATTTAAGGCTTTTATATACCATGCTAGTAATTAGGATTTGTATGGCAAGATCAAAACAAATTAAATAGAAAACCATAATCCAAGACAAAATCAAGCATGAAAATAACACACTTGCACATAAGCACCCTTAGGGTTTCTCCACTTGGTTGCCTTATATAAAAAATGGCCATATTACGCATGCGAATTATCTTGGTAAAACAAACAAATATAAGATCATAGTCCCTCAATGACGCCATTATAAGTTGCCTTACAAAATGATATTGGTCCCTAAAAAAGAATGCTAAGATACCTTGCAACATTTCTAATCATAGCTATACGATGACCCACGCCCGTCCCGTTTGCATCCAAAGATAGGGTTGCTTACCAAATCAATGGTAAGACAACAATGTCAAAGGAATTGAAAATGAACAAGAAAGACATTTGAGTAGGTAGATTACTTCTAGTTAGTTGCTCTATTTTCAAAGCAATTATCCTTGCTACTTCTTCAAAACAAAACACACACATTTCCAAAACATTTTACAAACATTGAAAATATTTTCAAAAGGACAAACATCTTTGTATACATTCTTACGAACGAGAATCATTACAAAGATTGCCCAAACAAAGGTCTATTTTACAAAATACTTTCAAAAACCACACAAAGCATAATTTCAAAACAAAAAGCAAGTGATCTAGCAAGTAACTAAGAGCCCATGTAAAATCACAGATGAAAAGGGTGATAGTACCTTCCCTTTTCATAATCTACCCCCCGAACTCAAGAAACAATCTCAAAGGTCTTTCCTGTACTTTTTCACCTTTCCTTTTGGATAAAAGAAAAGTCAGTGACGACTCTTGCTAATCGCAACATTTGCGATAAAACAAAAACCTTCAAGTTAGTTCTCCCACCGTATCACAGAACTAGCGAATCTGCTGGGGACTATTCTAAAAGTGGGGTTACCTTAGGGTTTAGATCACATTTATTTGCTTACATTGTTTGACTTGTATGCTTTACATTATGGTTCTTTGTTTGGGTTTTAAATCCTCTACCCAGATTTGGGATACATTATAGGTAAATAGCAATACATTGTGGAAACTGTGCGGGGTATACCAACATGGTCTAAGCAATAACTATGTTAGTGCGACATATTTGTGGGTACCAGTAGACTTTGAGTTAATCAAAGAGAATACGGGGCCGCTGAGTGATATCATGAAGCACTAATGAACTTCTAGAACCCTTTACTTGACCAACTTGGCCTTTAGGATGTAGTGAGATGAATGGCTTTGGTGTAGTTCGAAGTTGGTAGATACTCGATACTACACTCATTGAGGTTTGGTTTCTTGGGATATTTCGGTCGCCATTAAAAAGGCTTGAGCTGAAATGATGACCAAGGAAACAATCCGGTGATATTGATCTCCTTAGAACCAGGTTACTATTATTAGGACAGGTTTAAGCCAACTAAACTTCAAGAGGGTATTTACCTATAAAACCCCATGCAAGCCTAAACTAAGAACTTGTTTGCTTTTCTTGTATATGCATACTTGTACATAACATCATGGACATCATGAACATCATCACTAACCATTTCAAGGATTTTGGAGATTCATCTTTGTTCTTGTTTTGTAGGATATGGACTCACATCGCAGGAAAACTATCCAAGTTAACCTTGTAAGAATTCCTCCACAACTTAAGGAGATAGCTTCAAGGATCCCTGAGAATTCTCCGTTCACCGAGAGGCATGGTCTTCTACTCAACTTGGTCACCTCCAGCACAAATGAGGATATGTTGAAGGTGCTCTTTCAGTTCTTTGATCATTTGCACCATTGCTTCACATTTCCCGACTATCAGCTTGTGCCTACTTTGGAAGAATTCTCTCAACTCTTGAGGATTCCCATTCTCAATCAACTACCTTTCAACGGTACGGAAAGAGACCCAAAGCCAGAAGAGATTGCTCAAGCTCTGCACTTGCATTCATCAGATGTCACAACTTGTTGGGAAACTAGGAGTGGTGTCGAAGGCTTCTTAGAAAAGTTGCTATTTGAGAAAGCCCAGAGCTGTTGGAATTCCTTAGACTCGCAAGCCTTTGAGGAAATTGTGGCTCTCCTTATCTATGGGATGGTTTTGTTCCCCAGTCCTGACCAATTCATAGATGTGAGTTCCATCAAAATCTTCATGTCACGCAATCCGGTGCCTACATTGCTAGGGGATATCCTACACTCTTTTCACACTCGCACAATGAGGAAAAGAGGTGTCCTTATGTGTTTCACTCCTCTCCTGGCAAGATGGTTTATTTCTCATCTTCCCCAATCTGTCTTAAAGAATGAGCAAGGTTCAAGGTGGTCACAAAGGTTAATGATGCTCAAACATTCAGATATTCATTGGTGTTCCCGATCCAAAGAGAATGTTATCATTGTTGACCGTTGTGGGGAATTCCCTAATGTCCCTCTACTTGGAATTAGGAGAGGCATCACCTACAACCCATTCTTAGCTCTAATACAATTTGGTTACGCCCGAAGGGATGGCCCGTATGAGATGCTGATTCAAGGTTTGGTATTCGACTACGACAATGACGGTCAAGTTCTTTGCCATAGATTCATCCGAGCTTGGAGGATGCTAAACAAGGTGGATAGCAAGACTTTGGGGCACAATAATTCTATCCCTCTTGAGCCTTACCTCAAATGGGTACGAACCTGTGCTCAAAGTCTTATGATGCCTTATCCTTCCATTCTTCCGGTAATTATTGAGCCTGTTAAAGAGGGAGAAGTTCCATACACTATCCTACATCCTGACAAGCCCACATCTCTTGAAGACCTACAAAGGGATTGGATACAGCTCAAAGGAGAGCGAGATACTTTCGAAGCCCAATTCTACGCAAGCGAGAAGAAGATTTTGGAACTCACTAGGCTACTTCATGAGGAGCAGACTCTAAATTCCTACATAGCACCAAAGAGGATGTGCACTGCTTTTTTATCTTTGAGTTTTGTATTAAACCCTCATCCATCATATCCTGTAAATCAACCTTTATCTTCTAGCAACCCTGTATGTTTGTATTACAAGTAGCACAACCGGTATGGTCATGCGTATAGTAGCTAAATTCACAGAGGTCTGCATGAATTTTCACCAAATCTCCTCTAACCAAATTAATGTCAAAAATCTGGAAGTCGCCTGGACAACCGGCCACCATATTTACAGCATTTACTCCCCCATGCTTGGGTAGAGGATTATCTTTCACATTAGGTCCCATGTCCTTGAAAGATAGAATACCAGACTTTACCAATTTCTGCACCTCATTCTTCAAAGGATAATAATTCTCAACATTATGCCATGGTGCTCCTTGATGAAAAGCACATGTTTGGTCTGCCTTGTAATACCAATGTAATGGTGACAATATGGAGGGAGGTGGTCGTGTCTGGACCAACTTTTTCTGAATCAATGCTGGTAGTAACTCTGTATAGCTCATGGAAATAGGGCCATAACTCTCCCTTCTCTAATTAGACCCTTGATTCCCCTGCTGGGAAGGTCTCTGATAAGCAATGGTAGTCGCAGCCGCATTCATAACAGGAGTAACTGAGGTGACTTGATGATGATGCTGATAACTCCTTCTAGGAGTGTTTACCCTCCTCTCTTGTATAACAACATTTGCATCTCCTTCTTTCTTCTTGGTAAACCCATAAGATGGCTTCTTCGCACCTTCAGATCCTTCACTCTTCGTCAAACGGCCTTCTCTTACAACCTCTTCTAAGCGGATACCCATTCCTACCATTTCAGTAAAGTCACTTGGTGCACTTGCTACCATCCTCTCATAGTAGAAAGCACCCAACGTCTTCAAGAAAATCTTAGTCATCTCCTTCTCTTCCATGGGAGGAATCACTTGGGCGGCTACCTCGCGCCATCTCTGTGCATACTCTTTGAACGATTCCCTGTCTTTTTGAACCATGGCCCTAAGTTGATCACGGTCAGGTGCCATATCCATGTTGTACTTGTATTGTTTGATGAACGCTTCTCCCAAATCATTAAAATTATGGATATTGGCGATGTCCAAACTCATATACCACTTCAACGCAGCACCAGTCAAACTATCCTGAAAAAAGTGAATCAGCAGACGCTGATCATTAGTATGGGTAGACATTCTCCTCACGTACATCACCAGGTGAGCACGAGGGCAAGTGTTTCCCTTATACTTCTCAAACTCCGGGACCTTGAACTTAGCAGGTATCTTAAAATTTGGGACCAAGCATGTCTCATTCACATTCTGCCCAAATAGCTCTTTTCCCCTGAGGGCCTTCATCTCTCTCTGCATCTTGTCAAATTGCTCTTCAAAATCATCCATTCTGTCATAAAGACCCAAGTCTTCACTCGGCGGAGGGAAAGGACGACACACATCATCATTAACAAACGGAACCATATTCATCGAAGGAGGTGCAGCAGGAACAACATGCACCATGGGAGGTGCTAAAGTAACAATAGTCTGAACCACTGGAGTATCTTGAGGAGTAAGATTGACACCTTCAAGTGAAAAATTCTCTGGCATTCCCCATGGATAACTTTGAGGCATGCGATTCTGAACAACAACTGAAGTGGCGGATACGGGAACAGTCGAAGCTTCAGTAGTTTCCCTTATTGGTTGAGGTTGAACACTCGGTGGCTGATTCTGAGCAGCCACCAGAGCTTCCATCAGAGTAGTCAGACTGCCCATGCCGGCCTTCAAGCAGAAACTTCCTCGCGCAGCTCGCGATTCTCTTGTTCTAAGTTGTCCATCTTCTTTTTGAAATTAGCCTGAGTGTTGTAGTGATGAGTTAGCTTGCTGAACGGAGTAAAGAAGCTTGGTAAGACACCTAGATATGCATAACAAATGCAAGAAATATGTGCAATATGATGCATGATATGCAATGCACATGATTATTTTTACTTTGTTATTTAATATTTCAAGGGATTTAAAGTTTATAGACATATTACAAACATCAAAGTAATTGCGCTTTTAAAATACTAAAATTTTTATTATAATAACTCCAAAATGGATTACAAGTTTCAATGATTCCAAGTAAAAGATGAAAATAAAATCTAAAACCCTAAGAAGTAAAACTGAAGGACATCACTCTATACGCCGGCGCTTCCCCGTGAGCTTGGCAATCTGAGCCTTCAACCTCTGGTTTTCTTCCGTATATCTGATGGCAACCTCCTTCCAATCACCTGGATCAGGGAGTGAGCAAATGGCATCTGAAGGAGGCTTAGGAGAAAATAAATCCCCTTTCCTCTCCATGGTCTCTACCGCTCGACTCTCAAGGATCTCAATCAAGTCGTATTTCTCCTTCAAGTCTGCTCTGTAGGAACTCTCTAAAGTCTGGAACTTTTTCTTCCAAGCATCCCTTCCCTGTTGCATCCTAACCAAAGCAAGCTGCAGCTCTTCTAGATCATCTAATAAGGGAGGAGTGGTATTCACAAATAGATCAGGCATGGGTGTCTCCTGGGTATACGACATCTTTAACTGAATGGCTCTCGATCAGATCCATTGAAGACATGGCCCCAAAGAAACAGCACCCCTAGGTCCCAAATCCTTCCTACCCTTTTTATGAATGTGACGGCAGGCCTTCGCAATCTTCTCCCTAGCTTCCCTATGGTCTTCCCCTTCCTTCAGAAAGAAACTACTCAAATGAATACTATTTGGTTTAACCCTCATCGGATAACCAAGTTGTCGCCGTGCAAGAACATGATTATAGTTAATTCCTCCCTTTGTACCAAGAAGAGGTAAATTGGGGAAACTACCACAACTGTCAATAATCTCTATATCCTGGTAAGCTCGATGATACCAATCAATATCCGAGTGAGTAAGTGCCATGATCTTAGGAGCCCAACCGGGTTCCTTCTTGACACCCCAAAAATCATCAGACTGAGGCATATGAGAGATAAACCACTGGTACAACAAAGGCGTGCAACAGATAATCATCTCCCCATGATAAGAATTCCGAAGATGAATAGAGTAATAAACATCACCCAATAATGTAGGAACTAGGTTTCCAATCATGAAAATTATGATAGCGTTAATGTCGACAAACTTGTCCACATTAGGAAATAAGAACAACACGTAAGCAAGTAGTGAAAAGATGGCCTAAAAAACAACTGTACTCTTCATTCTGGCAAAATAACGAGACTTCTCCAATAAGAATTGAGCTGGTAATCCTCTAATCCCTCCTTTAGTAGTCATACGGGCTTCCACTTTAGACTTCCTCAGATGAATCAAAGTAGCAATCTCATGTGATTTTGGCTCACCCTCCAAACCAGTAAAAGGAACACAATCGGTAACAGGTAAATCCAATAGATCAGAATACTCCTCTAGCGTAGGCATCAACTGATAGTCGGGAAAAGTAAAGCAATGATACATCGGATCATAGAACTGGACCGCGGTCAAGAGAATACCCTCCTTCATCTTCAGCTTCATGAGAGGAATAATGGACCCATACTTCTTCTGAAAGTCTGCAGAACACTCGATCTCAGGGATTAAACTGATCAACTCATCTATCTTGGGATCCTTGAAACTCTACTTCCCAGTCTTTCTGTTTCCAGAATCCATGGTTGAAAAGTACCTGAGATATTCACAAATAGTCAACCTTTAAATCCCTTGAAATATGGTTTCTTAAAAAGATGCTTATGAGTGCATGGATGCATCATGCAACAATCACACACAAGATCACACATATAGGGTTCATATATTCAACGTCACGAGCATGAGGTCGAAGGTACTACCCATAAGGTGTTGGTCTAAAGTTATCACCTTCCGAACAAGGTTCTAGAGGTTCCCAGAGTCTACATCCTTCCTTCGGGTATTACCAACTTCCTGATTAACTCGGTAATTAGTAATATTCTCAAGAAAGACTCGTCCGAGTGTAGTATCGCGTGACAACTATTTCCGGATTACTCCGTCATAGCTTCCGAACTACACCTAAAAGGCCAAGATGGGTTTGGTATTCTACGGTCCTCAATTTCAGCAGGCTCCCAGTTCAAAAGCAGTACGTCTTCCTGATTACTCGGTAAATGATACTACAGTCAAAGAGGCCTCCACTGAGTGAGGGATCTCATGCCTCCTTTTTTGGGATTACTCCCTCAAAGTTAACATGACTATATCACCCGTCTTATCTTAAAGTTTTCCCAAGTCCGGGTATAGGACTTATGAGTAATCACCAAGCACCTTGAAAACCAGGAAAATCCAGAAAAACATACATATAACATATAACACATAAACAACAATAACACATATACAGATATAAACAAAGATAGGCTCAACCCACTGAGGGATGGACCAGCAAGAGGTTAATATGTCCCCAGTGAAGTCTCCATTTTTCTGTAGCAGTAGAAATGTTCAAGACTAATCCATTGGATTGACTAGACTTTATACAAATCAAAATAAAAATCTCCACCGTGCTTTATTGTTTCCAAAGGAATGGGAAAAGAGCGAATAACCTAAAAATAGGGGGGAAAGATTCAAGGTAAGGGGGTTGGTTATGAAAAGGGAAGGTATTAGCACCCTAAACATCTATGGTACTCCGCATGAGCCTCTTTGTAAAATCTGTATATTTTGGCTATAAAAACTGTTGTATATAAAAAGTGGATGGTGGAGGTGAAGAAAGAAGCGTATTTATTTTATAATTTTCGCACCCGCCGCGGTTGTGAACCTTTAGTGCCTACGTACCACCTTTCGTGCAATAGGGGATCAGGGTACACGTAGTTCCTCTTTCAAAAATTTGAAACACAAATGTGTTGTTTAATTTTCTGAGATAAAACATCATCGTCATTGTCCGTGTGGAAAACATACCTACTACCCACAATCATGAGAAAGGAGAATTTGCATCATCTAAAAGTGGAGGATATGGCTTGGATTTTAAAATCAACAATGCCTCACTCAACACCCAAGTGGAAAATATCTCTCTTCACTACATATTGTAGAAGTATAGTTGTTTGCATCACTACAAGGATTGACAAGAGTTCAATCTTTTAAGGAATGTTTTAAAAGGTAAAAAGCCAAAGTGGAAAAATGGTTCGAAATGAGATTGATTGACTTTTAGTCTTATCACAAAAAATGTTAATGTATCATTAAGTTGATTGGGGGTTTATTTATGAACATGTTTTGAAAATGCATGGACATAAGTCCAAGTTTATTATGAAAATGGTTCAAGTTTTAAAACAAGAAGAGTTTTCAAAAGGAGGGAGAAGATTTTGAAATTAAATAAGATGGGAGGAGAAGAAGAGGCTATCCTAAAGCATAAGGTAAAAGCAAGGGATAAGAACCATCTAACCAACAAGAAGCCAATACTTGACACTATGAGCCAAGATAGAGTTCCCATTCTTTGGATTGAAACCAAGCAAGCAAAAATACTAGACCTCTTGAGAGAACCAAACTTCAAGTGTATTATGTCTTCATAAAAATTGGGCAGAGTAACGGCTGTATACGGGTGAATTCCATATTACAAACAGAGGATGTAATCACAAAAACCTGCACACAAAAAACAAACAAGCAACCCAATGTCTTGAGGTAAACCTCAAGAACTCCAGACAAAATAATCAGATAAGATCTCTAAGATAGGTCAAGGTTTCTAATCCTAAGTCCAAGAAAAGGTCCCATGCTCCATAATGCCAAGGATAATAACCAAATAGTCCAAGTAACATTAAAGATTTTTTAGGGTTTTTGTTGATTATTAAGTATCTTAAGAAAGGAAAAGAAAAGCTCAAGTGAGCAAAGTAAAAAAGGCAAGAAAATAAATGCTCAAATGAGCAAATATGAAAATGGAATGAAATGTAAATGCTAAAAGTAAATAGTACATAAAGCATAAAAAAGAATAAAAGCATAAGGTAAAACAAGTCAAAGATTAGTGGTTAGTTGGATGACCATCTTGAAACTTGCATTTGGAACTCATTAGAGAATTGGTAGAACCAAATCCTCCACACAATAAGTTGCATTTGCTTTTTGTCAAGTATATCATCTATTTGGAATTCTCACAAGTACCATTTAATGATCAATGATGTTTAAGTAATCCGCGTTGACCAAAGTTGTTGTAGATCCATTAGAGGATTGGTAGAACAAAAGCCTCCACACAATGAATCTCAAGGTTATTTGATCAAAGTGATCAAGTTAACATACCTGGGCTTGCAATCATAGGTTTGGGCCACGAATGATCATTTATTCGAATTGGGACAAAATTTAGCGCTATGTTAAGCAATCGTAAGTGGACTTATATAGAAGTCGCACCTATTTTGAGGCCGGTCAATAGCAATTTATGCACCATTTATTTTTGAGACATGATATAGAGATCATGCTCCAACAACATCTAGTGCAATAAGAAAGGGCTAAGATGAAGAGGGGATGGGAAAAATGAATAAACCACTTTTGAATAAAAAATTTAATCAAAGTATTATTAAAATCATTCATCTATTTTGGTGGAGTTGAACTCAACACCCAAGATCCAATGATGTTAATAAAGTCATGATCAAAAAATTAACTCAAGACAGCCAGAAAATAATCACAAAATAATATTATATTTAATATATACATTAAAAGGGTTTAAAAAATGTTTAAAAATCAAAATAGAGGAGAAAAATATCAACTATGTTCAAATTAATCAAGAAAGAAAAAGTAAGGCCATAGAAAAATCAGAAATGGATCCAAATATTTTTATAAAATTTTTGGTAATTTTTAAAAGTTGGAAACTATTTTTAAACTATTTAAAATTGATCAAACAAATAGAAAATAGGTCAAAAATAGTAAACCTCAATATAAAATTCCATAAAATTTTCAGAAACTCAAAAATATGAAAAATAATATTTATGAATTTTTTCAGAATTAAAAAATGTCAGAAAGTATTTTTTTAGTAATTAAAAGAAAGCAAATAATTCAAAAAATACAAAAAAATATCAAATGTCAAAATAAAAATGTGAAAAAATAGTCATGAGATCATAAATAATTCAAAGTATTTTTGTGAATTTTTTCATAATATTTGGATAAAAAATAAAAGAGTTACGAATTTTTGAAAATTTAATCAATAAAAATATAAAATCAGAAAATAAAATAAAACCAAAAAGATGTGGACCATCAGATCATAGTAAAAACGCGTTAGTAAGCTGATTCAGTGGATCAGACGTACTGTGCTTGATATGGACCTTAGTGAGATACGCATAGGATCAGAAAAAAGGCAACTATTAAAATTAAAACGTTTGGCACGCTATCATTGGCTGAGACGAGACATGTCATCATCTTCAACCTCCAGACACCCTGCAATGGGGATTTTATGAGATCCTTCAAATTGAAAAATTAGGATCCCAGGCTAGTATCATTGAACTCGTCTCTTCAAGACGATTCTAACACCACCATCGCGCCAAATTTATATAAGGTATGGAGAGAGATATGAATCAAAAATCCAGAAAATAGCGAGCACCTTCAATTTGAGATTTCTCTCTCAATTCTCAATGGATTTAAAAATTGTAAGCATCATTGGAATCAGGAGAAGGAGTAGAATAGATTAGTGCTTGATTTGGATCCAAATGGTGGAGAATTCTACCTTTTCAAAGTTCAAGGAAGAAGCTCTAAAACTGGACTTTTGTACCTTGAATTATGGCTCGTTTTGATTGGTTTAAATGCTGGAGAGTTTATATGATGCTTAAGGATGATGAATGCGCAAAGAATTTTGGAAAAGGGAGCTTAAATCTCAGAAATTGAATTCAAAAAAGATGGGTTCGTGTGAAGTTTTAGCAGGGTATTTTTGGCTCTCAAAGTTTGAAGAAATAAATGGGGGATGACCCTCTATTTGTAGGGAAGTGAATGAGAATGAAAATTGGAAGAAACTAGGAAGTTTGGAGGGAAATTGAGTGAAGATCGAGCACAAGTGAAGTGTGACTTCATTTCCATCAAAACTCAACCAAATCTTGTCTTTTGGGGTGCTAATCACTTCTGGAAAGTTTTCTAATCAAGTTTAAATCAAAAATGCGCATAAATCTTGTGTTTAGAAGTCACGTTATGGATTTCAAAATTCCGACTTTGTGGAAAATTCAGTTTCAAGTTACCAAATTCAAATCCATGGCATTTCAAACTCAAGGAATCTTAGGGCATGATCCTTGATGCTTTAGAAAGATGAGGTTACAAGCTTTGCAATGGAAAAAGAATGGAGTTAAATGGCTACTTGAGATGAAAGTTTCATTGAGTCAAATTTGAAGAAAAAGGGTTGACTTTCCATACTTAGAAATATTTTAAATTCTTCTTCAAAAATGACCTATAATCTTTTGCATCCAAACATGGCCTTCCACTTGGAATTTACTCTTGACCAAAAAAGATCGAATGAAGTAGATCTTTTGAATGACATTTTTAAACTTGAACCACTCAAAATATCCAAAAATTGAGCAAGCTATGACTTGTTAAAGTTGGCCAAAAAATCATGAAATGACCTATAATCTTTTGCATATTTAAGGAAACCTCCATCCATTTTACCACTTTGCACATAAAAGAAGGCATAAATTTCACATCTTAAAGATCATTATGGAAAAATAATAGACTCAAGCTGATGAAAATTGACCTAGTTATGATCAATTGAAGTTACTTATGTAAAATTGTGGATTCATCTGGATGACTTATAATCTTTCTTCTTCACCAAGTTTCTTCCACATGAAAAATCCTTGGAACTTTTGAAGTGATTTGTTGATAACCCTTTAAAGAGAAGGATGTCTTTGGAATCACTCAAAAATACCAAAAGGTGAACAAGATATACTCCTTTGAAGTTCAAAACCCTAACTTTTAGATCAAGAGAATGCCTTGGAGAACTTTGACAAGTTTGAAAAAACTTCTTGTACCAATATTCTTGCTTTGTGTATAGAAGTTTTTGAGGATGATAACGAATAATCATATCCACCAAAACCACTTTCATATCTTGAATTTTGAGATAAATATGCTCTTGTGACCAATAGGAACAAGGTGTTGTCTAAACATGACAACTTCTCCAATCAACCCCTTGTACTTTTGAGTCAAATCTAATAACCTTGAAATGTGATGAACCAAAGCAACCTTGCCATTCCAATTCTCCTAAAACCAATCCAATGGTGAGGTTTGAACTTCTCAAGCTATATTGACTAGGGCATAGAAATAAACTCATGAACCCATGGAGTAACTTGTTAAATCTCATTGCCCTTCCCCTACATGGATAATAAGCAAGACAAACCAACATCGCATTTTATTAGTTAAATGAAGGGAAAAAACAATACTCATTATCACAAAAGGAACATAAGTTAAGGTGCTTGGTAATCCCTCAAAAGGAGCAAAACTCAAAGTAGGGAGGGGAACCAAGAATCCTAGTGTGATCTTTTGTGAGTGAATCAACATGGTATGATGAAGGGATCTTAGGGGCAAAAATTTGGGTACAACAACTTACACAGAAGCACCCCTAGGGTTATTCCACTTGGTTGCTGTTGTACCCCAATTTTTGCCCCTAAGATTCCTCTATCATATCATATCAACTCGATCATAACAAGATCACATTAGGGTTGGTTCTTCCTCTTTTTTCCTATCTTTAAGTTTGCTCTTGAGGAATCTCCAAGCACCTTGGTTGTGTATTTTGTATATGTTTTGTTGACTAACTTCTAATCAAAATACAAAAAAATATTTGTCTTTGTCTTTGTATATTTTTGTTTTGTAGGTACCAAGTCGAAGCATCTGACAAATAAGGATTTCTGGTATTATTTTCCTAAAATCTCTATTTTGCAAAGAAAAAGAATTAAAAAATTTCATTTTTTCACTGATGCAATCGATTGCTCTTAAAGTGCAATCGATTGCACATAGTGTATTTTGCGCCATTTTTGAAAAAAATACATTGTGCAATCGATTTTCACTGTAGTGCAATCGATTGTGCAGCGTGAAAATTAAAAAAAATCAGCATTTTGAACTTGTCAAATTTTGGCTCCAATTTTCCATCACTTTTGAAAGATGTATCATTAATTCAAATTTTAGTGCCAATCTTTCATTTTTAAAAAGAATTATCATTAATTCAAATTTTGGCTCTAATATTTGAAAGAATTATCATTAATTCAAATTTTGGCTCTAATTTTTTAAAGAGTTATCATTAATTCAAATTTTGGCTCCAAGAATCAATTACCAAATTACCACTAATCCCAATCCTAAAACTCTATAAATAGAGCTCTCATTTCATTCAAATTTCAAGCTTTTGATAGCCAAATCCAACTTGATAAAAAATCTCTCAATTCTATCCATCTACCAAATTCACTCAAAGCTCCATTTTCAAAAAGTTAGTAAGCTTTGCATTGAAGCTTACTAATCTTTGAGCTAAACCTTCATCCAAACACTTTTTCTCCATCAATTCTCTACATCCAAGCTTGGTCAATTGATTCTTGTGGTTGAATTGAAGCAAATTCTTGAAGTTGTTTTGATAATTCTCTAGATCTACCTTTGGTAAGTTGGATAATTCTCTAGATCTACCTTTGGTAAGTTAGATAATTCATCTTTCACAATGTGATCTCTGAGTGATCTTTGGGATTGATTCATTGAGCATTATTTTGTGATTCCAATGGTGTTATTTTCTCATAATTTGATGGAATTTTCGTGCTCAAATGGATCCATGATCATAAGGTGTTTGATGGAAAGTTTGAACAAGAAATTGGCCTTTTAAAATGTTGTTTTTGCTACTGTAACAGTGTGCAATCGATTGCAGTAACTGTGCAATCGATTGCACAGAAGCAATTTTGCATAATTTTTAGAAAACTGTACTGTGTAAATCGATTTACACAATAGTGCAATCAATTTACACAGGGACAAAATGCACTTTTTTGCCTTGTTTTGGGGCAGCTTTGATCCAAAATGATTTTTCTACTCTCTCCTTTTTTATTGATGGTTTGGATTGTAATTTTAAATGTCCAATTTATCTTTAAACTCAATGGACTTTGTGTTGTAGATGAAGTTGGATAAATGTTCATCAATTCAAATCTACCTAAGAGTGAATTATTTAATTCATTTTTGGTGCTTTGGATTAATGATATGTTTAGTGCTTTAATCTATCTAGAGGAGTGGTTCAATTTAAAGATGAAATAATTTTGAAATGGTGATCCAAATTAGCTTATCATTTCCCTCCCTCTTCATCTTATCCCTTTCTTTTTTTAATTGTGCTACATGTTAAGGGATGGTGATCTCTATATCATTTATCCAAACATGAAGTACATAGATTGCTATTAACCGGCCTCAAAATAGGTGTGACTTCTACATAAGTCCACTTACGATTGCTTAACATAGCGCTAAATTTTGTCCCGATTCGAATAAATGATCATTCATGGCCCAAACTTATGATTGCAAGCCCAAGTATGTTAATTTGATCTCTTTGATCCAATAACCTTGAGATTCATTGTGTGGAGGCTTTGGTTCTACCAATCCTCTAATGGATCTACAACACCTTTGGTCAACGCGGATCACTTAAACATCGTTGATCATTACATGTTGCCTTGTGAGAATTCCAAAATGGATGATATACTTGACAAAAAGCAAATGAAACTTGTTGTGTGGAGGCTTTGGTTCTACCAATCTTCTAATGAGTTCCAAATGCAAGTTTCAAGATGGTCATCCAACTAACCACTAATTACTAACAATTAACTTTACTTTACGCTTTTATTTTCATGCTTTATGTACCATTTACTTTTAGCATTTTACATTTCATGCTATTTTCATCTTTGCTCACTTGAGCATTTACTTTATGTCATTTTTATTTTTCTCACTTGAGCTTTTCTTTCTTTTTAAAGACACCTAATAATCAACATGAACCATAAAAATCATTAATGATACTTGGACTACATGGTTACTATCCTTTGCATTATGGAGTGATGGACTTCTTGGACTTAGGATTAGAGACCTTGGCCTATCTTGGAGGCTTTGTGACTTTATTTGATATTTTGCCTGGAGTTCTTGAGGTTTGCCTCAAGACATTGGGTTGTTCGTTTGTTTTGTGTGCAGGTTATTGAGATTACGATCTTTGTTTGTAATCTGGAATTTACCCGTATACAGCCGTTACTCTGCCCAATTTTTGCGAAGACTTAAAACACTTAAAGTTTGGTTCTCTCAAGAGGTCTATTATATTTGCTTGCTTGGTTTCAATCCGAAGAATGGGAATTCTATATTGACTCATAATGTCAAGTATTGGCTTCTTGTTGGTTAGATGGTTCTTATCCCTAGCTTTTACCTTATGCTTTAGGATAGCCTCTTCTTCTCCTCCCATCTTCTTTAATTTCAAAAATCTTCTCCCTCCTTTAAAAAAAAAACTCTTCTTGTTTTGAAACTTGAAACATTTTCATAATAAACTTGGACTTAGGTCCATGCATCTTCGAAACATTTTCATAAATAAATTTCAATCAATTTAATAATACCTTGACCTTTTTTTGTGAGAAGACTAAAAGTCAATCAATCTCATTTCAAACCATTTTTGCCACTTTGGCTTTTATCTTTAAACTTTTCTCAAAAGATTAGACTCTTGTCAATCCTTGTAGTGATGCAAACAACTATACTTCTACAATATGTAGTGAAGTGAGATATTTTCCACTTAGGTGTTGAGTGAGGCGTTGTTGATTTTAAAATCCAAGCCATATCATATCCTCCACTTTGAGATGATGCAAATTCTCCTTTCTCATGATTGTGGGTAGTAAGTATGTTTTTCACACAGACAATTGCGATGATGTCTTATCTCATAAAATCAACCAACACACTTGTGTTTCAAATTTTTAAAAGAGGAACTACGTGTACCCCGATCCCCTATTTCATGAAAGGTGGTACGTAGGCACTAAAGGTTCGCAACCGTGGCGGGTGCAAAAATCATAAAAATATATCTTTTCTCACCTCCACCATCCATTTTATATACAACACATTTTATAGCCAAAATATACAGATTTTTCAAAGAGGTTCCTGCGGAGTACCATAGATGTTTAGGGTGCTAATACCTTCCCTTTGCATAACCAACCCCCTTAACTTGAATCTTTCCCCCTCTTTTTGGGTTATTCGCTCTTTTCTCATTCCTTTGGAAACAATAAAGCACGGTGGAGATTTTTATTTTTATTTGTATAAAGTCTAGTCAATCCAATGGCTTAGTCTTGCACATTTCTACTGCCACAGAAAAATGGCGACTTCACTGGGGAAAGATTGACCTCTTGCTGGTCCATCCCTAAGTGGGTTAAACCTATCTTTGTTTATATCTGTATATGTGCTATTGTTGTTTATGTGTTATATTTTGTATATATGTTTGTCTGGATTTTCCTGGTTTACAGGGTGCTTGGTGATTACTTATAAGTCCTATACCCGGACTTGGGCAAACTTTAAGATAGGACGGGCGGTATAGTCATGTTAACTTTGAGGGAGTAATCCCAAAAAAGGAGGCATGAGATCCCCCACTCAGTGGAGGCCCCTTTGACTGTAGTGTCGTTTACTGAGTAATCAGGAAGACATACTGCTTTCGACCTGGGAGCATGCCGAAGCTGAGGACCGTAGATTACCTAACCCCTCTTGGCCTTTTAGGTGTAGTGCGGTTGCTATAACGGAGTAATCCGGAAGTAGTTGTCACGCGATACTACGCTCGGACGAGTCTTTCTTGAGAATATTACTAATTACCGAGTTAATCGGGAAGTTGGTAATATCCGAAGGAAGGATGTAGACTCTGAGAACCTCTAGAACCTTGTTCGATAGGTGATAACTTTTTAGACCAATACCTTATGGGTAGTGCCTTCGACCTCATGCTCGTGACGTTGAACCTATGAACCCTATATGTGTGATCTTGTGTGTGATTGTTGCATCATGCATCCATGCACTCATAAGCATCTTTTGAAAAAACAATATTTCAAGGGATTTAAAGGTTGACTATTTGTGAATATCTCAGGTACTTTTAAACCATGGATTCTGGAAAGAGAAAGACCGGGAAATACAGTTTCAAGGATCCTAAGATAGATGAGTTGATCAGTCTAATTCCCGAGATCGAGTGTTCTGCAGACTTTCGGAAGAAGTATGGATCCATTATTCCTCTCATGAAGCTGAAGATGAAGGAGGGTTTTCTCTCAACTTTGGTCCAGTTCTATGATCCGGTGTATCACTCCTTTACTTTTCCATATTATTAGTTGATGCCAACACTGGAAGAGTATTCCTATCTATTGGATTTACCTGTTACCGATCGTGTTCCTTTTACTAGTTTGGAGGGTGAGCCAAAACCACATGAGATTGCTGCTTTGATTCATCTGGGGAAGTCTGAGGTGGAAGCTCATATGACTACCAAAGGAGGGATTAGAGGATTACCAGCTCAGTTCTTATTGGAGAAAGCTCGTTACTTTGTCAAGATGAAGAGTACGGTTGCTTTTGAGGCCATCTTTGCTTTACTCGCCTATGGATTATTCTTATTTCCTAATGTGGACAAGTTTGTCGACATTAACGCTATCAAGATTTTCATGATTGGAAACCAGGTTCCTACACTGTTGGGTGATGCGTATTACTCTGTTCATCTTCGGAATTCTTATCATGGGGGAATGATTATCTGTTGCATGCCTTTGTTGTATCGGTGGTTTACCTCTCATACGCCTCAGTATGACGCTTTTTGGGATGTCAAGAAGGAACCCCGTTGGGCTCCTAAGATCATGGCACTTACTCACTCGGATATTGATTGGTATCATCGAGCTTACCAGGATGCGGAGATTATTGACAGTTGTGGTAGTTTCCCCAATGTGCCTCTTCTTGGTACAAAGGGAGGAATTAACTATAACCCTGTTCTTGCATGGCGACAGCTTGGTTATCCGATGAGGGATAAACCGAACAATATTCATCTGAGTAGTTTCTTTCTGAAGGAAGGAGAAGACCACAGGAAAGCTAGGGAGCAGATTGCGAAGGCCTAGCGTCACATTCATAAGAAGAGTAGGAAGGATTTGGGACCTAGGGGTGTTGTTTCTTTGGAGCCATATCTTCAGTGGGTCCGATCGAGAGCCATTCAGTTGAAGATGTCGTATACTCGGGAGACACCCATGCCTGATTTGTTTGTGAAGACCACTCCTCCCTTATTAGATGATCTAGAAGAGCTGCAGCTTGCTTTGGTTAGGATGCAACAGGAAAGGGATGCTTGGAAGAACAAGTACCAGACTTTAGAGAGTTCCTACAGAGCAGACTTGAAGGAGAGAGATGATTTGATCGAGATCCTTGAGAGTCGAGCAATAGAGTCTATGGAGAGGCAAGGAGATTTATTTTCTCCTAAGCCTCAAACAGGTGTTGTTTGTTTACTTCCTGATTCAGATGATTGGAAGGAGGTTGCCATCAGACATGTGGAAGAAAACCAGAGGTTGAGAGCTTAGATTGCCAGGCTCACAGGGAAGCGAATTCGTACAGATTGATCTCTATCAGTTCCTTTTCTCAGGATTTTAGATTGTATTTGCATCTTGTACTTGGGATCATTGAAACTTGTAACACATTTCGAAGTTATTATAATAAAAGTTTTCATTATTTCAAATGCGTTGTTATTTTGATGTTTGCAATATGTCTGTAAATCTTAAATCCCTTGAAATATTAAATGATAAAATAATAATAATCATATACATTGCATATCATGCATCATATTGCACATGTTTTTGCATTTGTTATGCATATCCAGGTGCCTTACCCAGCTTCTTTACTTCATTCAGCAAGCTGACTCATCACTACAACACTCGGGCTAATTTCAAAAAGAAGATGGACAACTTAGAATAGGAGAATCGCGAGTTGCGCGAAGAAGTTTCTGCTTTGAAGGTTGGCTTGGCCAACTTGACTACTCTGATGGAAGCTCTGGTGGTTGCTCAGAATCAGCTACCAAGTGTTCAACCTCAACCAAGAAGGGCAAGTACTGAAGTTCTGACTGTTCCTGTATCCGCTACTCCGGCTGTTGTTCAAAACCGTATGCCTCAGGGTTATCCGTGGGGAATGCCAAAGAATTTTGCACCTGAAGGTTTCAATCTGGGTCCTCAAGATGCTCCAGTGGTTCCAAATGTTGTTACTCCTGCACCTCCTGTGGTGCATACTGTTCCTGCTGCACCTCCTTCGGTGAATTTGGTTCCGTTTGTTAATGAAGATGTGTGTCATCCTTTCCCTCCACCGAGTGAAGACTTGGGTCTTTATGACAGAATGGATGATTTCCAAGATCAGTTTGATAGAATGCAAAGAGAGATGAAGGCTCTTAAGGGAAAAGAGTTGTTCGGGAAGAATGTGAATGAGCTGTGTTTGGTCCCGAATGTTAAAGTGCCTGCTAAGTTCAAGGTCCCGAAATTTGAGAAGTACAAGGGCAACACTTGCCCTCGTGCTCATTTGGTGATGTATGTGAGAAGGATGTCTACCCATACTGATGATCAACGTCTGCTGATTCATTTTTTCCAGGATAGTCTGACCGGTGCTGCGTTGAAATGGTACATGAGTTTAGACAGCGTCAACATCCATACTTTTAATGATTTGGGAGAAGCAATCATTAAACAATACAAGTACAATGTGGACATGGCGCCTGACTGTGACCAGCTTAGGGCCATGGTTCAGAAAGACAGAGAATCATTCAAACAGTATGCGCAGAGATGGCGCGAAGTGGCTGCATAAGTGATTCCGCCCATGGAAGAGAAAGAAATGACCAAGATTTTTCTAAAGACGCTAGGAGCTTTCTACTAAGAAAGAATGGTAGCAAGTGCCCCAAGTGATTTTACAGAGATGGTAGGAATGGGTGTCCGCCTAGAAGAGGCAGTAAGAGAAGGCCGTTTGACAAAGGGTGAAGGATCTGGAGGTGTGAAGAAGACATCTTACGGGTTTACAAAGAAGAAAGAGGGGGATACAAATGTTGTTATGCAAGAGAGAAAGGTAAACGCTCCTAGAAGGAATTATCAGCATCATCAGCAAGTCGCCTCAGTTACTCCTGTTATGAATGCCGCTCCAACTACCATTGCTTATCAGAGACCATCCCAGCAGGGGAATCAAGGGTATAATCAGAGAAGGGAGAACTATGATCCTATTCCCATGAGCTATGCAGAGCTATTACCAGCATTGGTTCAGAAGAAGTTGGTCCAGACACGACCACCTCCCACTATACCATCACCATTGCCGTGGTATTACAAAGCAGACTAGACGTGTGCCTTTCATCAGGGAGCACTAGGGCATAGTGTTGATAATTGTTATCCTATGAGGACTGAAGTGCAAAGGTTATTGAAGTCTGGAATTTTATCTTTCAAAGACGTGGGACCTAATGTGAAAGATAATCCTCTACCCAAGCACGGGGGAGTGAATTCTGTGAATATGGTGGCCGGTTGTCCAGGCGACTTTCGAATTTTTGACATTAATCTGGTTAGAGGGGATTTGGTGAAGATGCACGCAGATCTCTGTAAATTCAGTTATTATACGCATGACCATACCAGTTGTGATGTTTGCAGTACAGATATACAGGGTTGTGAGAAGATAAATGCTGATTTGCAGGAGATGATGGATGAAGGTTTAATCCATATAATCAGGCCTAGGGCAGAATATGAAGAGGAAGTGAATATGGTTTCTGGATGTTCGGGTGAATTCCGAATTTTTGATGTGGATCATTTGAATGAGGATCTAGTGCAGTTACATGCTACCTTCTTCCATACTGCTGGTCAGGTGGAACACCAATATGGATCTTGCATAATTTGTTGTCGAAATCCCCGAGGATGTTCTGTTGTGAGGGAAGGTGTTCAGTTGTTGTTAGACAATGGAACCATCAAGATCACGGGTCAGAGAGATGATTATCATGAGATTGATATGGTTGAAGTCTGTTTGATGGAAGAGTCAGAGGAAGAGTATGCCTCTACAAATGAGTATTTCTCTTCAGACGAAGATTTGTTTGCCGGAAATGAATTTATGATGGTTGATTGTGTTGAGGAAGGGGTGAATGCCATTGTACCTTGTTTTGGTGCACCCACTCATCTTGAGGTGGAGTACCATAGCAAACCAGCTGTTGCCCCATTGGTAATTAGTCTGCCAGGTCCTGTTCCCTATGAATCAGATAAGGCTGTGCCTTACAAATACAACGCTACGATCTTAGAAGATGGGGTGGAGATTCCCATCCAGCCGATGCCAGATGTTGGAAATATAGCTGATAATAGCAGAGTGACCCGTAGTGGTCGTGTATTTGCGTTGGTCATTCGAAGAGATGTTGTTGCTGGAAAGAAGATTGCTAAGAATGATGAACCTAAGAAGTCTGCAGGAGGGACTAGTGGAGCTACATTAGAGAAAGAAGTGGATGATATCTTAAAGATAATTAAGATGAGCGATTACAGAATTGTAGGTCAGCTATTGCAGACTCCTTCAAAGATATCTATTCTAGCCTTATTGATGAATTCCTCTGCTCATAGAGAATCGCCGATGAGAGTAATAAACCAAGCTTTTGTAGAGAATGACATGCCATTAGATCAATTCAGCAGCGTAATTGGAAACATTACGTCATGTAACAATTTGAGCTTCTGTGATGATGAGTTACCAGATGAAGGGAGGAATCACAACCTGGCCCTCCACATATCCATGAACTGTAAGAAAGATTCGCTGTCCAATGTGCTAATTTATAACGAATCTGCGCTGAATGTCATACCGAGAAGTACCCTCTTGAAGTTAAAGTATCAAGGAACATCTATGCGCCCGAGTGGCATCATTGTGAAGGCTTTTGATGGGTCGAGGAAATCTGTCATCGGTGAAGTGGACCTGCCCATCCATATAGGACCACATTTGTTCTTGATAACCTTCCAGGTTATGGATATTATTCCTGCATATAGTTGTTTGCTTGGACAACCATGGATACACGAAGCAGGGGCTGTCACTTCAACTCTGCATCAGAAGCTAAAATTTGTGCGTGAAGGGAAGGTAGTGATCATAAATGGGGAGCAGGCGTTGTTGATATCCCATCTATCCTCTTTCAGTATTGTAGAAGCGGATGAGGCTGCTATTGGAACCCAATTCCAAGCCCTATCCATTGACAACATAAGGAGGAATGAGAATTTTGTAGTTTCCCTGAAGGACGCGCAACAGGTTGTGCGCAATGGTCATAATGCAGTTTGGGGACGACTGGTGGATCCACCCGTGAACAAGAACATAACTGGTTTGGGTTTTTCTTCGAAGAATGGCAAAGGCGAAAGTTTGAAGTCAAAGTCTCCTGTGAACAGTTATCATGATGTTTTCCGCAGCGGAGGATACCTCCATTCAATTGGTTCTGGAATCAATGCTGTTGAAGAAGATGAAGCAGAGCAGGAAGTACCGAATTTTGTGATGCATGGAGTCCGAGTTCAGAACTGGGTCACCATTGATGTTCCTTCTTGCATACATATTTCAAAGTAATTTGTTTTGTTAATCTATTTCTTTCATTGAAAAGCTTTCACTCTGCCCAAGGTGAAAGTATTGTATGGGCTTATCCGTTTGCTTTGATTTTTAAGATCATTAATAAAAGTTGTCTTTGCTTCCAAAAATATGTCTTTATTTTCTGCTTTTTCTTGGGAAATGGTAATCAAATAAAAAACCCTTTCAAAATAAATGATAACTGAAAATTAATTTGCATGATCACTTGTTATATGTGTCAGTTTCTAAAAGCAATCACAAATCATATGTGCAGATTAATTAAAAAACCCGTTGAATACAATGACCCTGCACCCTCTCCCAACTTTGAATGTCCTGTGTTTGGGGCTGAAGAAGAAGATTATGATGAGATTCCAGAAGAGGTCTCACGGTTGCTTGAGCACAAGGATAATACCATTCAGCCATATAAGGAGCCTTTGGAAGTGATTAATTTGGGTTCAGAAGAAGATCCGAAAGAGATTAAGATTGGAGCATCGTTGCATCTTGATGTGAAGAGCGGGTTGATTGAGTTGTTGAAAGAGTATGTGGATATTTTTGCTTGGTCTTATCAAGACATGCCTGGTCTAGATACAGACATTGTTGAGCATCATTTGCCATTGAAGCCAGAGTGTCCGCCAGTTAAACAAAAGTTGAGAAGAACCCACCCAAATATGGCAGTAAAGATCTAAGAGGAGGTCCTAAAGCAGATTAATGCTGGTTTTCTTGTGACGTCAGTGTATCCTCAATGGATTGCCAATATTGTCCCAATACCGAAAAAAGACGGAAAAGTCCGCATGTGCGTAGATTACAGAGATCTAAATAAAGCTAGTCCAAAAGATGATTTTCCATTGCCTCACATTGATATGTTAGTGGATAGCACAGCAAAATTCAAAGTATTCTCATTCATGGACGGATTTTCCGGGTATAATCAAATAAGAATGGCTCCAGAGGACATGAAAAAAACAACGTTTATCACACCCTGGGGAACATTCTGTTGCAGAGTGATGCCCTTCGGGTTGAAGAACGCTGGTGCAACATACCAGAGGGCTATGACAACCCTATTCCATGATTTGATGCACAAGGAAATTGAAGTATATGTTGATGATATAATTTCCAAATCCCAAACTGAAGAAGGGCATATAAAAGATTTGTTGAAGTTGTTTCAGCGTTTGAGGAAGTTTCGTCTCCGCTTGAATCCAAATAAATGCACCTTCGGAGTTAGATAGGGGAAATTGTTGGGTTTTATTGTTAGCCAGAAAGGAATTGAAGTTGATCCTGATAAAGTCAGAGCAATTCAAGAAATTCCAGCACCAAGAACTGAAAAGCAAGTCAGGGGTTTCCTCGGGCGTTTGAATTATATTTCCAGATTCATTTCCCACATGACTGCAAAGTGTGAACCGATCTTTAAGTTGTTAAAGAAAGATCAAGGTTGTGTGTGGACGGATGACTGCCAAAGGGCATTTGAGAGTATTAAAGAGTATCTGCGTGAACCTCATATCTTGCTCCCTCCCATAGAAGGAAGACCGCTGATTATGTATCTAACGGTGTTAGATAAATCCATGGGTTGTATTCTGGGACAACAGGATGAAACGGGAAAGAAAGAGTTCGCCATTTATTATCTCAGCAAAAAGTTCACTGATTGTGAGTTGCGGTATTCCACGCTAGAAAAGACATGCTGTGCTTTGGCCTGGGCGGCAAAGCGTTTGCGAAAGTATATGTTGAATCATACCACTTGGTTGATCTCCAAAATGGATCCAATCAAGTATCTTTTTTAGAAGCCTGCTCTTACAGGGAGAATTGCCCGCTGGCAGATGTTGTTGTCTGAATATGATATTGAGTACCGCACTCAAAAAGCTATTAAAAGTAGTGTGTTGGCAGATTACCTTGCTCACCAACCGGTGGAAGATCATCAGTCTGCAGAATTTAAATTCCCTGATGAGGATTTGATGTTCTTGAAAGTGAAAGATTGTGATGAACCATTGCTTGAGGAAGGCCCTGACCCTGAATCTCATTGGAGTATGATTTTTGATGGAGCGGTGAATGCTTATGATAAAGGAATTGGTGTTGTGATTGTCACTCCTCATGGATCACACATTCCTTTTACTGCGAGGCTAACATTTGATTGCACTAATAATATGGCAGAATATGAGGCTTGCATCATGGGTCTTGAGGAAGCTATTGATCTCAGAATCAAAATTCTAGATGTGTATGGTGATTCATCTTTGGTAATAAATCAGATTAAAGGAGAATGGGATACTCGTCACCCTGGCTTGATCCCTTACAAAGATTATGCTAGAAGATTGCTACCCTTCTTCAATAAAGTTAAATTCCATCACATCCCTAGAGATGAAAATCAAATGGCGGATGCTCTGGCAACTCTGGCTTCCATGTATCAAGTGAATTCTTGGAATGATATACCCCGTATTACAGTTCGACGGCTGGATAGGCCCGCTCATGTGTTTGCGACAGAGGAGGTAGAAGATGAAAAACCTTGGTATTATGATATCAATCATTTTCTTCAGACTCAGGAATACTCGATTGGTGCATCGAGGAAAGATAGAAAGACATTGAGAAGATTGGTAGGCAGTTTCTTCCTCAGTGAAAATGTGTTATACAAGAGAAATTATGACATGGTCTTGCTCAGATGCATGGATAGACATGAAGCAGACATGTTGATGCATGAGATTCATGAAGGTTCATTTGGCACTCATGCTAATGGACATTCGATGGCTAAAAAGATGCTAAGGGCGGGTTACTTTTGGTTGACAATGGAATCTGATTGTTGAAATTTGCAAAGAAGTGCCATAAATTCCAGATTTATGCAGATAAGATCCATGTGCCTCCGACAATTCTCAATGTAATTTCCGCCCCATGGCCTTTCTCTATGTGGGGTATTGACATGATCGGGATGATAGAACCCAAAGCTTCGAATGGACACCGTTTCATTTTGGTAGCGATTGACTACTTTACCAAATGGGTAGAGGCTGCTTATTATGCCAATGTTACCAAACAAGTGGTTGTGCGTTTCATCAAAAACAATCTGATATGCCGGTATGGTGTGCCGAGTAGAATCATCACTAACAATGGCTCAAATTTGAACAACAAAATGATGACAGAACTGTGTGAAGAATTCAAGATTGTCCATCACAATTCGTCTCCATACAGGCCAAAGATGAATGGGGCTGTTGAGGCTGCTAATAAGAATATCAAGAGAATTATCCAGAAAATGGTTATTACTTATAAGGATTGGCATGAAATGCTCCCTTTTGCTCTGCATGGATATCGAACATCTTTCCGCACTTCAACAGGAGCAACCCCGTTCTCCCTGGTATATGGAACGGAAGTTGTACACCCTGTTGAGGTAGAGATTCCCTCGTTGCGTGTGATAATGGAAGCCAAGTTGACAGAGGCTGAATGGGTCCAGAACAGGTTTGACCAATTGAATTTGATTGAAGAGAAGAGGATGACAGCTTTATGTCATGGGCAGTTATATCAGAAAAGAATGAAGAAAGCATTTGATAAAAAGGTCAAACCTCGTGAATTCAGAGAAGGCAAACTCGTGCTCAGGAATATCATGTCTTTTAACACTGATTCTAGGGGCAAGTGGACTCCCAACTTTGAAGGCCCATATGTTGTCAAGAAAGCCTTCTCCGGTGGTGCATTAATTCTTGAAACTATGGATGGCGAGGAGTTCCCACGTCCCATGAATGCTGACGCAGTCAAGAAATACTTCGCCTAAAGAAATAAAAGAACAGCTCGCTAAGTTGAAAACCCGAAAGGGCGGCTTAGGCAATAAGGAGCGTCTCGGTAGGCTGAAAACCCGAAAGGGCGGTCTAGGAAAAAATTAGAGACATAAACGGAATAAATTTCCCGCTAAGTTGAAAACCCGCAAGGGTAGCTTAGGCAAAACTTAGGGATTTTTCTTGGCAAGTAACTACGTCATACAAGACTTGATCGTTGAAGCAACAATCTTCTCGGATCCTCACCATACTTCAACAAAAGCTGCTGCTCAGGACTTCAAAAGTTGTTAGGGGAATGGTGGTCATTGTATCTCAATGTATCTTTTCCATTATATATTACCATTTCCCAAATATTGTAATCATCCATGGAGTCTCGCCATTCGCAGACTACCATTCTATTAATAAAATTCGAGCTTTTGCCCAATTCTTTGTGTTCTTATTTTTATTTAGCTTGCAAAGACTTCATTTATTACTGATAATAACTTTCAAAGCAAAAAGATTAAAAAAACAAAATTGACTTTTCAAAAAGAAAGACATCTTTACAATTCAATTTACTTTGGATTTCTGATGAAACAATGACAACAAAAATGGCGATCCCTGGAATGAACAAACTCTGGTTGTTTTAAGAATATTTACTTCCTTCGTGAAGGTTTTTCTCAGGTCATCTTGTTGGTATATGTGCAATCTTTGTGTGTTTCTCAGATAATTAAAGACGATACCAGTTGGCGTAAGGTACAGTATTAGGTTTGTGATCCTATGATCCCCGGCCAAGTCTTGGTTCGCTTTTGATTTTGGGTTTGCATGGTCAGAAGCCTCTGTCCCAGGTTCCCCAGCTAAGTTTTCCCTCATATGATGAAAGGTTTTATTCCCTTGGTGTGCTAAGATATCGCTCTTTTTGCAGTATTGGCATTAGTGTTGACTTCTCGATTTCCCAGGAAGACTACACTAGGGCATCTTTTGTTGGAATAGGTTTGGTTGATATGAAGACTCAATCCAGTATTTTCCAATGAAGGCCTTGTTTATTTGATAGAAGTCATTTTTCCCCAGTGAAGAGCGTATCTTGGTTTCCCCTCGATGATGTGGTGTCGACCTCCCCAATGAAGTCAGCATGAAGTCCCCGGTAGAGGTCTCAATGATGAAGTATGGTCTCCATTAGTGAAGTCCGTATGTTTTTCTTCCTTCAAAGTGGGCCTGATTTCCCCAGTGAATGTTTTGACCATTTGGTTTCCATTTGCCTTATTCACAATCAGTATCAAAATCCCCAGTAGGAGTACGGACTGTGAAACATTTGTTTTCCCCATGGAAGTCTGTGTGTTATTCCCTGGGAAGGTTATCCCAGGGCATCTCTTGTTGGAATGAGTATTCATGATGAAAAGTTTTCAATCCTCAGTTTTTTATCTCCAGGGAAGTAGGTTTGAATTCCTCAGTGAGGTTTTGTTGTCTCGGCGTCAGTCTGCTTTATTTGATACTAGTTTTGCAATCTTCAGTAGGCACGTTGTTTTTGGAAAACTGGTTTCTCCGATGAAATCGGAAGAAAGATGTTCTATCCTGGTATCTGTTTGATTTAGCTACATCCGGATTATGTTTCTCCTCAGTGAAGTTAGGACAGACAATAGGTTTGGTTTCTGCAGTTGCTTTTACCTTTCTTGGATTGATCTTTCTGGTTGAAGTTTAGACCAATGTTGTTAGTACTTGAGGCAGTTTTGTTCGATTATGTATCCTTTTACCAGCATATGCACGATATCACTCATACATTCATACATGCATCATGCATTGTTACAAATCATTTTTTATTGACATTGTGTTCAAACCTTCCTGCAACGCTCCTTGCTTAGTTGGATTTGGTTTTCCATCTTGAGTTTATTTCTCAAAGGATGTATCTTCTTTGGCTGTCTTGCTCCAGTTTGTTTCTAATTGGATTCGTGGTTGCATGACAATATTATTTACTCTGGATTTCTGAGGACTTTGAGATTTGATTTGTGCATTTATTTTACACGAGAAGACTTTATCTCTTCAGCAGGAATAATGTGGCATTTCCCCAGGAAGTCATATCTCATTTCCCCAAGAAGTCATATCTCATTTCCCCAGGAAGTCATATCTCATTTCCCCAGGAAGTCATATCTCATTTCCCCAGGAAGTCATATCTCATTTCCCCAGGAAGTCATATCTATTTCCCCAAGAAGCCACATTTCTATCCCCTGAAAGTCGTTTCTTTTTGCAATCCTCCATGATAACAAGCAACCGGTATCTTTGTTTGAGCAACTCGTGCTTCCCTGTACAAGTCGACGTAACTTTTTTTGCTATTTCCTCTATGAGTGGTTAGCTTGCAGTCCGTCGTCAGTTTACGCCAGTGGATGGCAAGACTTTCAAATTCACAGAAATTGCTCATTGTGAAATCTTTGCAAGTGGAAGTCTCTTTATTTGAGACAGCTTACATATTACCCTTTCCAGGTGGAATTCCTTGGTTAAGGAAGAAGTTGAGACCCGTTCTAGGTGAAACACCAGAAGTTTGGGGAACATATGATATTTTCAAAATCTACCTTCAGTGAACGTTGGTAGTGCATCGGCAGTGAACGTCAGTGTTTCTTATCTTTTTGCTATCATCAGTGAACGGTGGTGGTTCCTCGTCAGTGAACGGTGATGGTATGATATTTTCAAAATCTACCTTCAGTGAACGTTGGTAGTGCATCGACAGTGAACGTCGGTGTTTCTTATCTTTTTTCTATCATCAGTGAACGGTGGTGGTTCCTCGTCAGTGAACGGCGATGGTATGATATTTTCAAAATCTACCTTCAGTGAACGTTGGTAGTGCATCGGTAGTGAACGTCGGTGTTTCTTATCTTTTTGCTATCATCAGTGAACGGTGGTGGTTCCTCGTCAGTGAACGACGATGGTATGATATTTTCAAAATCTACCTTCAGTGAACGTTGGTAATGCATCGGCAGTGAACGTCGGTGTTTCTTATCTTTTTGCTATCATCAGTGAACGGTGGTGGTTCCTCGTCAGTGAACGGCGATGGTATGATATTTTCAAAATCTACCTTCAGTAAACGTTAGTAGTGCATCGGCAGTGAACATCAGTGTTTCTTATCTTTTTTCTATCATCAGTGAACGGTGGTGGTTCCTCGTCAGTGAACGGCGATGGTATGATATTTTCAAAATATACCTTCATTGAATGTTGGTAGTGCATCGGCAGTGAACGTTGGTGTTTCTTATCTTTTTGCTATCATCAGTGAACGGTGGTGGTTCATCGTCAGTGAACGGAGATGGTATGATATTTTCAAAATCTACCTTCAGTGAATGTTGGTAGTGCATCGGCAGTGAACGTCGGTGTTTCTTATCTTTTTTCTATCATCAGTGAACGGTGATGGTTCCTTGTCAGTGAACGGCGATGGTATGATATTTTCAAAATCTACCTTCAGTGAACGTTGGTAGTGCATCGGCAGTGAATGTCGGTGCTTCTTATCTTTTTGCTATCATCAGTGACCGATGGTGGTTCCTTGTCAGTGAACGGCGATGGTATGATATTTTTAAAATCTACCTTCAGTGAACGTTGGTAGTGCATCGGCAGTGAACGTCGGTGTTTCTTATCTTTTTGCTATCATCAGTGAACAGTGATAGTTCCTCATCAGTGAATGGAGATGGCATGATATATTTTCTCTTCTACCTTCAACTATTGAGTTGGTAGTTTACCGTCATCTGTGAGTCGGTATATCTTCTTCTCTCTACCCTCAGTGAACGTTGGTAGACATCGGCAGTGAACGTCGATGCTTGTTATCCTCCTCTCTGGTTCTATTCTTTTGGTCCACCAGTGATTTATTTTCCTGGTGGAGTTGCTCCTTTGTTTCTTCATTTTTGTGGCATCCCCAGTGTTACTTTGCGCCTCTTTTGTTCTGTTCATATGCATCCATAATCATAAACATTGCATGGCATCTTAGAGACAAAAATAGGGCTTGTTTTATATTTAAGTATCTTCAATCGCGTCGACAAGAAGATTTGTAACCTTTGTATCTCCGGATAGAAGCAACTTAAATAAGGGCAGCTAGTGTACCCCAATTTTGGCCCCGAAGATTCCTCTATCATATCATATCAACTCGATCATAACAAGATCACATTAGGGTTGGTTCTTCCTCTTTTTTCCTATCTTTAAGTTTGCTCTTGAGGAATCTCCAAGCACCTTGGTTGTGTATTTTGTATATGTGTTGTTAACTAACTTCTAATCAAAATACAAAAAAATATTTGTCTTTGTCTTTGTATATTTTTGTTTTGTAGGTACCAAGTCGAAGCATCTGACAAATAAGGATTTCTGGTATTATTTTCCTAAAATCTCTATTTTGCAAAGAAAAAGAATTAAAAAATTTCATTTTTTTCACTGATGCAATCGATTGCTCTTAAAGTGAAATCGATTGCACATAGTGTATTTTGCGCCATTTTTGAAAAAAATACATTGTGCAATCGATTTGCACTGTAGTGCAATCGATTGCACAGCGTGAAAATTAAAAAAAAATCAGCATTTTGAACTTGTCAAATTTTGGCTCCAATTTTCCTTCACTTTTGAAAGATGTATCATTAATTCAAATTTTAGTGCCAATCTTTCATTTTTAAAAAGAATTATCATTAATTCAAATTTTGGCTCTAATATTTGAAAGAATTATTATTAATTCAAATTTTGGCTCTAATTTTTGAAAGAGTTATCATTAATTCAAATTTTGGCTCCAAGAATCAATTACCAAATTACCACTAATCTAAATCCTAAAACTCTATAAATAGAGCTCTCATTTCATTCAAATTTCAAGCTTTTGATAGCCAAATCCACCTTACTAAAAAATCTCTCAATTCTCTCCATCTACCAAATTCACTCAAAGCTCCATTTTCAAAAAGTTAGTAAGCTTTGCATTGAAGCTTACTAATCTTTGAGCTAAACCTTCATCCAAACACTTTTTCACCATCAATTCTCTACATCCAAGCTTGGTCAATTGATTCTTGTGGTTGAATTGAAGCAAATTCTTGAAGTTGTTTTGATAATTCTCTAGATCTACCTTTGGTAAGTTGGATAATTCATCTTTCACAATGTGATCTCTTGGTGATCTTTGGGATTGATTCATTGAGCATTCTTTTGTGATTCCAATGGTGTTATTTTCTCATAATTTGATGTAATTTTCGTGCTCAAGTGGATCCATGATCATAAGGTGTTTGATGGAAAGTTTGAACAAGAAATTAGCCTTTTAAAATGCTGTTTTTCCTACTGTAACAGTGTGCAATCGATTGCAGTAACTGTGCAATCGATTGCATAGAAGCAATTTTGCACAATTTTTAGAAAAATTTACTGTGTAAATCGATTTACACAATAGTGCAATCGATTTACACAGGGACATAATGCACTTTTTTGCCTTGTTTTGGGGCAGCTTTGATCCAAAATGATTTTTCTACTCACTCCTTTTTGATTGATGGTTTTGATTGCAATTTTAAATGTCCAATTTGTCTTTAAACTCAATGGACTTTGTGATGTAGATGAATTTGGATAAATGTTCATCAATTCAAATCTACCTAAGAGTGAATTATTTAATTCATTTTTGGTGCTTTGGATCAATGATATGTTTAGTGCTTTAATCCATCTAGAGGAGTGGTTGAATTTAAAGATGAAAGAATTTTGAAATGGTGATCCAAATTAGCTTATCATTTCCCTCCCTCTTCATCTTATCCCTTTATTTTTTTAATTGTGCTACATGTTAAGGGATGGTGATCTCTATATCATTTATCCAAACATGAAGTACATAGATTGCTATTGACCGGCCTCAAAATAGGTGTGACTTCTACATAAGTCCACTTACGATAGCTTAACATAGCGCTAAATTTTGTCCCGATTCGAATAAATGATTATTCGTGGCCCAAACTTATGATTGCAAGCCCAAGTATGTTAATTTGATCTCTTTGATCCAATAACCTTGAGATTCATTGTGTGGAAGCTTTGGTTCTACCAATCCTCTAATGGATCTACAACACCTTTGGTCAATGCGGATCACTTAAACATCGTTGATCATTACATGTTGCCTTGTGAGAATTCCAAAATGGATGATATACTTGACAAAAAGCAAATGCAACTTGTTGTGTGGAGTCTTTGTTTCTACTAATCCTCTAATGAGTTCCAAATGCAAGTTTCAAGATGGTCATCCAACTAACCACTAATTACTAACAATTAACTTTACTTTACGCTTTTATTTTCATGCTTTATGTACCATTTACTTTTAGCATTTTACATTTCATGCTATTTTCATCTTTGCTCACTTGAGCATTTACTTTTATGTCATTTTTATTTTGCTCACTTGAGCTTTTCTTTCTTTTTAAAGACACCTAATAATCAACATGAACCATAAAAATCATTAATGATACTTGGACTACATGGTTACTATCCTTTGCATTATGGAGTGATGGACTTCTTGGACTTAGGATTAGAGACCTTGGCCTATCTTGGAGACTTTGTGACTTTATTTGATATTTTATCTGGAGTTCTTGAGGTTTACCTCAAGACATTGGGTTGTTCGTTTGTTTTGTGTGCAGGTTATTGAGATTACGATCTTTGTTTGTAATCTGGAATTCACCCGTATACAGCCGTTACTCTGCCCAATTTTTGCGAAGACTTAAAACACTTGAAGTTTGGTTCTCTCAAGAGGTCTAGTATCTTTGCTTGCTTGGTTTCAATCCGAAGAATGGGAATTCTATATTGATTCATAATGTCAAGTATTGGCTTCTTGTTGGTTAGATGGTTCTTATCCCTAGCTTTTACCTTATGCTTTAGGATAGCCTTTTCTTCTCCTCCCATCTTATTTAATTTCAAAAATCTTCTCCCTCCTTTAAAAAAAACTCTTCTTGTTTTGAAACTTGAAACATTTTCAGAATAAACTTGGACTTAGGTCCATGCATCTTCGAAACATTTTCATAAATAAATTTCAATCAATTTAATAATACCTTGACCTTTTTTTGTGAGAAGACTAAAAGTCAATCAATCTCATTTCAAACCATTTTTTCCACTTTGGCTTTTATCTTTAAACTTTTCTCAAAAGATTAGACTCTTGTCAATCCTTGTAGTGATGCAAACAACTATACTTCTACAATATGTAGTGAAGTGAGATATTTTCCACTTGGGTGTTGAGTGAGGCGTTGTTGATTTTAAAATCCAAGCCATATCCTCCACTTTGAGATGATGCAAATTCTCCTTTCTCATGATTGTGGGTAGTAAGTATGTTTTTCACACGGACAATTGTGATGATGTCTTATCTCATAAAATCAACCAACACACTTGTGTTTCAAATTTTTAAAAGAGGAACTACGTGTACCCTGATCCCCTATTGCACGAAAGGTGGTACGTAGGCACTAAAGGTTCGCAACCGCGGCGGGTGAAAAAATTATAAAAATATTTCTTTTCTCACCTCCACCATCCATTTTATATACAACACATTTTATAGCCAAAATATACAGATTTTTCAAAGAGGTTCCTGCAGAGTACCGTAGATGTTTAGGGTGCTAATACCTTCCCTTTGCATAACCAACCCCCTTACCTTGAATCTTTCCCCCTCTTTTTGGGTTATTCTCTCTTTTCCCATTCCTTTGGAAACAATAAAGCGCGGTGGCGATTTTTATTTTGATTTGTATAAAGGCTAGTCAATCCAATGGCTTAGTCTTGCACATTTCTACCGCCACAGTTGCCTTATACAAAATGGCCATATTACACATGTAAGGTGTCTTAGCAAAAACAAGCAAATACAAGATCATAGTCCCTCGATGATGCTATCTAAGTTGCCTTTAAAATGATCTTAGTCCCTAAAAAAGGAATGCTAAGATACCTTGCAATATTGCTAATCATGGTTATACAATGACCCACGCCCGTACCGTTTACATACAAAGATAAGGTTACTTACCAAATCAATGGTAAGATAACAATGTCAAAGGAAAAGGAAATGGACAAGAAAGACTTATGAGTAGGTAGAATGCTCCTAATTAATTTCTCAATTTCAAACAAACACCTACACTTTCAAACATCTTGCAAACTTGAAAATATTTTCAAAAGATCAAACATATTTATATACATTCTTACAAACAAGAATCATTACAAATATGCATAAACAATGGCCTATTTACAAAATACTTTCAAAAACCACACCAAGAACAATTTCAAACAAAAAGCAAGAGATCTAGCAAGTAACTAAGAGCCCATGGAAAACCATAGATGAAAAGGGTGCTAATACCTTCCCTTTTCATAATCTACCCCCCGAACTCAAGAAATAATCTCAAAGGTCTTTCCTGTGCTTTTTTCATCTTTCCTTTTGGATAAAACAAAAGCCGATGGCGAATCTTGCTAACCGCAACATTTGCAATCAAATGCAAAACACCCAAGTCAGTTCTCCCACCGTATCACACTTGCCATCTTTCTTTTGTACCAGAACAAAATTAGCAACCCATTAAGGATATGACGTCACTGCTAAGAACCCTACGTTGAATTGTTTCATAACCTCGACTTTAATCTTCTTGTACATCTCGGGACACATGCGACGAATCTTCTGCTTAATCAGAGAACAATCCTCTTTCATTTGCAGACGGTGAACTACAATGTCAGTATCGAGCCCTGGCATGTCTTCATATGACCAAGCAAATACCTCAACATAGTCGTCCAACATTTGAATCAATCTGTTTTTGACACTGCCCTCCAAGTTAGCACCTATCTTGACCTATTTTATGTTTGTCTCAGAACCCAAGTTTACCACTTCGATCGGCTCTTCGTGAGGTTGGATATCTTTTTCTTCTTGTATTAAGAGTCTGGCAAGTTCTCCAGGTATTTCTCAATCTTCCTCACCTTCGTCTTTGGCTTGGTATATTGGATTTTTAAATTCATAAGCGGCAATAGCATAATCATTATCAATGAGATCTAGAGTGGATGGGGATCTGAAAATTAGTGTGTGGGTGTGTAAGAACACATAGATATTTGAAATTGCAATAAAGTAAAAGAAAGACAGAGAGTGCAAAATTTGAATGCAAAACGTCCAATGTTTTCATTAAATGAAAGTATGACATATGAAACGACAACCCTTAACAAATGAACCAATTGTGCCCCGGGAAAGACACAACGTTTAAAGTCATTGTTTTAAAAGAAATTACATAACCAAACTTCTTAAAGAAATAAAAACAAAATAGTTATTACTCCTTGCTGAAGGAGATAGGGAAAATTTCTCTTGCTTTCCAATTGTCGAGTCTGTTGCCAATGGTAGGAAAGATCCAACTGTTGAAGTCACCATCACTGTCAGCATCTTCTATAGCATTGACTCCATTGTTGTTGATATGGAACAGATGTCTTCCAGCTCGAGCGTGACGAACAACCCTTTGACCCTCTGCAGTGAATCCCAAACCAAACTTATCATATTTGTAGGGGACATCAGGAAGCGGACCCCAAATTGTACAACCACTTTCTTCTATAGTAGCTCTGGCATCTTTCAAGAAGCCATCTTGTGCGGAACCTTGTAGTCTTTGGAATAGGAGAAACATCTTCAACACCAGTAGGGAAAATCACTTCAAAAGCTTAACATGGAGTCTCGATGAATTCTCCATCCATCTCCAAGTATCGGAATGAATTCACTTGGTTGACCATGTACTCCTCTTCTCCGTATACAGTGACCATCTTCCCTTTCACAGGATACTTTAATTTCTGGTGCAAGGTGGAGGTAACAACATCTGCCTCATGGATCCAGGGGTGTCCTATTAGACAAGAATAAGTTGGTAGGATGTCCATTACATAGAAGGTGGATTCAAAGATCTATGAACCCACTTTGATTGGGAGGTCCACTTCTCCATGCACCATTCTTTTTTATCTGTCAAAGGCTCGAACTATGATGTCTCTAGGTTTCAGCACAACCCCTTCACAATCCATTCTATCAAGAGCGTCCTTTGGCAGAACATTGAGAGAAGAGCCAGCATCAACTAACACGTGAGATAAAGTAGTGCCCTTGCATTCAATGGAGACATACAGGGCCCTATTATGATTTCTCCCCTTCAGATTCAGGTCAACATCAGAGAAACCTAATCCATTGTTAGTCGTCAAGCTAGCAACATAACTTCCAAATTGATCGTCAGAAATCTCTTGTGGTACATGAGCAGTCTTCAAAAATTTCATTAAAGCTTGCACATGGGCTTCAGAACACATGAGTAAAAATAGCATGGAGATTTTGGATGGGGTCTACCCCAGCTGTTCAAAAATTTTGTAGTCGCTTTTACGAATGATATTTAAAACCTCTTCCATTTCTTGTCCAGAGGTATCCTTGACTGTAGCTTTTTTGGTGCCTCCTACCGGGCAGGCTCTATCGTTGACTCTTTACCTCGAGCTTCGGCAGTAGTCTTGGTAACTCTGACTTGAACAAGTGGAGAGATTTCCGGGGAGAAAATCCTTCCACTTCTAGTAATTTTGCTAGTCCCCGCAATATTGTCAATTATGGGATCAGCTTCTTCATCATCTTCTTCAGACAACTCTTGTTTAATTCCATGGTAATAGACGTCAGACCCATAATTCCATGGAATAACCTTCTTCGGGGTGTATGGGATGGGCCCAGGTTTTGTAATGATTAAGGGATTAGATTTTGGATTGGTAATAATCCTTATAGGTCCTTTGGAAGTGATATTGAAAGGAGTACGAGATATGACAGACAAATCTCGACCTAAATTCTCAGCATATGGGATTTTCTTAATCAAAATTACATGTTCGTCCATCGGGCATTGAATGCCTTCCTTCAGTAACCCGCAGTCATTGGGTTGAACCGCATAATAATAACATTCTTTAACACAAATTGAAAATAAACCGGCTTGTAGAAAATTCTTATTGACTATTGAGAGAAGAGTAACCACATCGTTTATGGAGGTAACATACAAAATATCTTCAATAGCACTTATGCCTTTGTCATGCTTCGGCATAGGAGTAGTAATCACGTTCGGGGTCTCAGGAGGGTCAAACTCAATTTCCTTGTTATCAATCATGTCTTGAATTTTGTTTTTCAGGGCCCAACAATTGTTGATGTCGTGCCCAGGATTGTTCAAATGATAAGCACATCTCGCATTTGGTTTGTACTTTAGAGAGGATATGTTAGGATTAGGAGGAGGATCCCGGAGTGAAATAAGGTCAGTCTTAAATAAATGTTGTAATGTTTGAGCCAACGGAATATTAATTATGGTGAATTGCCTTCTCGGAGCATCTGACCTACGTTGGTTGCCTTATTGTTGTTGTTGAACAAGCGCCAGATTAGAGATCAATATCGCCCCCATAGACTGATGAGGATCACTTTTACTACGGCTTTTCTGACCATAGGAAACATTGGTTTCTTTTTTACCAACGAAAGGCTTCTTCACAGCATTAGAAGATGTAGCCATCGTAATATTCCTGCTCTTGATACCACTTTCAACTCGTTCGCAAGTCAGAATCAGCTCAGTAAAGCCAGATGAAGAAGTCACAATCAGCAGATTAAAGAATGGACCCGTCAGAATGCCCATGAACATATCCACCAATTATCGGTCAGTCAAAGGAGGTTGTACCCTTCCAGCTAGATCCCTCCATTTTTGGGCATACTCCTTGAACCCTTCGTTCGAGCCCATGGACATGTTTTGCAACTGCACACGAGTCGGCACTAGGTCATCATTATATTGATATTGTTTGTAGAAAGCAGCATCCAAGTCTTCCCATGTGTGAGTATTAGTTACTTCCAGCTGATAGAACCATTAAGTTGAGTACCAGACAAACTTTCTTGAAATAAATGGACCCATAATTTCTTGTCAGTGGTATGAGGTTGGATTTTTCGAACATACGACCTCAGATGAAGTTTGGGACAGGAGACCCCATCATATTTAGCAAAGATATGGACCTTGAATTTGTGAGGGATGACCACCTCCAGGATCAAACCTAGCTCTCCAAAATACAAACCAGGCACTTTCTGGATTTCCACAACTGTGAGTCGATCTTCCAACTACTTGTACTTGTCATCTGTAGAAGGATATTATTCGTCGGAGTAGTCTTCATCTTCGGAACCCTAATTGTTTTTACCTTCACCCTTGACACTTCTATCATCCTCTTCTTGGTTGTCGTCTTCCTCAGAGGAAGCATCATTCACTTGAACAGGTTGAGCAGGACCTTTGAATCTTCTCCCCATGTTGAGGATAATAGCCTGCTTCTTAGTCTTCTTTTTTGTGGTGAGGAGTGTCATCATCTCTTGTTTCCCTTTGTCCAGATTCAGAATAGTCTCTTGAAATTGTGCATGCTGAGTTTGCAGATCCTTGACAGTTTGTTCGAGAGCCATTTACTAAAATAAACAGTAAGTAGATGAGGAAACCTATATTAGAAAACCTGCCTATGAAATGATGCGTGATATGTGGATGAAATGTTTTCAAGGACCTTAGGAGACTTAAATTTTCTATCCAAAAGGAAACAGAAACAAAGATTGCATTAATAAGTTCGAAAATTACAATTGCCTCTTAGGCTTACAATGAAAATAGAAGAGTCTCAAAGAGACAACAATATGAACTTCTAAAACCTAAGACTCAAGTCTCCCATGGACGCTTCCTCTTCGCGTCTATGTATATGTTAAGGCTTTACTTCTCGTGAAGTTGCTTTGTGAACTCCAACACTTTCTTCTTATTTGCATAGAATTAAGCTTCAAAGGTGTCATGCTCTTTCTTGAGTTGAATCCAAGACTTCTGCAATTCTTCGAGGTCAGTGGGCATGTCTAGATGGAGAATGGTATAAGGAATATCCCCCTCATCAAGAGGCTCCACAATTACTTGCAAGACAGCGGGATATGGCATCATGAGGTTTTGAGCGCGAGCTCGTACCCATTTGAGATAGGGCTCTAAAGGGATAAAGTTCTTTTGTCCTAAAGTCTTGCTATCAACCTTGTTTACCATTCCCCAAGCACGTATAAACCTTTGACGATAACCTTGAAAATCATTCTCGTAGTCGAACATAATACCCTGGATAAGTGCGTCATGAGCATTATCGCTTCTAGCATAACCAAATTGTCGTAGAGCCAAAGAAGGGTTGTAAGTAATACCTCCTCTAATGCCAAGGAGTTGAAAATTAGGGAATTCCCCACAGTAGTCAATGATAGTAACATCTTCCAGAGATCGGGAACACCAATAGATATTTGAATGAGAAAGTGACATCATCCTTTGAGACCACCTCAAACCTTGTTCATTCTTCAATACTGATCGGGGAAGGTGCGAAATAAACCACCTAGACCGAAGAGGTATTAAACATATAAGAGTTCCTTGTTTGCTCATAGTACGAGTGTGAAGAGAATGCATAATGTCTCCGAGCAAAGTAGGCACAGGGTTACGAGAAAGAAATTTTTTGATGGTGTTCACATCTATGATTTGGTCTGGATTAGGGAATAGTACCAACCCATAAATCAACAAAGCCAAGATTTCTTCAAAATCTTGAAAACTCATAGCATCCAAAAATAGTCGAGCCTTCTCTAACAGAAACTTAGCTATAAAACCCTTGACTCTAGTCCTTGTTTCCCAATTTGATACAATGTCGGACTGCTTCAGATGTAAGGTTGCTGCAATTTCTTCAGGTTGTGGATCTTTCTCTACACCGGTGAAACATAGTTGATTGAGAACAGGCACTCCCAGTAATTGAGAAAACTCTTCCATTGTGGGTACCAACTGATAATTGGGATGGTGAAGCAGTGATGTACATGGGTCAAAGAACTGGAATAGAACACTCACCATATCTTCTTCAAAACTCGAGGTAACCAAACTAAGTAGTCGACCATGACTTTTGATGAATGGAGAGCTTTTGGGAACCCTTGAGACTAACCCTTTAAGTTGAGAAGGTATCCTCACAAAACTGATCTGGATAGTGTTTTTGCGAGCGGAGGCCATAACCTACAAAGCAGAACAAAGATAAATCCATAGGTCCTTGAAATGGGTAATGAAAATGATATGGTATGGTGTCATGATGTCATGTTCATACAAATAATCAAACACAAACAAAACACACAAGGCATTAGGTTTAAGCTTGTATGGAGTTTACAGGCAAGTACTCTCTTGAAGTTTAGTTGGCTCAACCTATCCTAAAGGAATTAGTTGGGTTCTAAGAATCTCAATATCACTGATCTTTCTCTCAAGCATTGTTTCAGCACAAGCATCTAAATCATGACCGAAATATCTCAAGAGTCCATCTCAATGAGTGTAGTATCGAGTATCAACCAACTTCAGTCTGCACCAAAGTCGTTTATCTCACTACTTTCTAATGGCTAAGTTATGTCAACTAAGGTTCTATGGTCAGTTAGTGTTTATGACACCATGCGGCAGCCTGTCATTCTCCTTGACTTACTCAAGGGACACTGGCACCAACCAATGTGTCGCACTAACGTAGCCATCGTTTCAACCATATCGGTCTATGCCGTACAGTCTTCACGATCTATTGCTACTTACCTAAAATGCCCCCAAATTCGGGTATAAGATCTATACAAGAAATAAACCCCAACATATCTGGAAATATAAAGCAAACAAGGCAAACAAGTAAAGCAATAAAGTGATCTAGCTCTTAAGGTAACCCTAAGTTTAGTGTAATTGTCCCCAACAGGAGTCGCGAGTTCTTTAATATGGTGGGAGAATTGACTTGGGTTTTGCATTTTATCGCAAATATTGCGGATAGCAAGAGTTGCCACCGGCTTTTCTTTTATCCAATAAAGGAAAGGGTGAAAAGAATAGGAAAGGCCTTTTGAGAATTTTCTGAGTAAGGGGGGTAGGTTATGAAAAAGGGAAGGTGTTAACGCCCTTTTCATCCGTAGTTATCTACGGGCTCTTAATCGCTAGCTCATTTCTTGAAATGTTTTGCGTTTGTGTATGTTTGCAAATATTTTGAAAAAATTCCTAAGTGCGTAAATTTTGTAATGATTCTCATATCTTTGAGAATGTATACAAAATATTCGTTTTGAAAATAATTATAAAAGAGAGTGTTGTTTTGTGAAAAGTGTTTAGAAGATGCCAATATAAGGCAGTTTGCTTTATAATAACCCTTGTATCAGTCCTCAAGAGTGTTTATAAAGTGTTTTGAAAGTAGTTTATTTTGAAAATGTGAAGTGAGGAAATTGTTTTAGTTTGTGAGCAAGCAATTATAAGCGATCTACCTACTCAAAAATTATTTGTTCCTTTCCTCCTCCTTTGGATAGTGCTATCCTACCATTAGTTAGTAGGAAGCCCTATCATTGGATGTGAGGGACAGACGTGAGTTATCGTACAATCTAGAAGGTAAGTTGTAAGATGTTTTAGCAATTGTCATTAGGGACTAAGATCGTTTACCGAAGGCAGCATCGAAGGGTCATCGAGGGACTACAATCTTTTAACTGAGGGTCTTTGCTAAAGCATCTCAAGTTTGAGGGATATGAATGTTTAAATTCGAGGCAACAAGTGAGGTTACCCTAGAGGTACGTGTCTGTGAAGTGTTTTGATTTCAAGTATTTTTGTCTTAAATTTAGGTTTTCTAATGATTGATTTTAATCTTGCCATACAAACCCTAATTACTAACAGTAATAAGGAAAACATTAAATTGCAGAATTTAAATGTCCTACGCTATTACAACACTTCGGGGATGGGGAGTACAAATTTATGTAAAGGAGTCCTAATTAAAGTTATTACAGACTTTGAGCAATTTACAATATTGGAAAATATTAATGCGAAAATAAAATGCACGAAGGTGGTGAAAAGGGGAAAGATGTTTTAAGAAACCCTAAAAATATTTCTAAGTGTTAAGAAAATAATTTGTTGTTTCTTTATTAGAAAATATTTGAAAATATGAAATGGAAACTTAGACCTAATTCTAATTTAATTTAAAACTTAATTATTTAAAATAAAATAAGGTATGGTTAAATTAATTTATCGAAAATTAAATTAATTAATTAAAATCTAAAGAATTCTAAGTATTTAGAAAATATTTTTGGTGTTTTATTTAAAAAAGATATTTGAAGTATAAAACCTAATTCTAATTAAATAAAATCAAAGTGATTAAATTAAATTAATTTTTTATTTGTAAAATATTAAATTAACTAATTAAAAATCTAAATCTAATTTTTTTAATCATTTGTATGATTTTTTCTGATTTTAAATAAAATTACTTAAAGAAAAGAAAATAGTTAATTAAAAAAAACAAAAAAAAAAGAATTTAATGGGCTTGAACTATAAAAGCAATTGGGGGGTGTTAGAAAGCAAAAATAAAAAGGCCCAAAACAACTAAGCCCAGACGCCTGCTTGTAATCCAGTGTGGCCAGCCTTTGATGGTTCACGGTGGAAAGGCACGCTTGTAGCATCCAGATCAGGCTTGATGATATCAAATAGTGTTGATGATGGAGTACATCATTCGCGCTTTGGACTTGCTTGAACCTGATCAACAAAGAAAATGTTAAAAAATAAAATAATAGAGGCAAGGATCGAACCCCTTTCCTGGCACACTAACACCCTACACACACACACACACTTGCCACTGGGGTGGCTGTTTCATCCGGTTATGAAACAACCACCAATAAATATATTATAAACTCAACTTTGAAAGTTTGAAATGCCATATTCTGCTTCTTCCTCGCGCCAGACATCAACATCACCATTTTTTATTTTCAAACTCTTCCATTTCTCAATCATTTTAAAAAATGTAAACATGAAAGTTACTCTAAATTTTACCATGAAACCAATTGTGCAACTTTTAAAAGCTATAGATCAATGGTTAGGACGAATTTTGTTTGGTACCAAACTGAAACCTAATTTTTTCAGAAAATTAAATTCCAAAATTCACATCACACAGCCAACATAAATAAAAACTAAGGACATGGTTATCTTCATAGACATGATATCTAAATTTTATCTTTATAATGTATTCACAAAGTATGCTTAAATAAGGAGTTCAAAGTTTGAAAAATGTACCAAGTTGGAGAAAGTAAAAAATGGCCTATAATTCAAGAATGGAATGCCTACTTCATGTCTTCGAATCTCCGAGCTCAAGCATGACCTCTTTGTGTTATTTTACATTTTGGAAAGCTTTAAACATTGTCTACAACTTTCATGTTGTGAGTTTTGGCTAAATCAAATGGGAACTTGGTGAAAATTGGCCAAGAAGTTAAGATGAAAAACTGACCAAAACTTGTTAAAAAGTTTCTAAGTGTTGGATAAAAAACATCATAACTTCATGAGCTTATATCTCTTAAATTAAGTATTTTTTGAGGATCATCCCACATTGACAAAGTTATAGAATTCATCAATCCCTAGAACTTTTATGTTGAAAGTTTTCTTTGAATCAACTTGGATCTTAGTGAAAAATGACTATGAAATTGTGACTTTTGTTAAGAACAAAAACACTTAGAATTTTTCTAAGTGTTAGAAAATTTTCCAAATTTGACTTTTGTTGACTTTTTGATTTCTTAATGATCAATTTTGATAGTTTTGAACATATTGATGATTCTTGACTTTTGAATTCCAATGTTGACCAAAAAAGTCAAAGTTTGACTTTTGAGTGACTGTTGACTTTTCATCAGTTGATTCAATTCTTCAACTATCAATCACTTGCATCTTTGGAAATGTTTTGAGCCATGTAATTAGGTAAAGATGTTGTATTTGAGTCCTTGAGATTATGCTTTAAGCCATTAGGACATTCACTAGGTGAAAAACTTTGTAGCCCGGTTCATCAAGCATAACCTTATTTGTTGATATGGCATACCTGAAAAATATCATTACAGAAAACGGTATCACTCTCAATAATACTATGATCACGAAACTCTACATACAGTTCAAGATTAAACACCAAAATTCTTCTATGTATCGACCAAAGATGAATGGCACAGTGGAAGCCACCAACAAGAATAACAAGAAGATTTTGCAGAAAATGACAGTGACGTACTAAGATTGGCATGAGATGTTACCATTCGCTCGTCATGGTTATCACACTTCAGCATGTATATCAACAGGGGCAACCCCGTTCTCTCTAGTCTACGGCGTGGAGGTTGTCTTACCTGTCGAAGTCCAGATTCCTTCCTTAAAGATTATGAAAGACGCAAGTTTAGATGAAGACGAATGTATTCAGACAAGGCTGGACCAGATAAATTTGATTGATGAGAAAAGGCTTACGGCTCTTTTTCATGGTCAGATGTACCATAAGCGCATGATAAAGGCCTTTAACAAGAAAGTCAGACATCGGGTATATCAGGCTAGTGATCTGGTTATAAAGTGCATCATCTTACCACAAGGTGATCTCAGGGGAAAATGGACTCCCACATATGAAAGGCCATTTGTGACCAATAAGATATTTTCTGGCGGTGCTATGATGCTTACCACCATGGATGGTGAAGATTTTCCACACCCTGTGAATGCGGACATAGTCAAAAAATACTACGCATAAAAGAGACCCGCTAAGTTGACTGGCCTAGGCAAGTCAAAAACCTGAAAGAGTGGCTTGGGAAAAAAAGGATATCCTAGTGGACTGAAAACCTGAAAGGGAGGTCCAGTAAATAGTTAGGGATTACAGATTATGGCTATGTCACATTGGATCACGCATCTATTTACAGTCATCATAATTACCGACATCAAGTTCAAAGGATACAAATCAGTTCAATCAACTTCTTCTGATAGCAAGAGATGAGATGCTTGAAGACATAGGGGCAATAGCAGTTGAAACTCGATGGGATCATTTCAACATAGCTGTTTTTCTTTGTTTCTCTTTGTACACCTTTTACGAAGATTTCCTCTTACTAGGAATTCTGTCTCTTTATATAAAACTGTTTGTTTATAGGCAAAATTTCCAAATCAATGCAATTAGTTTCAAATTCAAAAACTATTTTTACTTTCTCTGTTTTGTTTGCAAAAACATCCAATGATCATGTTGAATGAACATATGCATTTGAATATGATTACTATTTACAAATATATGTATGAAAACAGGATTAGCATTCACGAGAGACTCCAGGAGTTGGGATAACATTCAAAGTTGACCATAAATTCCCACAGAGCAATTTACCACAAGCTAATCCTCGTCAGAGTTTACCTCCTCAACATAGCCTACAGGGTTTATTTCCCCAACGGAGTTTATTTCTCCAATATTGTTATTCCCTGACAATGTTTTCTTCTTCGACTAGATATCATCCATGCGGTCCTCCCCAGAAGATCTAATACTCATATTTGAAACCTGAACAAACAACATATCATAGAATTTCATCTCTTTCATCTCCAGTCATAATACAAATCTTATAAAGAACAATGAACGAACGACTATCCTTGAATGCTTCTATCCCCAAGCAGAAGTCGAAGATCCCCAGTGGAATGTCCTTAAACAGAAAGCAGGAATCCTCCGTAAAGTCATTCTGAACAAAATTGAAAAACTATTATCTTTATCCCCAACAACAGTCAGACATTTATTTCCCCCAGCCAAACATTATCATATGAAGCTACCAATACAAACCAATAACATATATCATTCACAAAAATCATGACATATGCATACGAAACGCATATAAAATTCTCATTTATTTTGAGATCATCATTACAAAATGCATTGCATACATCATGACATTACACATAACTAACTTTGTGTTTTCAAGATAAGTTCACGAACGGACAGAGACTACCAGTAATTTATAGATAAGTTATGGATCAATTCCCAAAGCAAGACGGGACTGATATCTACATGACCAAGTGATTTCCTTTAGAAGTTTATTCTGAAGGCATCTCCTTCAGTGCTTCATTCTGAAAAGCATCTCCCCTTCAGAGATGGAATCCTGAAAAGCATTCCCCCCAGTCCCGAGTTCTAGCGGGCATCTCCTTTCAGAAGTTTATTATGAAAAGCATCTCCTTCATAGGATCATTTTGAAAAGCATTTCCCCTTCAGAGAGTAATTCTGAAAATCATTTCCACCAAAGACCGAGTTCTGGCGAACATCTCCCTTCATAAGTTTATTTTGAAAAGCATCTCCTTCAGAGGATCGTTCTGAAAAGCATTTCCCCTTCAGAGACAGAATTCTGAAAAGCATTTCCACCATAGACCGAGTTTTGGCGAGCATCTCCCTTCATAAGTTTATTCTGAAAAGCATCTCCTTCAGAGGAACATTCTGAAAAGCATTTCCCCTTCAGAGACGGAATTCTGAAAAGCATTTCCACCATAGACCGAGTTCTGGTGAACATTTCCTTCAGAGACGAAATTCTGAAAAGAATTTCCCCTTCAGCACTTCTTTTTGAAAAGAATTTCCTTCATAAGTTTATTCTGAAAAGCATCTCCTTCAGAAGTTTATTCTGAAAAGCATATCCTTTAATGCTTTTTTATGAAAGGCATTTCCCCTTCAGAGATGAAATCCTGAAAAGCATTCCCCCTAGAGACCGAGTTCTGGTGAGCATCTCCCTTCAGAAGTTTATTCTAAAAAGCATCTCGTTCAGAGGATGATTCTCAAAAGTGTTTCCCCTTCAGAGATGGAATTCTGAAAAGCATTTCCACCAGAGAACAAGTTATGGCAAGCATTTCCTTCATACACAGAATTCTGAAAAGAATTTCCCCTTCAGTACTTTGTTCTGAAAATAATTTCCTTCAGAAGTTTATTCTGAAAAGCATTTCCTTCAGCGCTTCATTCTGGAAAGCATTTCCCCTTCAGAGATAGAATCCTGAAAAAGCATTCCCCCCAGAGACCGAGTTCTGGCGAGCATCTCCCTTCAGAAGTTTATTCTGAAAAGCATCTCCTTCAGAGGATCATTCTGAAAATCATTTCCCCTTCATAGACGGAATCCTGAAAAGCATTATACCCTAGAGACCGAGTTCTGGCGAGTATCTCCCTTCAGAACTTTATTCTGAAAAGCATCTCCTTCAGAGGATCATTCTGAAAAGCATTTCCCCTTCAAAGAAGAAATTCTGAAAAGCATATCCTTCAGGGCCTTTGTTCTTAAAATCATTTCCCTTCAAAGATTTTATGAAAAGCATTTTAACTTCAAAGATAGTCTGAAAAGCATCTCATTCAGGGCTTTTGTTCTGAAAAGCATTTCCCTTCAAAGATTTTCTCAAAAGCATTCTTCGGATACAGTCAGGTGTAGACTCATTCTGATACTCTTACCGACAATTACTTTGGATGGAACCTATAAGCCCATCTCTAGCGACACTATATCACCTCTCTGAATGGAATCTTTAAGATAAATTAAGCAATACAATCAACCAACAAGTGTTATTTCATGCACATGCGAGTGCAAATTTCTGGGCACTTATAAGTGTTCAATCCTCTTCCACCTTCAGATCACGAATGGCGAGCATGCCAATCTAACTCTTCAGGTTTAAGAAGATTGAACAGGGGCAACTGTTTTACCCCAAAATTTCCCTCCCATTTTTTAAGAAAAATTAATTCAAGATACTTCCTCATGTACATGAAGGTCTCAAACACTCAAGACTACTCAAGGGTTGACCAGACAAACCCTCATACTAAGCAATTGACCTACAACTAGGGTTTTGTTTTTCTCAAGGAAAATTGGACTTATAATACCTTGGGTGGACTTCATGGTTTATCATATGCATCAAAGTATTCTCAAGCCAAGTTTCAAGCCTTGCAGCACAAGTTTGCTTAGAGAACTAGTCAAATGATTAAAAATCAACTGTATTAGACAAAAAGTCAATTATGGTCAACTTACAGTCAAACCTCAAGATTTTTGGTCAACATCAACATTTTGAAGTCACATTCATCATTTGATCAAGTGTTGATCATGATTCATCAAGAATACTCAAGATTCATCATAAGTCAAAAGTTACTAAATTAGGGTTTTCTTAAGGTGAAGTCAATTGAACTATGACCAAGCATAACTTTCACATACTTCATCAGAAAATTCTCAACCAAAGACCATTTTGAATTAAATTCAATTCTCTACAACTTTGCCTCTCTAAGCTCAAGGCCAAAAAATGCTTCATTTGAGAGATATGGGTCAAAACATTACATGTCATTTAAAAGTCAACAAAAAGAAACTTTTTGTCAAAGCAATTTACATTAAGTTAAAATCTTCAAATGGAAATATTACAAACATGAAATCTTTAGGGGACACCTTAAGGTTTCTAAAAAGTCAAAGATCGCCTTCATATGTTAAAAATTGAGAGAGTTATGATTGGTACAAGTTTGGCAATTTTGAGAAAATGGATGAAATCCAATTTGAGCAAACTTGAATTTTTGGGCTAATGGGCTCATCTTTTAGAGTCCAAACGTGTTCTTGACCTCATAATGGACCTATAAATCTATTCAAATATTTTGGAGGCCCAAAGACATGCTGTAAGTCATGTGAATTCATTTGTGGAGCAAATCTTCATGGTTGGAAAGATTTAAACTTATTTTTTTAAACAAAATAAAAGATATAATTACAAGAGGTCCAAGCCCATTTTTTGACCTAATCTCTTCCTATATATATGCTCATTATCTTCGGACAAAGGACACGAAAAAACTGGCCTCAAGAACTCTCTCAAAAATATCAACTTTTGTCAAAATTAGGGCAAACTTGCAATCCTATTTCCAACCCCTCACAAAGCAAAATAACCACCCAAATCGCTTCTTGAGACATTACAGAGTAAGTTTGGATCATCCTTGATGATCAAAAGTGTGGGAAACAAGCATCCCAAGTGTTGTACCCCAAAATTTTCCCTCCCATTTTCTTCAAAGACATTCTCATGAAGTTCTCATTTGCTTAAGTTTGCTCAAGAATTGATGAGACAAATTCTCCTTCTAAACAATGGGTCCACAATTAGAGTTTGGTATTTATCAAGGAAGATTAGGTTTTCAAGGTTTTAAGTGGTTTTCATGGTTCTCCATAGCTCTTCAAGAATTCTCATGTCAAGTTTCAAGTTTTGCATCACAATTTTGCTCAGTCAATGGCTCAACTGAGTGAAAATAAACTGTATTGGGTAAAAAGTCAATTATGGTCAACATACAGTCAAACTTCAAGATTTTTGGTCAACATCAACATTTTGAAGTCATATCCATCATTTGATCAAGGGTTGATCATGATTCCTGAAGAAACGCTTTCAAATCATCAAAAGTCAAAAGTTGCCAAATTAGGGTTTCCTTAGGAGAAGCCAACTGAACTTTGACCAAGCATAACTTTCACATGCTTCATCAGCTTTTCCCTAACCAAAGCTTATTTTGAAGGAAATTCAATTCTCTACAACTTTGTATCTCTATGCTCAAGTCCAAAAAATGCATCATTTTGAGAGATATAAGCCAATACATTATAGGTCATTTCAAAAATCAACAAAAAGACACTTTTTGTCACGTCAACTTACATCAAGATAAAATATTCAAAAAAAATGACCAACGTAGAAGTTGTAGAGGACATATTGAGTTTTCCAAAAAGTCACATATCCCCTTCAAAAGATACAAATTTAGTGAGTTATCACCATTGCAAGTTGGGAAATTTTGTAGCAAATGCATGAAGTTCATATTTAGCAAGCTTGATATTTTGGACTATTGGGCCATTCCAGACTCAATTGGAATTCAAAATGCACAATTAACTGAGTTTAGGATTGAAGAACATCATGAAAAATGGGCGGGTACAAATACACTTTGAGCCTTATCCTTTGTTTCTTAAACCGTGAACCAGGCCATGTTACAACCCTTTAAAAGTCCTAATTGAAGCATGGGTTAGTTCGAAAGCATATTGTTATAAAAGGTATCCTAACTCCTGTAAGGCTTACTGCAAATCTTGAGTTGAATTCATATTCTAACAAAACTATTTATTTGTTAAAACTGCATTCTCAAAATTTCAAGACAAACATAAACTTTGCATTGCTTGAATATTGTTGTTTGCATATGGCTAATTGTTTGACAGTGGAGAAATTTACACGGCGAATATCCAATGAACGGAAATTCTCAACGAACATAATCACTTCAAATGGAAAAACACTTCCAAATGACAAACTCTCCATAACCAGAGGGCATGACATGTTGTTGTCCAACTCATCTAGGGCAGTCAAGTCAAAATTCCAAGAAATCTCTCATAGTCAAGGGGCACAGCATGATCATTGTCTAGCACATCTGGGGCAGTCAAGTCAAGATTGCAAGAAACCTCTCATAAGATCTTGAATAGCCAGGGGAAGGTCTCCATCTGAATCACTTAGGGCATTAAACATGTATTCCAGCGAAAGGTCACGTACCACCAAGCAAACATTTTATGTTATATCTACAACACTTACAAAGTCCCTTTCATAAGGAGATCCCCAGTGAAGTCTCCAGAGAAATATCTATAAGGATATCCCCACATAATTATTCCCACAAAGTTGGATTCATCTAAACCCCAGCCATAGTTTCAATCTCTGGAAAACCTCTCCCCAACTGAGTTGGACTCAAGAAGAATCCTCGAGGAGTTCTACCAAAAGAAAACTCCTCCCCAGCAGTTCGTCAAATATCCTCATCAATAGGGTTCATTTCCCCCAACAAACTACAGACTCCCCAGTTTGAGTTTTCCTCTCAGACAATTACAAATCAAGGGACCACAACCCCTAATCCCCAATAAAGTCGCCAACAGAGTCATTGCTATCTTTGAAAGTTGCTATAAAGCCTAGAACCCAACTAGATAATAGTCAACTTCATCATTTCAAGTAAGTTACTACAAAGCCTGGACCTAACCAGATACTAGTTCAACTTCATCCTACTCTCAACTTACTGTGAAGACTGGACCCGACTGGATAACAGTTAATCTCAATTTTAAGTTACTAAAGCCTAGACCTGACCAGATAATAGATTAACTTCTTCAATTACTGAAACCTGGACCCGACCAGATAACAATTTGAGTTTCTGAAACCTGGACCCGACCGGATAACAGTTAATCTCAATTTTAAGTTACTAAAGCCTGGACCGGACCAGATAGTAGTTTAACTTCTTCAATTGCTGAAACCTGGACCCGACCAGATAACAGTTTGAGTTTCTGAAACTCAGACCCGACCGGATAACAATTAATCTCAATTTTAAGTTACTAAAGCCTAGACCCGACTAGATAATAGTTTAACTTCTTCAATTTCTGAAACCTGGACCCGACCAGATAACAGTTTGAGTTTCTGAAACTTGGACCCGACCGGATAACAGTTAATCTCAATTTTAAGTTACTGAAACTTGGACCCGGCCAGATAATAGTTTAACTTCTTCAATTGTTGAAACATGGACATGACTGGATAATAGTTTGATTTTTACAAATCACTATAAAACTCATCTTCCCTAGTAGAGTTTGCCACTATATCCTGTGAGTTACTGCAAAGCCTGGAGGTCGATCGGATGACAGTTAACTTCTTTATCCCCAAGAAGTTGTTAACTTCCATTATCTCCAATCAATATATAACTCCCCAGTAGAGCAATGGACAACTAAAACTCCTGAACTCTTTTCCCCCAAGCAGAAATCAACACTCTCCACAAAGATTTCTCAAGCTAAAGCCAATCTTCCCCAGCGGATTTTTCCTCAAACAACAAAACAGGAATCCCCAGTGGAAACGTTCTAAAAAAGGTTTGAAGATGTGCATAACTCATCATCCCTGTTGTACCCCAAAATTTGCCCTCCCATATTCTTCAAGGTTTGCTAAGATCATGCTTCAAAATCTCCCAAGGGTTGCACAGTCCAATGGCCTCCTAACAGTCAAAATTAGGGTTTTGGTTCTGGCAAGGAAGTTGAATTTTTCAAGGGCTCAATCAAGTCCCATATGCTCATAAACATTGTCAAGCACCTACATGTCAAATTTCAAGGCTTACAAGGTCAAGTTGCACAGTCAAAAGTCCCATTTGCTCAACAGTCAACTGTAGGGGCAAAATAGTCATTTGGCAGTCAAAAGTCAAAAATTTTGGTCAACATCTTATTTTGAAGCCACAATCATCATTTGGTCAAGTCTTGACCATTATTTCACAAGAATGGCTCAAAAATCATCAAGGTGTCAAAAGTTTCTATTTTTGGACAACTGAAAAGTCAACTGTAACTTGACCAAGGCATAACTTTTTCATGGTTCATTAGAAAAATTCCATCCAATGCTCATCTTGAAGGGGAAGACATTTCCTACAACTCATCTTCACATTCCAAGTCCAAGAAATGCTCTCACAAAAAGTTATCAATTTCAACATTATAGGTCATTTTCAAAAGTCAACAAAAAGGGACTTTAAGTCAAAGACCATAACTTGAGATTGGTAAATCAAAATGACATGGGACCAAAGACATTGGTTAGAGAACTTCAAGATCTTTCCAAAATGTCCAAGAACATGATCAAAGCTTAAACATTGAGCAAGATATGCATTGAAGAAGTTGGGAAATATTTGTGAAATGGCCAAAATCATTTATCCTTGAAATTTCATTTTTTGACAAAAGGGGCCCACTTTTTCCACTTGATTCAGCTTTGCCATACCTCCCACGTGTCCCATGTTTTATTTCAAGAATAAAAATTAATTTTTCTATTTTTGTTTAATTTTATTTGATTTAATTCATTTTAAATCTTTAAAATTCAAATAAAAATCAAGAAAATTAATGGGAGGATATTTTGTGGTTTGAATAGCTTTGATACACCATAAAACATATACCAAATTCGTTCAAGACCTATTTCAAGCAAAAAAATTCAAATTTGGAGCAAATATGGCAAGTTATTTCAATGGTGATTATGGAGAAAATCAAAACTTCATTGCAAGGCTTAAAAGCTCCTTAATGTGACTGATTCTCATCCAAGCCTATATATACAAGCCTTGCAAGCCTCATTCAGAACCTAGAAAAAAAGGAGAGTGTGCACAAACGGCCAGAGGAAAAGTTCAAAATTTGTCCAAAAAAGTGAGAGATCTAAAGCGGTGTTGCAAACATTTTCAGATCAAAGCAAGCACGTGGCTTTCTTCCTTGCCACTCCCCGAAGCCAAAGCAACCACAAACGCGTCCTAAGGTCCACTACCAAGCGTTGTAAGTTGTCTCAAACTCACCCCTGTACACGAAATCATGTTTCTCCATTCTTGCACTTTTTCTGGAAAATAATAGCATATTCATACTCCATGCCTAATTTCCAATGTAACTGTTATATTCAATTTCATTTTTAGGCTTCGTATAACAATACCCGTGCCTAGGGTTCGTTGGTTTTGTTTTTTAGGTATTTTGTCTACAGGTGAAATTGGGACAAACCATAAGCATAGTCGTGATCAGGAGACATGGACGATCACAGCCATGGGCTTAGATGGAATTTTTGATGCCTAAGGATGATTTTGAGTAAAACCTCCAAAATCCGGCCTTCACCTCCTTGGTTTAGCATTTCTTTTCTTATTTTTCTTTCCTTTTATTAATTATTATTATTATTTAGTTAGCTCACAAATAATTATTTTCATAAATTCAGAAGAAAAAAAAACAAAAAAAAAAATGTAATTATTATTATTATTATTAATTTCACTTTAGTAATTATTTTTGTAAATAAAATACTAACAAATTAATTAGTTTAATTAGTTAATTTTAACCTTTTTTCACAATAAATAAAAACAAATTTAGACTTAGGCTTTTTCTTTTGACATTTTTAATTCTTTTTTTATTTTATTTCATAAAAACATAAAAAAGGTCAAAAAATATTTTCTTGTAATTAAAATAATTAATTAGTTTTCAATTTCATTTAATTACCAAAAAAAAGACAAAAAAATTAATTCCCTTTTCTTTATTCGCGCGTATTTAATTTGTTCGATTATTATGTAATTGCTCCGGATATGTAATAGTAAATAGGACCTTTTTACTGTTTTTTTTAATTTTCCGCACTTTTATTCAAATCGGGTCTTGGTTTAATTTGGCGATGTAGACCCGCGCCTTGTAATAGTGTAGGACCTTTATTTTCCGCATTTTTATTTTCCGCACCCTTTTAACTGCTAATCACATGAAAGAATGAATGCCCAAATAAAATCAAAGCGTAGCTCACCCAATGCATGACAAGACAAATAATAATTGAAAATGACACACAATTCACACACCACTCTTAGGGTATGCCTCACTGTTGCCTTGCCCCTCGAAACGTGGTCGTCGAGTATAGGACGTTTTAGTAAGTCCTTATGTCCATGAACATGGCATAAGGGTAGCTTCTAAGGTGTCCTACTATTGCTCTGGTGATCACACTGTTGCCTTGCCCCTCGAAACGTGGTCGTCGAGTATAGGACGTCTTAGTGAGTCCTTATGTTCCATTGATCTAGTTGCCTCGAACGGTTGCCTCGGAACAAGTTTCCTCGAAACAAGTTGCCTCGGAATAGTTGCCTTGGAATAAAAAGATCAATGGCATAAGGGTAGCTTCTAAGGTATCTTACTATTGCTCGGTGACCACACTATTCCTAACCCTCGAATTGACCCGAACACTTCCAAAGGTGGTGCTACCTACCCCTCAATGGTGGGATGGCACTACCTTAAGGACATTTACACAGACTAATTCCTTAGGGTAGGTAGATGACTTGTAGATACTTGCTCTAATTCAAAACAAATCAAAAACTTCTTTTCACACCGACACTTTGCAAAAAGCTTTCAAAAACAACTTTTCAAACACTCTTGAGGACTGATACAAGAGTCGAACTGAAATTTTAAACGAAACTTTTTCAAACCCACTCACCTTGAAAAGCAAACAAACATTTTGAAAACACAAATGAGCAAGTATCTAAGAGCCCATGGATAACCATGGATAGAAAGGGTGCTAGCACCTTCCCTTTCTATAAATCTACCTCCCGAACCGAGAACTAATCTCAATAAGGAATTTTTCTGTGCTTTTGTCCTTTCCATATTGGAGAAAATAAAAGACGGTGGCGACTCTTGCTTCCGCGACATTTCACGAACCAGCTTTAAACAGTCAGTTCCAGATCCACCGATCACAGAACTGGCGACTCTGCTGGGGAAATATTTATAAAGTGAGGTGTACCTTAGGGTTAGTTCATAACTATGTTTTCAATTGTATTGACTTGTCTGCTTTAAATTTGTGGGTTGCATGGGAGTTACATACATCCTAACCCGGATCTGGGGATACCCTGTTTAGGTAGCATAAGCTGTGAGGGACCTGTCTGGCGTAGACCGACACGGGTGAAACAGTGGCTACGTTGGTGTGGCACCTTGGTCTGTACCGATATCCCTTGTGTTGCAACGAGGAGAATATGGGTCTTCCAAGGAGTCATTAAGCACCAACAGACCTTAGAACCTTAAATGACCCAACTTGGCCATTAGAACAGTAGCAGTATGCTACGCCCATTGAGGCTAAACTCTCGTGATGGTTTTGGCTGCAAGAAAAGATTGCGATGCTGGAGTTATGACCGATTGAGGGTAGTCAATGATATTGGGATCCTCTAAGAACCCGATTACTTCTAATAGGACAGGTTGAGCCCACCAACTTCAAGAGGGTAATACCCAGACCTCATGCTGGCCTAAACTCTAAGGGATCTCTCTTGTGTGACTTGTGTGCCTTCCAACTTGACTATTTGCATGTTTGTTATCTGACACTCGAGTTTCCCTTGTAGGTTTTGTTTATAGTCCTTAATTAGGACTCATAACAGGGTTTACTGAGTTTGCTTGCAGGTTTTGTTTATAGTCCTTAATAAGGGCTCATAACAGGGTTTATCCATATTACCCCATGCATCATGACATCATACCATTGCATACATCCTAACCCATTTCAAGGATCTCAAGGGCTTGTGATGCAGGTCATGATAAATCAAACATCTAGCAAGGGGCAAAGAGGATTTATTTTCCTCTAGCCAAAGTTGTCAGAGGCTATGACCTACTTGATATGGTGAGCCTTTGACCCTTAAAGAAGGACTCTCAACAACCCGAAGTTCCTTCAATCAAGCTACCAGTTCCAGTTCTAATCAATTTTCTTGTTTACCCCACGAGGTCCTTGAAAACATCGCATGCATATCATGCATATCATTGCATAACAGGTACCCTTTCTCTGCAGGTTGCTTACCTTCTTCGCTGTTTATTTCAGCAGTCTCGTCATGAATCCTGAATCATCAACTGAGCAGTCCATCAAGGCCCTCCAGGCTCAGAATGCCCAGTTCCAAGAGCTGATCATGAATTTGGCCCAGGGGCAACAAGATCTGAAGACTCTGCTCCTGAAAAAGAAGAAGAAGAGGACTGTTTTGTTCAGCCCTAGACGTAGACCTGGGAATACACTGCAGATTGAAACTACTCCATCTGTGAGGGAAGGCAGTCACCATGAGAGAGAGGTGCCTAGTCCAGTGGTCTCCGACAACGAGACAGATTTCAACGACGAATAATACCCTCATGTGGAAGACAAGTACAAACAGTTGGAAAACCGTCTGAATGCCATGGAAATTCAACAAGTACCTGGTTTGGATTTCGGAGATTTGGGTCTAACTTCTGGCGTGGTGATCCCACACAAATTCAAAGCACCCTCTTTTGCTAAGTACGATGGGGCGTCTTGTCCCAAGCTACATCTCAGGTCCTATGTTCGGAAGATTCAACCGTACTCAGCGGATAAGAATTTGTGGATCCACTTCTTCCAGGAGAGTCTTTCAGGGACTCATCTCGAATGGTTCTATCAGCTGGATGGGACCAAGGTTCGTAACTGGGAGGAGTTGGCTACTGCTTTCTATAAGCAGTATCAGTATAATGTCGACCTTGCCCCTACACGTACCCAACTCCAGGGTATGTCGTTAGGTTCAAGTGAAGGTTTTAAAGAGTACGCTCAGAAGTGTAGGGATCTGGCTGGAAGGGTACAACCACCTCTGACTGACCGCGAGCTCGTCGACATGTTCTTAGGGACCCTGTCTGGTCCATTCTTCAACCATCTGATTGGGAACTCTTCTGCTGGGTTTACAGATCTGATCTTGACTGGGGAGAGGATCGAAGCTGGTATCAAGGCTGGGAAGATACAGAAGGATGCTTCATCGAGCACCGATAAAAAACCTTTTAAGAAGGAATCCAATGCCGTCTATGGTTCAAGGAGACAGAATAGACCAGAATGCCGCCAAGCTGCCAATGCAGTGGTGATCTCAAAACCTGCTGGTGCTCTTCAACATCACAACCAACAAAAGAGCGAGAGAAGGCAGTTTACTCGGCTCAGCATGACCTTATCCCAGATATTGCCACAGTTGCTGGAGACCAAACTGGTAATTCTAAAAGAAGCTCCGAAGAATCAAAATACAACGTCACCGAAGTATAACCCCAACGCCCGCTGCGTTTATCACTCTGACAGCCCGGGGCATACTACAGATGATTGTTGGAGCTTGAAAAATAAGATCCAAGACTTGATTGACGCAAAGGAGATTGAGTTCGAGGCGCCCGAGGCTCCCAACGTGATCACTGCTCCCATGCCAAGACATGGCTAGGATAGAAAGCACTTTTTTGTTCATTTGAATTCAAGTTGTAATTTTCTTTTGATTGTTCAAGCATTCTATTCATGTCAAACATTGTTATTTCATTAATGCATCGCATATGTCTGTTCTGAAACAATATATTCGTATTCACTAAATGCAAATTATTTTCATATTTTTTCTGATGTCAACTCTTGATCTAAAATTCTAAGCCTCTTGAGGGAGGATGACGAAAACGATACCGCAGTCTACAGTATGCTTTTGAACAGACCCCGCTGATGAGGTACAGGCATTGTTTCAATCCCTAAACACTGGAGTTATAAGGAAGATAATCCCTTGTTACCCCCCTTTGAGCCAAAGAAGTAGGAGTTTTTCTTTTTGAAATTTAAAACCCTTAATCATAACCTGGGGCAGGGTAGTCTCTCAGTTGATCCAAGTGCATAACGAATGGCACCAAAGAGGTCCTTACAAAACAAAGGAAGACAGTGATGGTTCCGAATAATCAATAAAGACAGACAGTCATTACTTCTCAAAATAAAAACCTATTAAGTCAAAACCCATGAAGGAGACTTACAAAACTGGGGCATCCCGCTGACTGTAATCACAAAAGAAACAGTTCAGGCAAAATTCAGGGATAGCAAAATCAAAAAGAAAGAGGTCTTACAAACCCTCAACAAAAAAGGAAGGACTGCCTATTCAAAATAAGTTATCAATATCCGAATCATCACCGAAAAATCAGAGCAAAGACTCAAACAAGGTCTAACGTATGATCAACTGAGTTTAGGTTTGGAGAACATCACGAAGAGCGGGTGGGTACAAATAATTTGAGCCTTTATCCTTTGTTTCTTGAACCATGAACCAGGCCACGTTATAACCCTTAAAAGTCCTAGCTGAAGCATGGGTTAGTTCGAAAGCATACTGTTACAAAAGGTATCCTGACTCCTTAAGGCCTACGGTAAATACGGAGTTGACATCACGTTTTATAAACATTCACTTGTTTTATGAAAAAGAATGCATTTTCAAAATCTTCAAGACAGACATAAGCTTTGCATTTTTGATATAACATTGTTTACATATGACTATTTGTTTGAACAGCAGGGAAATTCGCACGATGAAAGCCTAGTGAACATAAGCACTTCCAATCAAGGGGCACGACATGATCATTGTCCATCATCTGGGGCAGTTAAGTCAATTCAGAGAATCTCTCAAAACGCCTAATAGCCTGGGGCAAATCTCCGCCTGAGTCACTTGGGACATTGGACGATCAAACGAAGATCTTCGGGTGGTATGACAACAAAACACTCCTAACAGTGACAACTCCCTGCATCCTGAAAGCACGGACATGGTCGGAAAAAAAATACGCATAATCAAAGACCCGCTAGGTTGACACACCTAGGCAAAAATAAGGGCTTCCCGGCGAACCAAAAGGGTTCGGGCAAAATGAAGGGATGAAATGAAAAAATCTGTACACCCGGCAAGTCGAAAACCTGAAAAGGCGGCTTGGGCAAAAATGGGTATCCCGGTGGACTGAAAACCCGAAAGGGCGGTCCAGGCAAAAGTTAGGGATCAAAAGCGTACGACTATGTCCCGGCACCTCGTCACCTGTCTACCAGAAGTTATCAAGACTCCACTAGTATCTTCCCCCACAGAAACAGGGGCAATGATGAGTTGTCCAAACGATCTAATTGCTCTGTCCGCCAAGGTACCAAGGTAAGTTCGGCTGAAGAACATAACCAGTATATCTCAATTCCCCAGAGAGTGAGTCAACAAGTCAATACACTCTCCCCAAGCAGAGTAATCCTGGCAGCCTCAAGGAAGTTGGGTATCCTCCAGCAGATCTCAACACTCCTCAGCACAGTATTCAGACATTCTTAACAAGCATCCTCGGCAGTCTTGATCTAAGATTGTTCCCTGGCGGTCTACCAAACATCCAGCGGAGCCACTTCCCCAATATATCTCAAAAATTCCCCCAGGAGAGTCCAATCTAAAGTCTCCCCAGGAGAGTTAAATCATCTCCCCAATAGGAAGCTTATCCCCAGTAGATTCTGGAAGCTTATCCTTTGCAGAGCATATCTCTCCCCGTCTTTATTCAGAAGGTTATTCCTCGCCAGAGCTTATAACTGGGTTATCCTCAGCTAATTGCCACGGAAAGATCGTCCTCGGCGAAGTATTCCTATCCCCAGCGGAATTCCTCAAACCTCCCAAACGTAACTCAACAATGGCATCCCCAGTGGAGTTCTCATACAACATCTCAGCGAAGTACCTCTCTTCCCACAGAGTATTTTCCCCAGCAAGATCGCTAGAGTAATTTTCCCCGCAGAGTAATCTATTCGCCAAGTTTATTCCCCAACGGAGTTATCTTCTCCTACCGGTATTCTTGCAACATCAGCCCAGGATAAGCTCCCGGCATTCGTCAAGGATTTATTTTCCTAGACAAAAATACATTCGCAAACATCACATTTTCATACATGATATAAACATCACATTCTACAATCCCATTGGTTATAAACGTCATGACACCGCGCATTCCATGCACCATGACATTGCATATAACTAATGTTTTGCCTTTTTTCAGGAAAGGTCAATACAAAGGTGATTACTATCAACTATCGCAATCCCAGATTCGATTCCTGTATCTAGCCAGGGCATGTCTGTGAGTAATTGATTGTGGATTCGATACCTGCATCCGGCCAGGGCATGTCTATGTTAAAAAGATTAAAGAGATAGCTTGGAAATGCTCCGGATATGGATGCTGTTCTTTTGCTTATTCAAAATTCCTTTCTAGATATGGTTCAGATGTGACCCAGGCATGGCGACGTTCTGATACTTATTCCAGATTTCTTCTCAGATATAACTTAGAGATGCTCCGGGCATGGAGGCTGTTCTGTTGTTTGTTCAGAGATCACCTTTCTAGATATGGTTCAGATGTGACCCAGGCATGGCGACGTTCTGATACTTATTCCAGATTTCTTCTCAGATATAACTTAGAGATGCTCCGGGCACGGAGGCTGTTCTGTTGTTTATTCAGAGATCACCTTTCTAGATATGGTTCAGATGTGACCCAGGCATGGTGACGTTCTGATACTTATTCCAGATTTCTTCTCAGATATAACTTAGAGATGCTCCGGGCACGGAGGCTGTTCTGTTGTTTATTCAGAGATCACCTTTCTAGATATGGTTCAGATGTGACCCAGGCATGGCGACGTTCTGATACTTATTCCAGATTTCTTCTCAGATATAACTTAGAGATGCTCCGGGCACGGAGGCTGTTCTGTTGTTTATTCAGAGATCACCTTTCTATATATGGTTAAGATGTGACCCAGGCATGGCGACGTTCTGATACTTATTCCAGATTTCTTCTCAGATATAACTTAGAGATGCTCCGGGCACGGAGGCTGTTCTGTTGTTTATTCAGAGATCACCTTTCTAGATATGGTTCAGATGTGACCCAGGCATGGCGACATTCTGATACTTATTCCAGATTTCCTTTCAGAGATAGCTTGGAAATGCTCCAGATATGGATGTTGTTCTTTTGCTTATTCAAAACTCCTTCTAGAGATAGTTCAGATGTGACCCAGGCATGGCGACGTTCTGATACTCATTCCAGATTTCCTTTCAGAGATAGCTTGGAAATGCTCCAGATATGGATGTTGTTCTTTTGCTTATTCAAGACTCCTTCTAGATATAGTTCAGATGTGACCCAGGCATGGCGATGTTCTGATACTTATTCCAGATTTCCTTTCAGAGATAGCTTGGAAATGCTCCAGATATGGATGTTGTTCTTTTGCTTATTCAAAACTCCTTCTAGAGATAGTTCAGATGTGACCCAGGCATGGCGACGTTCTGATACTTATTCCAGATTTCCTTTCAGAGATAGCTTGGAAATGCTCCAGATATGGATGCTGTTCTTTTGCTTATTCAAAACTCCTTCTAGAGATAGTTCAGATGTGACCCAGGCATGGCGACGTTCTGATACTTATTCCAGATTTCCTTTCAGAGATAGATTGGAAATGCTCCAGATATGGATGTTGTTCTTTTGCTTATTCAAGACTCCTTCTAGAGATAGTTCAGATGTGAACCAGGCATGGCGACGTTCTGATACTTATTCCAGATTTCCTTTCAGAGATAGCTTAGAAATGCTCCAGATATGGATTTTGTTCTTTTGCTTATTCAAGACTCCTTCTAGAGATATGGTTCAGATGTGACCCAGGCATGGCGAAGTTCTGATACTTATTCCAGATTTCTTCTCAGATATAACTTAGAGATGCTCCGGGCACGGAGGCTGTTCTGTTGTTTATTCAGAGATCACCTTTCTAGATATGGTTCAGATGTGACCCAGGCATGGCGACGTTCTGATACTTATTCCAGATTTCTTCTCAGATATAACTTAGAGATGCTCCGGGCACGGAGGCTGTTCTGTTGTTTATTAAGAGATCACCCTTCTAGAGATAGTTCAGATGTGACCCAGGCATGGCGACGTTCTGATACTTATTCCAGATTTCCTTTCAGAGATAGCTTGGAAATGCTCCAGATATGGATGCTGTTCTTTTGCTTATTCAAAACTCCTTCTAGAGATAGTTCAGATGTGACCCAGGCATGGCGACGTTCTGATACTCATTCCAGACTTCCTTTTAGAGATAGCTTGGAAATGCTCCAGATATGGATGCTGTTCTTTTGCTTATTCAAGACTCCTTCTAGATATAGTTCAGATGTGACCCAGGCATGGCGACGTTCTGATACTTATTCCAGATTTCCTTTCAGAGATAGCTTGGAAATGCTCCAGATATGGATGCTGTTCTTTTGCTTATTCAAAACTCCTTCTAGAGATAGTTCAGATGTGACCCAGGCATGGCGACGTTCTGATACTTATTTCAGATTTCCTTTCAAAGATAGCTTGGAAATGCTCCAGATATGGATGCTGTTCTTTTGCTTATTCAAAACTCCTTCTAGAGATAGTTCAGATGTGACCCAGGCATGGCGACGTTCTAATACTTATTCCAGATTTCCTTTCAGAGATAGCTTGGAAATGCTCCAGATATGGAGGCTGTTCTTTTGCTTATTCAAGACTCCTTCTAGAGATAGTTCAGATGTGACCCAGGCATGGCGACGTTCTGATACTTATTCCAGATTTCCTTTCAGAGATAGCTTAGAAATGCTCCAGATATGGATGTTGTTCTTTTGCTTATTCAAGACTCCTTCTAGAGATAGTTCAGATGTGACCCAGGCATGGCGATGTTCTGATACTTATTCCAGATTTCCTTTCAGAGATAGCTTGGAAATGCCCCAGATATGGATGCTGTTCTTTTGCTTATTCAAAACTCCTTCTAGAGATAGTTCAGGTGTGACCCATGCATGGCGACGTTCTGATACTTATTCCAGATTTCCTTTCCAATAATAGCTCAGATATGCTCCGGACCCGGCTGTTATCCTATTGCTTATTCAGAGATTCCTTTCAGAGATGGCCTAGAGATGCTCCAAATCCGGATGCCATTCTATTGCTTAATCAGAGATTCCCTTCTAGAGATGGTTCGGATGCGACCCAGACATGGCGACATTCTGATACTTATTCAGATTTCCTTTGAGATATAGCTTAGAGATGCTCCAGATCCGAGCGCTATTCTATTTCTTATTCAGATTCAAACTTCTAAAGACAACTTAGAGATGCTCCATCCCGGATGCTATTCTATTGTTCAGTCCAGATACGATCCAGGTTCGGATGACATTCTGTTACTCATGCAGTATGGATATACCCCAGACCCGGCGGTTATTCTACTACTCGTTCAGACGTCAGCAATTAGATATAGACTAGATATGCCCCAGACACAGAAGCTATTCTATTTCTTATTCAGATTCAACTATCCATTACAGTTCCAAATGGCATCTATAAGCCCATTCCCGACAAGGTTCTATCACACTTCCAGATGGCATCTATAATCCCATCCTCCTACCCATCATCTCTCCAAATGGCATCTGTAAGCCCATTCCCGACATCACACTGCTGATACTCTACTATGTGAGTGCAAATTTCTGGGCACTCTAGTGTTCAATCATCTTCCACCCTCGGATCACGAAAGGCACACAAGCCAATCTACATCCTCAGGTTTAAGAAGATTGAACAGGGGCAACTGTTGTACCCCAAAATTTGCCCTCCCATATTCTTCAAGGTTTGCTAAGATCATGCTTCAAAATCTCCCAAGGGTTGCACAGTCCAATGGCCTCCTAACAGTCAAAATTAGGGTTTTGGTTCTGGCAAGGAAGTTGAAGTTTTCAAGGGCTCAATCAAGTCCCATATGCTCATAAACATTGTCAAGCACCTACATGTCAAATTTCAAGGCTTACAAGGTCAAGTTGCACAGTCAAAAGTACCATTTGCTCAACAGTCAACTGTAGGGGCAAAATGGTCATTTGGCAGTCAAAAGTCAAAATTTTTGGTCAACATCTTATTTTGAAGCCACAATCATCATTTGGTCAAGTCTTGACCATTATTTCACAAGAATGGCTCAAAAACCATCAAGGTGTCAAAAGTTTCTATTTTTGGACAACTGAAAAGTCAACTGTAACTTGACCAAGGCATAACTTTTTCATGGTTCATTAGAAAAATTCCATCCAATGCTCATCTTGAAGGGGAATACATTTCCTACAACTCATCTTCACATTCCAAGTCCAAGAAATGCTCTCACAAAAAGTTATCAATTTCAACATTATAGGTCATTTTCAAAAGTCAACAAAAAGGGACTTTAAGTCAAAGACCATAACTTGAGATTGGTAAATCAAAATGACATGGGACCAAAGACATTGGTTAGAGAACTTCAAGACCTTTCCAAAATGTCCAAGAACATGATCAAAGCTTAAACATTGAGCAAGATATGCATTGAAGAAGTTGGGAAATTTTTGTGAAATGGCCAAAATCATTTATCCTTGAAATTTCATTTTTTGACAAAAGGGGCCCACTTTTTCCACTTGATTCAGCTTTGTCATACCTCCCACGTGTCCCATGTTTTATTTCAAGAATAAAAATTAATTTTTCTATTTTTGTTTAATTTTATTTGATTTAATTCATTTTAAATCTTTAAAATTCAAATAAAAATCAAGAAAATTAATGGGAGGATATTTTGTGGTTTGAATAGCTTTGATACACCATAAAACATATACCAAATTCGTTCAAGACCTATTTCAAGCAAAAAAATTCAAATTTGGAGCAAATATGGCAAGTTATTTCAATGGTGATTATGGAGAAAATCAAAACTTCATTGCAAGGCTTAAAAGCTCCTTAATGTGACTGATTCTCATCCAAGCCTATATATACAAGCCTTGCAAGCCTCATTCAGAACCTAGAAAAAAAGGATAATGTGCATAAACGGCCAGAGGAAAAGTTCAAAATTTGTCCAAAAAAGTGAGAGATCTAAAGCGGTGTTGCAAACATTTTCAGATCAAAGCAAGTACGTGGCTTTCTTCCTTGCCACTCCTCGAAGCCAAAGCAACCACAAACGCGTCCTAAGGTCCACTACCAAGCGCTGTAAGTTGTCTCAAACTCACCCATGTACACGAAATCATGTTTCTCCATTCTTGCACTTTTTCTGGAAAATAATAGCATATTCATACTCCATGCCTAATTTCCAATGTAACTGTTATATTCAATTTCATTTTTAGGCTTCGTATAACAATACCCGTGCCTAGGGTTCGTTGGTTTTGTTTTTTAGGTATTTTGTCTACAGGTGAAATTGGGACAAACCATAAGCATAGTCGTGATCAGGAGACATGGACGATCACAGCCATGGGCTTAGATGGAATTTTTGATGCCTAAGGATGATTTTGAGTAAAACCTCCAAAATCCGGCCTTCACCTCCTTGGTTTAGCATTTCTTTTCTTATTTTTCTTTCCTTTTATTAATTATTATTATTATTTAGTTAGCTCACAAATAATTATTTTCATAAATTCAGAAGAAAAAAAAACAAAAAAAAAATGTAATTATTATTATTATTATTAATTTCACTTTAGTAATTATTTTTGTAAATAAAATACTAACAAATTAATTAGTTTAATTAGTTAATTTTAACCTTTTTTCACAATAAATAAAAACAAATTTAGACTTAGGCTTTTTCTTTTGACATTTTTAATTCTTTTTTTATTTTATTTCATAAAAACATAAAAAAGGTCAAAAAATATTTTCTTGTAATTAAAATAATTAATTAGTTTTCAATTTCATTTAATTACCAAAAAAAAGACAAAAAAATTAATTCCCTTTTCTTTATTCGCGCGTATTTAATTTGTTCGATTATTATGTAATTGCTCCGGATATGTAATAGTAAATAGGACCTTTTTACTGTTTTTTTTAATTTTCCGCACTTTTATTCAAATCGGGTCTTGGTTTAATTTGGCGATGTAGACCCGCGCCTTGTAATAGTGTAGGACCTTTATTTTCCGCATTTTTATTTTCCGCACCCTTTTAACTGCTAATCACATGAAAGAATGAATGCCCAAATAAAATCAAAGCGTAGCTCACCCAATGCATGACAAGACAAATAATAATTGAAAATGACACACAATTCACACACCACTCTTAGGGTATGCCTCACTGTTGCCTTGCCCCTCGAAACGTGGTCGTCGAGTATAGGACGTTTTAGTAAGTCCTTATGTCCATGAACATGGCATAAGGGTAGCTTCTAAGGTGTCCTACTATTGCTCTGGTGATCACACTGTTGCCTTGCCCCTCGAAACGTGGTCGTCGAGTATAGGACGTCTTAGTGAGTCCTTATGTTCCATTGATCTAGTTGCCTCGAACGGTTGCCTCGGAACAAGTTTCCTCGAAACAAGTTGCCTCGGAATAGTTGCCTTGGAATAAAAAGATCAATGGCATAAGGGTAGCTTCTAAGGTATCTTACTATTGCTCGGTGACCACACTATTCCTAACCCTCGAATTGACCCGAACACTTCCAAAGGTGGTGCTACCTACCCCTCAATGGTGGGATGGCACTACCTTAAGGACATTTACACAGACTAATTCCTTAGGGTAGGTAGATGACTTGTAGATACTTGCTCTAATTCAAAACAAATCAAAAACTTCTTTTCACACCGACACTTTGCAAAAAGCTTTCAAAAACAACTTTTCAAACACTCTTGAGGACTGATACAAGAGTCGAACTGAAATTTTAAACGAAACTTTTTCAAACCCACTCACCTTGAAAAGCAAACAAACATTTTGAAAACACAAATGAGCAAGTATCTAAGAGCCCATGGATAACCATGGATAGAAAGGGTGCTAGCACCTTCCCTTTCTATAAATCTACCTCCCGAACCGAGAACTAATCTCAATAAGGAATTTTTCTGTGCTTTTGTCCTTTCCATATTGGTGAAAATAAAAGACGGTGGCGACTCTTGCTTCTGCGACATTTCGTGAACCAGCTTTAAACAGTCAGTTCCAGATCCACCGATCACAATCCCCAACAGGATTCTGGGATTTAACTTTCCAAAGCTCCCCGACACTTGTCAAGGAGCAAAGATACATTTCAACAAACATTTCACATCCATACATCATATTACATACATGATAAATGCATACAGCATAATCTCATTTATTTTGAGAACATCATCAAGCCATGCATACATCCACATGCAACTAACCTCTTCCTTGCAGGAAAAGGAAATCAACAAAAGTCCTCTTTTGGCAAATATCACAACCCTTTCTTAATTAGGTCAAAGATTAATTCCTGAAAAAAGCCAGGGAAACTATCTCCATGACCAACAAAAAGTCGATTCCTTCTCATATATTTTTAGATGAAGTTTTACACGGACTCATCCTGAAGCAACCATACCCAGGTTCCTTCTCAAATTTTCCAGATGAAGTTTCACACAGACTTATCCTGAAGCAACCCTACCCAGGTTCCTTCTCATATATTTTCAGATGAAGTTTTATACGGACTCATCCTGAAGCAACCCTACCCAGGTTCCTTCTCATATATTTTTAGATGAATTTCTACACATACTCATCCTGAAGCAACCCTACCCAGGTTCCTTCTCATAATTTCCAGATGAAGTTTCACACAGACTCGTCATGAAGCAGCTCTATCCAGGTTCCTTCTCATAAATTTCCAGATGAAGTTTCACACGGACTCATCATGAAGCAGCCCTACCCAGGTTCCTTCTCATAAATTTCCAGATGAAGTTTCACACGAACTCATCCTAAAGCAGCCCTACCCAGGCTCCTTCTCATATATGTCCAGATGAAGTTTTACATGGACTCATCCTGAAGCAGCCCTACCCAGGCTCCTTCTCATATATTTCCAGATGAAGTTTCACATAGGCTCATCCTGAAGCAACCCTACCCATGTTCCTTCTCATAATTTCCAAATGAAGTTTCATACGTACTCATCTTGAAGAAACCCTACCCAGGTTCCTTCTCATATATTTTCAGATGAAGTTTTGTACAGACTCCTCCTGAAGCAACCCTACCCAGATTCCTTCTCATATATTTTCAGATGAATTTTTACACTGACTCATCCTGAAGCAACCCTACCCAGGTTCCTTCTCATAATTTACAGATGAAGTTTCACACGGACTCATCATGAAGCAGCTCTACCCAGGTTCCTTCTCATAAATTTCCAGATGAAGTTTCACACTGACTCATCATGAAGCAGCCCTAACCAGGTTCCTAATTTCCAGATGAAGTTTCACACGGACTAATCTTGAAGAAGCCCTACCCAGGCTCATTCTCATATATGTCCAGATGAATTTTTACATGGACTCATCCTAAAGCAACCCTACCCAGGCTCCTTTTCATATATTTCCAGATGAAGTTTCACACAGGCTCATCCTGAAGCAACCCTACCCAGGTTCCTTCTCATAATTTCTAGATGAAGTTTCACACTGACTCATCCTGAAGCAACCTTACCCAGGTTAGAAAGCAAATAAGAGCCCGTAGATATCTACAGATGAAAAGGGTGATAACACCTTCCCTTTTCATAACCTACCCCTCGAACTCAAGAAAACATCTCTGAAGAGATGGAAACACACAAAAATCATAACATATCTCATAAATGAAAGATATATAAAAGCAAATAAAGCTTTGCACTTAGTTAAATCTTTGCAGGTATCCTTCAGCTCAACAATGATTCATTTCCTTGAAGTTGAGCTGGAAGCTTCTTTATCAAATGTCACAACAATGTCTGGGACATATGTTCTTGCAAAAAAAGCCAAACCTGTAACAATGGTAGAGGTCTGATTGGTGGAAAACCAATTGGCAGTCCCTATCCTGTGAAGCACATCATACTTCACGCTTAACTTGCTAGCAGACAATTTGTCCTTCTTTGGCCATTGTTTGACTTGTTTAGCCATGATCTCCTTGTAAACAATATTATCATGATCATCTTCATCTTCAGAGACAACCTCTTGAAATTTTCCAAGGGACTTAATAGGCACAGACTCATTATTAGACTCATAGTCTACCTCATTTTCTAGAGCATCAGTTTGCTGAGATGATGTTTTAACATCTTTGTCGACATTAGTCCCTTTCTTAATGATCAAGTTATCAACCATAAAAGATGTATCGGCTATAGGACTAGTATTAACAACCTTAGGTTTACACTCATTTATAGTTGTAATCCTTACATTATTAGCCCTAGGTTGAGGTGAATGTTTTGGATAACCATACAATCTGTAGCAGAATGGTTTTATGTGACCATATTTACCATAATAATGTCATTTTTGAGGCTAGAGTTTGGCTTTAGTCTGAGTTTTCGGAAGTCTGGAAGGATGTTGTAACATTTTTTCAGACATTAAGAGCTCATCCTTCACTTTGAAGGGAACAAATTTTGTTACATGGGTTTTTCTTTGATTATTAAAAGACTGATAGTTAAACCATATACCAGTAAATCTTCTACTCCCTTCTCCAATTTGAAGAATTTCATCCAACACATCAGATCCATTGTTCACCATCCTTATGGACTTAGTCATGCTTTCAAGTTTTAAGGTTAATAGGTTTACCTTACCTTGAAGCTCAGAGTTTGTGGATAGAAGTTTCTATTTTTCATCCTGTGGTTGAGCTATGATTATTTTCTGCTCTTCACCTGTCTTACACAGCTCTTCACTTCTAGCATAAAGCTCTTTGTAGGAATCAAGAAATTCTTCATAAGAGACATCTTCATCACAAGAATCTTTATCGGATTCACATCTACCAGTGAAGGCAGCAGTATGCTTAGTAGTTTCATCATCAGGTTCACTCTCGGAATCATCATCAAATAAGCTCTTCTTTTGTTTCTTGAGGTATGTGGGGCATTCTGATATAATGTGACCAAAACCCTCACATTCATGGCACTGCATGCCTCTACCTTGATTTGGCTTCTCCTTTGTTCTTCCTTTTCTCTGAAACTCACTATTCTTCCTAATGTCAGATGAGATGTTCTTGACATATGGTCTAGACCTTATATCCACTCTCCTCAGTACCTGGTTGACTTTCCTCCCGAGTAACACAATAACATTGGATAACCCTTCATCAGTATCTAGGTCATATTGATTCTCTCCATCTACAATGTTGGAGACAAAAGTTATGCTCTTGTTCTTCTTTTCATATCTATCATTTATAGCCAATTCAAAAGTTTGAAGTGACCCAATAAGCTCCTCCACTTTCATGTTGCATATGTCTTGGGCTTCTTCAATAGTTGTGACCTTCATGTCAAACTTCTTAGGCAAGGACTTGGGGATTCCTCTAACAATCTTCTCCTATGACATCTTATCTCCCATGGAACTAGGTGAATTGGTAATATCAATAATGCTCATGTGAAATTCATGAATAGATTCATCATCCTTCATCCAGAGATTCTTAAATTAAGTAGTGAGAAGCTAAAGTCTTGGCATTTTCACCTTAGATATTCCTTCATGAGTGGTCTTGAGAATTTACCAAGCATCTTTGGCCATAGTACATGTGTTTATCAGTTTGAACATATTTTTATCAACTTCGTTAAATATGGAATTCAATGCTTCGGAGTTTTCAAGAGCATGTTCATCTTCTTCCTTAGAACAGTTCTCTTTTGGCTTTAATCAATTGTACCCTTCACCATAGGGTGTTCCCAACCTTTGATAACTTCTTCCCAGGTTTTTCATCCATAGATTTTAGAAAATCCATCATATGAGCCTTCTAGTAATCATAGTTGGTATCATCTAAAATAGGTAGTCTGTTAACAACTCCTCATTCCATATTACCAAAAAATATCTTCCTTCGAGTTCACCAAATAGACATAACAAGATGTATGCTTTAATGCCAATTAAAATCATGGCACGCACAATATATTAGAAGTTAAGACAAATGTCTCAACAACACACAATGTCACAACAGATGTTATAACATCTGCTAACAGAACAACAGCAAGATAACAACAAGGCAAAATTATAACTTGCAGAAGATAAAATAACACACATAACTGTTAACCCAGTTTGGTGCAACTCACCTATTCTGGAGGCTACCAAGCCAGGAAGGAAATCCACTATCAGTAGTACCAATTAAGAGCTAAACAATCCAAGTTTACACCCCTCACTTAATCCCTACCCAATGCAAATTCTATCTAGTCACCTCCTAGATATGAGAACCCCTCTCACTTCCAATCACCGTAGTGATAAAATACTTTTCCCAATCTCAGTGACAGTCTATAATCCAGCCACAATTACGGTGACTCGAAACCTACTCACTTCAATAACAATACTCAAACTCTTGCTTAAAAGATTTAGAGTGGGAACAATAACTTGACACTACAATCAAGTAACAATATAAACAAATTCAAATTCTAATATCAAAGTGAAAATAGAATGACTCACAATAAATATAGTCCAACTCTACTATAGAGTGGATCATAAATAATAAAGAACAAACTAAACCCTAAAATTCTTCTTTCAATACATGGATTAGTTACCAAATTAGGTATAGAAACATTCTTTAAATAGCTTTATAATATGAATGGGCTTGGGCTATGTATTTAAATAAAAGACATATCTAAAATAGCAGCGGAAAACATTCTGCAAAATCTTCTCCACAAAAGTAGGAACAAATCCACAAAGTTTCCTAAAAAGTCTCCAAAGATCCTTTTTATGAAATCATTTAAATCTGCACCTTGTTCCTAATAAATATCCTTGACATGCACATAATGATGAGATATATCCAAATGGATCTCATCAAATAAAATCAAATTTGTCAAGAGATAACTAACAACAGTGGATGCTATACACAAACCAAGATGTCATGACATTTATGTTCGACATCTGTCTGAAACTCATGACAGCAAAATTGTCATGATAGATGATCAAGATGTTGTGACATCCTGATCAACATCATTTAAGAACCATGTTTTAGCAAAATTATGCCAAAACCAAAAACAAGGAACTAACAATTTCCCCCTTTTGCAAATTTTGGCCAAAACAACCAAAAGTCTCAATTACACTTGGAAAGAGAAATAAGACCATACAACACAAGTTACATGAAACCATGTAAACTCTATAAACACAACACAACTCAGAAGCTTGTACAATCATGCAGGTTTATTACTCCCATGTCACACATAATCATCCATCCCCCTCAAGAAGAGAACTTACATTAGAACACGTGCAGCGGAACACACAATAGAAGCAACAGCAGCAACTTTAGTACACATGAGCATGAGAAATCATGCTCCCCCTCAATAATTTCATAAGTCCTATGACAATTTTAAATCAACATGACAAGACATGTGATGTAGCATCAGGACACACACTTTACTCCCCCTATTTAGCCAAAATATTGACAAAAAGAACATATAGTAAATGTACACAAGGAAACAAAGATGGAAACACACAAAAATCATAACATAGCCCATAAATGAAAGATATATAAACGAAAATAAAGCTTTGCACTTATTTAAATACTTGCAGGTATCCTTCAGCTCAACTATGATTCATTTCCTTGAAGTTGAGCTGTAAGATTCTTTATCAAATGTCACAATAATGTCGGGAACATATGTTCTTGCAAAGAAACCCAAACCTGTAACAATGGTAGAGGCTTGATTGGTGGGAACCCAATTGGCAGTCCCAATCCTGTGAAGGACATCATACTTCACGCTTAACTTGCTAGCAGACAATTTTTCCTTCTTTGGCCATTGTTTGACTTGTTTAGCCATGATCTCTTTGCAAACAGTATTTTCATGATCATCTTCATCTTCAGACACAACCTCTTGAAATTTTCTAGGGGACTCAATAGGCACAGACTCATTGTTAGACTCGTAGTCTACCTCATTTTCTAGAGCATCGGTTTGCTGAGATGATGTTTTAACATCTTTGTCGACATTAGTCCCTTTCTTGATGATCAAGTTATCAACCATAAAAGATATATCGGCTATAGGACTAGTATTAACAACCTTAGGTTTACACTCTTTTATAGTTGTAATCCTTGCATTATTAGCCCTAGGTTGAGGTGAATGTTTTGGACAACCATACAATCTGTAGCAGAATGGTTTTATGTGACCATATTTACCATAATAATGACATTTCTGAGGCTGGAGTTTGCCTTTAGTCTCAGTTTTATGAAGTCTGGAAGGATGTTGTAACATTTTTCTGACATTAAAAGCTCGTCCTTCACTTCGGAGGGAACAAATTTTGTCACGGGAAATTTTCTTTGATTATTAAAAGACTGATAGTTAAACCATATACCACTAAATCTTCTACTTCCTTCTCCTATTTGAAGAATTTCATCAAACACATGAGATCCATTGTTCACCATCCTTATGGACTTAGTCATGCTTTCAAGTTTTGAGGTTAATAGGGTTACCTTACCTTGAAGCTCAGATTTTGTGGATAGAAGTTTCTCTTTTTCATCCTGTGGTTGAGCTATGATTCTTTTCTGCTCTTCACCTATCTTACACACCTCTTCACTTCTAGCACAAAGTTCTTTGTAGGAATCAAGAAATTCGTCATAAGAGACATCTTCATCACAAGAACCTTTATCGGATTCACATCTACCAGTGAAGGCAGCAGTATGCTTAGTAGTTTCATTATCAGGTTTACTCTCAGAATCATCATCAAATAAGCTCTTCTTTTGTTTCTTGAGGTATGTGGGACATTCTGATATAATGTGACCAAAACCCTCACATTCATGGCACTGCATGCCTCTACCTTGATTTGGCTTCTCCTTTGTTATTCCTTTTCTGTGAAACTCACTATTCTTCCTAATGTCATATGATATGTTCTTGACATATGGTCTAGACCTTATATCCACTCTCCTTAGTACCTGGTTGAATTTCATCCCGAGTAACACAATAACATTAGATAACCCTTCATCAGTATCTAGGTCATATTGATTCTCTCCATCTACAATGTTGGAGACAAAGGTTATGCTCTTGTTCTTATTTTCATATCTATCATAGATAGCCAATTCAAAAGTTTGAAGTGACCCAATAAGCTCCTCCACTTTCATGTTGCATATGTCTTGGGCTTCTTCAATAGTTGTGACCTTCATGTCAAACTTCTTAGGCAAGGACTTGGGGATTTTTCTAACAATCTTCTCCTATGACATCTTATCTCCCAAGGAACTAGGTGAATTGGTAATATCAATAATGCTCATGTGAAATTCATGAATAGATTCATCATCCTTCATCCAGAGATTCTTAAATTAAGTAGTGAGAAGCTGAAGTCTTGGCATTTTCACCTTAGATATGCCTTCATGAGTGGTCTTGAGAATTTACCAAGCATCTTTGGCCATAGTACATGTGTTTATCAGTCTGAACATATTTTTATCAACTTCATTGAATATGGAATTCAATGCTTTGGAGTTTTCAAGAGCATGTTCATCTTTTACCTTAGAACAGTTCTCTTTTGGCTTCAATCAATTGTACCCTTCACCACAGGGTGTTCCCAACCTTTGATAACTTCTTCACAGGTTTTTCAATCCATAGATTTTAGAAAATCCATCATATGAGCCTTCTAGTAATCATAGTTGGTATCATCCAAAATAAGTAGTCTCTTAACAACTCCTCATTCCATATTACCAAAAAATATCTTCCCTTGAGTTCACCAAATAGACATAACAAGATGTATGCTTTAATGCCAATTAAAATCATGGCACGCACAATATATTAGAAGTTAAGATAAATGTCTCAACAACACACAATGTCACAACAGATGTTATAACATCTGTTGATAGAACAACAGCAAGATAACAACAAGGCAAAATTATAACTTGCAGAAGATAAAAGAACACACATAACTGTTAACCCAGTTTGGTGCAACTCACCTACTCTGGATGCTACCAAGCTAGGAAGGAAATCCACTATCAGTAGTATCAATTAATAGCTAAACAATCCAAGTTTACACCCCTCACTTAATCCATACCCAATGCAAATTCTATCTAGGCACCTCCTAGATATGAGAACCCCTCTCACTTCCAATCACCATAGTGACAAAATACTTTTCCCAATCTCAGTGACAGTCTATAATCCAGCCACAATTACAGTGACTCGAAACCTACTCACTTGAATAACAATACTCAAACTCTTGCTTAAAAGCTTTAGAGTGGGAACAATAACTTGACACTACAATCAAGTAACAATATAAACAAATTCAAATTCAAATATCAAAGTGATAATAGAATGACTCACAATAAATATAGTCCAACTCTACTATAGAGTGGATCATAAATAATAAAGAACAAACTAAACCCTAAAATTCTTCTTTCAATACATGGATTAGTTACCAAATTAGGTATAGAAACATCCTTTAAATAGCTTTATAATATGCATGGGCTTGGGCTATTTATTTAAATAAAACACATATCTAAAATAGCAGCGAAAAACATTCTGCAAAATCTTCTCTACAAAAGTAGGAACAAATCAACAAAGTTTCTTAAAAAGTCTCCAAATATCCTTTTTATGAAATCAATTAAATCTGCACTTTGTTCCTAATAAATATCCTTGACATGCGCATAATGATGAGATATATCCAAATGGATCTCATCAAATCAAATCAAATTTGTCAAGAGATAACTAACAACAGTACGTGCTATACACAGACTAAGATTTTATGACATTTATGTTCGACATCTGTCTGAAACTCATGACAGCAAAACTGTCATGATAGATGATCAAGATGTTGTGACATCCTGATCAACATCAGTTAAGAACCATGTTTTAGCAAAATTATGCCAATACCAAAACCAAGGAACTAACAATTTTCCCCTTTTGCAAATTTTGGCCAAAACAACCAAAAGTCTCAATTACACTTGGAAAGAGAAATAAAACCATACAACACAAGTTACATGAAACCATGTAAACTCTATAAACACAACACAGCTCAGAAGCTTGAACAATCAGACAGGTTTATTACTCCCATGTCACACATAATCATTCATCCCCCTCAAGAAGAGAACCTACATTAGAACACGTGCAGCGGAACATACAATTGAAGCAACAACAGCAACTTTAGTACACATGAGCGTGAGAAATCATGCTCCCCCTCAATCATTTCATAAGTCCTATGACAATTTTAAATCAACATGACAAGACATGTGATGTAGGATCAGGACACACACTTTACTCCCCCTATTTAGCCAAAATATTAACAAAAAGAACATATAGTAAATGTACACAAGGAAACATAGATGGAAACACACAAAAATCATAACATATCCCATAAATGAAAGAGATATAAAAGCAAATAAAGCTTCGCACTTATTTAAATATTTACAGGTATCCTTCAGCTTAACAATGATTCATTTCCTTGAAGTTGAGCTGTAAGATTCTTTATCAAATGTCACAATAATGTCGGGGACATATGTTCTTGCAAAGAAACCCAAACCTGTAACAATGGTAGAGGTTTGATTGGTGGGAACCCAATTGGCAGTCCCAATCCTGTGAAGGACATCATACTTCACGCTTAACTTGCTAGCAGACAATTTGTCATTCTTTGGCCATTGTTTGACTTGTTTAGCCATGATCTCTTTGCAAACAGTATTATCATGATCATCTTCATCTTCAGACACAACCTCTTGAAATTTTCTAGGGGACTCAATAGGCACAGACTCATTGTTAGACTCGTAGTCTACCTCATTTTCTAGAGCATCGGTTTGCTGAGATGATGTTTTAACATCTTTGTCGACATTAGTCCCTTTCTTAATGATCAAGTTATCAACCATAAAAGATGTATCGGCTATAGGACTAGTATTAACAACCTTAGGTTTACACTCTTTTATAGTTGTAATCCTTACATGATTAGCCCTAGGTTGAGGTGAATGTTTTGGATAACCATACAATCTATAGCAGAATGGTTTTATGTGACCATATTTACCACAATAATGACATTTCTGAGGCTGGAGTTTGCCTTTAGTCTCAGTTTTCTGAAGTCTAGAAGGATGTTGTAACATTTTTCTGACATTAAGAGCTCGTCCTTCACTTCGGAGGGAACAAATTTTGTCACAGGAAATTTTCTTTGATTATTAAAAGACTGATAGTAAAACCATATACCACTTAATCTTCTACTTCCTTCTCCTATTTGAAGAATTTCATCAAACACATGAGATCCATTGTTCACCATCCTTATGGACTTAGTCATGCTTTCAAATTTTGAGGTTAATAGGGTTACCTTACCTTGAAGCTCAGATTTTGTGGATATAAGTTTCTCTTTTTCATCCTGTGGTTGAGCTATGATTCTTTTCTGCTGTTCACCTATCTTACACACCTCTTCACTTCTAGCACAAAGTTCTTTGTAGGAATCAAGAAATTCGTCATAAGAGACATCTTCATCACAAGAACCTTTATCGGATTCACATCTACCAGTGAAGGCAGCAGTATGCTTAGTAGTTTCATTATCAGGTTTACTCTCAGAATCATCATCAAATAAGCTCTTCTTTTGTTTCTTGAGGTATGTGGGACATTCTGATATAATGTGACCAAAACCCTCACATTCATGGCACTACATGCCTCTACCTTGATTTGGCTTCTCCTTTGTTATTCCTTTTCTGTGAAACTCACTTTTCTTCCTAATGTCATATGATATGTTCTTGACATATGGTCTAGACCTTATATCCACTCTCCTTAGTACCTGGTTGAATTTCATCCCGAGTAACACAATAACATTGGATAACCCTTCATCAGTATCTAGGTCATATTGATTCTCTCCATCTACAATGTTGGAGACAAAGGTTATGCTCTTGTTCTTCTTTTCATATCTATCATAGATAGCCAATTCAAAAGTTTGAAGTGACCCAATAAGCTCCTCCACTTTCATGTTGCATATGTCTTGGGCTTCTTCAATAGTTGTGACCTTCATGTCAAACTTCTTAGGCAAGGACTTGGGGATTTTTCTAACAATTTTCTCCTATGACATCTTATCTCCCAAGGAACTAGGTGAATTGGTAATATCAATAATGCTCATGTGAAATTCATGAATAGATTCATCATCCTTCATCCAGAGATTCTTAAATTAAGTAGTGAGAAGCTGAAGTCTTGGCATTTTCACCTTAGATATGCCTTCATGAGTGGTCTTGAGAATTTACCAAGCATCTTTGGCCATAGTACATGTGTTTATCAGTCTGAACATATTTTTATCAACTTCATTGAATATGGAATTCAATGCTTTGGAGTTTTCAAGAGCATGTTCATCTTTTACCTTAGAACAGTTCTCTTTTGGCTTCAATCAATTGTACCCTTCACCACAGGGTGTTCCCAACCTTTGATAACTTCTTCACAGGTTTTTCTATCCATAGATTTTAGAAAATCCATCATATGAGCCTTCTAGTAATCATAGTTGGTATCATCCAAAATAAGTAGTCTCTTAACAACTCCTCATTCCATATTACCAAAAAATATCTTCCCTTGAGTTCACCAAATAGACATAACAAGATGTATGCTTTAATGCCAATTAAAATCATGGCACGCACAATATATTAGAAGTTAAGACAAATGTCTCAACAACACACAATGTCACAACAGATGTTATAACATCTGTTGACAGAACAACAGCAAGATAACAACAAGGCAAAATTATAACTTGCAGAAGATAAAAGAACACACATAACTGTTAACCCAGTTTGGTCCAACTCACCTACTCTGGAGGCTACCAAGCTAGGAAGGAAATCCACTATCAGTAGTATCAATTAATAGCTAAACAATCCAAGTTTACACCCCTCACTTAATCCATACCCAATGCAAATTCTATCTAGGCACCTCCTAGATATGAGAACCCCTCTCACTTCCAATCACCGTAGTGACAAAATACTTTTCCCAATCTCAGTGACAGTCTATAATCCAGCCACAATTACAGTGACTCGAAACCTACTCACTTGAATAACAATACTGAAACTCTTGCTTAAAAGCTTTAGAGTGGGAACAATAACTTGACACTACAATCAAGTAACAATATAAACAAATTCAAATTCAAATATCAAAGTGATAATAGAATGACTCACAATAAATATAGTCCAACTCTACTATAGAGTGGATCATAAATAATAAAGAACAAACTAAACCCTAAAATTCTTCTTTCAATACATGGATTAGTTACCAAATTAGGTATAGAAACATCCTTTAAATAGCTTTATAATATGCATGAGCCTGGGCTATTTATTTAAATAAAACACATATCTAAAATAGCAGCGAAAAACATTCTGCAAAATCTTCTCTACAAAAGTAGGAACAAATCCACAAAGTTTCCTAAAAAGTCTCCAAATATCCTTTTTATGAAATCAATTAAATCTGCACTTTGTTCCTAATAAATATCCTTGAAATGTGCATAATGATGAGATATATCCAAATGGATCTCATCAAATCAAATCAAATTTGTCAAGAGATAACTAACAACAGTACATGCTATACACAGACTAAGATTTTATGACATTTATGTTCGACATCTGTCTGAAACTCATGACAGCAAAACTGTCATGATAGATGATCAAGATGTTGTGACATCCTGATCAACATCAGTTAAGAACCATGTTTTAGCAAAATTATGCCAATACCAAAACCAAGGATCTAACAATTTTCCCCTTTTGCAAATTTTGGCCAAAACAACCAAAAGTCTCAATTACACTTGGAAAGAGAAATAAAACCATACAACACAAGTTACATGAAACCATGTAAACTCTATAAACACAACACAGCTCAGAAGCTTGAACAATCAGACAGGTTTATTACTCCCATGTCACACATAATCATTCATCCCCCTCAAGAAGAGAACCTACATTAGAACACGTGCAGCGGAACATACAATTGAAGCAACAACAGCAACTTTAGTACACATGAGCGTGAGCAATCATGCTCCCCCTCAATCATTTCATAAGTCCTATGACAATTTTAAATCAACATGACAAGACATGTGATATAGGATTAGGACACACACTTTACTCCCCCTATTTAGCCAAAATATTAACAAAAAGAACATATAGTAAATGTACACAAGGAAACATAGATGGAAACACACAAAAATCATAACATATCCCATAAATGAAATAGATATAAAAGCAAATAAAGCTTCGCACTTATTTAAATATTTACAGGTATCCTTCAGCTTAACAATGATTCATTTCCTTGAAGTTGAGCTGTAAGATTCTTTATCAAATGTCACAATAATGTCGGGGACAAATGTTCTTGCGAAGAAACCCAAACCTGTAACAATGGTAGAGGTTTGATTGGTGGGAACCCAATTGGCAGTCCAAATCCTGTGAAGGACATCATACTTCACGCTTAACTTGCTAGCAGACAATTTGTCCTTCTTTGGCCATTGTTTGACTTGTTTAGCCATGATCTCTTTGCAAACAGTATTATCATGATCATCTTCATCTTCAGACACAACCTCTTGAAATTTTCTAGGGGACTCAATAGGCACAGACTCATTGTTAGACTCGTAGTCTACCTCATTTTCTAGAGCATCGGTTTGCTGAGATGATGTTTTAACATCTTTGTCGACATTAGTCCCTTTCTTAATGATCAAGTTATCAACCATAAAAGATGTATCAGCTATAGGACTAGTATTAACAACCTTAGGTTTACACTCTTTTATAGTTGTAATCCTTAAATGATTAGCCCTAGGTTGAGGTGAATGTTTTGGATAACCATACAATCTGTAGCAGAATGGTTTTATGTAACCATATTTACCACAATAATGACATTTCCGAGGCTGGAGTTTGCCTTTAGTCTCAGTTTTCTGAAGTCTGGAAGGATGTTGTAACATTTTTCTGACATTAAGAGCTCGTCCTTCACTTCGGAGGGAACAAATTTTGTCACAGGAAATTTTCTTTGATTATTAAAAGACTAATAGTTAAACCATATACCACTAAATCTTCTACTTCCTTCTCCTATTTGAAGAATTTCATCAAACACATGAGATCCATTGTTCACCATCCTTATGGACTTAGTCATGCTTTCAAGTTTTTAGGTTAATAGGGTTACCTTACCTTGAAGCTCAGATTTTGTGGATAGAAGTTTCTCTTTTTCATCCTGTGGTTGAGCTATGATTCTTTTCTGCTCTACACATATCTTACACACCTCTTCACTTCTAGCACAAAGTTCTTTGTAGGAATCAAGAAATTCGTCATAAGAGGCATCTTCATCACAAGAACCTTTATCGGATTCACATCTACCAGTGAAGGCAGCAGTATGCTTAGTAGTTTCATTATCAGGTTTACTCTCAGAATCATCATCAAATAAGCTCTTCTTTTGTTTCTTGAGGTATGTGGGACATTCTGATATAATGTGACCAAAACCCTCACATTCATGGCACTGCATGCCTCTACCTTCATTTGGCTTCTCCTTTGTTATTCCTTTTCTGTGAAACTCACTATTCTTCCTAATGTCATATGATATGTTCTTGACATATGGTCTAAACCTTATATCCACTCTCCTTAGTACCTGGTTGAATTTCATCCCGAGTAACACAATAACATTGGATAACCCTTCATCAGTATCTAGGTCATATTGATTCTCTCCATCTACAATGTTGGAGACAAAGGTTATGCTCTTGTTCTTCTTTTCATATCTATCATAGATAGCCAATTCAAAAGTTTGAAGTGACCCAATAAGCTCCTCCACTTTCATGTTGCATATGTCTTGGGCTTCTTCAATAGTTGTGACCTTCATGTCAAACTTCTTAGGAAAGGACTTGGGGATTTTTCTAACAATCTTCTCCTATGACATCTTATCTCCCAAGGAACTAGGTGAATTGGTAATATCAATAATGCTCATGTGAAATTCATGAATAGATTCATCATCCTTCATCCAGAGATTCTTAAATTAAGTAGTGAGAAGCTGAAGTCTTGGCATTTTAACCTTAGATATGCCTTCATGAGTGGTCTTGAGAATTTACCAAGCATCTTTGGCCATAGTACATGTGTTTATCAGTCTGAACATATTTTTATCAACTTCATTGCATATGGAATTCAATGCTTTGGAGTTTTCAAGAGCATGTTCATCTTTTACCTTAGAACAGTTCTCTTTTGGGTTCAATCAATTGTACCCTTCACCGCAGGGTGTTCCCAACCTTTGATAACTTCTTCACAGGTTTTTCTATCCATAGATTTTAGAAAATCCATCATATGAGCCTTCTAGTAATCATAGTTGGTATCATCCAAAATAAGTAGTCTCTTAACAACTCCTCATTCCATATTACCAAAAAATATCTTCCCTTGAGTTCACCAAATAGACATAACAAGATGTATGCTTTAATGCCAATTAAAATCATGGCACGCACAATATATTAGAAGTTAAGACAAATGTCTCAACAACACACAATGTCACAACAAATGTTATAACATCTGTTGACAGAACAACAGCAAGATAACAACAAGGCAAAATTATAACTTGCAGAAGATAAAAGAACAAACATAACTGTTAACCCAGTTTGGTGCAACTCACCTACTCTGGAGGCTACCAAGCTAGGAAGGAAATCCACTATCAGTAGTATCAATTAATAGCTAAACAATCCAAGTTTACACCCCTCACTTAATCCCTACCCAATGCAAATTCTATCTAGGCACCTCCTAGATATGAGAACCCCTCTCACTTCCAATCACCGTAGTGACAAAATACTTTTCCCAATCTCAGTGACAGTCTATAATCCAGCCACAATTACAGTGACTCGAAACCTACTCACTTGAATAACAATACTCAAACTCTTGCTTAAAAGCTTTAGAGTGGGAACAATAACTTGACACTACAATCAAGTAACAATATAAACAAATTCAAATTCAAATATCAAAGTGATAATAGAATGACTCACAATAAATATAGTCCAACTCTACTATAGAGTGGATCATAAATAATAAAGAACAAACTAAACCCTAAAATTCTTCTTTCAATACATGGATTAGTTACCAAATTAGGTATAGAAACATCCTTTAAATAGCTTTATAATATGCATGGGCTTGTGCTATTTATTTAAATAAAACAAATATCTAAAATAGCAGCGAAAAACATTCTGCAAAATCTTCTCTACAAAAGTAGGAACAAATCCACAAAGTTTCCTAAAAAGTCTCCAAATATCCTTTTTATGAAATCAATTAAATCTGCACTTTGTTCCTAATAAATATCCTTGACATGCGCATAATGATGAGATATATCCAAATGGATCTCATCAAATCAAATCAAATTTATCAAGAGATAACTAACAACAGTGCATGCTATACACAGACTAAGATTTTATGACATTTATGTTCGACATCTGTCTGAAACTAATGACAGCAAAAATGTCATGATAGATGATCAAGATGTTGTGACATCCTGATCAACATCAGTTAAGAACCATGTTTTAGAAAAATTATGCCAATACCAAAACCAAGGAACTAACAATTTTCCCCTTTTGCAAATTTTGGCCAAAACAACCAAAAGTCTCAATTACACTTGGAAAGAGAAATAAAACCATACAACACAAGTTACATGAAACCATGTAAACTCTATAAACACAACACAACTCAGAAGATTGAACAATCAGACAGGTTTATTACTCCCATGTCACACATAATCATTCATCCCCCTCAAGAAGAGAACCTACATTAGAACACGTGCAGCGGAACATACAATTGAAGCAACAACAGCAACTTTAGTACACATGAGCGTGAGCAATCATGCTCCTCCTTAATCATTTCATAAGTCCTATGACAATTTTAAATCAACATGACAAGACATGTGATGTAGGATCAGGACACACACTTTACTCCCCCTATTTAGCCAAAATATTAACAAAAAGAACATATAGTAAATGTACACAAGGAAACATAGATGGAAACACACAAAAATCATAACATATCCCATAAATGAAAGATATATAAAAGCAAATAAAGCTTCGCACTTATTTAAATATTTACAGGTATCCTTCAGCTTAACAATGATTCATTTCCTTGAAGTTGAGCTGTAAGATTCTTTATCAAATGTCACAATAATGTCGGGGACATATGTTCTTGCAAAGAAACCCAAACCTGTAACAATGGTAGAGGTTTGATTGGTGGGAAGCCAATTGGCAGTCCCAATCCTGTGAAGGACATCATACTTCACGCTTAACTTGCTAGCAGACAATTTGTCATTCTTTGGCCATTGTTTGACTTGTTTAGCCATGATCTCTTTGCAAACAGTATTATCATGATCATCTTCATCTTCAGACACAACCTCTTGAAGTTTTCTAGGGGACTCAATAGGCACAGACTCATTGTTAGACTCGTAGTCTACCTCATTTTCTAGAGCATCGGTTTGCTGAGATGATGTTTTAACATCTTTGTCGACATTAGTCCCTTTCTTAATGATCAAGTTATCAACCATAAAAGATGTATCGGCTATAGGACTAGTATTAACAACCTTAGGTTTACACTCTTTTATAGTTGTAATCCTTACATGATTAGCCCTAGGTTGAGGTGAATGTTTTGGATAACCATACAATATGTAGCAGAATGGTTTTATGTGACCATATTTACCACAATAATGACATTTTTGAGGCTGGAGTTTGCCTTTAGTCTCAGTTTTCTGAAGTCTGGAAGGATGTTGTAACATTTTTCTGACATTAAGAGCTCGTCCTTCACTTCGGAGGGAACAAATTTTGTCACAGGAAATTTTCTTTGATTATTAAAAGACTGATAGTTAAACCATATACCACTAAATCTTCTACTTCCTTCTCCTATTTGAAGAATTTCATCAAACACATGAGATCCATTGTTCACCATCCTTATGGACTTAGTCATGCTTTCAAGTTTTGAGGTTAATAGGGTTACCTTACCTTGAAGCTCAGATTTTGTGGATAGAAGTTTCTCTTTTTCATCCTGTGGTTGAGCTATGATTCTTTTCTGCTCTTCACCTATCTTACACACCTCTTCACTTCTAGCACAAAGTTCTTTGTAGGAATCAAGAAATTCGTCATAAGAGACATCTTCATCACAAGAACCTTTATCGGATTCACATCTACCAGTGAAGGCAGCAGTATGCTTAGTAGTTTCATTATCAGGTTTACTCTCAGAATCATCATCAAATAAGCTCTTCTTTTGTTTCTTGAGGTATGTGGGACATTCTGATATAATGTGACCAAAACCCTCACATTCATGGCACTGCATGCCTCTACCTTGATTTGGCTTCTCCTTTGTTATTCCTTTTCTGTGAAACTCACTATTCTTCCTAATGTCATATGATATGTTATTGACATATGGTCTAAACCTTATATCCACTCTCCTTAGTACCTGGTTGAATTTCATCCCGAGTAACACAATAACATTGGATAACCCTTCATCAGTATCTAGGTCATATTGATTCTCTCCATCTACAATGTTGGAGACAAAGGTTATGCTCTTGTTCTTCTTTTCATATCTATCATAGATAGCCAATTCAAAAGTTTGAAGTGACCCAATAAGCTCCTCCACTTTCATGTTGCATATGTCTTGGGCTTCTTCAATAGTTGTGACCTTCATGTCAAACTTCTTAGGAAAGGACTTGGGGATTTTTCTAACAATCTTCTCCTATGACATCTTATCTCCCAAGGAACTAGGTGAATTGGTAATATCAATAATGCTCATGTGAAATTCATGAATAGATTCATCATCCTTCATCCAGAGATTCTTAAATTAAGTAGTGAGAAGCTGAAGTCTTGGCATTTTCACCTTAGATATGCCTTCATGAGTGGTCTTGAGAATTTACCAAGCATCTTTGGCCATAGTACATGTGTTTATCAGTCTGAACATATTTTTATCAACTTCATTGAATATGGAATTCAATGCTTTGGAGTTTTCAAGAGCATGTTCATCTTTTACCTTAGAACAGTTCTCTTTTGGCTTCAATCAATTGTACCCTTCACCACTAGGTGTTCCCAACCTTTGATAACTTCTTCACAGGTTTTTCTATCCATAGATTTTAGAAAATCCATCATGTGAGCCTTCTAGTAATCATAGTTGGTATCATCCAAAATAGGTAGTGTGTTAACAACTCCTCATTCCATATTACCAAAAAATATCTTCCCTTGAGTTCACCAAATAGACATAACAAGATGTATGCTTTAATGCCAATTAAAATCATGGCACGCACAATATATTAGAAGTTAAGACAAATGTCTCAACAACACACAATGTCACAACAGATGTTATAACATCTGTTGACAGAACAACAACAAGATAACAACAAGGCAAAATTATAACTTGCAGAAGATAAAAGAACACACATAACTGTTAACCCAGTTTGGTTCAACTCACCTACTCTGGAGGCTACCAAGCTAGGAAGGAAATCCACTATCAGTAGTATCAATTAATAGCTAAACAATCCAAGTTTACATCCATCACTTAATCCCTACCCAATGCAAATTCTATCTAGGCACCTCCTAGATATGAGAACCCCTCTCACTTCCAATCACCGTTGTGACAAAATACTTTTCCCAATCTCAGTGACAGTCTATAATCCAGCCACAATTACAGTGACTCGAAACCTACTCACTTGAATAACAATACTCAAACTCTTGCTTAAAAGCTTTAGAGTGGGAACAAAACTTGACACTAAAATCAAGTAACAATAAAAACAAATTCCAATTCTAATATCAAAGTGATAATAGAATGACTCACAATAAATATAGTCCAACTTTACTATAGAGTGGATCATAAATAATAAAGAACAAACTAAACCCTAAAATTCTTCTTTTAATACATGGCTTAGTTAACAAATTAGGTATAGAAACATCCTTTAAATAGCTTTATAATATGCATGGGCCTGGGCTATGTATTTAAATAAAAATCATATCTATAATAGCAGCGACAAACATTCTGCAAAATCTTCTGCACAAAAGTAGGAACAAATCTACAAAGTTTCCTAAAAAGTCTCCAGAGATCCTTTTTATGAAATCAATTAAATCTGCACTTTGTTCCTAATAAATATCCTTGACATGCGCATAATATTGAGATATATCCAAATGGATCTCATCAAATCAAATCAAATTTGTCAAGAGATAACTAACAACAGTGCATGCTATACACAAACCAAGATGTGTTGACATTTATGTTCGACATCTGTCTGAAACTCATGACAGCAAAACTGTCATTACAGATGATCAAGATGTTTTGATATCCTGATCAACATCAGTTAAGAACCATGTTTTAGCAAAAGTATGCCAATACCAAAACCATGGAACTAATATGAACTAAAAATGAATCCTCTTAATTGTGTTTTTTGTGTGCAAGATGGAGATTTTTTAGGTTTTGTTATTCATAAAAAGGGCATCGAAATAAACCAAAATAAAACAAAGGCTATTATGGAAACAATGCCCCCTTCGACCAATAAAAAGCTTCAATCTATGTTGGGGAAGATAAATTTTCTGAGAAGGTTTATATCAAACCTTAGTGGCAATACTCAATCATTGTCGACATTACTTCGTTTGAATACAGAGGGTTTCCAGTGGCAACAAGAACACCAAAAGGCTTTTGACCAAATCAATGAGTACTTGATGCATCCTCCAGTACTAGCTCCTCCTGTTATAAATAAATGTAAGAGACTATATATTTTTGCTTAGGACTCAACAATAGGAAGTATGTTAGTCTAAGAGGATGGTAATATTGTCGAAAGATCCATTTATTACTTCAGTCGAGTCTTGAATAATGCGGAAACTTGGTATAGCTTAATCAAAAAGTTGTGCCTTTGCTTGTACTTCTCTTGTATAAAACTCAAGCATTACATAAAACTAGTTGATGTTTATGTTTCTTCTCATTTTGATGTTATTAACCACATGTTGTCTAAACCAATTCTTGATAGTCGAATTGGAAAATTGGAGCTTGCGATAACTGAGTATTCCTTAGCGTATATGCCTTTAAAGGAAATGAAGGGGCAAGTGGTCGCTGACTTTATTTTCGATCATGCAATGGTCAAAGCACCTCAAAATTATTTAGAACTTGAACCTTAGAAGTTATACATTGACGGTTCTAGCCATAAAGATGAAACCTTGGATGTGAAAGTGAAAGATTTAATATATAAGTATGAGAAAAATATCAAACCAACTAAATTATGGAAAAACTCTAATAGATGCATAGGAAACTATACTAGAGTCAGACTCAAGGGAAACATGTCTCCTGTCTCTTCACTTGTTCACAATTGTATGTGTAAAAAATTTTAAATTCCTATAATATATGGTAGGTACAATATTAGGAGTGGTAAAGGAGAAAAGTGGTAAGATACTGGACTGGGCACATCAAGAAAATAGGAAATGCAACAACCAATAGGGTGGAATCTACTCATAATAGATTAAAAAAGTATCGGACAAATACTATGAGTGATATATATACAAAAATTAGAAATCAATTAAAAATATGATACAAATGAAACATGTAAGAACAAGATTTAGTTCTGCGATATCATCTATGAGTTTTGATGATAACAAATGAGTATGTTTGTATGAACAATTTTGATATTCTAATGTTTTTTATTATTGAGCATTTAACAAATAGGTTTTGCTACTGATGGATGGCTTGGCCAAGACATTAGAAGAAAATTAGTTCCACTTATATGCTACACAAGTTCTGTTTAACAGTAGCAAGACACTCCAGAAGGCTCTGAAGTGTAAGCTCTGATGTTTGCCTAAAGAAACCAGTCAGAAGATCTGAAGACAGAAGTTTCTACTTAAGTCCAGATGCTGAAGACTCATGTTTCTGAAGACAGCAGATTCTAAAGACACAGTCATAAGATCAGAAGACGGAAGTTTCTACTCAAGTCCAGATGCTAAAAGACTCAAGTTTCTAAATATCCAAGATTCTAAAGACCAAGTGCTGAAGACTCTAAAGACAGAAGTTCTAAAGATTCTAAAGACTTGAAGTTCTAAAGACCCAAGGTTCCAACAAAAGGTTCTCACAACCAAGTGCTGAAGACGCAATTCTGAAGACTTTGAAGACTTGAAGTTTTGATGACCTTGTGTTATGTTCTCGCTTCTAAACTCATGCTCGTAGAAGCCTTTGAAGTGCAGAAGGAAAGAAGATAACATTAACATGGTACAAATAGTGCATGGTACAATCAACGCTTCATTCTACTACCATGAAAGGACAGACGCGTCACACGATCTTGTCTCCCACATTACTGTTCAAGCTGCCAATGTTTTTGGAAATCCCAAGAGTACCTCTCAACGAATATATTATTTTATTGGCTATATAAAGGCTTGAATACTAAGAGAGAAAGCTTCCAATTCACTGAATATTCACGCGCAAACGCTATTCATAGCTTTCATATTCTTAAGTCATTGTTCTTAAAATAGTTTCCATGTTCAGCTTGTGTAGAAGCAATATTCTTGTAAATAAAACTTGTATTCAAACGATTGATTGATTTTCCTTAAGGGACCGGGTAGGTATGTATCTTTAAGAAGTCTAGGACTTGCGAGTTTTAGAGGTTGTTAGTCACTTGCGGGTAGCTTGTGCATTGTAATAATCAGGTTGATTATTGTTTGATATTCCTTAAGGGATCGGGGAGGCTTGTATCCTTAAGAAGTCTAGGACTTGCGAGTCTTAGAGGTTGTTAGTCACTTGCAGGTAACTTGTGCAAATTGTAATCAGTTTGGTTATAGTGAATTAAGTCTCCGATTGAGTGAGGCGAAATCACCTTGGCGGGTAGACTAGACTAGCTTGATAATTTTCAAGTGACCTAGTATACACATATATTGTTCTTTATTTCCTGTTCTTACTTATTGTTATTATCAAGAGTGGAGGAAAAATGATTTTAACTTAAAGAGAAATAATTTTTTTTTTTAAATTATTTTAAAAACCTAATTCAACTCACCCCTTCTTGTGTTTTTCACACCTTCAAGACATACCAAGACTCTAAATTCATTTCATAAAAGCATAATTATAAGAGAACGCATATTAAATAAGAATATGGCATGGCCTGAATTTGTTGGAAACTTGTTTAGAAACACTTATCATTTAATGGCGAGTGAAGAAGATCGAGTGGGGGGTGTGGTACGGAAAATCCAAATTTGTTGCATGATAAACCCATTAGTTTAGATTAAATTCACACTCAGTAGAAGAGGTTGAAAATTGATGATGGCGATGAAGACTCCCGGAATGGGAAGTTATTCAAGTGTTTACATGTCACTTGTGGCATATAGATTTCTAATTTTTGTTGTCATCTATGTTAGTGGTGTTATTCATATTTTGTTTTGTTTGTTTGAGTTATAGAATATAAATTACATTAGTAGCAAGGCTGGAAAATTTTATTTGTCCAAAGACCCTAATATATTTTTGTGAATGACATGCTAGGTTGACTATAATATAAGGGTACATATGAAATAGCGGTTTTGTCAGTTTGCTTGTCTAGAAGAGAAAAAACTATGATATGTCTGCATACAAATAAGGTTAAGAGAAAAGGTGCCCCAAATAGAGGTTGTTCTAGTCAAAATGATCGTTCCACTAATAGTTCACCATCTTAATTTGAAAATGTAAAATATTTACATCCAGATACACAGGTTTCATAAATAAAGTCATCATGCCCAACTAAATAATGCATGAAATACTAATCAATCACCTATTCCTCTACCAATGTGATAAAATTTCCCAAATTGAGATTAACTATCTCTATTTATGCGTCAATATTTTGAAAATATCATTGACGTTTAATAAGATGGTCATTGTGAATTATGTGTTATATTAGAGTTACTTGGTCGAACTGTTGAATATCATATCATCATTCATCTTGATGTTATAATTAATCTAAATAATAATCGTGAGGGTTATCTTCGATTGTTTAGTTCAGAGATTAGATTCAATCTGGTTAAGCTCGCTCTTATTCCTGAAGGAGTAAGCCCGACACTTAAAAATAAATAGATGAATATATGAGATAAAGTATTTCTTATTGCATAAAAATATAAAAGTGATGTGGTTCTACTAAGTAAATATTGGTTCCATTAACATATTTTTTGTTATGGAACACACGGAAAAAAAATGAGTGACTCATTTTCCTTAAATATGTGTAAAATTCATTTCATGTGGGTAATTCTGTTTCAATTTTAAACTTTTTTTTGTTTTAAATTGATCTTTTGTAATTGTCATAACCTTTGGTATAGATAAATTTGAAGAAAGACCATCCAATACTACCTGGAGGTCCATTGTGGAAAAGAAAACGTCAACCAGAAGCATCACACTAAAAGTGTATATATCTTACTAGAATGATTAGGTATGACAAACTTAATTGTGATTAGGGATTTCATTATGAATATGATGTTAAACATATACATATTAGAGACCTTGATAACAATGATGATATAGTATACCTTGATAGCAATGATGTATAGTAGGCCTAGGTAAAGATTAATTAAAATGTATATGATTAGAAAACTAATTATATTTAAATATGTTATAATGAGGAGTGCTAGCAACACTCTCTTTTCAACACTCTCTCGAATACTCACTTTTTTATTGGTTGAAACATGTGTGGGACTCTCACTTTGAAAATGGGTCCCACATAAAATGGTAGAACCCACACATGTTTCAATCAATAAGAAAGTGAGTGTTTGACATAGTATTGAAAATAGAGTGCTCTTAGCATTTTTCATGTTATGATATTTTGATATATAACCTTACCAAAAGACTAATTAAAATGTATATGATTAATTCACTACATATATTTATATATGAAATGATATTTCATTATATTTATTTAAGTTATCATTGGATTTGCTATAATAATTTTTGGTGTTATTTCTCTAATTCATATTTGATTCAAGTTCTGAATCTACAATCCAAACCAACAAAACACTATTTGGATTATACAATCCAAAATAAACTATTAGTTTCAGTCATGCATGCTGTTTTTTTCCTCAATTCTGACATGGTTTGAATTCTAGAATCCTAATGCCTAAAAAACACGCTATGTATTCTAAAATCTAAAGGATATTTTTGTCAGGTTAGGGGAAGATTCAAGGGGTAGGATAAGAAAATCACTTATAAGTGAGAATTATCCTCATCTTATAAGCAAATTTTGTAAGGATGGGATATGTATAATATAAAAATGTGTTGGGCTTGGGCTCCCTTCCTATGTGGAGAAAGGCCCAAATGTAAATGGCTCATTTGCCTCACTTATTTAAGTGAAGAGTTTCAATTTAGGGTTGAGAGAGATAGATATAAAATAAATATTCAAAAAAGAGAAAAGAGGAGAGAAATCTATTCTCGTTTTTCTGCAACTAGTCTCCCTAAATAGACAAACCTTTATTCTTAATCATTAGATCGATCTCAAATTTAGAGTACAGGTTTGCAACACCGGTATCTAACTTTTGATCGTTGGGATCTTTAAAATAAGGTATGAGCTGAGAAATATCTGCTTCGCACAGAAGCTGCTGATTTGGGTCATAATTTTTTAGATTTTTATTCTTATTTGTTATCTAGATGGCTTTGTGATTTGTGGTTGTTAGCACTAGCTTGTGAATAACTTTAAGACTCTCATGTACCCTTATTTGATTATAGTGGAGTTATTTCTTTGGTTTGCACGACTCATGGTTTTTACTCTCATATTGAGGGATTGTTCATGCTAAAATGTTTGTGTTATTTTGTATCTTTATTTGTTCAATTTGTCGTCTTATATTTCTTATTAATCCTAAAGGTTCCTACAAGTGTGAATAATTTTATATTTGTTGTTGAACCTCAAGGTTCCTACAAGTGTGGAGGATTTTATATTTGTTGTACATTAGTATGTTATTGTGTCTTAATTTTCCATCAGATTTCTTGGTTAAAGGCTATTTTACTTATTTGAATGATGGAGTCAAATGAAAAGATAAAGATGGTATTGTTGAATGGTTATAATTACCATTTATGGAAGGTAAGATGAAAGACTTACTATTTATGAAGAAGTTGTATTTACCGGTTTTTAGCATTGCAAATTCGGATTATGTGTCTGATAAAGAATGGGAGTTAGAACACTAATTGGTATATGATTTTATTTGAAAATATGTAGAAGATAATATTTATAATTATATTGCTAATGAGACACATGTAAAAACTTTGTAGGAGAAGATAGAGTCCTTATATGCCTTTAAATCAGGGAATAATAAATTATTCTTATTGAATAGTTTCATTAAGGAGGAGACTTTTATTTCAGATCACTTGAGTGGATTTAAAGGGCTCCTTGGTCAGATGTCAGAAATGGGTATTAAATTTGATGATTAACTTTTGGGACTATTTTTATTGTTGTCTTTACCAGAGCCTTGAGAGACATTTCAGGTTTCTATCACAAGTTCAGCTCCTAGAGGTGTCATTAAGGGTGGAATTCTTATTGAGGTGGTGAGAAGGAAGGCACAAGGTTCTTCAAATTAATCCAAGGTACTTGTCACTAAAATAGGGGGAGAAGTTATAAAAATGAACCAAAGGATGGTAGAGATAATAGCAAAAGCAAGTCCAAGCCACGATATAAGAATATGGAGTGTCATTATTGTCACAAAATAGGACATATACAGAAGTAATGTTATCAATGGAAAAGGGATAATAAAGGAAAGAAAGGTAAGTATAAACAAAGAGATCATGAAGATTATGATGATGATCATGTTACTACTTCTACTAGTGATGATCTTGTTATTCTCTGTTATCATGAGTCTTTTAATCTTGTATCAAACGAAAGCATGTGGATAGTTGACAAGTCTTACATTGTACGTTACACCCATGAAGGGTTTCTTCACATCTCATATTTATGGTGACTTTGAAGTGTTAAATATGGTTAATGATATCTAAGGTAATTGGTGTTGGTGACGTTTGCTTGCAAACCAACATGGGAATGAAATTGTTGCTTAGAGGTGTCAAACATGCTTCAGATGTCCGATTTAATTTTATCTACATGCATATGCTTGATGATTGTGGTTATGACAATCATTTTTCTTCTGAAAAGTGGAAACTTAACAAAGGGAACTAGGTGGTGGCTAGAGGGGAGAAGTTTTCTAAATTGTATTGCACAAAAGCTTTGGTTGCTAGAGACAGTGTGAATGTTATCGACATGGAAGCATCTTTGTGGCACCGAAGACTTAGTCATATTAGTGAAAAATGGGTTGAATTTTTTGGCTAAAAAGGATACTCTTCCTGGATTAAAGAATGTAGATTTGGATAAGTGTTCTCATTGCATGGCTGGTAAACAAGCTAGAGTATATTTCAAGAGACATTCTCCCTCAAGGAAGTCAAAGTTGCTTCAATTGGTACATTATGATGTTTGTGGTCCATTAAAGTTAAAATCATTTAGTGGTGCACTTTATTTTGTTACCTTTATTGATGATTGTTCCAGGAAACTATGGGTTTATGCCTTGGAGACAAAAGACAAAGTATCGAAGAAGTTCAAAGAATTCAATGCTTTTGTAGAGAGGCATATAGGCGAGAAGTTGAAATGTGTTTATTCTGACAATGGTGGTGAGTATTGTGGACTATTTAATACTTATTGCAAGCATCAAGGTATTGCACATGAAAATACTCCTCCTAAAACTCCTAAATTGAATGGTTTAGAAAAGAGAACGAATCAAACACTAATTGAGATATTAAGGTGTATGCTCTCTGAAGCTAAGTTCCTTAATCATTATTGGGGTGAGGCACTTGACGCGGAGGTGCATATTCTTAATCTCACTCCTATTGTTGCTTTAAACTGTGAAGTTCCAGAAAAAATTTGGTTTGGAAAGAATGTGAAGTATGATCATTTAAAAGTCTTTGATTGTAAGGCTTTTGTGCATATTCTAAAGGATGAAATATCCAAGTTAGATGCAAAGTTAAAACAATGTATCTTCATAGGCTATGAGCAAGATGAGTTTGGCTATAGGTTGCATAATCTTGTAGGGAATAAGCTTATCTGAAGCCGCGGTGTAGTATTCATGGAAGACCAATTATTGAAGACATTTATAAGATAGAAGATATTACACCCAAAAAAGATATCAGCTTATCTAATATTGATCCAGTTTGGTTACCTAATCATAATATAGATGCTATTGGTGGTGATGGTCAGAATGGTGAGCCATATAATTATGGTGATGATCAAAAACTTGGAGATGAGGTTAATATTCCAACTAATGATGATGAAGGGGAGAATGATATGTCACAAGATTCGAATCTTGGTGAAGCTCCATAATCATATCAAGTTCAGCTTGGGAGGTCTAACAGACAGATACAACCTTCTACAAGGTATAATTTTGATTAGTATGTGACCTTAACTAATGAGGGTGAACCTAAGTGTTTTCAAGAGGCCATGGAAAGTGATGAAAATCAAAAGTGGTTGGATGTAATGCATGATGAGATGAAATCATTGCATGATAATCACACTTATGATTTAGTGAAGTTGTCTAAAAGCAAAATAGCTTTGGAGAACAGGTGGATTTATAGAGTCACACATGAGAGTAAATCTAAGTATAAATCCAGATTAATGGTGAAAGGTTTACATCAAAGAAAGAGTGTTTATTTTAATGAGATTTTATCACCTATGGTAAAGATGTCATCAATCAGAATCGTGTTGAGTTTGGCTGTTACTCTTGATTTAGAGGTTGAGCAAATGGATGTGAAAACAACTTTCCTTCATGATGATTTGAAGTAAGATATCTACATGAAACAACCTGATTGTTTTAAAATTAAAGGAAAAGAAGATCACGTGTGTAGATTGATAAAGAGTTTATATGGATTGAAGCAAGCTCCAAGGAAATGGTACAAGAAGTTTGATATTGTTATATGTGATCAAGGATACCAGGAGACTACTTCAGATTATTATGTCTTTGTTAGAAAAGTTTCTAACGATGACTTCATTATGATGTTGTTATATGTGGATGATATGCTCATTGTAGGGAAAAGTATTTATAACATTGACAGGTTAAAGAAGCAGTTTGGCGAGTTATTTTCCATGAAAGACATGGGAGCGGCTAAACAGATTCTTGCATTAGAATCATGTGTGATAGAAAGGAGAAGAAACTTTGAATGTTACAAGAACATTATATCAAAAGAATTCTGCAAAGATTCCAACTGGAAAGTTCTAAGGCGGTAAGCACTCCTCTTTCTACTTATTTCAAGTTGAGTTCTAATCAAAGTACTTCAAGTGAAGATGAAGCATTTGATATGAAACATGTTTCTTATGTGTTTGTTATGGGTATTTTGATTGATGAAATAGTGTGTACAAGACCAGATATAGCACATGTTGTTGGTACAATCAGTAGATTTTTGTCAAATCCAGGTATAGAGCATTGGAATATTGTAAACTAGATTTTAAGTTATCTTCGAGGTACTACTTCTATAAGGCTTTTCTTTGGAGGAGATAAGCCTACTCTAGTGGAGTACTATGACTCTGAAATGGCTGGAGACATTGATTCCAGAAAGTCCACTTCGGGCTACATGATTAAATTTGCAGGAGGAGTTATGGCTTGGCAGTTCAGATTACAAAAGTGTGTAGCATTGTCTACTATATAGGTTAAGTTCATTGTCATTACCGAAGCATACAAAGAGTTATTGTGTTTGAAGAAATTTTTATAGGAGTTTGGTTTTGTTCAAGATAAATATGTGTTATTTGTTTATAGTCAAAGTGTTATTCATCTTGGTAAGAATCCAACTTTTCATAATAGGTCCAAACACATTGATGTGAGATGTCATTTGATATGTGATGTTTTGGATGCTAATTATTGGAGTTAGCTAAAGTTCATATAGAAGATAATGGTTCTTATATGATGGCTAAAGCGTTACCAAGAGGGAAATTTGAAGCTTGTTGTGATTTCGCTGGTTGTGATGGGGAGATTTGTTGGGCTTGAGTTCCCTTCCTATGTGGAGAAAGGTCCAAATATGAATAGCCCATTTGTCTCACTTATTTAAGTGAAGAGTGTCAATTTAGGATTGAGAGAGATAGAGAGAAAATAAGGACTCAAAAGAGAGAAAAGAGGAGAGAAACTTATTCCCATTTTTCTGCAACCAGTCTCACTAAATCGATGATCCCCAATTCGTGAACTGTCAGATCGAGTTCAAATTTAGAGGGCATGTTCGCAACACCTGTATCTAACTTTTGACCATTGGGATCTTCAAAACAAGGTATGGGTTGAGAGATATCTATTTCGCACTGAAGCTGCAAAATTGGGTAATTTTTCAGCTTTTTATTCTTATTTGTAAGTCAGTTTGCTTTGTGATTTGTGATTGTTAGCACTAGTTTGTGAATCACTTTAAAACTCTCTTATATCCTTATTTTATTATAGTGGAGTTATTTCTTTGATTTACGCGGCTCATGATTTTTACTCTCATATTGAAGGGTTTTCCACGTTAAAATATAGATGTTCTTTTGTATTTTTATTTGTTTGATTTGTCGTCTTATATTTGTTGGCGATCCTCAAAATTCTACGAGTATGAAAAAATTTATATTCGTTACGTACTAGTGTGTTATTGTGCCTTAATTTCACATCAAAATATACGAGTAATCCGTTTGAAAAAAAAAATATCTCAAAATAAATTATCCATTCAATTTACAATACAAATTAATTTCTTTTTATATCTGTAATCACTTTAGTAAATTTATCACTTCTACTTAAAAATGAGTATTTAGTAAAACTATTATTTTTCTCTCTATCATTTATACACTTTTCTGTGTAAAATAGTCAACTAATGAATCGAAAAGACTAAAGTATAAAAATTTATCATTTTGAGTTAGTTAGTATTTATTATACACATCAAATCCAATTATATTGAGCTGAGATGGTGTATAAAAAAACCATGTGTCATATAAGTAATAGTGTATAAAAAAACCATGTGTATAAAAAAACCATAGGAATCCATTCCACACTTCACACATGTGCATATTAAGTAATAGTGCAATTATAATACTCAATCTTTGTTCTATAAATGCATGGACAGTATAACGTGCCATTTACTATTTGCCTCTTTGGCTTTGTCATATTCTAGTTCCTTCTTATAGAGGCTACAAAATTTTCTATATTTTCTTACTTTCCTATCTTATTTTGCTTCAAATGTTCAAATATAATTGGAGGCATCTTCATTTTAGTTTTTTAAATAATCATTAAAAAGTAGTAATTTGAACCCCTTTATTTCAGTTTTTTTTAAATGGTTTTTAATAGTATTATATTTTTTTTGTTTAAAGAAATATTTATTAAGAGTTTATTAAAAATATTTTTAATAAAAGTTGATTAGAATAATATTTTACAAAATATTATTTTAAATATTTTATTCTTATACTATAACTTTGTTAGGCGTAGCTCATGTCTCTGACAATTTGAAATTTGCTTTTAGAAATTTTTGGAATTACATCTTTAAATATATTTTTAAAAATTTTCAAGGCGAATTTAAATATGCATTTTTTTTAAAAACCCTTACTTCTATTTATTATATATATTTCATTAAAATTGATATGTTGCAGAGACTTTCTGTCGATTTTAATTAATATTAGAGTCATAAGAATTGTACTCGTGTTCTGACATTTTCCTTTACGCGATCTAATGTAAAAAATTATTTTTTTGAAAGTTTGATTCTGAATCAAAATTTTATCGTGATAATTCATCCGAAAAAAATCACGGATCAAATTCCCCATATTTTGAGACAAATATGGGACACCGTCCTAAATTCTTTGTTTTTCTATTTTATTTGATTTATTTTTTGTTTTTACATTTTGAAAATTTCTAAAAAAATAATTGTAGACACTTTATTTGATTTTATTTGATTTTTATCGCGTTCAGATCTCGCTCACTCGCTCACTCGGACTCGTTCCTGCTTTGATCTACTATGATTTGCACCTCATATTCTCACTGTTTTACACGCTCTTTCTTGTTCATGTTCTTACGATTCATATATCAGTATGTGATGTTGATGTTCTTTTTTGAATCCATGAAAATGAGTTAAATGCATTGGTAATTTGTATAGTGGTTTTAAACTGAGGTTGTAGTAGCATTTTTCTGCAGAAGAAATTGCATAAATTGTGGTTATGCTGAGTAAAATTGCATTAATTGTTGTTAGTGTTGTTACTATGCTATTAGGAGTAATGGCTTGGTATCGTGACAAATATTTTATTAAGGAACCAACTCGAAATTGGGAATTAGAAAGGCACAATTTCCTTACCCGTCTATACAGAGGAATGGAAATTGATTGCGTGGAGCAATTAAGAGTTAGTAAAGGGACATTTTTTAAACTTTGTAGAATTTTAGAAGAAAAAGGGCAATTGGTAAAGACAAGAAATGTTCCTACAAATGAAGTTGTGGCAATGTTATTGCATATCCTTGCTCACAACCTAAAATATAGAGTCATTCACTTTAACTACTTTAGATCGAAAGAAAAAATGAGTAGGCAATTCAATAATGTCCTTAAAGTTATTATGAAAGTAAGTCGAGATTATTTGAAGTTTCGTGACTATAATCTAGATGGTCTTGAGGCAAATAAATGGAAATGGTTTGAGCTAATTTTGAAAATTTTTTTACAACTTCTAACCCTTTTTAGGTATCTATAGTTGTAGTAATTTTTTAAAACTGTTTTTAGAATTCAATTGGAGCACTTGATGGGACACATATTCCAATAACAATTGTTGTAGAAGATCGGCCTATATACCGTAATAGAAAGGGTGACATATCTACAAATATGTTAGGAGTTTGTGATCCGGATTTAAGGTTCATCTATGTGTTACCGGGGTGAGAAGGATTTGCAAGAGATTATCGAGTATTGCGATATGCTTTACTTCGTCAAAATTGTCTTCAAATTCGAAACAGTAATAGATTGACATTTTATTTATTTAGTGGATCAAATGTAACTATATGATTTTTTTCTTATTTTGAAAAAAAATTATTGTAGGTAAATACTTTCTTGTGGATGTGGGATATACAAATGTTTCTGATTTTTTGGCACCATATGGAAGGACTAGATATCATCTCAAAGAAAGGTTTGGAAACACTCCTCAAAATTACAAGGAATTGTTTAATCTTTGTCATTCAAGTGCAAGGAATGTGATTGAAAGTTCATTTGGGATATTGAGGAAAAGATGGAGTATATTAAGAACTCCTTCTTTTTTTATATAAAAATACAAATTAGAATTATTAATGCTTGTTTTGTGTTGCACAATTTCATAATAGATGAAAAACAAAGAGATCAATTTTTAGAGGCTCGAGATTTGGATCTTTTATTTATTGTTGATGAAGAGTTAACCAACCAACAAATAGAAAGAGGAACAACTAATGGTGTGGATGAGGTCGCAACTGTTCAAGTGACTGAAGAGTGGACAACATTTTGTGACGCATATGCGATTAAAATGTTTGCTGAATATCAAGAGAGAAGAAATATTTCTTAGGCTTAGTTGACTTTAGATTGATTTCTTTTTTATTTGTTACAGACCTTTATTAGGAGTTGTTAGTTTGTATTTTTCATTTTTTTTTTTTACTTTTGTTTTATAAGGAATGTCTTGTTGATTAGAAATTTAATTGACGTCTTATTATGTGGCTACTTTTGATTACTAATAAATGTCTTATATATCGTGTGGCTACTTTTTATTGATATCTTATTAGTATATTTTTGTTTCTTTATTATTGAGATTTGATTGTTATCATGTGTGTTTAGTTGATTTTAAGAAATGGATTCTAGTTTAGCCAATGTAAGAAATTTGAGCCGCAAAACAGGGGAAAAAGAAAGATAGAAGAAAGAAATGTTGGGGATAAGAAAGATGATGTAAGAGGTTACTTCACATGGAATTTGAAAATGGAGCGTGTTTTAGCTTAAACACTTAGAGATCAAAGAAGTTTGGGCCGTCAAAGTAGCGGAGCTTGGAAAACAGTAGCATATAATGTTGCAGCTAATGTTTTGTCTATGTGGTTTGATGTTCAGGTTATAGGAGAGAATGTCAAAAACCGCATCAAACTTTGGCTAGGTTGGTATGGGATAGTTAGTGATATTCTCAGTCAAAGTGGATCTGGTTGGGATGGCACAAAATGCATGATCAATGTTGAAGATGAAAATGTATGGAAAGAATTATATCAAGGTATTCATTTTTCCTATCTTTTCTCTACTAATACGTGTCTTTTATTCTCTATTTATGTTTCTCGTCATCATATGTTGGTTCATTGTTTGTCGTGGACTTGTATCTTGAAAGTAGATTAACACATTGTCCTGTGTATTTCATGAATTTGGATTTGATGCCTTTGCAATTCCATTTTTTGTTCAGTTTTTGTTAAATAGCATATAAAGAACTATTACATTATCAATACAGGGTAGTTGGCCAGATGTACTGGAGTTTTTTATTGCTAAGAATGACTCTTTACTCTTAGCTACCTTGATAATGATTTTTAAGCATCTCATTTTTAAGAACTGATATTTTATTACATGATACCCATTGTCAGTACCTATTTTATTAGGAGCAGAATCCACATCACCATTTATAGTGACAAAATCTCCAGATCCATCAGGGTTAACAACCACTTTTCGCTTCACCATTACATTGGCAATACTTGTTTGTAACAACTTTCTATTATTATTCACTGGAATTGTTCTCTATTGAAGAACTTCTAACATCATTGCTCACCCAACCATGAGTGAAAAGATCAAGAGATGTTCTATAAAGTTTGATCCCATCAGAAAGAGGATTTGATAAGGTAGTTCTAATTTTTGGATAAGGATTTACAAAAATGTTTGGTGATTAGTCAAAACAGCACTAAGCAAGTTTTGCAAATCATAAACTTGATTACTATATTCAGATGTGTTTGATTAGTTAATTGCTTTGAATAAGTGACACTTGTTTGAATTGTTTTCCCGTGGTTTCTTTTGAATTGTTCATAGTTACTGTTGGTTTGACAACTTTGGCTACACCAGAAAGATTTTAATTGATATAGGAAAAGGTAATTGATATAGGAATTGATAATTGATGCAACAGTCAGTTGTATGATAGTTTTGTTGAAAATTTTCTGTAAAACACACGTTTTATAGGCTTTAACCAAAAAATTTGGTTGTTGTTTATAAATTGATTATTTTAGAGTTGGATGATGTTGTTTATTGATATATGGGAACATATGGCATGACTGTTTTAGTTTTCCACACTCATATTTCGAGTTATTGACATTATTGTTTTATTTTGTTTTTAAGACACGTGAAGAAGCCAAATAGTTATGATTTAAGGTCATTCCAAATTGGAATGACATTGTAGACATATGTGCGAAAGATAGGGCTAATGGAGTTCAAGTAGAACATGCATTTGATGTAGATGATGTCATGAGAAAAGAGGCGGTTATAGATGAAGAAGGGTCCAATGTGCATATTGATTTAGAAGAACCAAGTTCCACAATAAAGAAAAAAAGTGCAACATGGTCGTGCTTATAAGGGTAAAACAAAGAAGGGATGATAAGCTCTATTAGAGAAGTGGCTGAGTCGTTGAAAGATTTTGTGCAAGTTAGTAAAAAAGGATGGAAGGAAATGCTCAAGAAGTTTTGAATGAATTGGAGATGATTGTTGATTGTGATGACACTTTACACTATAGAGCAATAAATTGGTTGACTAAAAATCCGAACAAAATAGCGATTCTCAAAGCTCTTCCATTGAGGGAGAAGAAAATGTTTCTATTGGCTTCCATGCCTTGAGATCAAGGTAATTTTTTATACCTTAGTATTTGTTTTAGTTGCTAATATATTAAAAGTATGATATGATTTTTCTCTATTTGAATTTTTATTTCTTTCACATGCCATATGTTCCATCATTTAATTTTTGTTGACATATGAACTACACAGTCTCTGTCTTTGAAAACTTTCAGCATCTTCAATTTTTGTATATTAGATGTTAAATTCACTTTGGTTCAAAATGTTATATTAGTCAATGTTATGATACATGTAGGATTTAAGTTATATCTATTTAGTTTTTTATGGTAAATTAATGTTGATAATTTGACTGAGGTTTCAAGGTATCATCTCATGTAAACAAGTCATGCACTTTGTCAGTTGTTACTAGCTAATTCTAGTGGCTTAAAATTTTTCTATTTGAATATGCATTGGATCTACATATTGATTCTAACCTAAAGATTTGAATTCAAATATATTTATATTTGGATGTTTTAATATACTTGGTGTTTAATTTACTCAGGGTAACGGTGATAATGTTAATGTGCTAAGGATAGTTTGGTAGAAGATAATGACATTGACACATTTCAAGTAGATCAATCAATTTAATGGTGTAAGCTTGAGTTGAACTTTATTATACATGTCTATTTGACTTTTGTTATCAAATTACTATATTAGTAGTTTATATTTTAACGTTGAATATGATAAGATCTATAATACATTGTTTATGTTTTTGTATGACATTCTCGCAGTAGACATTTGATATATGTTTCTTCATATTTAGACTTTTATAATACAAAGAACAAATTTAATTGAGTTATTCATATATGTTTGAAGCGACCGGCAAAAAATAGAGAGCCGCCACTGAACTTTATTTATCCCGAAGGAAGGAGAAATATCGAGAAAACCCCAAGACGATGGATAAGATGTCCTTGTGACCAAAAGAGAGGGTACAGGAGTCGATTATATGAGGGGAAGGTATTATCACCCCTCACATATATTGTACTCAACGGGATCCATTTTGATTGTTTGCTTCTAAGTGTGTGTCTATCTAAAACTATACTTGCTAAGGGAAATGCAATGTTTTTATTAGTGCGTTCGTGATGGTCTCGCCACCCTTTGCTTACGTATCCCGCAAAGAAATCAGAACACCGTAGTTCTTCTATAAAATGTTGGTTTGTTGGTGTTTTTTAGTGGGCAACGTTAACGCACGTTCTAACAATAGGCATGCCCAGTATCACGGTAGAACGGAGATAACATGCCCTTTTGAGGAGATCTTTGGTTTGTTGAATGTTTTGTTAAGTGTGAAATGAGTTTGAATAATGATTAAGTGGTTTTGGATTTTTTTGATTAAGGAGAGAAAGTTTTAGTTTTAATTAGGGAGTATGTAATGCAAAAGAAAATTCTAAGGGGAAATTCTACCCTAATATTGTCATGTACAAAGATGGACCTAATGTTGAACGTAAAAGGGAAATTCTATCCTAAAGTTATCATACAAAGTTTGATCCTAATTCAACATGAAACGATTAACATGAATTTAATCAATTCGGGGAATCACTTAAGGGAACATGTAATCAAGATTAACCAAGAAATCAAACAAAAATAAAGAAATTAAGTTCTTAACATTTTTTTATGATTTTTATCAAGTAAATAAAATAAAATAATACTATAATATTTTTATGATTTTTTTTTGTGAAAATAAATATTAGAACCTAATTCTAAATTATTATGAATTACGAAATGGAGGAATTATAAAAAAGGAAATCAAAAATTCCAATACTACTATATTCTAATATATTTTTATTTTTTTCGTAAAGAAATAATCAAAAGAAGAGGTGCCACTGGTGTATTGGAAAGGGTCAGCATTGATCAAATTTTTTGTTTAATTTCTCAATTAACCACATAAATGTCAATTAATAGTTTTGGAAGAAAACACGGCTCTCTCTCTTTTCTCACGATGAAACCTCAACCTTCTCTATTCCAATCATTCCTCTTCTATCTCAATAACCCTTTATTCATCCTCTTCCTCTATTCCCTTGGCCTAACCAAAAACAATAACCTCATCATCTCTCAATCGCTGTCCACCACTCTCTCATCTCATTTTGTTTTTTTTTCACGCTAATCTCTTTCTCAAAACAACAATCGAACACCTTTCTCTTCTTCCCAACCAAATCCTTTCACTGAAACCGATAATCTCCTTTGCTTTTCTTATCTCAAACCATGATTTTCTCTCTATGTTTTTTGCTATCATAAACAGCAATGACAAGCAACAATAACAACTATAGCAACAAATTTGGGAAGAAGGGAGGAGACTTACAAGTTCAGAGCTAGTTCGATGGTTTCGATTCTAATGAAGTTAAGATAGAAGACCAGAGGTAATTATAATGCTTCCTTGTTCTGCAATTTCACTTTATACTTCCATTTCTTCTTCTGTTTCTTCCTGTCTGAACCCACTGCCCGTGTTCTCGATGCTTTTGTTTGGAAATTATGCAGGTGATTCAGTATTTGGATTTCGTATTGTTGAGCGAACTATGTCGAATTTTTCAGGTGCGGTGTTGTTGCGCTATTTGAAGGTGATAATGCACAGGCTGTGAAGATACAGTATATGTCATGTCAGTGTTGAGATAGATTTGATTTTGCTATGTGAAGTGTTGCAAGAGGGTTGATGCGGTTTGGAATTGGTGTGTTGATGAGAGTTTGAGAGTTGCTTTTCTGATATAGTTTCAGGGAGAGGTTAGAGGGAGTTTGATCAGGATTTTCTTGAAGTGTTTTTGCATAGGTTTTGGAAGGTTTTATGGGTTAACTGTTGGTATCAGATTGTGTGCCTTGAGCAGTGTCGGAGGGGAGTTTATATAGTGTTATATAAGGGTTTTTTTTGGGGGGAGGGGTGGAATTGGTGAGATTTGAACTGTTTTAGCATGTTGTTTTATAGCTTTTGGATGTAGGTTTCTGTTCTTACGATTTTTGTGCAATGTTGCAGCAGGTTGGACTGATGCATAGGGCTGGTTTTTTGTTGATTTCTGGAGTGGAGTAGAAGTTGGTCTTGGCAGGTTTGACAGTAATGTGCAGGGTGATGCAGGGATGTTTTGGATTGTTGTGGTAGATTGGACATCACTATAATAACAGGGTTTTTGACAGCGGGCCATTTGTTTGTTTTCTGGTTTATTGTTACAGCAGGTTTTGGCAGGCTAGGCAAAGGGTGTAACAGGTTTTGATTTGTGTTGAGAGTAGGGTTGTTTTTTGCAGATTTTGGCACAAATTTTAGACGATTTTGCAGGGTATGCAGAAGGTTTTGGTTTATGTTGTAAGGATATTGAGATTTCTGTGGTAATAACCTTCTAACCTTGGCCATTATTTTCTCTGAAAATTTTGTGGCTGGTATCTTTTTCTTTTTTATGATTTTGAAGGGTTTTTTGTGGCATTAAGGAAGATGGTGAATAGGTCTAGGTTTGCCTCGTGTGAACTCTTCATTCTGGTTTTTGCAATCTAATGTTTGTTTGACATGTTCTAAACTTTGTTGTTGGTCCGGAAAATTGTAATCTCAGTACTTGCTACTTCTGTGACGCTTTGTTGTTTTTATTGAATTGTATGCAGTAACTCATCTCTTTTTGTCTTATTGTGAACCAAACCTATTTTTGTGATTTGCAATAGGAATGTTATTGGGCCAGTGATAGAATTTGATTTTTTTTGTAAGATAATGAGGCCTTTGTTTAGCACATGATTAAATTCAAACTATCTATGTTCTGATTCCTTCACAAAATCCCTAATGATGAATTGTGAAATACTTGCTTGGAAGCTTTCTTGTTCATAACTCATTGATTGAACTTGTACTAACTATTTCCTTGTTTGTTTTCCATGTAATATTGATGGATAAGCTTGCAAGAGCATAGAGGGAGACTTGAAGAAGAAGTTATAGCAAGGCATGAGAACAAGACGCTTGAAGATGGAGCAATAAGATTGAAGAATAATTCTCTTTTCTTTGTATCTTTAGAACAAATAAGAAACTTGTAACTCGCATGTGATGCGGTGGCAGAATCGACTGTTATACTGGTTTTGTGTTTGTATTCGCAAATATTGTGGTAAGCAAGAGTCGCCATCGACTTTTCTTTTATCCAATAAAGGAAAGGGTGAAAATAACAGAAAAAGACCTTTCGAGATTTATTTCTGAGTAAGGGGGGTAAATTATGGAAAGGGAAGGTGTTAGCATATTTTCCGTCCGTAGTTATCTACGGGCTCTTAGATGCTTAGCTCATTTGAAAAATACCTTGTTCTTTTTGTGTGTTTTGAAAAGTATTTTGAAATGCCTTAGTGCGGCGATTTGATTTATGATAACTCTTGTATTAGTCCTCAAGAGTGTTGATAAAGCATTTGAAAATGTTTTTTTAAAGTTATTTATGTACGTGTAAAAGTTTTTTTTAGTATAGCATCTAGGAACTATCTACTCTACTCGAAAGGGTGGTTCTTTTCCTCCTTTCCTTTAGACAGTGCTATCCTACTATTAGTGAGTAGGTAGCCCAAGTCGTTTGGATGTTTGAGGGACATTCGAAAGGACGTTTTATAGTCACAAAGGCAACTGGGCAAGAAACCTTAGTAACTACCCTAGGGTTTTAAGATCATTTTTACTGAGGCAATGTCGAGAGGGTCATCGAGGGACTTATAATCTTTTTTAAACCATAGGGTAGCCACTAAAATCTCTCACGTTTTGAGAGTTGTGACTATTTTTCCGAAAGGCAACCAAAGTGGGAGTACCCTAGAGGTGCGCATGTCCAACAATGTTTGTTTTCAGTTATTTTTATCTTGGATGTTAGGTTTGCTAATGTTGCTTTTAATTTCTTGCCATACAATCCTATTACCATACATCTAACAGTTAATATGTACAGGAAATTTAAATGGGGAATTTAAATCTACGCTATTACAAAGCTTCGGGCAGGGGGATTAATTACATAGTCCAAAAATGGGGGAAATAAAAGCAGTAAATGTAAAGTCCTAGTTTACTCTATTACATCCAGTAGACAGATACAATAATATGAAAACAAAATAGAAAATGTAAATGCGCGCGAGTTAGGAGAAGACGTCTAAAAATCCTAAGGTATAAGAAAAATCTTTTTTGTTTGTTTTCTTTTAAAATATGAAGAGAATTAAACTAAAAAAACCTAAATCTATTTGGTTTTAATTTAAAGAAAAATGGTTAAAATAATTAAATAATTAATTTTCAAAAACTAATTTGATTAAGAAAAATACTAACCTAATTTTTTTGTGATGTTTTTGCTTTAATGTTAATAAAATAAATAAAATAAAGCAATTAAAAGAAATAATCCAAAAAAATAAAAGTACAAATGGGCCAGGCAATGAATGGAAACAAAAAGGGTATATGTTTTGTAAAATGCAAGGCCCAAATTGCCTCTTAGATCCAGTGAGAACATCTTCTGAAGGTGTATGATGCTCTACGCATTTGGAATCTTCTGGATCTGAGTTAATATGATCCCCCGATTAGGATTAGGGGATGTATGGTGAGCATCTGGATGTGAAACACACAAGATCTGCAGAATAATAGTTAGAAAAACAAAATTGTGAGGCATGGGTATCGAACTCAGGCCCTTTCGATTGCACACATTCCTTCCCTCCATTTGAGTTGTATGTCAATTGTTAGTACAAAGAAAATCATAATATTCCATTTACCAAACGAATCAGATATATATATATATATATATATATATATATATATATATATATATATATATATATATATATATATATATATATATATATATATATATATATATATATATATATATATATATATATATATATATATATATATATATATATATATATATATATATATATATATATATATATATATATATATATATATATATATATATATATATAAATTCGAAATCCCTACATGCATGTTACACAAGCCAAAAGGACAGGGATGCCTGGATTGAGATTCGAAGGAATCTGTTTCAAATGCATTAATAAAAGTATCCTGTTACTTAACAATCACAAACGTCATGCAATAATCAAAATTAAATTATACATGAGATGAATTTAAGATCGAAGGTTTGTTACCAATGGGATGCTTTGTTTTGGATGGAGATGGCTTGCAAAGTGTGCTTCGATTTTGGCAGTTTTGGCGTATTTCTTGCAGTCTTCGTGTGGCTCGTATGGGGCAATGTGTGTGTACCTGGAGGCAATATTTTCATCTGGATGATGCGTGTATAGGCCCAAAATGCTTTCGTTTGGAAATGTGTTTCTTATCTCCTCTATTTTTCTGTCTCTTTGTCTTTCGTCCCCCTTGGCAATGTGCCATCAACCTTGTATTTATAGCGGTGTGAGGAGAGCAAGTATGGTAAGCGACAAAGGCTTTCAAGTCCATGAGACAAAAATCCAACATATTGAAAGTTGGTCATATTTGGATAATTCTTGCCATTTTTAAATCTTGAGTGAACCTGGACATGTTTCGCCCCCTGGCTCTTCCGAATTCCCCACGTGCATGTCCTTCGAATGGACCAAATGTATGTCCTTCGAAGGCACCATTTGTGTATCCTTCGAATGGACCAAATGTATGTCCTTCGAAGGCACCATTTGTGTGTCCTTCGAATAGACCAAATGTATGTCCTTCGAAGGCACCATTTGTGTGTCCTTCGAATGGATCAAATATGTCCTTCGAAGGCACCACTTGTATGTCCTTTGAATGGGCCTTTGTATGCTTCTTCGAATGGACCATATGAATTCTTATTTAGAAAGGACCATCTTGTGTGTCGAAGTATGGAAAACTGTGTGTTGAAGGTTTTTAGAGGTGGAGTCAGAGTAGGCCTGAAGATAGACATTGCCTTGTCGAATCTTGCATATAGATAGCCATTGCTTTGTGAATCGAAGGTCGGTTTAAAGGGGCCTTTTGCCTTGTGGATCGAAGGAAAGTCTGAGGAAGCCTTTTGCCTTGTGGATTAAAGGTAAGTCTAAAGAAGCCTTTTTCCTTGTGGATCGAAGGAAAATTTGAGGAAGCCTTTGCCTTGTGAATCTAAGGCAAGCATGAGGAAGCTTTTTCCTAGTGGATCAAAGGCAATCATGAAGAGGCCTTTTCCTTGTGGATCGAGGGTAAGTCCGAAGAAGCCTTTTTCCTTGTGGATCAAAGGCAAGTCTAAAGAAGCCTTTTACCTTGTGGATCGAAGGCAAGTCTGAGGAAGTCTTTTCCTAAACAAAGCTTGCATGCAAGAGACCTATTTTGTGAATCAAAATAAACATGCAGGAGGCCACTGCTGGTGAATCGAAGCAAAATTGTAGGGGTTTCTTTCCTTGTGAATCGAAGGCAATCCTGAAGCAGCCAATGTGCAGTCGAACCCTTATGAATTGAACTTGAACGAAGGGGGCCCAGTGCCCAATCGAAGCTTATGAATTAGGCCTGCATCGAAGGAGGCCAAATGCCCAACTGAAGACTGGTGAGCCAAGCTTGCATCGAAGGATTTTAGATTCCCAATTGAAGTACCTTGTTAAGGTGCCAATCAAAAGACACTTGACCATCTTCAAAAAAATTATTTTTTTAAGCAAGTGTTTGTAACCACCCATGCAAGGGAAGATCTTGGAAAACATGAGAGGGAAAATTTGGGGGTACAACATCGCGTTTCAAATTTGTAATTGAACTTTGTAAGACATGAATACTTAGAACTATTAAACTATCATTCTTCTTGTAAATTGAACAATCTTAAGAATTTTAGGCCATGTTCATTTGGGAAATTCTTGTAAATTAGTGAAGTACTTGGCCTTTAGAACTTCAATTATACTTTGTGATTTGAAACCTCATGAATGTTGAATTGGTAACCATGATGTTGAAAGAAAATTCAAAAGTTTCATCTTGTTTGGAAAAATAACAAAGTGATGTCTTGAAAGAATGAGAAACTTAGGCATTCTTGCATTTTCCATGACAAAACTTGAACACGAGGCCATAGAGACTTGAATCATACTTGTATCTTGAAAATAAATCTAGGAACAACAACTTGCCGAATTATGAAATTAAGTTCTATTTGAAAAACTTCTTGAGTGAAGATTTAATGAAAGTTAAAGTTTGAATCATTGTGATTCCCTATAATTCTTTAAAGATTCAATGATGAAATAAACTTGAAAATCACAAGAAATAACGCTGGTTTATCTCTAAATAGAACTTTTGAAAGAGAATAAATATCAAGGCTTGAACTTGAACTCTTAAATGCCCAAAAATGATGCACTCCAAAAGCCCAAAGATCTTCAACAACTCTCGCATAACAAACTTCAATATTCATCCTTAAAAGGATAACCCAACAAGTAATCCAAAAATCACTTGATCATAGAAACCCAATATTGATGAAAATGGAGCTCCCAACTTGAAAGGGGCCAAAACCCTAATTTCTAACTGAACTACTTAGGATATGGTAACTGAGGAGAAAACCCTGATTTTTAATCACACATATGGAAATAAACCCTAATCCAAGATCTTGGTGAATTTGAATGAGAAAAGGCCTTGTAGGTTGATGAATAAGAAACTCATGATAACCATACTTTAAAACCTGATTCCAATATCCATTGCTCCAAGAATAACCAGAAAAATCAACCTTATTGGATAAAAAAGCCTCAAAACAAAACGAAACCCTAATTATCATAACCATTTATGCTTTGAACCACTGCCTTATTGAATGAAGGAATGATGTGTGAACGACCTGATGAGAATGACGCAAATGAAATGCAAAGCCAGATAAAAGTGAAAAGGTAGGACAAATTTGGGGTATGACAGCTGACCCTATTTAATCATCTTAAACCTGAAAGTGATATTGGCGTCAGCCTTTCGATCATTTAAGGTAGAAGAAGATTAAATACCATGACCTGAAATTTGCCCTGCAGAGATGGTGTAAGTATAATTATTTGTGATGTCTGTTGGGGATAGAAAATTCATTTTCTGGTAAACGGGTGATGATGGATAAATGTGTTTGAGTAGTGATAGCTTGTAATGGGGGTAACGGTGCCAACACAAGGTTCTCAGGGAAGTAGGTGTCATAGTGATTGAAAACATATGCCCGATGATGACGTGGTTCCTGAAAGTTTGATCAAGGACAGCACGATAACTCAAAGGCAACGGGTAAAATCGACGATAGTGGAGAATCTATCATGTAGGATTCGCGATCCAAAAAGAAAGGTAAAGATGAACGGGTAAAATCAACGATAGTAAAGAATCTACCGTGTAGGATTCACGGCCCTAAAAAGGAAGGTAAAGACGACGGGTAAAATCTATGACAACGGAGAATCTATCATGCAGGATTCACGATCCAAAAAGGTAAAGACGACGGGTAAAATCGACGATAGCGGATAATCTATTATGCAGGATTCACGACCCAAAAAGGTAAAGATGACGGGTAAAATCGATGAAAGTGGAGAATCTATCGTGCAGGATTCACGACCCAAAAAGAAAGGTAAAGACAACAGGTAAAATCGACGACAGTGGAGAATCTATCGTGTAGGATTCACAACCTAAAAAGAAAGGTAAAGACAATGGGTAAAATCAATGACAACGGAGAATATATCGTGTAGGATTCACGACCCAAAAAGAAAGGTAAAGACAACGGGTAAAATTAATGACAATGGAGAATCATCTATCATGTAGGATTCACGACCCAAAAAGAAAGGTAAAGACAATGGGTAAAATCGACGACAATGGAGAATTTGTTGTGTGAGATTCATGACCCAAAAAGAAAGGTAAAGACAACGGGTAAAATCGACGATAATGGAGAATCATCTATCGTGTAGGATTCATGACCCAAAAAGAAAGGTAATCAAGAGGGGGGTATCAGGACAACCCGCGACCCACGCAAGACGACAAGAGAGGGTGGGATCTCAGGGTGATCTGTGACCCAAGAAAAGATACCATGAGGGTAAGATCTATTGATGACCTACGACCCAAGAAAAGATAACATGAAGGTAAGATCTATGGACGACCTACAACCCAAGAAAATATAACATAAGGGTAAGACCTATGGACGACCTACGGCCCATGAAAAGATAGCATGAGGGTAAGATCTATGGACGACCTACGAACCAAGAAAAGATAACATGAGGGTAAGACATATGGACGACCTACGACCCAAAAATGGTAACATGAGGGTAAGACCTATGGACGACCTATGACCCAAGAAAATATTGACGAAGTGTATTGAGAGTTAGGAGTACAATGTACTGTCACCATGGCTTATTTTGGTTTGTAGTGTAATGACGGATGTCAACTGGGAATTATGAGGATGATATTCTCTATGGGGATGCTTTAATGTTTTGAGGATTGATTTGGGATTTTATGCAAGGTACCAAATCAGGCTTATGCTTTGTATGCATTTTGAAGTGTATGGCATAATGATTCATTTCAATGGATATGATACACGTTTAAGGATGCAATGTAATATGCAGTGATTATTACTATATGCAGAGTTCAAAATATTAGGCTTATCGGGGTCCTTTCCCATTGTCTAGAGATACCAATACGGATTGGTGCTTGAAAACTTGAGAATTGAGTTATAGCCTTGTTGGGGATTGAATTGTAGTCTTGTTGGGGAGAAATAGGTTGGTATGATTTTCCCTACATCCTAGACTTCTTATGAATGGCTGGGTAGAGACAATGATCTCTTCAAATGCCCTAAGTTTTCTCTGTGTTGGAGAATCGGATGCTCAATCGTCTGTAGGGGGTGACGATGACAAGAGTTGGGTCGAGGTGACCGTTATGACTTGCTACCTACATAGAAAAACAACCTTTGAATTCCATGGAACTCCCATGGGATGCCTTCATGTCTATGTAACATCGTGTTTCACATCTTAGCTTGTGACTATTATTGCCTTACTGTTTTCAATGCAATGCTTAATAAAGAATTTAAATCACAATTCGCATACGAAAAATAAAGTAAAAAGGACATAACAAAGAAATTTTTTGGTGGAAAAGCAAATTTGTATTAATGAGATTTTCCTTTGAATAGGCATTCGTACATGGAAACAACTCCTAAATGAGGAAGTTGCAAAGAAAAGACAAAATACAACAGGTAAAATGGCAATAAGAAAATCTCAAACTTCCATTAAAATTAATATTGCTATAGTTCTCATATCCTTGATCGTCCTAGTGCTTAGCTTCCGAAGGATAATAGTTGAATTGATCCATCCAGTGTTAGAAGTGTATACTTGTTATTCATGAATAGTTTTCAGACTGCAACCTCTCGCTTTTAGTCCATAATTTTTTCCTGGATCGCCTTTTCGGGTTTTCAATCCACCGGGACACCCATTTTTTCCTAAGCCTCCCTTTCAGGTTTTTGACTTAGCGGGTTATACTTTTTCTTTCTTTCTTTTTCTTTTAGCCCTAACTTTTGCCTAAGCCGCCCTTTCGAGTTTTCAACTTAGCGGGTCTTTTTATGCGTAATATTTTTTGGATGAGTCTGAATTGAATGGAAATGGAACGTCTTCCCCATCCATGTCTGTCAGGATTATAGAACCTCCTGAGAAAGCTTTCTTCATGATGTATAGACCCTCATAGTTGGGAGTCCACTTGCCTCTTGGATCAGAGTGAATTGGGAGGATCTTCCTTAAGACCAGGTCACCTGTGTGGAACTCTCGACGTCGAATCTTCTTGTCAAATGCTCTCTTGAAGCGATGTTGATATAACTGACCATGACAAATGGCTGCTAGGTGCTTTTCTTTTATGAGATTGAGTTGGTCGAGCCTCGTTTGAATCCATTCAGCTTCATCAAGCTTAGTATCCACCAGAACCCTTAATGAAGGAATTTCCACTTCGACTGGGAGCACCGCATCCATACCATAGACTAGCGAAGAAGGAGTTTCCTCAATGGAAGTACACACCGAAGTTCGATAGCCGTGTAGAGCAAAGGGCAACATCTCATGTCAGTCCTTGTATGTTCTCACCATTTTCTGGATGATCTTCTTTATGTTCTTGTTAGTTGTTTTGACTGCGCCATTTATCTTTGGCCGGTAGGGTGACGAATTATGGTGCTCAATCTTAAATTCTTCACACATCTCCTTCATCATTTTTTGTTGAGATTCAACCCGTTATCAGTGATGATCTTGTTAGGAGTCCCATAACAACATATGATTTATTTTTTGATGAAGCGAGTGACGACTTGCATGGTCACATTCTTGTAAGAAGCCCCTTCCACCCACTTGGTGAAGTAGTCAATAGCAACAAGAACGAACATGTGTCCATTTGAAGCGCTTCGCTTAATCCATCCAATCATATCAATGCCCCATATTGCAAAGGGCCATGGTGAAGTCATCACATTTAAAGGAGTGGGAGGAATATGTATCATGTCTGCGTAAACTTGACATTTATGGCACATCTTCGCATACACACAATAATCACTTGCCATCTTCATCCATAAATAACCTGCTCGTAGGATTTTCTTGGCCATAGCATGTCCACTGGCATGAGTCCCAAAAGATCCCTCGTGAACTTCTCGTATGATGGATCATGCTTCGTGTCTATCCACGCATCTGAGCAGAACCGAGGCATAGATTCTTTTGTACAGAATATCTCCTGACAATAAAAACTTGGATGCTAATCTTCTAAGAGTCCGCTTATCAAAAATTGTAGCACCCTCGAGATACTCTTTCTTCTCAAGATGTCTTTTGATGTTGAAATACCATGGATTTTCATCTGACACGTCTTCAGTTGTGAGACAATGAGCAGGGAAAACATGTGTTGGCTCCTTGTAGCGAAGGATTCTTATATTGGGTGCATGATTTGGATAACTGACTTTGAACATTGCTGCTAAAGTAGCTAGAGCATCTTCCAACTGATTTACTTCTCTAGGAATATGCTCAAAGGTGATCTCATCAAAAGCGGGAAACAACTCTAATATGTAATCCCGGTATGGAACTAAATGGGGGTGTCGTGTATCTCAATCATCTCGTACCTGGTATATTACTAAGGCAGAATCCCCATAAACTTCAAGAACCTTGATCTTCAAATGAATGGTTGCTTCAAGTCCCATTACACAAGCTTCATATTCTACGACATTATTCGACAATCAAAGCATAGTTTGGCCGTGAAAGGTATGTGAGTATAGCATGGAGAAGTCAGAACTTCCCCAATACCATGGCCCATGGAATTTGAGGCACCGTCGAACGTGAGAGTCCATCTCTCCCTTGGTTCGGGTCCTTCTTTATCATCAAGATTCATAATATCCTCATTTGGAAAATCAAACTTCATTGACTGATACTCTTCCAATGGCTGGTGAGCAAGATGATCTACAAGAATGCTACCTTTGATAGCCTTTTGTATGATCCACTGGATGTCATACTCAGATAAAATCATTTGCCACCGAGCCAATCTTCCTGTAAGTGTTGGTTTCTTGAAGATGTACTTTATTGGATCCATCTTAGATATCAGAAGTGTAGAGTGTGTCAACATGTACTGCCTTAAACGTTGAGCTGCCCACGTAAGAGCGCAACAAGTCTTCTCAAGTAATGAATACCATGATTCACAATCAGTAAACTTTTTTCTCAGGTAATAAATGACGTGTTCTTTTCTTCCAGTATCATCATGTTGTTCGAGCACACAACCCATAGATCCTTCAAGCAGAGTCAAATACATAATGAGAGGTCTCCCTCGAACTGGAGGTATGAGTATTGGTGGTTCCTGAAGGTATTGTTTAATATTTTAGAAGGCCTCTTGACATCTATCATCCCAATGGACATCTTGATTCTTACGTAACAATTTAAAGATGGGTTCAGAGGTAGACGTAAGATGAGAAATAAACCTGGCTATGTAATTCAATCTCCAAAGTAACCCGCGTACTTCTTTTTCATTTTTTGGTGCTTGCATATTCTGTATTGCTCTTACCTTGTCAGGATCTACTTCAATTCCTCGTTGACTTACGATAAAACCAAGTAACTTGCCCGATCGAACCCCAAAGGTGAACTTGTTAGGATTAAGCCTTAACCTAAACTTTCATAGACGATCAAACAACTTCTGCAAATGGACCAGATGTTCTTCCTCAGTTTGTGATTTTGCAATCATATCATCCACATACACCTCGATCTATTTATGAATCATATCATGAAAGAGGGTCACCATAGCATGTTGATATGTTGCACCAGCATCTTTGAGACCAAAAGGCATGACCTTATAGCAAAAGGTACCCCAAGGAGTTGTGAAATCGGTTTTGTCCATGTCTTCAGGGGTCATTTTTATCTGATTGTAACCCTAGAATCCATCGATGAAGGAGAACACTGAAGACTGAGCATTATTATCAACCAACACACCAATATGAGGTAATGGGAAATCATCCTTCGGGCCTGCTCTATTCAAATATCGGTAGTCAACACATATACGTACCTTACCATCTTTCTTAGGTATAGGCACAATGTTAGCAATCCATGGTGGATAATTTATCACAGATAAGAAGCCTGCATCAACCTATTTCTGAACTTCTTATTTGATATTCAAATCCATGTCGAGTCTAGTTCTTCGCGACTTCTGCTTTGCAGGAGGACATTCTGGCTTGAGCAGCAATTTGTGTATCGCTATATCAGTGTCTAAACCGGGCATGTCTTCATACGACCAGGAAAAGATGTCAGCATACTCTTAAAGCAACTTAATCAACCCCTTCTTTTCTTCACTTTTCAAGGCAGCACCTATCTTGACTTCTCCCTTTACCTCTTCAGTACCGAGATTGATAACTTTTGTATCTTCTTGATATGGTTGGATGACCTTCTCTTCCTATCTCAAGAGTCTCGCCAGTTCTTCAGGGACTTCACAATCTTCCTCATTGTCCTTGTTAGCATGGTCAACTGAATTTTCAAGGATATTAGGAACCATGGCACTATCATTTTTTATGGAATTCGAGACGGATCTGCATGATTTATGATTTTATGTTTTATTTTAGAAAGTGCAAGAAAATATTTATAATATGAAAAGAAAAGCATTTCCATTTTATTTTGAAAAGTAAAAAGTAAAAGAAAAGGGGAACAAAATTGTATGTCAAAGTGAAACTTTTATTCAATTTTAAATGGAGATTGAAACATAAGGGGCCCATTCTATAAGTTTTCTCTATGCCTTTGGCAGGGCATATGACTTAATGGAAACAGAAAATTACACATCAAGGAAAACAACTTCGGGGATGTCCATGGAAGTCCAATTGCTGAGATCCTAATCCGACGCAATTTGATAGATAAATCTGGAAACATCTTCATTGTCACCTTCATCATCTGTTGTGAGAACTTGTCCTTCTTTGCTTGTACCGGCACTGATGAACACTTCAGAAATTGGGAGAACCTGCTTTCCTTTGAGAGGAACCAAACTATCTTGCACAGAGGAGGGTGGATGATACCCAAGACCCCAATGATCTTTCTTCTCAGGTACCTCAATCAATTTTCCCCAACCATCATGGGGAGATCTAGCTTCCATGGGGGCTTTGGCATCATTCAAAGAGGCCATGGGTGCTTCAGACTTCTTTCCTTCCACGATGGGAAACCTTTCAATAGAAACAATCTCCAGAGCTTGAAAGGGAAACTCATGCACCTCGCTTTCCACTTCCACATAACGGTAGGTTGTCAGATTGTTAATCACTACATCTTCTTCTCCACAAACAACAACCACCTTGTCATTTACAATGAATTTCAGGCGTTGGTGAAGATTAGATGTCACAACTCCTATTACATGGATCCACGGGCGGCCCAAAAGGCAAGTACAGGATGGACGAATGTCCATAACATAGAATGAAAGATAGAAGGTGTAGGGACGAATCTTGATAGTCAAGTCCACTTATCCCTCCACAGACCTTCTTGAGCCATCAAACGCTCAAACACTTAGGGTGGAAGCCCTCATGATTACCCCATCCATATTCAACTTAAACAGAGTAGCCTTGGGCATCACATTGAGAGAAGAACATGTATCTACCAAAACTCGAGATAAAACCGTATCCAAACACCTTATGGAAATGTGCAACACTTTTTTATGCGCTCTGCCTTCAACGGGGAGCTCGTCATCACAGAAACCCAAACAATTTCCTACAGCAATATTGGTTACGATCCCTTCAAACTGGGCCACAGAAATGTCTTGTGTAACATGTGCAGAACACAAAATCTTCAGTAAGGAATTACGGTGGGTCTCTGAACATAAGATAAGAGACAAGATGGAGATCTTGGACAGAATCTGGTTGAGTTGATCCGCCACTTTCTAATCACTTCTCTTAAGAATCCTCAAAAGCTGCTCTACTTCTTGTTCTACAGAAGATTCAGGCCGGTCACCAATCACTTGCTTGCCCCTAGCCTTGGCTAGAGCATCACTGTTGGTTTCTTTGGGAGGTGGTGGTGGGGGAGAAAAGACCCTGCCACTACGAGGCATGTTATTGGTTCCTGCGGTGTTGGTAATATTCTTGTCAACCACTAGAGGACACTCATATTTCTTCCCGAGAATATATACAACATTATACTCCCACGGAACTGCCTTTGAGTTGTCACACAGAGGAGGAATAGGAGTTTGAGCTATCACGGGGGTAACTGGAGCTTGAATCATTAATGGCGTAGCAGGAGCCTGAATCATCAACGGGGTACCTTGTGTTACTGAGACGTTCCTCAGATAATAAGGAATTTCCAAGACATCAATCTCTTCTTTTAGAAATATCTTATCTACTTGTAGGACACTGTTGTACTCCAAACTTTTCCTTCCCATTTTCTTCAAGACATTCTTCTAGGGTTCTCAAATGCTCAAGGATGCTCAAGAGTTTATCAGACAAATTCTCCTCCTAAGCAATGAGTCCATAACTAGGGTTTTGTGATTCTCAAGGAATATTGGATTTCAAAGGTCTCAAATTGTTTTCATGGTTCTTCATATGTCTTCAATAATGATAATATCATGTTTCAAGTCTTGCGTCACAAGTTTGCTCAGTCAATAGCTCAGATGATTGAAAATTAACGGTATTGGGTAAAAAAAGTCAACTATGGTCAACATACACTCAAACTTCAAGATTTTTGGTCAACATCAACATTTTGAAGTGATATTTATCATTTGATCAATGTTTTATCATGATTCCTCAAGGAAAACCCTCAAATCATCAAAAGTCAAAACTTGTCAAATTAGGGTTTCCTTGGGAGAAGTCAACGGAACTTTGACCAAGCATAACTTTCATATGCTACATCAAATTTTCCACAAACAAGGCCCATTTTAAAGTAAATTCAATTCTCTATAACTTTGAATTTGTATGCTCAAGTCTAAAAAATGCTTCATTTGAGAGATATGAGCCCATACATTATAGGTCATTTCAAAAGTCAACAAAAAGACACTTTTTGTCAAGGCAACTTATATCAAGATAGAGTTCCAAATGCACAAATGATCAAAAGAGAAATTGAAGAGGAAATCTTGAGATTTCCAAAAAGTTCAATATCACCTTAAAAATATGAAAATTGAGAGAGTTATGACCATTGCAAGTTGGGAAATTTTGGTAGACTGCATGAATTCCAAATTAAGCAAACTTGTGATTTTGAGATAATGGGCCTATCTTTTAATGTTCAAACATGTTCACAATGTGTTAGAGGACCTCTAAATACATGAACATGTTTTTTATGATTTTTATTTATTTTATTTGAATTTTTATTCATTTTAATGCAAGTAAATCAAATAAAATATAAAATCATTAGGCCAAGGCGCATGGGATTTTGATTTCAATCACATGGAGGCCCAAGAAAACTTGATAAACATGCCTAAACCGTGTCAGTTCAAAATGGCAAGAAATATCTCAAAAAGGAAGCTTGAAAACATGTTTGATTCTTGTCTAAATGTTAGCCATAATTACATGATTTTGTACCATTTTTGTCGCCCTCTATATAAGCACGAGAGATCAGATGCAAGACACACGAATTGCTTGCCTGAACAATTGTCAAAAGCATCCAAATTTTTGCAAGAAACCCTAAAGCTCCAAAACTCTCTTTACAAGCCTCCTCACTGCGAAATCTCCATTCATTCCACTTCCAGGAATATTGAAGGGTAAGGCTGGGTTGGTTACCATGATCCTAAGGGCTTGAATCAGCATACATGCACCATCGTGTTTTTCATTCTTTTTTTGATTTTTCGAATTCTTGTTTTCATTATGATTTAGCATGAATTAATGTTATTAACGGGTTCCTGAGTTATTTTTAAACAGGTTTGGATTGGTATTGGGATCCCATGCAGTTAGAGTTATGAGATACCATAGCTTGCTCCGATCGGTTTCATTTGATTCGAAACTCATGATACAAGGACCTATATCTTAAACTAAGTCCATAATCAGATTCAACGGGGTCGAATTAGGGGTACTAGGATGTTTTTGATCACTAATGCATTGATTTTGCAGGTTATGTTTGTTACAAGCTGTCAGAGAAGACGATTGGAGCTAGGGCTTTGGTGCCTCTCCGGCCAATAGAATCATGTTGTATATTTATTGTTATGGTTTGATTTATATGAACAGATGTAAAGACCGCCCCAGCGGTATAAGCGAGCATTGTAAGGAGTTAGTATACTAGGGAACGGGTTCGATCCCTGCCCCTGGTGTTTTGACATTTTATTTTCATGATTTCTTATTTGTAGATCCAATGCCTACCAGCCCGGTGCGCTCACCCTGCGCTCTCAACCCCTCACCATCAGATCTTTACATTGTCAGATCCAGCACCCCAGATTTTCATGTGCACCGTGAGTCCCTTGGAGCCAGCCACTCTGGATTATCACAAGTGCATGGGCTCCTGGTTTAGACCTAACAATTTCTATTTCTCACCCCCCCCCCCCCCCCCCCCCCCCGGGATTTACTTCTGCAGGCCCATCATTTTTTTTATTTTGTTTCAATTTCTTTTTTTGTTTATTTAATATAATTAACTTTTTTTCTAAAATAATTAAAATCAAATTAACTTGAATTTCTTTTAATTAATTAATTAAATTAACCTTTTTTTAAATGAAATTAATTGAAATAATTAACTTGGTTTCTTTAGGGTTTTTATCATTAAATATTTTTTTCAAAAAAATCAATTTCTTTTTCTAACCTAAAACCAATTAGGTTAGGTTAGTCATCAATTTTTTTATATCAAAAACAATCACAAAAATAAAACATTTCTCTGTTTCTCTTTACTTTTACAATTTTCGCGCGTTCCTTTACTTTCGCATTAGTTTTTTACAATAATGTATCTGCTAAAGGTTGTAATAGTTAATTAGGTTATTTTTATCGTTTTCTTTCTTAACCCTAATTTTTGTGGTTTGTAACCCTTTCCCTGAAGTCCTGTAATAGTTTAAATTTGTTTTTCGCATTTTACCATTTTGCTTATAACTGCTAGATGTATGCTAATAGGGATTGTATGGTAAGATCTAAAACAAATGCTAGATAACCCTAATATGCAAGATAAATGAACTGAACTAAAATACTATTGACACACGCACCTCTAGGGTGACTCCACTTGTTACCTTTGGAAAATAGTCATGTCCCTCGAACATGGGGCTCTTTAGCAAAGACCCTCGATTAAAAAGATTGTAGTCCCTCGATGACCCTTACGATGCTTCCTTCGGTAAATGATCTTAGTCCCTTACGACAAGTTGCTAAAATGCCCTACGAGTTGCCTTTATGACTGTACGACGACCCGCGCTTATCCCTCAACACATCCAACGATAGGGCTTCCTACTAACTAATGGTAGGATAGCACTATCTAAGGAGGAGGAAGATAATACGAAAGACTTTTGAGTAGGTAGATAGCTCATAATCGCTTTGTCACAAAAAAAACATATTTTTTCACAAACACTTTTCTGAAATATTTTTAAAACGAACACTTTGTATGTGTTCTTAACGACACGAGAATCATTACAAAGTTTTCTGAACTTAGACATTTTCAAAAATATTTTCAAACAGATGTTTTCAAAAATATTTTCAAACAGACACATACACAAAGCATTTTTAAAAGTGAGCTAGTGATTAAGAGCCTGTAGATAACTATGGATGAAAAGGATGCTAACACCTTCCCTTTTCATAACCTACCCCCCGAACTCAGAAAAATTCTCGAAAGTCTTTCCTGTTCTTTTCACCCTTTCCTTTATTGGATAAAAGAAAAGTCGATGGCGACTCTTGCTATCCGCAACATTTGAGATAAAATGTAAAATACAAAAGTCAGTTCTCCCACTGTATTATAGAACTGGCGACTCTGCTGGGGACTGACTAAAAAAGTGGGGTTACCTTAGATATATATCACCTTTAATTTCTTTTCCTTGTTTGATTTGCCTGATTTATTTTTAAGGGTTGTTTGGGTATTTTTTGTAAAGATCCTATACCCGGATCTGGGGGCATTTTAGGTAAGTAGCTATAGATCATGGAAACTATACGGCATATACAAATATGGCTGAGATGATGGATATGTTAGTGCGACACATTGGTTGGTGTCGGTGTCCCTTGAGTCAGTCAAGGAGAATGTTGGGCTGTCGCGTGGTGTCATAAGCACTAACTGACTGTAGAACCTTATTTGACACAACATAGCCATTAGAAAGTAGTGAGATGCTCGGCTTTGGTGCAGATTGAAGTTGGTTGATACTCGATACTACGCTCATTGAGATCAGACTCTCGGGATATTTTGGTCACAAATCAGATGATATGCTGAAATAATGCTTGAGAGAAAGATCGATGATATTGAGACTCCTAGAACTCGGTTACTTCTTTTAGGACAGTTTGAGCCAACTAAAACTCAAGAGGGTACTTACCTACAAACTCCATGCAAGCTTGGACCTAAGACCTTGTGTGTTTTATTTGTGTCTGATTAATTGTTCGAACATGACATCATAACATCATGACATCATACCATATCATTTTCACTAACTATTTCAAGGACCAAGGGATTTATCTTTGTTCTTTGTTGTAGGTTATGGCCTCCGCTCGCAGAAACACTATTCGGATCAACTTTGTAAGGATACCTTCTCAACTTAAGGAGTGAGTCTCAAGAGTTCCCGAAAGTTCTCAATTCATCAAAAGGCATGATCGACTACTCAGTCTGGTTACCATAGGTTTTGAAGAAGACATGATGAGTGTTATATTCCAGTTCTTTGACCCTGCACATCATTATTTCACCTTTCTAGATTATCAGTTGATACCCACAATGGAAGAGTTCTCTAAACTACTAGGAGTACCTGTTCTTGATCAGACACCCTTCACCGATTTAGAGAAAGCTCCAAAACCAGAAGACATTGCAGCAGCCTTACATCTGAAGTGGTCCGACTCTGCATCTAATTGGAAAACAAGAAGTGGAGTCAAGGGCTTTCTTGCTAAATTTATGATAGAGAAGGCTCGACTGTTTTTGGATGCTATGAGTTTTCAGACTTTCGAGGAGATCTTGGCTCTGTTAATCTATGGATTGGTACTATTCCCTAATCCAGACCAACTCATAGATGTGAACTCCATAAAAATATTCCTTGCTCGTAATCCTGTGCCTACCTTGCTTGGAGATATTTTGCATTCTCTTCACACTCGTACTATGAAGAAGCGAGGAACTCTCATGTGTTGTATACCTCTGTTATCCATGTAGTTTATTTCGCACCTCCCCTGCTCGATAACAAAGAATGACCAAGGTTTGAGGTGGTCTCAAAGAATAATGTCACTCTCTCATCTAGACATCTATTGGTATTCCCGATCTCACGAGGATATCACTATCAATGAATGTTGTGGGGAATTCCCTAATGTTCCACTCCTTGGCATTAGGGGAGATATTACTTACAACCCTTATCTAGCTATACGTCAATTTGTTTATGCTCGAAGAAATGGTCTGTGTGACACGCTTATCCAGGGTATTATATTCGATTACGAGAATGATACTCAAGGTTATTGTCAAAGGTTTATACATGCTTGGGGCATGGTGAACAAGATTGATATCAAGGATTTAGGACATAAGAACTTCATCCCTCTGGACCCCTGTCTCAAATGGGTAAGAGCTCGTGCTCAAAACCTTATGATGCCATATCTTATTGTCCTACCAGTAATCATAGAGCATGTGGTCGAAGGAGACGTTTCTCGCACCATCCTCCATCCAAGCATGCATACTGACCTTGAAGAATTGCAGAAGTCCTGGATTCAACTCAAGGAAGAACGGGACACCTTTGAGACTCAATTTTATGAAAGTGAGAAGAAAGTGATGGAGCTCACAAAGCAACTTCAAGAGGAGCAGAGTATTAACGCATATGTCAACACGGAGAAGAGGCGTATATGATAAACTTAAAACTTTAGGAGTTTTTAATTTATCCCTTTGTAATCTTGTGTTTTCACATAAACTTACTAATAAAAAATTGTGTTCCTGTTTCCTTTTAGTTAACAAATTTAAATCTCATAAGGTCATTGAAAACATTGCATATACATATCATGCATATCACTACATGACAGGTGTTTCAAGACAGGTTTCTTATCTTTTTGTTTATTTCAGCAGAAAGAATGGCTCTTGAATAAACAGTTAAGGATCTCTAGGCTCAGAACACCCAGTTCCAGCAATTGTTCCTGAACCTAGCCAAGGGGCAGGAAGAACTGAAGGCCCTCATCACTAAAGAGAGGGGAGATAAAATCAAGAAACCAGTTGCCATCCTTAACATGGGTAGGATACTCAAAGGTCTGGTCAAACGAGCTTTGGAGTTTGAAGAGAAGATGATGAGGAAGATGATAAAAGTATGAAGGCTGACAACTAGGGTTCTGATGAAGAAGAAGCAAACTATTCAGATGAATAGTATCCTCCGGCTGACGATAAGTACAAGAAGCTGGAAGATCGTCTCAATTCTATGAAGATCTAGAGAGTTCCTGGGTTGGATTTTGAAGAGCTGGGTCTTATCTCGGGGTTGTTATCCCTCACAATTTCAAGGCCCCCATATTTTCCAAATATGACGGTGTGTCTTGTCCTAAGATCCATCTGCAGTCTTATGTCCGAAAAGTCCAACCCCATACTACTGATAGAAAATAATGGGTGCATTTATTCCAAGAAATCCTGTCGGGGATGCAATTAGAGTGGTTATATCAGCTTGAAGGAACCAACATTCACACTTGGGAAGACTTGACTGCTGTTTTTTAGAAGCAGTATCAATATAATGCTGACCTTGCACTGACTCGAGTGCAATTATAAAACATGTTTATGGGCTCGAACGAGGGTTTCAAAGAATATGCCCAGAAGTGGAGAGACTTAGTCGGAAGGGTGCAACCTCCCCTGTCTGATCAAGAGCTAACTGATATGTTCGTGGGCATTCTGACAGGTCAATTCTTTAATCTGCTAATTGGGATTTCTTCATCTGGTTTTACTGAGTTAATCCCGATTGGGGAACGAGTTAAAAGCGATATCATGAGCGGAAAGATTCTGGTGGATGTGTCTTCTAGTGTTGAAAAGAAGAAGTTCAATAATAAGAAAGAAACCAATGTTGTTCAATAATAAGAAGGGCCATAGTAAGAATGATCACCATCTGTCTGTGGGAGCGGTGTTGATTTCTAATAATGCACATATTCAATAACAACAACAACAATAACAGGGGAATCAGCATAGGTCAGATGCTCCGTGGAGGCAGTTCACCAAGATTAGTATGCCTTTGTCTCGGGCATTTCAACATTTGTTAAAAGAAGAATTGATAACACTACGGGATCCTCCTCAGAATTCCAACACTTCCTCTCCTAAGTACAACCCAAATGCGAAGTGTGCCTATCATTCTAATAGTCCTAGGCACGACACCAATAACTGATGGTCCCTGAAGAACAAAATCCAGGATATGGTCGACACAAAAGAGATTGAATTTGATCCTCCCGAGACCCCTAATGTGATTACTTCACCTATGCCTAGTCATGGTAAAGGTGTTAATGCTATCGACAATGTTTCTTATGTCTCCACCATAAATGAATTGACCATTCCCTTTATAACCATTAAGAAGAATATGTTGCAAGCCAGTTTATTTTCAGGTTGCCTTGAAAATTGTTACCATTGTGTATCCCAATTTGATGGTTGTATGTGGCTGAAGAAAGGTATTCAGCATTTGATTGATAACCGTGAAATTATGTTTTAGAAGACTCCATCTGTGAAGAGTTTGCATGGAAGCCTGTCTCGAGAACTGAGACTTGAAGATGTTTCTATAATCAGAATTTCCAATACTCCTATAAGGATCACCTCTAAAGGTCCTATAAGGATTACTGCTGAGCCTAGGGTGGCTCCCTTGATCATTACTACACCGGGGCCAATCCCTTATTCCTATGACAAGGTTGTTCACTGGAACTATGAAGCTGAAGTTTATTACCATGGTGTTAAGAAAGAACCATGGATTGCCAAAGATGAAGATACTGAAGTTACCAACCTCAATGTCGAAAATATTGTTAGGACTAGTAAAGTTACTAGAACGGGAAGGGTCTTCTCCCCAGAGATCTTTCCTCTAAATACTATCACAACACATGTTTGTATCCTTGTTATTGGGTCAACTGCAGACACCCGGGGCAAAGAGAAGATGACTGAGCCTGCCCAAACGGAGGCACCATTAAAATATGTTACCATTTAAGATTCCTCCAAACAATAGATGGAGGAAATACTGAAAATCATCCGCAAAAGTGACTACAATATCATTGAACAGTTGGGGAAGAAGCCCTTCAAAATATCCATGTTATCCTTGTTATTATGCTCCGAAGTTCATGCTCAGGCTTTGGTAAAAAAAATTAGGACTGCTCATGTACCTCAAGAGACCTCTGCTAATCTGTTTGAGAATTGTGTAGCAAGCCTAACAGTTGATAATGGGTTAGGCTTTTTTTATGCTGACTTAACTCTGTCAGGAAAGAATCATAACAAGGCCTTGTACGTCTCTAATGAGTGTATGGGCACTACCTTGGCATATGTGTTGGTGTATACAGGTTCCTCATTAAATGTATTACCAAAAGGTGCTCTAGACAGACTAGACTGTGAACGGGTTATGCTGAAACCAAGTGATATCGTGGTAAGAGCCTTTGATTAGTCAAGGAGAGTGGTACGGAGAGGTTGATCTTCCGATCAAGGTGGGATCTCAGGTCTTCGACTCCATCTTCTATGTAATGGATATTCTTCTGGCCTATTCATGTTTGCTTGGACGCCCCTGGATTCATGGGGTAGGCGTTGTTACCTCTACCTTGCACCAAAAATTAAAGTATCCTGTGAAAGGGAAGATTGTTACCGTTTGTGAAGAAGAAGATTATATGGTGAGCCATTTGTATTCGTTCAAATATGTTGATACGGATGGTGAATTCATTGAAACTCCTTGCCTGACCTTTAAAGAAATTGCTCCGACAATTTCCGTTGCTAAAGCTACTCCTAGGATTACCAAGGATCCACCAAGAATGGTTTCTCTGAAATATGCTAGGGTTGTGGTAGAAGAAGGTGGTTGCACTATTTGGGGTCAACTTCCTAACATTCCTTACAAGTCTAACAAATTTGGTTTGGGTTTCATCTCAGAGGCTCAGAAGGAGGTTCGTCATGCTCATGCTGGTAGACCACCTTTCTGCATCAGTAATAATGAAGTCAATGCTATAGAAGACACTGATAGTGACTGTGATTTGGAAAATTGGATATTCCCTACTACTGGCAGTGGACTCAACAACTTGAAGGCTAAAGACTTTATACCAATCTCCTTTAGTCAGGAGTAATTGTTATTTCCTGTTTTATTACTTTTAAGTTTTTAGGATATGTAATTTTAAAACAATAACTTTAAGCCTTGTGTCTTACCCGGGGCACAACGGTCCACTTGTTAGGGTTGTTATCTTTCATCCACATATGCTCATCTAATAAAACATTGGACATTTTTACATTCAAATTTTGAAATCTCTATTTTTTCATTACTTTATTGCTTTCAAATATAGCTATGTGTTTCTTACACACACCCACACACTACATTGCAAATCCACATCCACTCTGGATCTTGTCGATATTGATTCTGCTAATGCCACTCAAGACTTTGAAAATCTGATCTACCAAGCCGAGGACGAAGGTGAGGAAGATTGTGAAATACCTGGAGAACTTGTCAGACTCTTAATACAAGAATAAAAGGATATCCAACCACATGAAGAACCAATCAAAGTTGTAAACTTAGGTACCGAGATAGACAAGAAAGAAGTTAAGATAGGCGCCAATTTAGAGAGTAGTGTCAAGAATAGGCTAATTCAGATGTTGCATGACTATGTTGAGATCTTTGCTTGGTCATACGAAGTCATGTCAGGGCTTGATACTGATATTATGGTCTATCGTGTTCCAGTTAAAGAGGGATGTTCTCCGATTAAGCATAAGGTTCGCCGCATGCATCCCGAGATGTAAAAGAAGATCAAGGCCAAAGTTATGAAGCAATTCAACGCAGGTTTCTTTGCAGTGACATCATATCCTCAATGGGTTGCTAATATTTTTCCAGTACCGAAGAAAGACGGAAAAGTGCATATGTGCGTAGAATACAGGGATCTGAACAGGGCGAGCCCCAAAGATGACTTCCCACTTCCATATATTGATGTTTTGGTCGACAACACCGCTTAGCATAAGGTATTCGATTTCATGGATGGTTTCTCGGGTTATAATCAGATCAAGATGGAACCTAAAGATATGGAGAAAACTACCTTCTTCACATAGTGGGACACATTCTGCTATAAGGTTATGCCTTTTGAGTTGAAGAACACCAACGCAACTTATCAGAATGCCATGGTAGCTTTATTCCATGACATGATTCATAATGAGATAGAGGTATGTGTCGACGACATGATAGCAAGATCACAGACTAAAGAAGAGAATCTTGATCATATACATAAAATGTTTGAAATACTGAGGAAGTATAAGCTAAGGTTAAGTCCGAACAAGTGCACCTTTGGGGTGTGATTCGGTAAACTCCTAGTTTTGTTGTAAGTGGTAAACGTATTGAAGTTGATCCCGCCAAGGTCGAAGCCATTCAAAAAATTTCAGCTCCTCGTACTGAGAAGGAAGTCAGAGGTTTCTTAGGATGACTGAAATACATTTCCCAATTCATTTCTCATTTGACGGCTACTTGTTAATCAATCTTCAAGTTGCTGAAGAAAGATCAAGTAGTAAAGTGGAACGACGACTGCCAAATAGCCTTTGATAAAATTAAGGAGTACCTATAAGAAACCCCAATTCTGATGCCACCAGTTGAAGGAAGACCTATGATCATGTACCTATCAGTGTTAGAGAACTCAATGGGGTGTGTACTGAGGCAGTATGACGAGTCTGGTCGAAAAGAGCATGCAATATACTACCTTATTAAAAAGTTTACCAACTATGAGACAAGATATTCATTGCTCAAAAAAACTTGTTACGCATTGGCATGGGTTGCTCGCCGACTAAGACAGTATATGTTGACTCATACTACTTTATTGATTCCTAAAATGGATCATGTCAAGTACATATTCGAGAAGCCATCTCTCTCCAGAAGAATGGCCCGATGGCAAATGGTCTTGATAGAGTAAGACATTCAGTACACCACTCAAAAGGCAATCAAAGTAAGTGTATTGGCAGATCATTTAGCACATCAAGCTATAGAGGACTATCCATCTTTGAATTTTGAATTCCAAGACGAGAACATTATGCTAGTCATAGATTGTGAAGAACCTGGACCATATAAAGGACCTGAACCAGGATCTCGATGGACTATGGTTTCTTACGGAGCTTCCAACGCGCTTGTCAATGGAATTGGTGCTATAATTATCTCTCCTCAAGGTTTCCATACGCCCTTCACCGCCAGATTATGCTTTGATTGTACCAACAAAATGGTCGAACATGAAGCGTGCATCATGGGTATTAAAACTGCTATTGACCTAAGAATCAAGTTCTTGAATGTAAATAGGGACTCAGACTTGTGATCAATCAGATCAAGGGAGAATGGGATACGAAGCACCCGAACTAATTCCTTATAAAGAGCATGTGTTAACCTTGATCCCGCACTTCGAGGAAATCCATTTTGAGCACATCCCACGAGAAGAGAATCAGTTGGTTGACGCATTGGCTACAATGTCATCTATGTTCAAGGTCAGATGGGATATTGAGGCATCCAGAGTCACCATTGGAAGATTAGGAGAACCAGCACATTGTTACAAAGTTGATACCAACGGAGTAGAAGAGAAGCCTTGGTTTCCTGAAGTGAAAAGATACCTTGAGACTCAAGAGTACCCTGAAGGGGCATCTATCAATGACAATAAATTCCTACAAAGGTTCTCAGCTAAGTTCTTCCTGAGTAACGGAATTTTGTACAAGCGCAATCATGATTCGGCTCTGCTTCATTTTATGGACAAGAAGGAAGCAGAAAATATTATGGAAGATATGCACGAAGGTATTTTTGGAACTCATTCCAGTGGACATACTATGGCTAAGAAGATTCTGAGAACGGGTTACTATTGGTCGACTATGGAAACTAACTGTCACCATCATTCAAGAACCTGTCACAAATGCCAGATCTATGATGATAAAATACACGTGCCTCTGGTACCTCTGAATGTCTTGACTTCTCCTTGGCTATTTGTGATGTGGGGTATTGATATGATTGGATATATTAAGCCTATTGCCTTTAATGGACATCTCTCCATCCTCATCGCCATTGATTACTTCACAAAGTGGGTTGAAGCAACCTCATTCGCCTTTGTTACCAAGAACTTCATGGCCCGGTTCATTCGGTATAACCTTATCTGTCGATATGGCATCCCCGAAATAATTATCACAGATAATGGTTCTAATCTCAAAAACATTATGATCGTGGAACTTTACACGTAGTTCAAGATCAAGTACCACAAATCTTATATGTATCGACCAAAGATGAATGGTGCAGTGGAAGCCGCTAATAAGAATAGTAATAAGATTATACAGAAGATGGTTGTGACCTACAAAGACTGGAACGAGATGTTACCGTTTTATCTTCATGGCTATCGCACTTCGGCTAGAACATCAATTGGGGTAACCCCATTCTCTCTGGTCTACGGTATGGAAGTCGTCCTACCCGTCGAAGTTCAGATTCCGTCTCTTACAATTATGAAAGATGCATACTTAGACGAAGACGAGTGGATTCAGACTAGGTTGGACCAGTTGATTTTGATTGACCTGAAAAGGCTTGCGGCTGTTTGTCACAGTCAGACGTATCAGAAGCGTACGATCAAGCATTCGATAAGAAAATCAAGCATCGGGTATATCAGACTAGTGACTTGGTAATAAATTGCATCATTCTACCGCAGGGTGATCCCAGGGGAAAATGGAATGCCACTTATGAAGGATCATTTATAGTCAAGAAGATATTTTCAGGCGGTGCCATGATACTAACCACCATAGATGGAGAATATTTCCCGCACCCTATAAACGCAGACATAGTCAAAAAATACTATGCATGAAAAAGTGACCCGCTAGAATGACTTGCCTAGGAAAAAATAAGGGCATCCCGACGAACCAAAAGGATTCGGGCAAAAATTAGGGATATATATATATATATATATATATATATATATATATATATATATATATATATATATATATATATATATATATATATATATATATATATATATATATATATATATATATATATATATATATATATATATATATATATATATATATATATATATATATATATATATATATATATATATATATATATATATATATATATATATATATATATATGAAAAGTGTACACTTGGCAAGTCGAAAACCTGAAAAGGAGGCTTGGGCAATGTTGTACCCCAAAATTCTCTCTCATTTTACTCAATACATACTCCTAGAGATCCTCAATTTGCTCAAGTTTGCCCAAGAGTTGACAGACAAACTCTCTCCTAAGGCAGTGTGTCTCAAATTAGGGTTTCCATTTTCATCAAGATAGGTGAACTCCAAAGACCTCATATTATCTCCATGATCCTAATATTTTCTCAAGATCCTCCATGTCAAATTTCAAGCACTGCACAAGAAGTTTGCTCAGTCAACTACGAAGATGCTTGAGAATCGACTATATTAGGTCAAAAGTCAATTGTGACCCACATACAGTCAAACTTCAATATTTTTGGTCAACATCAACATTTTAAAGTGATATACATCATTTTATCAAGGGTTGATCATGATTATTCAAGGAATGCCCTAAAGTCATCAAAACCCAAAAGTTGATAAATTAGGGTTTCTCAAGAAAAGTCAACCAAACTTTGACCAAGCATAACTTCCACATACTTTATCAGAAATTTTCCATCCAAGGATAATTTTTAAGAGGATGCAATTCCCTACAACTCATATTCATCCCACAAGTTCAAAATATGTACTCATAAAAATATATGAATTTCTACATTATAGGTCCTTTTGAAAAGTCAACAAAAAACACCTTTTGGGTCAAAGCTTCTTACATGAACATGGAAGACCCAATTAAGATTAGACCAAAAGGGTTGCTTAGGGGACATCCTAAGATTTCTAAAAAGTCAAAGAACACCTCTCTAAGGTTAAAATTGGAGGAGATATGTCTTGTCAAAGTTGACCTTTTTTGCAAAATTGTCAAAAGTCAAATATGCTCAAAAGTGAATTTTTTACCAAATGGGCTTAGCATTTCATGATTGCACCTCACTTGTAGCATGTTCCACGACCCAAATGTTTACTCACATGTTATTTGCTTCATTATTTATTTTATTTTGATTTTTTATTTATTAAAAACTAAATAAAATCAAATAATTGGTAAATAATATCAAAGATATGTTTTGATATGATTTTTGGATAGGATCTCAATTAAATTATGCTGAGATATCAAGACCAAATCGAATCAAGCATGATTGGTACAAAAATGGGATAATTTGGCTCAATTTAGAAAGTTTGCATATGGCTAAAGAACCAAATCAAATCTTCTCAAATTTTCAAGATTCAATCTGTTTTGTAACCCTAATTCACTCAAGGGTATATAATGAACAAGTACAAAGCATAAAATAAGGTTTGGCGGTCGTGGAAATAGAGAACAAAACTCGATTTTTTTGTCAAAAAGTAAGGATCAGATTTCACTCCGTAGGACCTTTTAGAGCAATTTAAGGCCAGCAATCTCTTCATGGGCGTGCACTGAAGCTATCCCAATCATTTGCAAGCTATAATGCGCGCAGAAACTCAAGCTACAGCTCTCATGGTTTGCTTATTTTTTTCCAAATTGATTACTGAATTTCCTACATCATTAGCATATTTAAGTGATATATTTGTGATCATTGACATGTTTGCAACCTGACTGGATGATTTAATTGATTTTTTGACACCTATATATGCAACTGCCATTATTAGGGTTTTCATGTGCGTTTTAGGGGTTTGTCACACAGGTTAAATTGGGCCAAGAGAAGAACACCATGATGTTCACGAGATCAAGATGAATTGATCCATATAGTTGGAAGTAATTTATCATGTGTCTTGTGCATTTTGGATATTTGCAGGGGCTATGGCTACGAACATGTGACTGTAGGTAAAGGGTCTTTATCTAAGGCGACGGACAGAGGAAGAAGATGGTGGCTTGGCAGTCAACCATTGGATCATTCAAACTAGCGCACGTTTTTATTCTGAGTCACTAATCCACTTATTTTTTCTATATTATATTTTGTTTCCATTGTTTGTACAATAAAGCAGATTGGTCCAGTGGTGAAGCGCGTTAGTGGGAAGCATAAGGACCTGGGTTCGATCCCAGGTCCAAGCAAATTTCATTATTTTCTCAATTTCTATTCACAGATCTAGTGCATCAATCCCTCAAGTGTCTATCATGTGCCATCAACATTCAGCCATTGGATCATTATAGCATCAGATCCAACGCTTCCAGCCAGGAAGGACCATGGTGTGCTCTCAAGGCAGCGCTACATGGAATTAAACGTAAGCTTGGGCCATCAACCTTGGGCCCAAGAGAAATTTCATAATCACACCCCCCTTGGGATGTTCAGCAAGTAGGCCCATTCTCTTTTTTCTTATTCTTTTTATTTATTTCTTAATTATTTTTCTTTTTAAAATAACTTCAAAATAATTTCTTTTTATTATTAAATCAAAAAATCACAAAACACCAAAAATCATTTTTTCATAAAATATTTATTTTCTTTAATTAATTAGTTTAATTAGAAATTAGGTTAATTAAAAAAAATTTCAAATAAAACCAATTAGAAATTAGGGTTTAATTTGTATATAATTTAATTGTTTTCTCAAATAAAAATGAACTAAAAAATATGTTTATCTCAATTAGGGCTTTTAGGTTATTTTTAACCATCCTCGCATTAAATTCGCCGCGCGCATTTTAATTATTTTTTCATCATTTATGTAACTGCCAATGGTTTGTAATAGCTTTAAAAATTAGGATTTTTATCTACTGTTTAATCCCCGGTTTTTGGTTATGTAATTAATCCCCCTTCCCTAAGCCTTGTAATAGCTAGGTTTATTTTCTCGCACTTTAAATTCCTGCAAATCTTTAATTGTCTAGATGCATGGCTAATAGGATTGTATGGAAAGATTGTTTGAAAATTAAAATGGTAGATCACCTAATGTGCAAAGACTAAATTAACTGAAAAAATTCACATGCACATATTCACTCCTAGGGTTTGCCTTACTTTGGTTGCCTTCAGTAAAACAGTCATTAAGCATAGGAGATTTTAGTGGTTGGTCTCCAGTCTAAAAGATTAAAATGACCCATTCGAATGTTGCCTCAGAAATGTTGCTTCGGAAAGATCTTAGGACCTTAGGGTAATTACTAAAGTTTCCTACCCATTGCTTTGGTAATTGTACTTGTCCCTTTCAAATGTCCCTTATAAACTCCAACGACGGGGCTACCTACTCCTTAATAGTAGGATAGCATTGTCTAAAGTAAATGAGAACAAACAACCTTTTTTCGAGTAGGTAGAATCTTAAGTACTTGCTCAATAAAACTTTTCACACAAACACTTTTCAAAATAATTTTTAAAACAACTTCGTCACATCCTTGAGGACTAATACAAGGGTTATCACGAAGCAAACCTTTTTTCAAAACAAGCACATACACAAGCAATTTCAAAATGAGCAAGTACCTAAGAGCCCATGGAAAACCATGAATAGAAAGGGTGTTAACACCTTCCCTTTCTATAATCTACCCCCGTACTCAGAAATATTCTCGAAAAAGGTTTTTTCTGTTCTTTTTCCTTTTCCTAATTGGATAAAATAAAATTCGGTGGCGACTCTTACTTACCGCGACATTTTGCAAACAAAAAACACAACGCAAACCAGTATTAAACTGTCGGTTCTGCCACCGTATCACAGAACTGACGAATCTGCTGGGGATAAATGTATAAAGTGGGGTTTACCTTAGGATCTAGGTCATTTCAAAAATTGCTTTCTTGTTTGTTTTCTTTATTCTTAAAGGGTTTTGCTTGGGTTACTATAGATCCTACACCCGGATCTGGGGGCACTTATTAGGTAAATAGCAATAGATCGTGGAGACTGTACAGCATAAACCGATATGGTTTAAGCGATGGTTGTGTTGGTGTGACACTTTGGTTGGTACCGGTATCCTTCGTGGGGAAACAAGGAGAATACGGGGCCGCCGCGTGGTGTCTTGAAGCCCTAACGGACCTTAGAACCTTAGTTGAACAAACTTGGCCATTAGAAAGTAGTGAGATAGTTGGCCTCGGTATAGAGCTAAGGATTGGTTGATACTCGATGCTACACTCATTGAGATCAGACTTTCGGGATATTTCGGCCGCAAGAAAAGATTGCTTGAGCTGAGACAATGCCCGATAAAGGATGGTCAGTGATATTGAGATCCCTTAGAACCCGGTTACTTTTTAAGACAGGTTTAAAATCGAATAAACTTCAAGAGGGTATGACCTTTAACCTCATGCAGGCCTTAAACCTAAGGACTTGGTGTGATTCGACTGTGTTTGCTATATTATGGTTTATCATGACATCATGCATCATAACATAGCATCCATTCTTATTGCACTAACCATTTCAAACACCAAGGGAATTTATCTTTGTTCTATTTTGCAGATCATGGCTTCCGTTCATAGAAACACTATCTGAATCAGCTTTGTGAAGATACCTTCCCAACTCAAAGAGCTAGTATCAAGGGTTGCTGAAACTTTTGCATTCACTAAGAGACATGGTCAACTTCTCAACCTGGTTACTTCAAACTTTGATGAAAAGATGATGAGTCTACTCTTTCAGTTCTTTGATCCCAAGCACCACTACTTCACCTTTCCAGACTATCAGTTGGTGCCTACCTTGGAAGAATTCTCTCAGCTGCTAGATATATCCATTCTTGAACAGTTGCCCTTCACAGGTCTAGAAGAAGTTCCTAAGCTAGAAGTTATTGCCTCGGCTTTGCATCTAAAACGGGCCGACATGGTATCCAATTGGGAAACAAGAATCGGAGTCAAGGGTTTTCTAGATAAGTTTCTGATAAACAAGGCCTAACTGTTTTTGGATGATATGGATTTTCAGGCTTTTGAGGAGGTTTTGGCTCTTCTAATCTATGGGTTAGTCTTATTCCCTAATCCGGACTCCTTCATAGATATGAATGCTATCAAGATCTTCCTCTCCCGCAACCATGTGCCTACTTTGCTCGGAGATATTTTGCACGCCCTTCATACCCGTACCATGAAGAGAAGAGGGGTTCTTATGTGTTGCATGCCATTGTTGTCGAGGTGGTTTATTTCTAACCTCCCTAAGTCCGTACTGAAGAATGAAGAAGGTTTGGGTTGGTCGCAAAGGATAATGTCACTCGCTCACATGGATATTCTCTAGTGTTCCCGAGCTATGGAAAACACTGCTATTATTGACTGCTACGGGGAGTACCCTAATGTCCTGTTACTTGGCATCAGAGGGGGTATAACCTACAATCCTTGTTTAGCTGTGAGACAATTTGGTTACGCTCGAAGGGATGGTCCCCATGAGTTACTTATTGAAGGCATTGTATTCAACTATGAGGATGACGTTCAAGAGTACCGCCAGAGGTTCATACGATCTTGGGGCATGGTAAACAGATCTGGTGCCAAGGCTTTGGGGCCAAAGGCTTCCATTCCCATGGAACCCTATCTCCAATGGGTACGAGCTCACGCCCAGAAACTTATGATGCCCTATATGGTCGTTCTACCAGTGATTATGGAACCCACTACTGAAGCGAGTATTCCTTACACGATTCTCTATCCTAATATGCCCACTGATCCTGGAGAATTATAGAGGTCTTAGATTTAGTTAAAGAAAGAGCACGATACTTACAGGGATCGGTTCTATGCCCAGGAGAGGAAGGTTTTAGAGCTCACAAAGAAGCTCCATGAGGAAAGAGGACTCAATATCTATCTCAGCACGAAGAGGAAGCATCCATGGGAATTTTGATTTCTTTTCTAGTTTTAGATTTGTTTTTAATTGTAACGCCTAAAAGGCATTTGAACTTTGAATTTGACTAATAAAATCTTTGTTTCATTTTGGTTCGCAAATTTAAATTTCCCAAAGTCTTTGAAATCATTGCATGTGCATCCCATTCATAACATTGCATGTACAGGTACCATTACAGGTTTCTCATCTTCTTCGTTGTTTATTTCAGCAGAAATGTCTTCTGATCAAAGCATCAAGGACCTTCAGGCACAAAACGCCCAGTTCCAACAAATGTTTATAAGTCTGGAAAAAGGGCAGGAGGATCTGAAATACCTCATCCTGAAAGAGAAAAAGAAAAAGAAGAAGGTTTCTGGTATTCTGAATATGGGCAGAAGGTTTGGAGAGCGGTTGAAGCGACAAGTCGATTTTACCTCTTCATCCAAGGAAAGGGAGAATCAAGAAGAAGAGACAAGGGAGAAGGATCCCAGTCCTGCAGTTTCTGACAATTATACCGACTATAATGATGAGTAATATCCTCCCACTAAGGATAGATATAAGCAGTTGGAAGATCACTTGAGTGCTATGGAGGTTCATAGGATACCTGGGTTAGATTTCGAAGAATTGGGATTGGTGTCGGGAGTGGTCATCCCACAAAAGTTCAAAGCTCCAATTTTTGCAAAGTATGATGGAGTGTCCTGCCCAAAACTCTATCTCCGTTCTTATGTCAGAAACATCCAGCCCCACACCGCTGATATAAATTTGTGGGTTCATTTCTTTCAAGATAGTCTGTCAGGGACTCAGCTTGAATGGTTCTACCAGCTAGAGGGAGCCAATGTCCAAAATTGGGAAAATCTGGTTGCTGCTTTCTACAAGCAGTATCAATACAATGCCGACCTTGCTCCTACTCGTACTCAACTCTAGAGTATGTCCATGGGTGCAAGTGAAGGCTTTAAAGACTATGCACAAAAATGGAGAGACTTGGCTGGAAGATTTCAACCCCCATTGTCTAATAGGGAGTTGGTTGATTTGTTTCTGGGGACGCTATCTGGTCCATTTTTCAATCATTTGATCGGAAGCTCGTCAGCTGGTTTCACCGAGCTGATTCTAACTGGAGAAAGAGTAGAAGCTGGGATTCGGAGCGACAAGATACAGAAGGATACCTCTTCGAGCACAGTAAAGAATCCTTTTGCTGGTAAGAAGGAAGCGAGTGCCATCTATAGCATGAGGGGCCAAAACAAAGCTGAACATCGTCAGCCAGTAAGTGTCGTAATGATACCTAGGCCTACAGTTGCTCCACAACGCAACAATCAACAAAAAGTGGAAAGACCAAAACGGCAGTTTACCCGAATCAACGTGACATTGGTTGAAGTTCTACCTCATCTGCTGAGATCCAACTTGGCAACCTTAAAAGAGGCTCCCAAGAATCCAAATACTATATCTCCCCGATATAATCCAAATGCTCGGTGTGCCTATCATTATGAGAGTCCTGGCCACGATACCAATGACTGCTGGGCTCTAAGGAATAAGGTACAAGATCAGATTGAAGCCAAGGAAATTGAGTTCGATGCTTCGGAGAAGCCCAATGTCATAACTGCTCCCATGCCTAAGCATGGTCGTGGAATTAATGTTGTTGATACTGACTTGTTTGTGACCTTGGTGGATGAAGTTTCTACTCCTCTCATGGTTGTGAAGAAGAATTTGTTGTTGGCCGGTTTATTTCTGGGTTGTGGTGAAGGTTGCCACGTGTGTTCATTTCTACCTTCTGGTTGCCATTTGTTGAAGTCAGGTGTTCAACGCCTGATGGATAACAAAGAAATTTTGTTAGAGAAAACTTTGTTTCATGTTGTTCCATCTAAAGACATTGTCATTATAATCATTTCCGCCAATCCTTCCAAGGTATCCTCGAGAAGACCTGTAAGGATTACATCTGCTCCAAGAATCGCTCCGCTAATAATCACTGTTTCGGGTCCTATCCCGTATGCCTCGGACAAAGCTGTCCCCTGGCATTATGGTGCTGATGTATACTATCATGGCATCAAACAAGATATGAAAAATGAAGAGGATAATCCTGATATTGATAACATTTTCGAGACCAACAAGGTTACCCGAAGTGGAAGGGTCTTCTCTTCCGAGATTTCCCCTAAGACTGTCAAAAGGCCTATTGTCATTCCATCTGCTACTACTGCTGGTACATCAACTACTACTCATGTGTTTTCTCCAGTTATTACCTATGTCGGCGAATCGTCTGATACCCGCGGCAAAGAAATTATAGGTGAGCCTTCCCGGACGGAGGCGCCTAGGAAAATTGTCGGGGAAGCCTCTAAGCAAGAGATAGAGGAAATATTGAAAATAATTAAGAAGAGCGACTACAATATGGTCGAGCAGCTGGGGTAGACCCCATCAAAGATATCCATGTTGTCTTTGCTGTTGTGTTCTGAAGCCCATGAGAAGGCTTTGATTGCATTCCTCAAGACTACGCATGTGCCGTAGGAGACCTCAGTTGATCAGTTTAAAGATTGTGTGTCCAGCCTGACTGCTGATAATGGGTTGGGTTTTTCAGATGCAGACTTGACACCTAAGGGAAGGAAGCATAATGATGCTCTGCATGTCTCGATTGAATGCAGGGGCACCACTATGGCTCATGTGCTGGTAGATATTGGGTCTTCGCTGAATGTCTTGCCTAAGAAGGCGTTAGATCGGCTGGATTGCAAGGGTTTGACATTAAATCCTAGTAACATTGTGGTAAGGGCTTTTGACGGGTCGAAGAGAATGGTGCACGGGGAGGTGGACATCCCTGTCAAAATAGGTTCGCAGACTTTTGGGTCCACCTTCTATGTGATGGACATCAGGTCGTCATATTCCTGTTTGCTGGGTCTTCCTTGGATCCACGAGGCTGGGGAAGTTACTTCCACACTCCACCAAATGCTGAAGTATCCGTTAAAAGGGAAGATTGTCAGTGTGGGGTGAATAGGAGTATATGGTGAGCCACCTCAATTCCTTCTGGTACGTAGAGATGGACGGGGAATTCATAGAAATTTGTCAAAACATCGAAGAGGTCCATTAGATCTTGGCATCGACTGAAACTACTACCAACAATAAACCTCCTCTGAAGATGGCTTCTCTCAAGGACGCCAGGGCCGTGGTTGAAGAAGGTGGGTGTGCCAATTGGGGTCAGCTCCCTGATTTCACTCACAAAACTGAAAATTTTGGTTTGGGCTTTACTACAGGGGCTTAAAAGGCTGTTTGATGCGCTCGGGCTGGAAGACCTCCCCTACACATCAGTAATCGGGGAATTAATGCCATTGAAGACAGCAATGAGGACTCGGACATTGACAGTTGGATCTACCCAACTACCAACGGTGGAATGAGTAACTGGACGGCTAGGGACTTTATACCAGTTTCTTTTATTCCGCAGTAATTGACTTACTTGTTTTGAGATTTGTAATAAACAATTTAAAACTTTACGGCCTTGCCCGAGGCACACTGGTTTTGTTTGTGAGGGTTGTTATTTGTCATCTCATATATCATTAGTAAAGCATTGGACGTTTCTTGCATACAAATTTTGTGCTCTCTGTTTTTCTTTTCTGTTTTCACTTTATCAACACAGCTATTACCTTACACACACTCACGTATCATAATGCAGATCCATATCCACTCTGGATCCCATTGATAACAGCTTTGCTATTGCCAGTTATGACTTCAAAAATCTGATCAACCAAGTTGAAGACGTAGGTGAGGATGATTATGAGGTACCTGGAGAACTTGCTAGACTACTACAACAGGAAGAGAGGGCCATACAACCTCATGAAGATTCGGTTGAGACAGCGAATTTGGATATTGAGGAAGACAGAAAAGAGGTTAAAATAGGTGCAAATCTGGAGCTTAGCGTCAAACAGAGGTTGATACAGATGTTGCACGACTATGTTGAGATCTTCGCCTGGTCTTATGAAGACATGCCTGGTTTGGACACTGATATTGTAGTACATCGCTTGCCGACTAAAGAAGACTATCCTCCGATTAAACAGAAGGTTTGTCGTATGCGTTCTGAAATGTTAGAGAAGATCAAGGCAGAGGTCATGAAACAGTTCGACGCAGGATTCTTGGTTGTCACTTCTTATCCACAGTGGGTTGCCAACGTCGTTCTGGTACCTAAGAAGGCCGGTAAGGTACGGATGTGTGTAGATTACAGAGATCTGAACAGGGCAAGCCCCAAGGATGACTTCCCACTTCCTCACATTGATGTTCTGGTCGACAACACCGTGCAACACAAAATTTTCTCCTTCATGGATGGTTTCTCTGGCTATAACCAGATCAAGATGGCTCCTGAAGACTTGGAGAAGACAACCTTCGTTACACAGTGGGGCACCTTCTGCTACAAGGTGATGCCTTTTGGATTGAAGAATGTTAGGGCAACTTATCAGTGCGCCATGATCGCTTTGTTCCATGATATGATTCACCATGAGATCGAAGTCTATGTTGATGACATGATAGCCAGGTCTCAGACTGAGGAAGAGCACCTGGACCATCTCCAAAAGTTGTTCGACAGGTTAAAGATGTATAAGTTGAGGTTGAATCCGAACAAGTGCACCTTCGGGGTAAAGTCTGGTAAACTTCTGGGTTTCATTGTCAACGACAAAGGCATCCAAGTAGATCCTGCAAAGGTAAAAGCTATACAAGAAATGTCAGCTCCCCGTATAGAGAAGGAAGTTAGGGGTTTCTTGGGACGCCTGAATTATATCGCCAGGTTCATTTCACATCTGACTACTACTTGTGAGCCAATCTTCAAGCTTCTGAAGAAAGATCAAGTGGTAAAGTGGAACGATGAATGCCAGACCGCTTTTGAAAGAATCAAGGAATGCCTTTAAGAACCACCAATTATGATGCCTCCAGTTCAAGGAAGACCTTTGATATTATACTTAACAGTGCTAGACAATTCAATGGGGTGTGTGTTGGGGCAGCATGACGAGTTTGGTCGAAAAGAGTATGCAATATACTACCTTAGCAAAAAGTTTACCGACTGTGAGACACGATATTCATTGCTCGAGAAAACTTGTTACGCTTTGGCATGGGCTGCTCACTGACTGAGACAGTATATGCTGACTCACACTACCTTGTTGATATCAAAGATGGATTCGATCAAGTACATTTTCGAGAAGCCCGCACTCTCCAGAAGGATAGCAAGGTGGAAAATGATCTTAACTGAGTACGACATACAATATACAACCCAAAAAGCAATAAAGGGGAGTGTATTGGCTGATCATTTGGCTCATCAGGCCGTGGATGACTACCAGTCCATGAATTTTGAGTTCTCGGATGAGAATATTATGTCGGTGACTGACTACGAAGAACCTATACCGGTTGAAGGACCTGAGGAGGGATCCTAATGGTCTATGTATTTTGATGGAGCCTCAAACACACTAGGTAACAGCATTGGCATTGTAATCATATCTCCTGAGGACTGTCATACTCCGTTCACTGCCCGATTATGTTTCAATTGCACCAACAACATGGCGGAGTATGAAGCGTGCATTATGGGCCTTCGAGCTGCTATTGACCTAAGGATCAAGTTCTTGAATGTATTCGGGGATTCCACTTTGGTGATAAGTCAGATCAAAGGCGAGTGGGATACGAAACACTTGAATCTCATTCCTTACAAAGAGTATGTACTGACATTGCTCCCACACTTTGAGGAGGTAACCTTCGAACATTTCCCACGAGAGGAGAACCAGTTAGCGGACGCGCTAGCTACCATGTCTTCTATGTTCAAGGTTAGGGTGGACAATGAAGCTCCCTAAATTACCACTGAGAGGTTGGATGAACCAGCACACTACTGTGAAATCGATACCGAAGAAGTGGCAGACAAACCCTGGTTTCACGAAGTCAAAAGGTATCTCGAGGCTCAAGAGTATTCCGAAGGGGCATATGTCAACGATAAGAAGTTTTTGAGAAGGTTCGCTGCAAAGTTCTTCTTCAGTAATGGAATCCTCTATAAACGTAACCATGACTCCACACTACTACGGTGTGTACACAAGAGTGAAGCAGAAAGGATCATGACAGATCTACATGAAGGCACCTTCGGAACCCATTCCAGTGGACACACCATGGCTAAGAAGATCCTACGGGTAGGATATTACTGGTCCACTATGGAAGCCGATTGTTATCAGCACTCTCGAACTTGTCATAAGTGCTAAACCTACGCTGATAAGGTGCATGTGCCTCTGGTCCCCTTAAACGTCTTGACAGATATGTGGCCCTTCGTAATGTGGGGCATCGACATGATTGGAGAAATCAGGCGCACCGCTTTCAATGGACATCGCTTCATCTTAGTAGCCATTGATTACTTCACGAAGTGGGTTGAGGCAGTTTCCTTTGCTACAGTAACCAAGAACATCGTGGCGCGGTTTATCCGACATAATCAGATCTGTCGATATGGTGTGCCAGAGAGAATTATTACTGACAATGGTACGAATCTCAACAACACAATAATCACTGAGCTCTGTAAACATTTCAAGATACAGCACCTTAAATTCTTCTCCCTACCGGCCAAAGATGAATGGCGTTGTTGAAGCAGCTAACAAGAACATCAAGAAGATTGTACAGAAGATGACGGTAACATACAAAGACTGGCATGAGATGTTACCATTTGCTCTTCATGGGTACCGTACCTCAGCGCGGACGTTGATAGAGGCAACACCCTACTCTCTGGTATATAGCATGGAGGCAGTCCTACCCATTGAAGTCCAGATACCTTCTCTCAGGATTATGAAGGACGCAGGTTTGAACAAAGACGACTGGATCCGAACCCGACTTGATCAGTTAAATCTAATCAATGAAAAGAGACTTACTGCTATCTGCCATGGTCAGGCGTACCAAAAGCGAATGATCAAGGCTTTTAACAATAAAGTCAGGTGTCAAGAATATCAAGTCGGGGATCTAGTGATCAAACGCATCATACTGCCGCAAGGCGGTCCTAGGGGCAAATGGACCCCCACGTATGAAGGGCCATTTGTGGTTGAGAACATTTTCTCGGGAGGAGCTATGATTCTAACCACCATAGATGGTGATGACCTTCCTCATCCTGTCAATGCAGACATAGTGAAAAGATACTACGCCTAATCAAAGACCCGCTAGGTTAACCGGCCTAGGCAAAAATAACGGCTTCCCGGCGAACCAAAAGGGTTCGGGCAAAAGTAAGGGATGAAAATGAAAAAAATGTGTACACCCGGCAAGTCGAAAACCCGAAAGGGAGGCTTGGGGAAAAAAAGGGTATCCCGGTGGACTGAAAACCCGAAAGGGCGGTCCAGGCAAAAGTTAGGGATATGAAGCGTATTACTATGTCTCATTGGATAATCTTGCAACCAGACTTCGGTATCGACTATCAAACTCGAACGGCACCAATCAATCTGATCAACTTTTGGCCAAGAAGCAAAGTGATGAGACGCTTGAAGATATAAAGGAAATAGCAGAGTTGGAACCCAATGGGGTTGTTGCACATAGCTGCTTTTCTTTTTCATAAATTTGTATAACTTCTATTTTTTTGGGCAGTGTTCTCTTACTAGAGTGTCAGCCTCCTTGTATAAAAATGCATATTATAGGCCGACTTCAAAAATCAATACAAAATTATTTTCACTTCGAGTTTGTTTTTGTTTTCTGTTTTGTTTTGCAAGAACATCCAATGACTTATTTTTGATATATGCATTTGAAAATGATTGCTGCTCATAAATACTTACATAAAAAACAAAAGACAATTACTCGTAATTCCAGAAACTGGGGCAAAAACAAGAAGTGCCAAACCTGACGGTTGCTCCTCCCAGCAGGTGTTAGGATAGAGTCAGCTTTGGAGCATAATCATCAATACATACACTCCCCACAGAGTAAAAGTATTCAAAAGCATTGATGCCCGCTTTCCTGAAACAGGACGTAACCTCCCCAGCCAGGGTCCTTCTGAAACCTGACAGCTATATCCCCCAGCCGATTCCCATATTCGCGGGCGAGTCAGTAAATTTCATCCCCCAAGCATAGTTTATTTCTCCAGATACAGAGGCTCAATCCCCAACAGAGTTCATCACTTCGGCTACAAAAATACATTTTCTAAGTTCATTCCCCGCAGAGTTTATTCTCAAGCAGCATCTCCTCCCGACAGAATATTTACAAATCTCCAGCAACTGTCAAGGATTTATTTTCTCAGACGTGAGCATACCCCGATAGCATTTCATGAACATACATCATGAAATACGCATACATATGATATACAACATAATCTCATTTATTTTGAGAACATCATCTCACCCTGCATTTCATGCATCGCATATAACTAACCCTGATATCTTTCCAGAAAAAGAGGATTAGCTTCAACAAATTCAGCAGTAATGCAAGTCACATCTGCAGACGACTAACGGAAAGTTAGTTCCCAAAAGCAAATGGGTCAACTAATCTACACTATCGCTTCGAAGTAACCCTACTACCCGGGTTCCTTCTCACAGCCCTACTATCCAGGCTTTCATTTCGAAGAAACCCTACGACCCAGGTTCCTTCTCACAACCCTACTATCCAGGATTTCATATCGAAGAAACCCTACGACCCAGGTTCCTTCTCACAGCCCTGCTATCCAGGCTTTCATATCGAAGAAATCCTACGACCCAGGTTCCTTCTCACAACCCTACTATCCAGGATTTCATATCGAAGAAACCCTATGACCCAGGTTCCTTCTAATAGCCCTACTATCCAGGCTTTCATTTCCAAGAAACCCTACGACCCAGGTTCCTTCTTACAACCCTGTTATCCAGGCTTTCATATCGAAGAAACCCTACGACCCAAGTTCCTTCTCACAGCCCTGCTATCCAGACTTTCATATCGAAGAAACACTATGACCCAGGTTCCTTCTCACAGCCCTACTATCCAGGCTTTCATAACGAAGAAACCCTACGACCCAGGTTCCTTCTCACAGCCCTAATATCCAAGCTTTCATTTCGAAGAAACCCTACGACCCAGGTTCCTTCTCATAGCCCTGCTATCCAGGATTTCATATCGAAGAAACCCTACGACCAAGGTTCCTTCTCACAGCCCTGCGATCTAGGGTTTCATATCAAAGAAACCCTACGACCCAGGTTCCTTCTCAAAACCCTACTATCCAAGCTTTCATATCAAAGAAACCCTACGACACAGGTTCCTTCTCACAGCCCTACTATCCAGGCTTTCATTTCGAAGAAACCCTACGACCCAGGTTCCTTCTCACAGCCCTACTATCTAGGCTTTCATATCGAAGAAACCCTACGACCCAGGTTCCTTCTCACAACCCTACTATCCAGGATTTCATTTCTAAGAAACCCTACGACCCAGGTTCCTTCTTGTAGCCCTACTATCCAGGCTTTCATTTCGAAGTAACCCTACGACCCAGGTTCCTTCTCACAGCCCTACTATCCAGGATTTCATTTCGAAGTAACCCTACGACCCAGGTTCCTTCTCACAGTCCTATTATCTAGGCTTTCATTTCGAAGAAACCCTACGACCCAGGTTCCTTATCACAGCTCTACTATCCAGGCTTTCATATCGAAGAAACCCTATGACCCAGGTTCCTTCTCACAGTGCTTCTATCCAGGATTTCATATCGAAGAAACCCTACGACCCAGGTTCCTTCTCACACCCCTAATATCCAGGCTTTCATATCGAAGAAACCCTACGACCCAGGTTCCTTCTCACAACCCTACTATCCAGGCTTTCATATCAAAGAAACCATACGACCCAGGTTTCTTCTTACAGCCCTACTATCTAGGCTTTCATATCGAAGAAACCCTACGACCCAGGTTCCTTCTCACATCCCTATTATCCAGGCTTTCATATCGAAGAAACCCTACGACCCAGGTTCCTTCTCACAGCCCTACTATCCAGGCTTTCATTTAGAGGAAACCCTACGACCCAGGTTCCTTCTCACGGCCCTACTATCCAGGCTTTCATATCAAAGAAACCCTACGACCCAGGTTCCTTCTCACAGCCCTACTATCCAGGCTTTCATATCAAAGAAACCCTACGACCCAGGTTCCTTCTCACAATCCTACTATCCAGGCTTTCATTTCGAAGAAACCCTACGACCCAGGTTCCTTCTCACAGCCCTACTATCCAGGCATTCATATCGAAGAACCCTACGACCCAGGTTCCTTCTCACAACCCTACTATCCAGGTTTTCATATCGAAGAAACCCTACGACCCAGATTCCTTCTCACAGCCCTACTATCTAGTCTTTCATTTCGAAGAAACCCTACGACCCAGGTTCCTTCTCACAACCCTACTATCCAAGCTTTCATTTCAAAGTAATCCTACGACCCAGGTTTCTTCTCACAACCCTACTATCCAGGCTTTCATTTCGGAATAACCCTACTATCCAGGTTCCTTTTCACAGCCCTACTATCTAGGCTTTCATTTCGAAGAAACCCTACGACCCAGGTTCCTTCTCACAGTCCTACTATTCGGACTTTCATATCGAAGTAACCCTACTATCCGGGTTCCTTCTCACAGTCCTACTATCCAGGATTTCACTTCGAAGTAACCCTAATATCCAGGTTCCTTCTCATAACCTTTCCATCCAGTTTTCTTTTCTCTTTCCCCAGAAGACAGTTTACAACACGGTAAAACCTGGACCTGACCAGTTTCGGTCAATTTCACCTTTCCCCAGTAAGTTGCGATGTAGCCTGTATACTGACCAGATATGCAATTGACCTCCGCTTACTCAAGCAGGAGTTAATTCCCCATTATAGTAACGTACAACTGAAGCTCCTAAAATTCTATTCTCCCAAGACAGATACCAACATTCCTCAGCAGATTCCTCCCCAAAAGTCAAATATGCTCAAAAGTGCATTTTTTTTACTAAATGGGCTTAGCATTTCCTGATTGCACCTCACTTGTAGCATGGTCCACGACACAAATGTTAACTCACATGTTATTTGCTTCATTATTTATGGTTTTTTTATATGCTTCACAAATAATTGGTAAATAATATCAAAGATATGTTTTGATAAGATTTTTGGACAGGATCTCAATCAAATTATATTGAGATATCAAGACCAAATTGAATCAAGCATGACTGGTACAAAAATGGAATAATTTGGCTCAATTTAGAAAGTTTGCATATGGCTAAAGAACCAAATGAAATATTCTCAAAACTTCAAGATTCTGTTTTGCAACCCAAATTCACTCAAGGGTATATAATGAACAAGAACAAAGCATAAAATAAGGTTTGGCGGTCGTGGAAATAGAGAACAAAACTCGATTTTTTTGTCAAAAAGTAAGGATCGAATTTCACTCCAAAGGACCTTTTAGAGCAATTTAAGGCCAGCAATCTCTTCCTGGGCGTGCACTGAAGCTATCCCAATCATTTGCAAGCCATAACACGTGCAGAAACCCAAGCTACAACTCTCACGGTTTTCTTTTTTTTTCAAATCGATTACTGAATTTCCTGCATCATTAGCATATTTAAGTGATATATTTGTGATCATTGACATGTTTGCAACCTGACTGGATGATTTAATTGAGTTTTTGACACCTATATATGCAACTGCCATTATTAGGGTTTTCATGTGCGTTTTAGGGGTTTATCACACAAGTTAAATAGGGCCAAGAGAAGAACACCGTGATGTTCACGAGATCAAGATGAATTGATCCATATAGTTGGAAGTAATTTATCATGTGTCTTGTGCATTTTGGAAATTTGCAGGGGCTATGGCTACGAACATGTGACTGTAGGTAAAGGCTCTTTATCTAAGGCGACGGACAGAGGAAAAAGATGGTGGCGTGGCAGTCAACCATTGAATTATTCAAACTAGCGCGCGTTTTTATTCTGAGTCACTAATCCACTTATTTTTTCTATATTATATTTTGTTTCCATTGTTTGTACAACAAAGCAGATTGGTCCAGTGGTGAAACGCGTTGGTGGGAAGCATAAGGACATGGGTTCGATCCCAGGTCCAAGCAATTTTCATTATTTTCTCAATTTCTATTCATAGATCTAGTGCACCAATCCCTCAAGCATCTATCATGCACCATTAACATTCAGCCATTGGATCATTATAGCATCAAATCCAACGCTTCCAGCCAGGAAAGACCATGGTGTGCTCTCAAGGCAGCGCTACATGGAATCAAACGTAAGCTTGGGCCATCAACCTTGGGCCCAAGAGCAATTTTAGAATCACACCCCCCTTGGGATGTTCAGCAAGTAGGCTCATTCTCTTTTTTCTTATTCTTTTTATTTATTTCTTAATTATTTTTCTTTTTAAAATAACCTCAGAAATATTTATTTTCTTTAAAATAACCTCAGAAATCATTTTTTCATAAAATATTTATTTTCTTTAATTAATTAATTTAATTAGAAATTAGGTTAATTCAATTTTTTTTGCAAATAAAACCAATTAGAAATTAGGGTTTAATTTGTATATAATTTAATTGTTTTCTTAAATAAAAATGCACTAAAAAATATGTTTCTCTCAATTAGGGTTTTTAGGTTATTTTTAACCGTCCTCGCATTTAATTTGCCGCGCGCATTTTAATTATTTTTTCATCATTTATGTAACTACCAATGGTTTGTAATAGCTTTAAAAATTATGATTTTTATTTACTGTTTAATCCCCGATTTTTGGTTATGTAATTAATCCCCCTCCCCAAAGCCTTGTAATAATAGCTAGGTTTATTTTCGGGCACTTTAAATTCCTGCAAATTTTTAACTGACTAGATGCATGGCTAATAGGATTGTATGGAAATATTGTTTGAAAATTAAAACGGTAGATCACCTAATGTGCAAAGACTAAATTAACTGAAAAAACTCACATGCACATATTCACTCCTAGGATTTGCCTCACTTCGGTTGCCTTCGATAAAATAGTCATTAAGCATAGGAGATTTTTGTGGTTGCCCTCCAGTTTAAAAGATCAAAATGACTCATTCGAATATTGCCTCGGAAATGTTGCCTCAGAAAGATCTTAGGACCTTAGGGTAATTACTAAAGTTTCCTACCCATTGCTTTGGTAATTGTACTTGTCCCTTTCGAACGTCGCTTACAAACTCCAACGACAGGGCTACCTACTCCTTAATAGTAGGATAGTGCTATCTAAAGGAAATGAGAGCAAATAACCTTTTTTCGAGTAGGTAGAATCTTAAGTACTTGCTCAACAAAATATTTCACACAAACACTTTTCAAAACAACTTCGTCACATCCTTGAGGACTGATACAAGGGTTATCACGAAGCAAACCTTTTTTCAAAATAAGCACACACACAGGCAATTTCAAAATGAGCAAGTACCTAAGAGCCCATGCAAAACCATGGATAGAAAGGGTGTTAACACCTTCCCTTTCTATAATCTACCCCCCGTACTCAAAAATATTTTTGAAAAAGGTTTTTTCTGTTCTTTTTCCTTTTCCTAATTGGATAAAATAAAAGTCGGTGACGACTCTTGCTTACCGCGACATTTTGCGAACAAAAAACGAAAAATGCAAACCAGTATTAACAGTCGGTTCTGCCACCGTATCACAGGCAAAAAAGGGTATCCTGGTGGACTAAAAACCTAAAAGGGTAGTCCAGGAAAAATTTAGGGATTAAAGTGTACGACTATGTCCCGTTGGATCACTTACAACAAGCTTTATTACCAACGTCAAGTTCAAATGGTACAGATCAGTTCAGTCAACTTCTTCCGACAGCAAGGGATAAGATGCTTGAAGACATAGGGGGCAATAGAAGAATTGAAACTCGACGAGATTATTTCCACATAGCTATATGTTTTGTTTTGACTTTGTACTCTTTTCATTTCACGACGATTTCCTCTTACTAGGATTTTTGTCTCTTTGTACAAAACCGCTTGCTTATGGGCAAACGGTCAATAGAAATACAAATTTCAAAATTCAAACTTTTGATTTACCTTTTTATGTTTTGTTTACAAAAACGTCCAATGAAGAAATTGAATGAACATATGCATATGAATACGGTTACTGTTAATAAGTATATGCATAAAAACAGGAATAAGTATTTGCTCCAGACTCTAGGAGTTGGGATAATGTTCAAGTCGTCCACATATTTCCATAGAAAAATCCTCACAAGATTATCCCCGCAGAAAAACTTCCATGGGATTATCCTTACAAAATAGTCTTAACAAGCTCATCTTCAACGAAGATATGTTTCACCAGCAGATCCCCCTAGCGGATAAGGGAATATGATCTTTTCCCCGACAATATCGCCAACCTACAAAGTCCCAATCTCCATCAGAGACCATGGCATCAGTACAGTTAATGGAAATTCTCTTCCCCGGTTGAGTCTATTTCTCCAACACTGTAAAATCCCCTGCAGAATTCCCTTTCTCCAGTAAGGCTCATATTCTCCTGCAAAGCTCATGTCCCTATCAAGGGTATTTCCTCAATAGAGTACTCCTCCATGAAATTTTAGGATTTATTTCCCAAGCAGGGTTTATTTCCCTAAGCAGGGTTTATTTCCCCAGCGGAGTTCAGTCTCCCCAGCTTGGGTTTATTTCTCTAACTACTACACATCACCGAAAAATTTCTCTCTCCGGTAAGGGGAGTCCAAACCACTAACCCCATAAAGTTACTACAGAAGGCCTGGATATTGTTTAACCTTATCCTCTCCAAACGAGTCGACATCCATATCAGAAACTCGGTCAGACAGCACTTTGAGAGGTTATTCATCTCTTTTATCCCCAGTCAGAGTATATAAGAATTAAATTCTCCCGTAGAGCAATGAACGACCAATGTTCTTGAACCCTTATCTCCAAACATAAATCAACATTCCCCAGTGGAGTTTCCTCAAACAAAAAGCAGGAATCCCTATCAAGATTGAAGATACACATATTCTTCATCCCCAACAACAGTCAGGGATTTACTTTCCTAGTCAAAGATGTCACATGAAATTACTAATACACATCAATGACATCTCACATTCATACATCATATACAAACATCATAGCATATGCATACGAAATTCATATAGCACACTCTCATTTATTTTTGAGAATATCATTACGCGGTGTATTTCATATATTATGACATTGCATACAGATAACTCTTTATTTTTTCAGGTAAAAATCTACAAGCATATTCCTCAAAGACTACATCTGACAAATAGTTACTTAAGCATTTTCCCCATAAGGTCATGTTAAAAGAGCACCTCTCCTAGATGAAGTCGGGCGTAAACATCTTCTAGTTTAGATTAAAAATCAAGCGTAGATTTATTTCTAATGTTATTTTTGAAAAAAGTCAGGCATAGACTCTTTCCGGTACCTTTTCTAGTTGAAGTCGGGCGTATACATCTTCTAGTTTGGATGAAATCGGGCGTAGATTTCTTTCTGATGCTCTTTTTTGGAAAAGTCAGGCGTAGACTATTTCCGATACCTTTTCTAGTTGAAGTCAGGCTTAGACATCTTCTAGTTCGGATGAAATCAGGTGTAGATTTATTTTTGATGCTCTTTTTGGAAAAGTCAGACGTAGACTCTTTCTGATACCTTTTCTAGTTGAAGTCTGGTGTAGACATCTTCTAGTTCGGATGAAATCATGCGTAGATTTCTTTCTGATGCTCTTTTTGGAAAAGTAAGACGTAGACTCTTTCCGGTACCTTTTCTAGTTGAAGTCAGGCATAGGCAGCTTCTAGTTCAGATGAAATCAGGCATAGATTTCTTTTTTATGCTCTTTTTGGAAAAAGTCAGACGTAGACTCTTTATGGTACCTCTCCTAGTTGAAGTCGGGCGTAGACATCTTCTAGTTCGGATGAAATGAGGCACAGATTTATTTCTGATGCTCTTTTTGGGAAAGTCAGGCGTAGACTCTTTCTGGTACCTCTCCTAGTTGAAGTCGGGCGTAGATATCTTTTGGTTCAGATAAAATCGAGCATAGATTTATTCTGATTATTCTTTGGACAAAGTCAAGCTTAGACTCGTTCTAAATACATCTTCTAAGATAAAGTCGGGCGTAGACTTAGTCTGATTTTCTTATCAACAAGTATCCTGGATGGCATCTATAAGCCCATCTCTGATGACTCTCCGCCACCTCTCCAAATGGCATCTTTAAGCCCATTCCCGGTATAATCAATCAACAGTGATACTTGGTGCACGAGCGAGTGCAAATTTCTGGGCACTTAAGTGTTCAATCATCTTTTACCTTCAAGTCACGAGTGGCGGACATGCCAATCAAACTCTTCAGATTTAAGAAGATTGAATAGGGGCAGTTGTTGTACCCTAAAATTTGCCTTCCTGTTTTCTTCAAGACATTCTTCTAGGCTTCTCAAATGCTCAAAGATGCTCAAGAGTTGATCAGACAAATTCTCCTCCTAAGCAATGAGCCCATAATTAAGGTTTTGTGTTTCTCAAGGAAGATTGGATTTCAAAGGTCTCAAATGTTTTTTATGGTTCTCCATATGTCTTCAAGGATGCTCATATCAAGTTTCAAGTCTTGCATCGCAAGTTTGCTCTATCAATAGCTCAGATGATTCAAAATGAATTGTATTGGGTTAAAAAGTCATATATGGTCAACATACAGTCAAACTTCAAGATTTTTGGTCAACACCAACATTTTGAAGTTAAATTCATCATTTTATCAATGGTTGATCATGATTCCTCAAGGAAAGCCCTCAAATCATCAAAAGTCAAAAGTTCCCAAATTAGAGTTTCCTTAAGAGAAGTCAACTGAACTTTGACCAAGCATAACTTTCACATGCTTCGTCAACTTTTCCCCAACCAAATCCCATTTTGAAGGAAATTAAATTCTCTACAACTTTGTATTTGTATACTCAAGTCCAAAAAAATGCTTCATTTGAGAGATATGAGCCCGTACATTATAGGTCATTTCAAAAGTCAACAAAAAGACACTTTTTATCAACGCAACTTACATCAAGATAAATTCTCCAAACGCAAAAATGATTAAAATAGAAATTGAAGAGGACATATTGGGATTTCCGAAAAATTCAATATCACCTTCAAAATATGAAAATTAAGAGACTTATGACCATTGCAAGTTGGGAAATTTTGGTAGAATGCATAAATTCCAAATTAAGCAAACTTGTGATTTTGAGCTAATGGGCCTAACTTTTGATGTTAAAATATGTTCACAATGTGTTAGAGGACCTCTAAATCCATGCACATATTTTTTATGATTTTTATTTCTTTTATTTGAATTTTTATTCATTTAAATGCAAGTAAATCAAATAAAATATAAAATCATTAGGCCAAGGCGCATGGGCTTTTGATTTCAATCACATGGAAGCCCAAGAACACATGATAAACATGCCTAAACCGTGTGAGTATAAAATGGCAAGAAATATCTCAAAAAGGAAGCTTGAAAACATGTTTGATTCTTGTCTAAATGTTGGTCATAATTACATGATTTTGTACCATTCTTGTCACCCTCTATATAAGCACAAGAGATCGGATGCAAGACACACAAATTGCTTGCCTCAAAATTGTCAAAAACATCCAAATTTTTGCAAGAAACCCTAAAGCTCCAAAACTCTCTTTGCAAGCCTCCTCACTGCGAAATATCCATTCATTCCACTTCCAGGAATATTGAAGGGTAAGGCTGGGTTGGTTACCATGATCCTAAGGGCTTGAATCAGCATACTTGCACTATCGTGTTTTTCATTATTTTTTTGATTTTTTGAATTCTTGTTTTCATTATGATTTAGCATGCACTAATGTTACTGACAGGTTCCTGAGTTATTTTTAAACAGGTTTGGATTGGTATTGGGATCCCATGCAGTTAGAGTTGTGAGATACCATAGCTTCCTCTGATCAGTTTCATTTGATTCGAAACTCATGATACAAGGACCTATAGAAAAAACTAAGTCCATAATCAGATTCGCGAGGGTCGAATTAGGGGTTCTAGGATGTTTTTTATCACTAATGCATTGATTTCGCAGGTTTTGTAGGTTACAAGCTGTCGGAGAAAACGATCGGAGCTAGGGCTTCGGCGCCTCTCTGGCCAATAGAATCATGTTGTATATTTATTGTTATGGTGTGACTTATATGAAACGATGTAAAGACCGCCCCAGGGGTAGAAGCGAGCATTATAAGGTGTTAGTATACCAGGGCACGGGTTCGATCCATGTCCCTGGTATTTTGACATTTTATTTTCATGATTTCTTGTTTGCAGATCCAATGCCTGCCAGCCCGGTGCACTCACCCTTCGCTCTCAACCCCTCACCATCATATCTTTACACTACCAGATCCAGCACCCCAGATTTGCATGTGCACCGCAAGTCCCTTGTAGCCAGCCCGCTGGATTATCACAGGCGCATGGGCTCCTGGTTTGGGCCTAGTGATTTCTATTTCTCACCCCCCCCCCCCCCCCCGGATTTACTTCTGCAGGCCCATCATTTTTTTATTTTGTTTCAATTTCTTTTTTTTGTTTATTTAATATAATTAAATTTTTTTTCTAAATTAATTAAAATCAAATTAACTTGACTTTTTTTAAATTAAATTAATTAAGTTAACCTTTTTTTTCAAAAAAATCAAGTTCTTTTTCTAAACTAAAATCAATTAGGTTAGGTTAGTCATCAAAAAAAAATTATCACAAAAAGAAAACATTTCTCTGTTTCTCTTTAATTTTACAATCTACGTGCATTCCTTTACTTTCGCATTAGTTTTTTACAATAATGTTTTTTTGCTAAAGGTTGTAATAGTTAATTAGGTTATTTTTACCGCTTTCTTTATTTTCCCCAAATTTTGTGGTTTGTACCCCTTTCCCTAAAGCCTTGTAATAGTTTAGATTTCTTTTCCGCATTTTACCGCTTTCCTTATAACAGCTAGATGTATGTTAATAGGGTTTGTATGGAAAGATATAAAAATAAATGCTAGATAACACTAATATGCAAGATAAATGAACTGAACTAAAACACTATTCACACACGCACCTCTAGGGTGACTTCACTTGTTGCCTTCGAAAAACAGTCATGTCCCTCGAACGTGGGACGCTTTAGAAAAGACCCTCGGTTAAAAAGATCTTAGTTCCTCGTTGACCCTTACGATGCTACCTTCGGTAAACGATCTTAGTCATTTACGACAAGTTGCTAAAGCGCCCTACGAGTTGCCTTTATGACTGTACAACGACCTGCGTATGTCCCTTAACACATCCAACAATAGGGCTTCCTACTAACTAATAGTAGGATATCACTATCTAAGGAGGAGGAAAATAAAGCGAAAGACTTTTGAGTAGGTAGATAGCTCGTAATCGCTTGCTCACAAAAACAAAGCATATTTTTCACAAACACTTTTCTGAAATATTTTCAAAATAAACACTTTGTATGTGTTCTTAACGATACGAGAATCATTACAAAGTTTGCCAAACTTAGGCATTTTCAAATATATTTCAAACAGACACATACACAAATCATTTTTAAAAGTGAGCTAGAGATTAAGAGCCCGTAGATAACTACGGATGAAAAGGGTGCTAACATCTTCCCTTTTCATAACCTACCCCCCGAACTCAGAAAAATTCTCGAAGGTCTTTCCTATTCTTTTCACCCTTTCCTTTATTGGATAAAACAAAAGTCGGTGGCAACTCTTGCTATCCGTAACATTTGCAATAAAATGCAAAAGCCAAAAGTCAATTCTCCCATCGTATTACAGACACCTTCATCCATTAGCTGTTAGATAGTCGTCTTTAAACTAGCACACTCTTCAGGTTTAGAGGAACATAGTAAGAAAAAATAATGGAGTTCTTGCATCACCTCGTGCTTCAACAAATGTTCACTAACAGTCCCCAGCGACATCTTGATCTCGTCAACCATGGTTACAAGAATATGTTCACTACTTTCTTCAATAGCATTGACCGCTTCCCCTGGGTGAGAAGGCATGGGATTATTCTGAATATTGGTACCAACGGGGTTGAAATTTATGGTCTTTGCATCGAGGAGGTATTGAACCTTACATTTAAATGCTCTACAATTATCAATCGTCTAGCTTGGGGCTCCAGAATTAAATTCACAATGAGCATTAATATCATACCCCCTAGGGAGATTATTTGGTAGTGGACTGAGTTCACGTAGTTGAACCAACTGATTGGCAAGAAATTGAGGGAGAAGCTGAGCATAGGACATAGGAATGGGATCAAATCTCCTCTTGGGCCCTATTTGTTTCTATTGAACTCTTGGACCTTGAGGTTGTTGATTTTGTGGTTGATAATTCAGAGGTGGTGCAAATTATTATTGTGGAAGATACTGTGGTTGAGGAGCGAAAGGTCGTTGGGCCATCCAGGGTGCTGGAGTTGTAGTAGCACACACTTGAGGAACATATTGATTAGGAACAGCAGCAGGTGTTGGGAAATAAGGAAATCAAACTTGAGGATATGCAGGAGATTTTCCTTGGTTGATGGTGACATCACTAGTCTCACCCTTTTTCTTCTTGATGAAACCATAAAATGGCTTCCTATCAATACTAGTATTGTTGTTGGTATTGTTAAGGGTACCTTGGATTGTTCTAGCCTTAATATAAGTTTCAACATGTTCTCCAATAATGACCATATCAGAGAAAGAAGTAGAGGTGTTGTTGAGCATGTGTTGGATATAAGGACCTCGTAGAGTACCCATGAACAAATCAATCAGTTCACGATCCAATAGAGGAGGTTGGACCCTTGAACCTTGTTCACGCCACCTTTAGGCATACTCTATAAAAGACTCTTCAGATTTCTGTGTCATCCCTTGAAGTTGAGTGTGGCTAGGAGCCATGGAAGTATTATAATGATAATGTTTCTAAAAGGCGTCAGCAAGCTCTCCCCAAGTACTGACATGAGTTCTTTCTAATTGCATATTGTTGTACCCCAAAATTTTCCCTCCCATATTCTTCAAAGATTTGCCAAGTCAAGCTTCAAAGTTCCCCAAGGGTTGCACAGTGTAAGAGCCTCCTGAACAGTCAAAATTAGGGTTTTTGTTCTGATCAAGAAAATGAAGTTTCCAAGGGCCCAATCAAGTCCCACATGTCTATAAATATGGTCAAGCATCCTCATACCAAGTTTCAAGACTTTCAGCATAAAATTGCACAGTCAAAAACCCTAATTGCACTATGTTGTACCCCAAAATTTGCCCTCCCATATTCTTCAAAGATTTGCCAAGTCAAAGCTTTAAAATCTCCCCAAGGGTTGCACAGTCAAAGATCTCCTATACAGTCAAGATTAGGGTTTTTGTTCTGATCAAGAAAATGAAGTGTCCAAAGGTCCAATCAAGTCTCACATGCCTACAAATATGGTCAAGCATCCTCATACCAAGTTTCAAGACATTCAGCACAAAATTGCACAGTCAAAAACCCTAATTGCACTACAGTCAACTGTAGGGGCAAAATGGTCATTTGACAGTCAAAAGTTCAAATTTTTGGTCAACATCTCATTTTGAAGCCACAAACATCATTTGATCAATGCTTGATCATGATTCTCAAAGTTTGGCTCAAAAATCATCAAGATGCAAAAGTTTCCTTATTTGGACAGCTGAAAAAGTCAACTGAAATTGACCAGGGCATAACTTTCACATGGATTATCAGAAAAATTCCATCCAAAGCTAATTTTGAAGAGAAAGACATTTCCTACAACTCATCTTCATACTTCAAGTCCAAGAAATGCTCTCACAAAAAGTTATCAATTTCAACATTATAGGTCATTTTCAAAAGTCAACAAAAAGGGACTTTAAGTCAAAGACCATAACTTGAGATTGGTAAATCAAAATGACATGGGACCAAAGACATTGGTTAGAGGACTCAAAGACCTTTCCAAAATGTCCACGAACATGAGAAAAGCTTAAATATTGAGCAAGTTATGCCTTGTGGAAGTTGGGAAATTTTTGGATATTTTGAAAAGTCAACATTGATTCAAATGACCTAAAATTGCTAATGGGCCCATTTTTATTCCACAATTCATCATTCCAAGCATGTGCACGACCACTTGGCCCAAAAGGAAGTCTTTATTCATTTTTTATTTATTTATTTGAATTTTTATTTATATTAATTCACTTAAATCAATTAAATATGTGAAAAATACTTAACTTAACCTAACAAATCTTTTTGTACATGTTTTAGTCTCAATAATTCGTGCATATGCAAATAAGGAAAGATTTGGAGAGATTGGAGCTGATTTGAACCAAAAACACATGGAAAAAGATATGGAAATCATGGTGGAAAAATCAAATCTTCAAATTCATGAATACAAGAGATTCTGATCAAATGTGTTAACCTAATGGACTCAGTACATAAGCCTAAAGTAAACCCTAATGTTCATACACGCCCAGCTGCTCAACAAAGCCATAACCAAACTTGAAATTTTTCTCAAAAAAGTCAATTCTGAAAACTCTCTTCTAGGGCGATTCAAGGCAGAATTTCTATTCCAATAGCTTCCTTGGAGATTACTGAACATATTCCAATCAAAGACAACCATCAAAACTCAAGGAATTGGGAACACGAATGCAAACTGTACCAAGAAAAATTCATAATCGTGCATCATGATTTACGCATCCTTTGTGATTTTTAATACTTGATTCATGTTCATTATGAAGTTCTGAAGCTAACCAATACATTTAATTGTCTTTTTATGTGCTACACGCGATTATGCCATGTTTGAGTTTTAGGGTTTGCAGAGTTTTAAATTGGGGATTTTGAAACGAGGAAAAATTGGAACCCTTGGCCACCACCATTAGAATCATCATGGCTAGACGAAGAAGATACCATGCTCGCGCCTAATTTATGGACCTCCTAGGCCTAATCGCTATTTTCTAGTAGCATGCCTAAGAGAACACATAAGAAACCGTTGCCTAATGTTTTTATATTTCATGGATGATGAAGAAGATGAGTCCGTGGCAGGACATGATAGGTTGATTTGAAATTCGCGCGCTTTAACCCATTAACATTCTTGCTTTTATTTATTATATTTGTTTGTTATTATATGTTGAACGTGCAAGTGTTGGTTCAGTGGCAAACGCGTTGGTGGGAAAGGTACATGACCTGGGTTCGAGCCCCAGGTCTTCCATGTTCCCATATTATTTTTCAATAACAATTCACATGCGCTTCAAGGCTGCAGACGCACCATACACCTTCTCCACCAAGCCATCCACGCGTCCATCAGGATCAGATCAAAGGCTATGAATTGAGAGACACGGTGAGTCCCAGTCAATGCTTCAACATGCTACCTGGAAAAAGTCAAACAGGCCAAGGTTGTTGGGCCAGAATTTCCATAATCATACCTCCATTTTGGGGACTACCACCCCCTAGGTTTGCCATATCTTTTCTTTATTTAATTTAATTATATTTCTTTTAATAATTGTTTTGTCCAAATTAATTAAATATTTTCACAAAATACAAAAACATCCTAAAAAATCAGAAAAAAGAATTAAATAATAAATATTTTTGTTTTAATATTTTCATGAATAAATTTGCATGTAATTAAATTTAGTTTTAAATTAGGTTAATTTTAATTCTTTTGATAAAAACCTAAAAAATGTAGAACTAGGGTTTAATTAATAATTTTTCACCCTTTTTATTTTTCTTTCAAATAATTAAATATTTATTTTATTTATTTTTATAATCAAATTTGCATGTAAAAATTAGGTTTAATTTAGGTTAAAAACTTCAATATTTTCTTAACAAGTTAAAATAAAATAGAATTAGGGTTAGCGTTTAATTGCAATTAATTTTTTCTATTAAGTCCTAAAAAACATAAAATACCGAAAAAAACAAATTCTTGCTTTCTTTTTAATTTTAATTAATTAGTTCATCGTTAATTCAATTTTTGCAAAAGGGTCCAACGCCCTCGTTTCGTTCTTAAATCTCTCATTAATTCGCGTGTTTATTTTATTTCATTATAATACTTATGTATCTCTCCCGAAGCCATGTAAATTACTTCTCGCACTTTTAATTACTCTATTTATTTTTGCTGTCAAATCGGGTCCTGGTTAATTTTGGCGATGTGGACCCGCGCCTTTTGTAATAGTTTAGAATTTACTTTTTCCGCAATATTTTTAACTGCTAACAAAGCATGAAAGAATGTATGGACAAAATAAAAACAAGCGTAGAACACCAATAACATGACAAGATAAATACAAATGAAAACGACACACAATTCGCACACACCACCCCTAGGGTACGCCTCACTGTTGCCTTGCCTTCGAAAGGTGATCGTCGAGTAGAGGATGTCTTAGTAAGTCCTCATGATCCGGGAACCTGGCATGAGGGTAGCTTCTAAGGTGTCTTCCCATTGCTCTGGTGATCACCATGTCCCGAACCTTCGAATTGACCCGAACACCTCCAACGGTGGTGCTACCTACCTCTCAATGGTGGGATGGCACTACTTTAAAGGACATTTACACAGACGAATTCCTTAGGGTAGGTGGATGACTCGTAGATACTTGCTCTAATTTCAAAACAAATCAAAAACTCTTTTCACACCGACACCTTTTCAAAAAGCTTTCGAAAGCAATTTTTCAAACACTCTTGAGGACCGATACAAGAGTCGAACTGGAATTTTCAAAGAAACTTTTTTAAAACCCACAATTGAAAAGCAAACAAATTTTGAAAACACAAGTGAGCAAGTATCTAAGAGCCCATGGATAACCATGGATAGAAAGGGTGCTAACACCTTCCCTTTCTATAACCTACCTCCCGAACCGAGAGCAATCTCTATAAGGAATTTTTCTGTGCTTTTGTCCTTTCCATTTGGAGAAAATAAAAGACGGTGGCGACTCTTGCTTCCGCGACATTTCGAGAACCAGCGTTAAACAGTCAGTTCCAGATCCACCGATCACAGAACTGGCGACTCTGCTGGGGAATGAAACTTAAAGTGAGGTGTACCTTAGGGTAGTTCATAACTGTGTTTTCAATTGTATTGACTTGCTTGCTTTATTATTGTGGGATTGTCTTGGGAGTTCTATAGATCCTAACCCGGATCTGGGGGATACCTTTTTAGAAAGTAGCAACAAGGCTGTGAGGGAACTGTGCGGGGTATACCGACATGGTTGAAACAGTCTGCTACGTTGATGTGGCACTTTGGTGTGTACCGGTAACCCTTGAGTTCAGTCAAGGAGAGTACGGGGCCTCCGCGTGGTGTCATGAAGCATCAACAGACCTTAGGAACCTTAATTGAACTATCTTGGCCTCTTTAGGGTAGTGAGATAACTGACTTTGGTGCAGTCCGAGGTTGGTTGATACTCGATACTACACTCAATTGAGGGTTGCTTTCCTGGAATATTTCGGTCGCCAGTTCAGTGGCTAAATCAAAACGATGAACAATGAAAGCAATCCCGTGATATTGGGATCCTTAGAACCCGGTTACTTTGATTAGGACAGGTTGAACCCACCAACTTCAAGAGGGTACTACCCAGACCCCATGCTGGCCTTAAACCTTAAGGGCTTGTCTTGTGTGCCTTGTGTGCCTTACATGTTTGTCTTTGTAAATATCTGTGGTATGTTTAATCATAGCATCATGACATCATCCAGCATCATATGCATTGACTAACCATTTCAGGGGTTCGAATCTTCATCTTTGTTCTTGTTTTGTAGGACATGGAAATTGTTCGTAGAAAGACAATTCAAATCAATCTTGTAAGGATCCCTCCTCAGCTTAAGGAGCTTATATCCAGGATTCCCGAGAACTCTTCATTCAGTGAAAGACATGGAAGCCTCATCAGCTTGGTCAACACCAACTTTGAGGAAGATATGATCAAGGTCCTGTTCCAATTCTTTGACCCTCTGCATCACTGTTTCACCTTCTTGGACTATCAGTTGGTACCTACATTGGAGGAGTTCTCCCGGCTCCTGAAGATCCCTATCCTTGATCAGCTACCCTTCAACGGTACAGAAAAGGAACCTAAGCTTGAAGAGATTGCTAAAGCCTTGCACCTACAGTCATCTGACCTCAAGGGACATTGGGAAGTTAGAAGTGGTATCAAAGGGTTCTTAGCCAGGTTTCTGTTTGAAAAGGCCCATGAATGTTGGAACTCCCTTGACTTGCAAGCTTTTGAAGAGGTTGTGGCCCTCCTTGTCTATGGTTTGGTGTTGTTCCCTAATCCAGATCAGCTTATTGATATCAGTGCTGTTCAGATCTTTATGTCCAGGAATCCTATACCTACGTTGCTGGGGGACATCCTTCACTCATGTTACACTCGAACCATGAGAAAAAGAGGTGTCCTTATGTGTTTCACTCCTCTCCTGGGAAGGTGGTTTATTTTGCACCTTCCACAATCAGTTTTGAAGAATGAGCGGGGTTTGAGGTGGTCACAACGGTTGATGACTCTCACACATGCAGATATACATTGGTGCCCTAGGTCCAGAGAAGATGTCACTATCATTGATCGTTCCGGGGAGTACCCAAATGTTCCTTTACTTGGAATCAGAGGAGGTATTACTTACAGCCCATGCCTGGCTTGGAGACAGTTTGGTTATGCTCGGAGGGATGGTCCTCATGACATGTTAATTCCTGACATAGTTTTTGACTTCAACAACGATACTCAAGGACTTCGCCAGAGATTTATCAGAGCTTGGAGGATGCCCAGTAGGATAGACAGCAAGACACAGGGGCACAGGAATTCCATCCCGTTGGAACCTTATCTCAAGTGGGTACGCGCTCGCTCCCAGAAGTTGGTAATGCCTTATCCTCATATGCTCCCAGTAATCAAAGAACCAGTCTTGGAAGGAGAAGTGTCTTATACTATTCAGCACCCTGATATGCCCACATCCTGGGAAGAGATGCAGAAGAGTTGGATCCAGCTTAAGGAAGAACGGAATTCTCTTGAGACTAGTCTACATGCCAGTGAAAAGAAGGTCTTGGAGCTCACCCGCCTGTTGCATGAGGAGAGGAATCTCAACACTTACATAGCTCCAAAGAGGATGCGCAGCATATTTTGGGATTGATTTGTTTTTTGTATTATTTTGCCCATGAGGCTTTGATGTATTAAACAATGATTTCTTTAATGATAACGTGTGTTCCTTTTTGTCTACAACAAAGTTGAAATTTCGAACCCTTGAATGCATTGCATAAACACATCTCATTCATCATATGCATAGCAGGTTTTTCCTCTTTTCAGGTTGCTTACAGTTCTTCGCTGTTTATTTCAGCATCATGAATCCCGACTCTGCATCAACTGAGACATCAATCAAGGCTCTTCAGGTGCAGAATGCGCAGTTTCAGGAATTAATCAAGGGTCTGGCTCAAGGCCAAGAAGAACTGAAGGCTATGCTCCTGAAGAAGGAGAAGAAGAAGAAGAGAAGAACTGTTCTGTTCAACTCAGGCCGAAGGTTTGATAATACTCTGCAGCAGGAAGAGGCTGGTTCTTCTGTTGGCAAGAGTAGTCCTCAGGCAGAAGCACGGGTTCCTAGTCCGGTAGTCTCCGACAACGAGACTGATTTCGATGAAGAGCAGTACCCTCCTGCAGAAGACAGATACAAGCAACTGGAGGATAGGTTGAAAGCTATGGAGGTTCAACAGGTACCTGGGCTGGATTTCGGAGATCTGGGTTTGTCAACTGGTGTGATCATCCCTCACAAGTTCAAAGCACCATCCTTCTCTAAGTATGACGGGGCGTCTTGTCCCAAGCTGCATTTAAGGTCCTATGTTCGGAAAATTCAACCGTACTCTGCGGATAAGAACTTGTGGATCCACTTCTTCCAGGAGAGTCTTTCAGGGACTCATCTCGAATGGTTCTATCAGCTGGATGGGACCAAGGTTCGTAACTGGGAGGAGTTGGCTACTGCTTTCTATAAGCAGTATCAATATAATGCCGACCTTGCCCCTACACGTACCCAGCTCCAGGGTATGTCGTTAGGTGCAAGCGAAGGTTTTAAAGAGTACGCTCAGAAGTGGAGAGACCTGGCTGGTAGGGTGCAGCCACCATTGACTGATCGGGAGTTGGTAGACATGTTCTTGGGGACCCTATCTGGGCCGTTTTTCAACCACCTTATCGGGAATACGTCTGCAGGGTTCACTGATTTGATTCTGACTGGAGAAAGAATTGAAGCTGGGTTAAAGTCTGGGAAGATTCTGAAGGGTGCATCATCTAGTTCTGAAAAGAAACCCTTCAAGAAGGAGGCTAGTGTCGTGTATGGTTCTAAGAGATCAGAGAGACCTGAGCGCCGCCAATCTGTCAGTGCGGTAATGATTGCTAAGCCTGCTGCCGCTCCTCAGCCGACCAATCCTCAAAGGGCTGAAAGACCCCGGAGGGAGTTTACCCGCTTAAGCATGACCCTATCGCAGATCCTGCCACAATTGCTATCCACCAATTTGGTGACTGTCAGGGAGGCTCCGAAGTTCCCCAATACTGCATCTCCTAAGTACAACCCGAATGCTCGTTGTGCTTACCATTCAGATAGTCCGGGGCACTCTACCGATGACTGTTGGACGTTAAAGAATAAGGTGCAAGACCTTATCGACGCGAAGGAGATACAGTTCGAAGCGCCTGAGAGGCCGAATGTAGTTACTGCTCCTATGCCTCAACATGGGGTAAATGCTGTTGACGAAGACGTTTATGCTGTTTCTGTGGATGATCTAGCCACTCCTCTGAAGATTGTCAAGAAGAACCTACTGCAGGCCGGTTTATTTCCGGGTTGCAGTGAGGGTTGCCTGTTCTGTGCTGTGTCCCTATCTGGTTGTCCCTTGCTGAAGTTAGGCATACAAAGCCTAATGGATAGCAAGGAAATTCTGTTTAAGAAGTCTGCTGTTCGGTTGGTTCCGGTGGAAGAAGTTTCTGTGGTGACTATCTTCAATAATCCAATCCCGGCTCTCCCGAAGAAGCCCGTTCAAATCATGACCGTTGCACCTGTTGTTATCACTGTTCCGGGGCCCCTGCCCTATGTATCTGATAAAGCTGTCCCCTGGCATTATGGGGCAGATGTGTATGTGAAGGGGATTAAACAAGAGTTCAACGCTGGTGCCAGCATCTGTGATATCACTGGCCCAGCCAAGGTTACCCGCAGTGGCAGGCTCTTCTCGCCTGACATTGCACCGCCTGCTGCCCGAAGACCACTTCTCATAACCCCTACAAGTGTACCTGTTCCTGCTGCTGATCCAATTGTTTCTCCTGCTGCCGAGTCATCCAATGCTCGGGGCAAAGGAGTTGAAGTTGAGCCTACCCAGATGGAGGCACCTGTACCGATAACTGCTGAGGCCTCCCAACAAGAGATGGAGGAGATTCTAAAGATTATAAAGAAGAGCGATTTTAATGTTGTGGAACAGCTGGGGCACACGCCCTCCAAGATCTCCATGCTCTCTTTATTGTTGTGCTCCGAGGCCCATGCCAAGGCCTTAATCTCATTCCTCAAAACGGCCCATGTGCCACATGAAACCTCTGCAGTCCAGTTCACTGATTGCGTAGCAAATTTGACGGCAGACAATGGCTTGGGTTTCTCAGATGCTGACTTGACCGCAAAGGGAAGAGACCATAATGATGCTCTGCATGTCTCTATCGAATGCAGAGGCACTACCTTGGCACATGTGTTGGTGGATACTGGTTCGTCCTTGAATGTGCTACCGAAGAAGGCTTTAGATCGTTTGGACTGTGAAGGCTTGGAATTAAAACCCAGCAATATCATCGTTAGGGCCTTTGATGGTTCAAAGAGGATGGTTCATGGAGAGGTTGACATTCCGATTCGTGTGGGCTCTCAGGTGTTCGACTCTACATTTTATGTGATGGATATCCGTCCATCTTACTCTTGTCTATTGGGTCAACCTTGGATACATAAGGCTGGGGCAGTGACCTCTACCTTGCACCAGAAGCTGAAGTACCCCGTCAGAGGGAAGATCGTCACTGTGCAGGGAGAGGAGGAATATATTGTGAGCCACCTGAACTCCTTCAGATACATTGAGATGGATGGGGAGTTTATTGAAACCCCCTTTCAGCATTTCGAGGAGGTGCTTCCAATTACAGCAGCGTCAGAAACAGCAATGGAAGAAAGTGTTCCTTTGAAGATGGCTTCCCTAAAGGATGCCCGGGCTGTGGTTCAGAAGGGTGAAAGTGCCAACTGGGGCAGGCTTCCAGACTTTACTCAGAAGACTGATAAATTTGGGCTGGGTTTTACTACAGAGGGGCAGAAAGCTATGAGGAAAGCAAAGATTGGAAGACCTCCTGTGATCATTACAAATCCAGGAGTGAATGCTGTTGGGGAAGACAACGAAGTGGACGAAGCTGAATTCAACAGCTGGATCTATCCGACGACCGAAGGCGGATTGAACAACTGGATTGCTAAGGACCATACCCCTGTTACCTTTGTGACGCAGTAATAAATTTCTTTGTTTCGTTATTTTGTAATAAACAATAATAAACTCTTTGGCCCGGTGTCTTACCCAAGGCACCGTGGTATCATTTGTGAGGGCATATAAATTGTCATTTCATATATCATGAATGAAAATCTTGGATGTTTTCTCGCATTGCAAATCTTATGCTCCTTTTCTGTCTTTCTTTCTTTTACATATATTTCAAAACAGCTGTATTTACACACACACTCACTCATACAGGTTTCAATCCACTCTGGATCCCACCGGTAACGACCCTGCTACTGCCAGTTATGACTTCGAAAATCCGATCAACTTAGCCGAAGACGAAGGTGAAGATGATTGCGAAGTGCCTGGAGAGCTTGCAAGACTGTTGCTTCAGGAAGAGAGGGCAATTCAACCCCATGAAGAGCCAGTGGAAACAATAAACTTGGGTACTGAGGCAGACAGGAAAGAGGTAAAGATTGGTGCCAACCTAGAGCTCAGCGTGAAGCAACGGTTAACCAAGATGTTGCATGATTATATGGAGATCTTTGCCTGGTCCTACGAAGACATGCCCGGGTTGGATACCGATATTGTGGTCCATCACTTGCCGACTAAGGAAGATTGCCCTCCAGTTAAGCAAAAGGTCCGTCGGATGCGTCCAGAGATGTCTGAAAAGATTAAAGCCGAGGTTATGAAGCAGTTTGATGCCGGGTTCCTTGCAGTGACTTCTTACCCGCAGTGGGTTGCTAATGTAGTGTCGGTACCTAAGAAGGACGGTAAGGTCAGAATGTGTGTCGATTACAGGGATCTGAACAGGGCCAGCCCCAAAGATGACTTCCCTTTACCTCACATTGATGTCCTTGTTGATAATACAGCTCAGCATAAGGTGTTCTCTTTCATGGATGGTTTTTCAGGTTACAATCAGATCAAGATGGCACCTGAAGACATGGAAAAGACTACATTTGTTACTCAGTGGGGGACCTTCTGTTACAAGGTCATGCCTTTTGGATTAAAGAACGCTGGGGCAACCTACCAACGTGCCATGGTTTCCTTATTTCATGACATGATCCATCATGAGATAGAGGTGTATGTTGACGACATGATCGCAAGGTCCCAGACTGAGGAAGAGCACCTAGACCATCTGCAGAAGTTGTTTGACTGGTTGAAAAAGTACAAGCTGAGATTGAACCCGAACAAGTGCACCTTCGGGGTAAGATCTGGGAAGTTGCTAGGATTCGTTGTAAGTGACAAGGGTATTCAAGTGGACCCTGCTAAGGTCAAAGCTATTCAAGAGATGCCAGTTCCTAGGACAGAGAAGGAAGTCAGAGGCTTTTTAGGACGCCTGAATTACATTTCGCGGTTCATCTCGCATCTGACTGCTACCTGTGAGCCAATCTTCAAGCTGCTGAAGAAAGATCAGGTAGTACGTTGGAACGATGAATGTCAGGCTGCTTTTGACAGAATCAAGGAGTATCTCCAAGAACCACCCATCCTTATGCCACCGGTTGAAGGGAGACCTCTGATACTATATCTAACAGTGCTTGACAACTCAATGGGGTGTGTGCTGGGGCAGCATGACGAGTCTGGCCGAAAAGAGCATGCCATTTATTACCTTACCAAAAAGTTTACCGACTGTGAGACCCGATACTCACTGCTTGAGAAAACTTGCTGCGCTTTGGTATGGGCTGCTCGCCGGCTGAGACAGTATATGCTGACTCACACTACCTTGTTGATCTCAAAGATGGATCCTATAAAGTACATATTCGAAAAGCCTGCTCTGTCTGGGAGAATTGCAAGATGGCAAATGATCTTGACGGAATACGACATTCAGTACACAACCCAAAAAGCCATCAAGGGAAGTGTATTGGCAGACCACTTGGCACATCAAGCTGTAGATGACTATCAATCAATGAACTTCGAGTTTCCAGACGAAAGCATCATGATTGTGACTGACTGTGAAGTACCTGGACCGGATGAAGGACCTGAACCAGGATCCCGATGGTCTATGCACTTTGACGGGGCCTCCAACGCTTTGGGAAATGGTATCGGCGCCATAATCATATCTCCACAAGGCACTCATACTCCACTAACGGCCCGGCTATGTTTCAACTGTACCAACAACATGGCGGAATATGAGGCGTGCATCATGGGTCTTCAAGCTGCGATCGACCTAAGGATCAAATTTCTGAGTGTCTTCGGAGATTCCGCTCTTGTGATCAATCAGATCAAAGGAGAGTGGGATACGAAACATCCGAACCTGATTCCTTACAGAGAATGTGTGTTGACCCTGATCCCCCACTTCACAGAGATAACCTTTGAACACTTTCCGAGAGAAGAGAATCAGTTGGCGGACGCGTTAGCTACAATGTCTTCTATGTTCAAGGTCAAATGGGATAATGAGGCTCCCCGGATCATCATTTGGAAACTGGACGAACCGGCATACTGTTGCGATCTCGAGACTGAACTGGTGACTGAGAAGCCTTGGTACCATGAGGTGAAGAGATATCTGGAAGCTCAGGAATACCCTGAAGGTGCCTCTATCAATGATAAGAAGTTCCTGAGAAGATTTGCAGCCAAGTTCTTCCTTAGCAACGGCATCTTGTATAAGCGAAACCATGATTCAACCTTACTGCGTTGTGTGGATAAAACTGAAGCAGAAAGAATCATGGAAGAGCTGCATGAAGGGACCTTTGGTACACATTCCAGTGGGCAGACCATGGCTAAGAAAATCCTACGGGCAGGATATTACTGGTCCACCATGGAAGCTGACTGCTACCAACATTCCAGGACATGCCACAAGTGCCAGATTTATGCAGACAAGGTGCATGTTCCTCCGGTTCCCCTGAACGTCCTGACTGCGCCTTGGCCATTTGCAATGTGGGGCATAGACATGATCGGTGAAATTAAACCTACAGCATCTAATGGACATCGCTTCATCCTGGTAGCGATTGACTATTTTACGAAGTGGGTTGAGGCAGCATCCTATGCTACGGTAACCAAGACTGTTGTGGCACGGTTCATTCGACATAATCTGATCTGTCGGTACGGCGTCCCAGAGAGAATCATTACAGACAACGGTACCAATCTGAATAACAAAATGATCGCTGAGCTCTGTGAACAGTTCAAGATACAGCACCACAATTCTTCTCCTTACAGACCGAAGATGAATGGCGCTGTAGAAGCAGCAAATAAGAACATCAAGAAAATCGTGCAGAAGATGACAGTCACTTATAAGGATTGGCACGAGATGTTACCGTTCGCTCTACATGGGTACCGTACCTCAGCTAGGACGTCAACCGGGGCAACTCCTTTCTCTCTGGTTTATGGCATGGAGGCAGTCTTGCCGATCGAAGTGCAAATACCCTCTCTCCGAATAATGAAGGATGCAAATCTGAACGAAGATGATTGGATCCAGACACGACTTGATCAGCTCAATCTCATTGATGAAAAGAGACTTGCTGCTATCTGTCACGGTCAAACGTATCAGAAACGGATGATCAGGGCATTTAACAAAAAGGTCAGACCACAGGAATATCAAGTCGGGGATCTGGTGATCAAGAGAATCATCCTTCCTCAGAGTGATCCAAGGGGCAAATGGACCCCTACGTACGAAGGGCCATTTGTGGTTAAGCATGTGTTCTCAGGAGGAGCCATGATATTGACCAACATGGATGGTGACGACCTTCCTCACCCCGCCAATGCAGACATAGTAAAAAGATACTACGCATGAGAAAAAGACCCGCTAGGCTGACATGCCTAGGCAAAAATTAGGGCTTCCCGTCGAACCAAAAGGGTTCGGGCAAAATGAAGGGATAAAAATAAAAAAATCTGTACACCCGGCAAGTCGAAAACCTGAAAAGGCGGCTTGGGCAAAAATGGGTATCCCGGTGGACTGAAAACCCGAAAGGGCGGTCCAGGCAAAAATTAGGGATAAAGCGTAATACTATGTCTCGTTGATCACTTTGCATCCAGAATCCGGTATCTACATCAAGTTCAGACGGCATCGATCAGTCAGCTTCACCTTCAACCAAGGTCATCAAGTGATGAGACGCTCGGAGTTATAAAGGCAATAGCAGAGTTGAAACCCAGTGGGATCATTCATTTCACACAGCTGTTTTATTTTCTTTTGTACAAAACTTGTATAAACTCTCTTGTTCGGCGGCCTCCTCTTACTAGGACGCCAGCCTCTTGTACACAAAACGCCTATTTTCAGGCTATTCAAAAATCAATACAAATATGCTTTCAGTTAAACGTGCCAACTGTTTTTCTTTTTCTGTTTTGTTTTGCGAAGAACGTCCAAGGTTCAATTTGTGATATATGCATTGACAATAATTTGCTAACTCACAAATATCTACATACGAAACAAAGGAATTAATTGCAGGTGACATTAGAAACAGGGGCAATAAAAGAGTTGTCTAAACAATCCAATTGTTCCATCCTCCAAGGTACCGAGGTAAGTTCAGCTAAAGAACATGACCAGTACATCTTAATTCCCCAGAGAGTAAGTCAGCAGTCAGTGCATTCTTCTCCAAGCAGAGTTATCAAATCTCGAGGAAGTTGGGTATCCTCCAGCAGATATCAACATTCCCCAGCAGCAATACATATATTCTTAACGAGCATCCCCGGCGGTCTTGGTCTAAAGATTGTTCCTCAGCGGCATATCAAATATTCAACAGGAATCACCTCCCAGCACAAAGTTCAAAACTTCCCCAAGATAATCCAATCTAGTTCTCCAGGAAATTTGGAATTCATATCCCCAAGCAGTAAGCTTATCCCCAGTAAATTCTGGAAGCTTATCCTTCGCAGAACGCGAACGCGTCGACCGGCTTTATTCAAAGAGTTATTTCCTTAACAGGATATAACTGGGTTATCCTCAGCCAAAAGCCACGGAAAGAGCGTCCTCGACGAAGCCTTCTTACCCCAGCGAAGTCCATCAACACTTCCAACACAACAAGGGTATCCCTAGCAAATCATTATCATCAACACTCAGCAAGGCATCCCTCTTCCCACAGAGTATTGCTTCCCAGCATGGTCGCTAGAGTATCTTTTCTCCCCGCAGAATCTTCCATTTGCCAAGTTTATTCCGCAACGGAGTCATCTTCTCCTACCGGTATTCTTGCAGTTATCATCCCCAGCGGAAGCAAAATCTATTCTTCAACATCAGCCCAGGATATGACTTCCCGGCACCCGTCAAGGATTTACTTTCCTAGACGAAAACATACATTCATAAAACATCACATACATCATTATAGCATGCATAGACGCATTATATCATACAAATCTCATTTATGTTGAGAACATCATTGCTTGATCCATATCATGCATTGCATATGACTGACCTTTACCTTTCAGGAAAGATGCAGTTGAAATTCTCAATCATATTTCAAGACCTAGACCGGTTCAATTAATCGACTTCGAAGATTTCTTACCCAGTCCCAGGCCCTCTCTAGTCCAGTTAAATCGACTCCCAACAGATTTTTCTGATAAAGACTCAGTAGAAGTTATTCCAGATTATAAGTTCCTATTGGTTCTCTCTCCGACGGTGCATGAGATTTCCATTTTAGGTTTTTATTTGAGATGATAATCTCCTATGGTTCCCTCTCCGACGGTGAGTAAGGTGATAATTCCTTTTCAGATGGTTCCCTCTCCGACGGTGAGTGAGGTGATAATCTCCTATGGTTCCCTCTCCGACAGTGAGTGAGGCGATAATTCCTTTTCAGATGGTTCCCTCTCCAACGGTGAGTGAGGTGATAATCTCCTATGGTTCCCTCTCCGACGGTGAGTGAGGCGATAATTCCTTTTCAGATGGTTCCCTCTCCGACGGTGAGTGAGGTGATAATCTCCTATGGTTCCCTCTCCGACGGTGAGTGAGGTGATAATTCCTTCCCTAATGGTTCCCTCTCCGACGGTGAGTGAGGTGATAATTCCTTTTCCTATGGTTCCCTCTCCGACGGTGAGTGAGGTGATAATTCCTTTTCAGATGGTTCCCTCTCTGACGGTGAGTGAGGTGATAATCTCCTATGGTTCCCTCTCCGACGGTGAGTGAGGCGATAATTCCTTTTCAGATGGTTCCCTCTCCGACGGTGAGTGAGGTGATAATCTCTTCCCTAATGGTTCCCTCTCCGACGGTGAGTGAGGTGATAATTCCTTTTCCTATGGTTCCCTCTCCGACGGTGAGTGAGGTGATAATTCCTTTTCAGAAGGTTCCCTCTCCGACGGTGAGTGAGGTGATAATTCCTTTCAGATTATAATTTCCCATGGCTCTCTCCCCGATGGTGTGTGAGATGTAATTCCCTTTCGGATTATAATTGCCTATTGGTTCTCTTCCTGATACTGTGAAGATGGTAATTCCCACCAAGATTTTCTCAACGAGCGTTGTTGAAGTTAAAATCACCCAAGGTTCTCTTACCATTCACGCTAAGGTAGTAACCATCCCTGGTTCATTCATCACCGTTTGAAGCTCCAGACTCAGCTCCTGTAACCAGTCAGGACATATCTATACCAAGCATCTGAAAACCAGCTCGTGCAACGCGTCAGGTACTCATTTTTTTCTTTTGCAGGTATGCAGGTTCTCGCTAAGGAATCTCTTACGCGATCAACATCCAGATGGCATCTATAAGCCCATCATCCTATTCATCAATCCCCAAATTGCATCTATAAGCCCATCATCCTATCCAGCAACCTCTAAATGGCACCTATAAGCCCATTCCCACCACACTGCTACTATGCGAGCGCAAATTTCTGGGCACCCTAGTGTCCAATCATCTTCTACCTTCGGATTACGAAAGGCACGTCAGCCAATCTGCATCCTCAGGTCTAAGAAGATTGAACAGGGGCAACTGTTGTACCCCAAAATTTGCCCTCCCATATTCTTCAAAGATTTGCCAAGTCAAAGCTTCAAAATCTCCCCAAGGGTTGCACAGTCAAAGATCTCCTATACAGTCAAGATTAGGGTTTTTGTTCTGATCAAGAAAATGAAGTGTCCAAAGGTCCAATCAAGTCTCACATGCCTACAAATATGGTCAAGCATCCTCATACCAAGTTTCAAGACATTCAGCACAAAATTGCACAGTCAAAAACCCTAATTGCACTATAGTCAACTGTAGGGGCAAAATGGTCATTTGACAGTCAAAAGTTCAAATTTTTGGTCAACATCTAATTTTGAAGCCACAAACATCATTTGATCAATGCTTGATCATGATTCTCAAAGTTTGGCTCAAAAATCATCAAGATGCAAAAGTTTCCTTATTTGGACAGCTGAAAAAGTCAACTAAAATTGACCAGGGCATAACTTTCACATGGATTATCAGAAAAATTCCATCCAAAGCTCATTTTGAATAGAAAGACATTTCCTACAACCCATCTTCATACTTCAAGTCCAAGAAATGCTCTCACAAAAAGTTATCAATTTCAACATTATAGGTCATTTTCAAAAGTCAACAAAAAGGGACTTTAAGTCAAAGACCATAACTTGAGATTGGTAAATCAAAATGACATGGGACCAAAGACATTGGTTAGAGGACTCAAAGACCTTTCCAAAATGTCCAAGAACATGAGAAGAGCTTAAAAATTGAGCAAGTTATGCCTTGTGGAAGTTGGGAAATTTTTGGATATTTTGAAAAGTCAACATTGATTCAAATGACCTAAAATTGCTAATGGGCCCATTTTTCTTCCACAATTCATCATTCCAAGCATGTGAACGACCACTTGGCCCAAAAGGAAGTCTTTATTCATTTTTTATTTATTTATTTGAATTTTTATTTATATTAATTCACTTAAATCAATTAAATATGTGAAAAATACTTAACTTAACCTAACAAATCTTTTTGTACATGTTTTAGTCTCAATAATTCGTGCATATGCAAATAAGGAAAGATTTGGAGAGATTGGAGCTGATTTGAACCAAAAACACATAGAAAAAGATATGGAAATCATGGTGGAAAAATCAAATCTTCAAATTCATGAATACAAGAGATTCTGATCAAATTTGTTAACCTAATGGACTCAGTACATAAGCCTAAAGGAAACCCTAATGTTCATACACGCCCAGCTGCTCAACAAAGCCATAACCAAACTTGAAATTTTTCTCAAAAAAGTCAATTCTGAAAACTCTCTTCTAGGGCGATTCAAGGCAGAATTTCTATTCCAATAGCTTCCTTGGAGATTACTGAACATATTCCAATCAAAGACAACCATCAAAACTCAAGGAATTGGTAACACGAATGCAAACTGTACCAAGAAAAATTCATAATCGTGCATCATGATTTACGCATCCTTTGTGATTTTTAATACTTGATTCATGTTCATTATGAAGTTCTGAAGCTAACCAATACATTTAATTGTCTTTTTATGTGCTACACGCGATTATGCCATGTTTGAGTTTTAGGGTTTGCAGAGTTTTAAATTGGGGATTTTGAAACGAGGAAAAATTGGAACCCTTGGCCACCACCATTAGAATCATCATGGCTGGACGAAGAAGATACCATGCTCGCGCCTAATTTATGGACCTCCTAGGCCTAATCGCTATTTTCTAGTAGCATGCCTAAGAGAACACATAAGAAACCGTTGCCTAATGTTTTTATATTTCAGGGATGATGAAGAAGATGAGTCCGTGGCAGGACATGATAGGTTGATTTGAAATTCGCGCGCTTTAACCCACTAACATTCTTGCTTTTATTTATTATATTTGTTTGTTATTATATGTTAAACGTGCAAGTGTTGGTTCAGTGGCAAACGCGTTGGTGGGAAAGGTACATGACCTGGGTTCGAGCCCCAGGTCTTCCATGTTCCCATATTATTTTTCAATAACAATTCCCATGCGCTTCAAGGCTGCAGACGCACCATACACCTTCTCCACCAAGCCATCCACGCGTCCATCAGGATCAGATCAAAGGCTATGAATTGAGAGACACGGTGAGTCCCAGTCAATGCTTCAACATGCTACCTGGCAAAAGTCAAACAGGCCAAGGTTGTTGGGCCAGAATTTCCATAATCATACCTCCACTTTGGGGACTACCACCCCCTAGGTTTGCCATATCTTTTCTTTATTTAATTTAATTCTATTTCTTTTAATAATTGTTTTGTCCAAATTAATTAAATATTTTCACAAAATACAAAAACATCCTAAAAAATCAGAAAAAAGAATTAAATAATAAATATTTTTGTTTTAATATTTTCATGAATAAATTTGCATGTAATTAAATTTAGTTTTAAATTAGGTTAATTTTAATTCTTTTGATAAAAACCTAAAAAATGTAGAACTAGGGTTTAATTAATAATTTTTCACCCTTTTTATTTTTCTTTCAAATAATTAAATATTTATTTTATTTATTTTTATAATCAAATTTGCATGTAAAAATTAGGTTTAATTTAGGTTAAAAACTTCAATATTTTCTTAACAAGTTAAAATAAAATAGAATTAGGGTTAGCGTTTAATTGCAATTAATTTTTTCTATTAAGTCCTAAAAAACATAAAATACCGAAAAAAACAAATTCTTGCTTTCTTTTTAATTTTAATTAATTAGTTCATCGTTAATTCAATTTTTGCAAAAGGGTCCAACGCCCTCGTTTCGTTCTTAAATCTCTCATTAATTCGCGTGTTTATTTTATTTCATTATAATACTTATGTATCTCTCCCGAAGCCATGTAAATTACTTCTCGCACTTTTAATTACTCTATTTATTTTTGCTGTCAAATCGGGTCCTGGTTAATTTTGGCGATGTGGACCCGCGCCTTTTGTAATAGTTTAGAATTTACTTTTTCCGCAATATTTTTAACTGCTAACAAAGCATGAAAGAATGTATGGACAAAATAAAAACAAGCGTAGAACACCAATAACATGACAAGATAAATACAAATGAAAACGACACACAATTCGCACACACCACCCCTAGGGTACGCCTCACTGTTGCCTTGCCTTCGAAAGGTGATCGTCGAGTAGAGGATGTCTTAGTAAGTCCTCATGATCCGGGAACCTGGCATGAGGGTAGCTTCTAAGGTGTCTTCCCATTTCTCTGGTGATCACCATGTCCCGAACCTTCGAATTGACCCGAACACCTCCAACGGTGGTGCTACCTACCTCTCAATGGTGGGATGGCACTACTTTAAAGGACATTTACACAGACGAATTCCTTAGGGTAGGTGGATGACTCGTAGATACTTGCTCTAATTTCAAAACAAATCAAAAACTCTTTTCACACCGACACCTTTTCAAAAAGCTTTCGAAAGCAATTTTTCAAACACTCTTGAGGACCGATACAAGAGTCGAACTGGAATTTTCAAAGAAACTTTTTTAAAACCCACAATTGAAAAGCAAACAAATTTTGAAAACACAAGTGAGTAAGTATCTAAGAGCCCATGGATAACCATGGATAGAAAGGGTGCTAACACCTTCCCTTTCTATAACCTACCTCCCGAACCGAGAGCAATCTCTATAAGGAATTTTTCTGTGCTTTTGTCCTTTCCATTTGGAGAAAATAAAAGACGGTGGCGACTCTTGCTTCCGCGACATTTCGAGAACCAGCGTTAAACAGTCAGTTCCAGATCCACCGATCACAGAACTGGCGACTCTGCTGGGGAATGAAACTTAAAGTGAGGTGTACCTTAGGGTAGTTCATAACTGTGTTTTCAATTGTATTGACTTGCTTGCTTTATTATTGTGGGATTGTCTTGGGAGTTCTATAGATCCTAACCCGGATCTGGGGGATACCTTTTTAGAAAGTAGCAACAAGGCTGTGAGGGAACTGTGCGGGGTATACCGACATGGTTGAAACAGTCTGCTACGTTGATGTGGCACTTTGGTGTGTACCGGTAACCCTTGAGTTCAGTCAAGGAGAGTACGGGGCCTCCGCGTGGTGTCATGAAGCATCAACAGACCTTAGGAACCTTAATTGAACTATCTTGGCCTCTTTAGGGTAGTGAGATAACTGACTTTGGTGCAGTCCGAGGTTGGTTGATACTCGATACTACACTCAATTGAGGGTTGCTTTCCTGGAATATTTCGGTCGCCAGTTCAGTGGCTAAATCGAAACGATGAACAATGAAAGCAATCCCGTGATATTGGGATCCTTAGAACCCGGTTACTTTGATTAGGACAGGTTGAACCCACCAACTTCAAGAGGGTACTACCCAGACCCCATGTTGGCCTTAAACCTTAAGGGCTTGTCTTGTGTGCCTTGTGTGCCTTACATGTTTGTCTTTGTAAATATCTGTGGTATGTTTAATCATAGCATCATGACATCATCCAGCATCATATGCATTGACTAACCATTTCAGGGGTTCGAATCTTCATCTTTGTTCTTGTTTTGTAGGACATGGAAACTGTTCGTAGAAAGACAATTCAAATCAATCTTGTAAGGATCCCTCCTCAGCTTAAGGAGCTTATATCCAGGATTCCCGAGAACTCTTCATTCAGTGAAAGACATGGAAGCCTCATCAGCTTGGTCAACACCAACTTTGAGGAAGATATGATCAAGGTCCTGTTCCAATTCTTTGACCCTCTGCATCACTGTTTCACCTTCTTGGACTATCAGTTGGTACCTACATTGGAGGAGTTCTCCCGGCTCCTGAAGATCCCTATCCTTGATCAGCTACCCTTCAACGGTACAGAAAAGGAACCTAAGCTTGAAGAGATTGCTAAAGCCTTGCACCTACAGTCATCTGACCTCAAGGGACATTGGGAAGTTAGAAGTGGTATCAAAGGGTTCTTAGCCAGGTTTCTGTTTGAAAAGGCCCATGAATGTTGGAACTCCCTTGACTTGCAAGCTTTTAAAGAGGTTGTGGCCCTCCTTGTCTATGGTTTGGTGTTGTTCCCTAATCCAGATCAGCTTATTGATATCAGTGCTGTTCAGATCTTTATGTCCAGGAATCCTATACCTACGTTGCTGGGGGACATCCTTCACTCATGTTACACTCGAACCATGAGAAAAAGAGGTGTCCTTATGTGTTGCACTCCTCTCCTGGGAAGGTGGTTTATTTCGCACCTTCCACAATCAGTTTTGAAGAATGAGCGGGGTTTGAGGTGGTCACAACGGTTGATGACTCTCACACATGCAGATATACATTGGTGCCCTAGATCCAGAGAAGATGTCACTATCATTGATCGTTGCGGGGAGTACCCAAATGTTCCTTTACTTGGAATCAGAGGAGGTATTACTTACAGCCCATGCCTGGCTTGGAGACAGTTTGGTTATGCTCGGAGGGATGGTCCTCATGACATGTTAATTCCTGACATAGTTTTTGACTTCGACAACGATACTCAAGGACTTCGCCAGAGATTTATCAGAGCTTGGAGGATGCCCAGTAGGATAGACAGCAAGACACTGGGGCACAGGAATTCCATCCCGTTGGAACCTTATCTCAAGTGGGTACGCGCTCGCTCCCAGAAGTTGGTAATGCCTTATCCTCATATGCTCCCAGTAATCAAAGAACCAATCTTGGAAGGAGAAGTGTCCTATACTATTCAGCACCCTGATATGCCCACATCCTGGGAAGAGATGCAGAAGAGTTGGATCCAGCTTAAGGAAGAACGGAATTCTCTTGAGACTAGTCTACATGCCAGTGAAAAGAAGGTCTTGGAGCTCACCCGCCTGTTGCATGAGGAGAGGAATCTCAACACTTACATAGCTCCAAAGAGGATGCGCAGCATATTTTGGGATTGATTTGTTTTTTGTATTATTTTGCCCATGAGGCTTTGATGTATTAAACAATGATTTCTTTAATGATAACGTGTGTTCCTTTTTGTCTACAACAAAGTTGAAATTTCGAACCCTTGAATGCATTGCATAAACACATCTCATTCATCATATGCATAGCAGGTTTTTCCTCTTTTCAGGTTGCTTACAGTTCTTCGCTGTTTATTTCAGCATCATAAATCCCGACTCTGCATCAACTGAGACATCAATCAAGGCTCTTCAGGTGCAGAATGCGCAGTTTCAGGAATTAATCAAGGGTCTGGCTCAAGGCCAAGAAGAACTGAAGGCTATGCTCCTGAAGAAGGAGAAGAAGAAGAAGAGAAGAACTGTTCTGTTCAACTCAGGCCGAAGGTTTGATAATACTCTGCAGCAGGAAGAGGTTGGTTCTTCTGTTGGCAAGAGTAGTCCTCAGGCAGAAGCACGGGTTCCTAGTCCGGTAGTCTCCGACAACGAGACTGATTTCGATGAAGAGCAGTACCCTCCTGCAGAAGACAGATACAAGCAACTGGAGGATAGGTTGAAAGCTATGGAGGTTCAACAGGTACCTGGGCTGGATTTCGGAGATCTGGGTTTGTCAACTGGTGTGATCATCCCTCACAAGTTCAAAGCACCATCCTTCTCTAAGTATGACGGGGCGTCTTGTCCCAAGCTGCATTTAAGGTCCTATGTTCGGAAAATTCAACCGTACTCTGCGAATAAGAACTTGTGGATCCACTTCTTCCAGGAGAGTCTTTCAGGGACTCATCTCGAATGGTTCTATCAGCTGGATGGGACCAAGGTTCGTAACTGGGAGGAGTTGGCTACTGCTTTCTATAAGCAGTATCAATATAATGCCGACCTTGCCCCTACACGTACCCAGCTCCAGGGTATGTCGTTAGGTGCAAGCGAAGGTTTTAAAGAGTACGCTCAGAAGTGGAGAGACCTGGCTGGTAGGGTGCAGCCACCATTGACTGATCGGGAGTTGGTAGACATGTTCTTGGGGACCCTATCTGGGCCGTTTTTCAACCACCTTATCGGGAATTCGTCTGCAGAGTTCACTGATTTGATTCTGACTGGAGAAAGAATTGAAGTTGGGTTAAAGTCTGGGAAGATTCCGAAGGGTGCATCATCTAGTTCTGAAAAGAAACCCTTCAAGAAGGAGGCTAGTGCCGTGTATGGTTCTAAGAGATCAGAGAGACCTGAGCGCCGCCAATCTGTCAGTGCGGTAATGATTGCTAAGCCTGCTGCCGCTCCTCGGCCGACCAATCCTCAAAGGGCTGAAAGACCCCGGAGGGAGTTTACCCGCTTAAGCATGACCCTATCGCAGATCCTGCCACAATTGCTATCCACCAATTTGGTGACTGTCAGGGAGGCTCCGAAGTTCCCCAATACTGCATCTCCTAAGTACAACCCGAATGCTCGTTGTGCTTACCATTCAGATAGTCCGGGGCACTCTACCGATGACTGTTGGACGTTAAAGAATAAGGTGCAAGACCTTATCGACGCGAAGGAGATACAGTTCGAAGCGCCTGAGAGGCCGAATGTAGTTACTGCTCCTATGCCTCAACATGGGGTAAATGCTGTTGACGAAGACGTTTATGCTGTTTCTGTGGATGATCTAGCCACTCCTCTGAAGATTGTCAAGAAGAACCTACTGCAGGCCGGTTTATTTCCGGGTTGCAGTGAGGGTTGCCTGTTCTGTGCTGTGTCCCTATCTGGTTGTCCCTTGCTGAAGTTAGGCATACAAAGCCTAATGGATAGCAAGGAAATTCTGTTTAAGAAGTCTGCTGTTCGGTTGGTTCCGGTGGAAGAAGTTTCTGTGGTGACTATCTTCAATAATCCAATCCCGGCTCTCCCGAAGAAGCCCGTTCAAATCATGACCGTTGCACCTGTTGTTATCACTGTTCCGGGGCCCCTGCCCTATGTATCTGATAAAGCTGTCCCCTGGCATTATGGGGCAGATGTGTATGTGAAGGGGATTAAATAAGAGTTCAACGCTGGTGCCAGCATCTGTGATATCACTGGCCCAGCCAAGGTTACCCGCAGTGGCAGGCTCTTCTCGCCTGACATTGCACCACCTGCTGCCCGAAGACCACTTCTCATAACCCCTGCAAGTGTACCTGTTCCTGCTGCTGATCCAATTGTTTCTCCTGCTGCCGAGTCATCCAATACTCGGGGCAAAGGAGTTGAAGTTGAGCCTGCCCAGATGGAGGCACCTGTACCGATAACTGCTGAGGCCTCCCAACAAGAGATGGAGGAGATTCTAAAGATTATAAAGAAGAGCGATTTTAATGTTGTGGAACAGCTGGGGCACACGCCCTCCAAGATCTCCATGCTCTCTTTATTGCTGTGCTCCGAGGCCCATGCCAAGGCCTTAATCTCATTCCTCAAAACGGCCCATGTGCCACATGAAACCTCTGCAGTCCAGTTCACTGATTGCGTAGCAAATCTGACGGCAGACAATGGCTTGGGTTTCTCAGATGCTGACTTGACCGCAAAGGGAAGAGACCATAATGATGCTCTGCATGTCTCTATCGAATGCAGAGGCACTACCTTGGCACATGTGTTGGTGGATACTGGTTCGTCCTTGAATGTGCTACCGAAGAAGGCTTTAGATCGTTTGGACTGTGAAGGCTTGGAATTAAAACCCAGCAATATCATCGTAAGCGCCTTTGATGGTTCAAAGAGGATGGTTCATGGAGAGGTTGACATTCCGATTCGTGTGGGCTCTCAGGTGTTCGACTCTACATTTTATGTGATGGATATCCGTCCATCTTACTCTTGTCTATTGGGTCGACCTTGGATACATAAGGCTGGGGCAGTGACCTCTACCTTGCACCAGAAGCTGAAGTACCCCGTCAGAGGGAAGATCGTCACTGTGCAGGGAGAGGAGGAATATATGGTGAGCCACCTGAACTCCTTCAGATACATTGAGATGGATGGGGAGTTTATTGAAACCCCCTTTCAGCATTTCGAGGAGGTGCTTCCAATTACAGCAGCGTCAGAAACATCAATGGAAGAAAGTGTTCCTTTGAAGATGGCTTCCCTAAAGGATGCCCGGGCTGTGGTTCAGAAGGGTGAAAGTGCCAACTGGGGCAGGCTTCCAGACTTTACTCAGAAGACTGATAAATTTGGGCTGGGTTTTACTACAGAGGGGCAGAAAGCTATGAGGAAAGCAAAGATCGGAAGACCTCCTGTGATCATTACAAATCCAGGAGTGAATGCTGTTGGGGAAGACAACGAAGTGGACGAAGCTGAATTCAACAGCTGGATCTATCCGACGACCGAAGGCGGATTGAACAACTGGATTGCTAAGGACCATACCCCTGTTACCTTTGTGATGCAGTAATAAATTTCTTTGTTTTGTTATTTTGTAATAAACAATAATAAACTCTTTGGCCCGGTGTCTTACCCAAGGCACCGTGGTATCATTTGTGAGGGCATATAAATTGTCATTTCATATATCATGAATGAAAATCTTGGACGTTTTCTCGCATTGCAAATCTTATGCTCCTTTTCTGTCTTTCTTTCTTTTACATATATTTCAAAACAGCTGTATTTACACACACACTCACTCATACAGGTTTCAATCCACTCTGGATCCCACCGGTAACGACCCTGCTACTGCCAGTTATGACTTCGAAAATCCGATCAACTTAGCCGAAGACGAAGGTGAAGATGATTGCGAAGTGCCTGGCGAGCTTGCAAGACTGTTGCTTCAGGAAGAGAGGGCAATTCAACCCCATGAAGAGCCAGTGGAAACAATAAACTTGGGTACTGAGGCAGACAGGAAAGAGGTAAAGATTGGTGCCAACCTAGAGCTCAGCGTGAAGCAACGGTTAACCAAGATGTTGCATGATTATATGGAGATCTTTGCCTGGTCCTACGAAGACATGCCCGGGTTGGATACCGATATTGTGGTCCATCACTTGCCGACTAAGGAAGATTGCCCTCCAGTTAAGCAAAAGGTCCGCCGGATGCGTCCAGAGATATCTGAAAAGATTAAAGCCGAGGTTATGAAGCAGTTTGATGTCGGGTTCCTTGCAGTGACTTCTTACCCGCAGTGGGTTGCTAATGTAGTGCCGGTACCTAAGAAGGACGGTAAGGTCAGAATGTGTGTCGATTACAGGGATCTGAACAGGGCCAGCCCCAAAGATGACTTCCCTTTACCTCACATTGATGTCCTTGTTGATAATACAGCTCAGCATAAGGTGTTCTCTTTCATGGATGGTTTTTCAGGTTACAATCAGATCAAGATGGCACCTGAAGACATGGAAAAGACTACATTTGTTACTCAGTGGGGGACCTTCTGTTACAAGGTCATGCCTTTTGGATTAAAGAACGCTGGGGCAACCTACCAACGTGCCATGGTTGCCTTATTTCATGACATGATCCATCATGAGATAGAGGTGTATGTTGACGACATGATCGCAAGGTCCCAGACTGAGGAAGAGCACCTAGACCATCTGCAGAAGTTGTTTGACCGGTTGAAAAAGTACAAGCTGAGATTGAACCCGAACAAGTGCACATTCGGGGTAAGATCTGGGAAGTTGCTAGGATTCGTTGTAAGTGACAAGGGTATTCAAGTGGACCCTGCTAAGGTCAAAGTTATTCAAGAGATGCCAGTTCCTAGGACAGAGAAGGAAGTCAGAGGCTTTTTAGGACGCCTGAATTACATTGCTCGGTTCATCTCGCATCTGACTGCTGCCTGTGAGCCAATCTTCAAGCTGCTGAAGAAAGATCAGGTAGTACGTTGGAACGATGAATGTCAGGCTGCTTTTGACAGAATCAAGGAGTATCTCCAAGAACCACCCATCCTTATGCCACCGGTTGAAGGGAGACCTCTGATACTATATCTAACAGTGCTTGACAACTCAATGGGGTGTGTGCTGGGGCAGCATGACAAGTCTGGCCGAAAAGAGCATGCCATTTATTACCTTAGCAAAAAGTTTACCGACTGTGAGACCCGATACTCACTGCTTGAGAAAACTTGCTGCGCTTTGTTATGGGCTGCTCGCCGGTTGAGACAGTATATGCTGACTCACACTACCTTGTTGATCTCAAAGATGGATCCTATAAAGTACATATTCGAAAAGCCTGCTCTGTCTGGGAGAATTGCAAGATGGCAAATGATCTTGACGGAATACGACATTCAGTACATAACCCAAAAAGCCATCAAGGGAAGTGTATTGGCAAACCACTTGGCACATCAAGCTGTAGATGACTATCAATCAATGAACTTCGAGTTTCCAGACGAAAGCATCATGATTGTGACTGACTGTGAAGTACCTGGACCGGATGAAGGACCTAAACCAGGATCCCGATGGTCTATGCACTTTGACGGGGCCTCCAACGCTTTGGGAAATGGTATCGGCGCCATAATCATATCTCCACAAGGCACTCATACTCCACTAACGGCCCGACTATGTTTCAACTGTACCAACAACATGGCGGAATATGAGGCGTGCATCATGGGTCTTCAAGCTGCGATCGACCTAAGGATCAAATTTCTGAGTGTCTTCGGAGATTCCGCTCTTGTGATCAATCAGATCAAAGGAGAGTGGGATACGAAACATTCGAACCTGATTCCTTACAGAGAATGTGTGTTGACCCTGATCCCCCACTTCACAGAGATAACCTTTGAACACTTTCCGAGAGAAGAGAATCAGTTGGCGGACGCGTTAGCTACAATGTCTTCTATGTTCAAGGTCAAATGGGATAATGAGGCTCCCCGGATCATCATTTGGAAACTGGACGAACCGGCATACTGTTGCGATCTCGAGACTGAACTGGTGACTGAGAAGCCTTGGTACCATGAGGTGAAGAGATATCTGGAAGCTCAGGAATACCCTGAAGGTGCCTCTATCAATGATAAGAAGTTCCTGAGAAGATTTGCAGCCAAGTTCTTCCTTAGCAACGGCATCTTGTATAAGCGAAACCATGATTCAACCTTACTGCGTTGTGTGGATAAAACTGAAGCAGAAAGAATCATGGAAGAGCTGCATGAAGGGACCTTTGGTACACATTCCAGTGGGCACACCATGGCTAAGAAAATCCTACGGGCAGGATATTACTGGTCCACCATGGAAGCTGACTGCTACCAACATTCCAGGACATGCCACAAGTGCCAGATTTATGCAGACAAGGTGCATGTTCCTCCGGTTCCCCTGAACGTCCTGACTGCGCCTTGGCCATTTGCAATGTGGGGCATAGACATGATCGGTGAAATTAAACCTACAGCATCTAATGGACATCGCTTCATCCTGGTAGCGATTGACTATTTTACGAAGTGGGTTGAGGCAGCATCCTATGCTACGGTAACCAAGACTGTTGTGGCACGGTTCATTCGACATAATCTGATCTGTCGGTACGGCGTCCCAGAGAGAATCATTACAGACAACGGTACCAATCTGAATAACAAAATGATCGCTGAGCTCTGCGAACAGTTCAAGATACAGCACCACAATTCTTCTCCTTACAGACCGAAGATGAATGGCGCTGTAGAAGCAGTAAATAAGAACATCAAGAAAATCGTGCAGAAGATGACAGTCACTTATAAGGATTGGCACGAGATGTTACCGTTCGCTCTACATGGGTACCGTACCTCAGCTAGGACGTCAACCGGGGCAACTCCTTTCTCTCTGGTTTATGGCATGGAGGCAGTCTTGCCGATCGAAGTGCAAATACCCTCTCTCTGAATAATGAAGGATGCAAATCTGAACGAAGATGATTGGATCCAGACACGACTTGATCAGCTCAATCTCATTGATGAAAAGAGACTTGCTGCTATCTGTCACGGTCAAACGTATCAGAAACGGATGATCAGGGCATTTAACAAAAAGGTCAGACCACAGGAATATCAAGTCGGGGATCTGGTGATCAAGAGAATCATCCTTCCTCAGAGTGATCCAAGGGGCAAATGGACCCCTACGTACGAAGGGCCATTTGTGGTTAAGCATGTGTTCTCAGGAGGAGCCATGATATTGACCAACATGGATGGTGACGACCTTCCTCACCCCGCCAATGCAGACATAGTAAAAAGATACTACGCATGAGAAAAAGACCCGCTAGGCTGACATGCCTAGGAAAAAATTAGGGCTTCCCGTCGAACCAAAAGGGTTCGGGAAAAATGAAGGGATAAAAATAAAAAAATCTGTACACCCGGCAAGTCGAAAACCTGAAAAGGCGGCTTGGGCAAAAATGGGTATCCCGGTGGACTGAAAACCCGAAAGGGCGGTCCAGGCAAAAATTAGGGATAAAGCGTAATACTATGTCTCGTTGATCACTTTGCATCCAGAATCCGGTATCTACATCAAGTTCAGACGGCATCGATCAGTCAGCTTCACCTTCAACCAAGGTCATCAAGTGATGAGACGCTCGGAGTTATAAAGGCAATAGCAGAGTTGAAACCCAGTGGGATCATTCATTTCACACAGCTGTTTTATTTTCTTTTGTACAAAACTTGTATAAACTCTCTTGTTCGGCGGCCTCCTCTTACTAGGACGCCAGCCTCTTGTACACAAAACGCCTATTTTCAGGCTATTCAAAAATCAATACAAATATGCTTTCAGTTAAACGTGCCAACTGTTTTTCTTTTTCTGTTTTGTTTTGCGAAGAACGTCCAAGGTTCAATTTGTGATATATGCATTGACAATAATTTGCTAACTCACAAATATCTACATACGAAACAAAGGAATTAATTGCAGGTGACATTAGAAACAGGGGCAATAAAAGAGTTGTCTAAACAATCCAATTGTTCCATCCTCCAAGGTACCGAGGTAAGTTCAGCTAAAGAACATGACCAGTACATCTTAATTCCCCAGAGAGTAAGTCAGCATTCAGTGCATTCTTCTCCAAGCAGAGTTATCAAATCTCGAGGAAGTTGGGTATCCTCCAGCAGATATCAACATTCCCCAGCAGCAATACATATATTCTTAACGAGCATCCCCGGCGGTCTTGGTCTAAAGATTGTTCCTCGGCGGCATATCAAATATTCAACAGGAATCACCTCCCAGCACAAAGTTCAAAACTTCCCCAAGAGAATCCAATCTAGTTCTCCAGGAAATTTGGAATTCATATCCCCAAGCAGTAAGCTTATCCCCAGTAAATTCTGGAAGCTTATCCTTCGCAGAACGCGAACGCGTCGACCGGCTTTATTCAAAGAGTTATTTCCTTAACAGGATATAACTGGGTTATCCTCAGCCAAAAGCCACGGAAAGAGCGTCCTCGACGAAGCCTTCTTACCCCAGCGAAGTCCATCAACACTTCCAACACAACAAGGGTATCCCTAGCAAATCATTATCATCAACACTCAGCAAGGCATCCCTCTTCCCACAGAGTATTGCTTCCCAGCATGGTCGCTAGAGTATCTTTTCTCCCTGCAGAATCTTCCATTTGCCAAGTTTATTCCGCAACGGAGTCATCTTCTCCTACCGGTATTCTTGCAGTTATCATCCCCAGCGGAAGCAAAATCTATTCTTCAACATCAGCCCAGGATATGACTTCCCGGCACCCGTCAAGGATTTACTTTCCTAGACGAAAACATACATTCATAAAACATCACATACATCATTATAGCATGCATAGACGCATTATATCATACAAATCTCATTTATGTTGAGAACATCATTGCTTGATCCATATCATGCATTGCATATGACTGACCTTTACCTTTCAGGAAAGATGCAGTTGAAATTCTCAATCATATTTCAAGACCTAGACCGGTTCAATTAATCGACTTCGAAGATTTCTTACCCAGTCCCAGGCCCTCTCTAGTCCAGCTAAATCGACTCCCAACAGATTTTTCTGATAAAGACTCAGTAGAAGTTATTCCAGATTATAAGTTCCTATTGGTTCTCTCTCCGACGGTGCATGAGATTTCCATTTTAGGTTTTTCTTTGAGATGATAATCTCCTATGGTTCCCTCTCCGACGGTGAGTAAGGTGATAATTCCTTTTCAGATGGTTCCCTCTCCGACGGTGAGTGAGGTGATAATCTCCTATGGTTCCCTCTCCGACGGTGAGTGAGGTGATAATCTCCTATGGTTCCCTCTCCGACGGTGAGTGAGGCGATAATTCCTTTTCAGATGGTTCCCTCTCCGACGGTGAGTGAGGTGATAATCTCCTATGGTTCCCTCTCCGACGGTGAGTGAGGTGATAATTCCTTCCCTAATGGTTCCCTCTCCGACGGTGAGTGAGGTGATAATTCCTTTTCCTATGGTTCCCTCTCCGACGGTGAGTGAGGTGATAATTCCTTTTCAGATGGTTCCCTCTCCGACGGTGAGTGAGGTGATAATCTCCTATGGTTCCCTCTCCGACGGTGAGTGAGGCGATAATTCCTTTTCAGATGGTTCCCTCTCCGACGGTGAGTGAGGTGATAATCTCTTCCCTAATGGTTCCCTCTCCGACGGTGAGTGAGGTGATAATTCCTTTTCCTATGGTTCCCTCTCCGACGGTGAGTGAGGTGATAATTCCTTTTCAGAAGGTTCCCTCTCCGACGGTGAGTGAGGTGATAATTCCTTTCAGATTATAATTTCCCATGGCTCTCTCCCCGATGGTGTGTGAGATGTAATTCCCTTTCGGATTATAATTGCCTATTGGTTCTCTTCCTGATACTGTGAAGATGGTAATTCCCACCAAGATTTTCTCAACGAGCGTTGTTGAAGTTAAAATCACCCAAGGTTCTCTTACCATTCACGCTAAGGTAGTAACCATCCCTGGTTCATTCATCACCGTTTGAAGCTCCAGACTCAGCTCCTGTAACCAGTCAGGACATATCTATACCAAGCATCTGAAAACCAGCTCCTGCAACGCGTCAGGTACTCATTTTTTTCTTTTGCAGGTATGCAGGTTCTCGCTAAGGAATCTCTTACGCGATCAACATCCAGATGGCATCTATAAGCCCATCATCCTATTCATCAATCCCCAAATGGCATCTATAAACCCATCATCCTATCCAGCAACCTCTAAATGGCACCTATAAGCCCATTCCCACCACACTGCTACTATGCGAGCGCAAATTTCTGGGCACCCTAGTGTCCAATCATCTTCTACCTTCTGATTACGAAAGGCACGTCAGCCAATCTGCATCCTCAGGTCTAAGAAGATTGAACATGGGCAACTGTTGTACCCCAAAATTTGCCCTCCCATATTCTTCAAAGATTTGCCAAGTCAAAGCTTCAAAATCTCCCCAAGGGTTGCACAGTCAAAGATCTCCTATACAGTCAAGATTAGGGTTTTTGTTCTGATCAAGAAAATGAAGTGTCCAAAGGTCCAATCAAGTCTCACATGCCTACAAATATGGTCAAGCATCCTCATACCAAGTTTCAAGACATTCAGCACAAAATTGCACAGTCAAAAACCCTAATTGCACTACAGTCAACTGTAGGGGCAAAATGGTCATTTGACAGTCAAAAGTTCAAATTTTTGGTCAACATCTCATTTTGAAGCCACAAACATCATTTGATCAATGCTTGATCATGATTCTCAAAGTTTGGCTCAAAAATCATTAAGATGCAAAAGTTTCCTTATTTGGACAGTTGAAAAAGTCAACTGAAATTGACCAGGGCATAACTTTCACATGGATTATCAGAAAAATTCCATCCAAATCTCATTTTGAAGAGAAAGACATTTCCTACAACTCATCTTCATACTTCAAGTCCAAGAAATGCTCTCACAAAAAGTTATCAATTTCAACATTATAGGTCATTTTCAAAAGTCAACAAAAAGGGACTTTAAGTCAAAGACCATAACTTGAGATTGGTAAATCAAAATGACATGGGACCAAAGACATTGGTTAGAGGACTCAAAGACCTTTCCAAAATGTCCAAGAACATGAGAAAAGCTTAAAAATTGAGCATGTTATGCCTTGTGGAAGTTGGGAAATATTTGGATATTTTGAAAAGTCAACATTGATTTAAATGACCTAAAATTGCTAATGGGCCCATTTTTCTTCCACAATTCATCATTCCAAGCATGTGCACGACCACTTGGCCCAAAAGGAAGTCTTTATTCATTTTTTATTTATTTATTTGAATTTTTATTTATATTAATTCACTTAAATCAATTAAATATGTGAAAAATACTTAACTTAACCTAACAAATCTTTTTGTACATGTTTTAGTCTCAATAATTCGTGCATATGCAAATAAGGAAAGATTTGGAGAGATTGGAGCTGATTTGAACCAAAAACACATGGAAAAAGATATGGAAATCATGGTGGAAAAATCAAATCTTCAAATTCATGAATACAAGAGATTCTGATCAAATTTGTTAACCTAATGGACTCAGTACATAAGCCTAAAGGAAACCCTAATGTTCATACACGCCCAGCTGCTCAACAAAGCCATAACCAAACTTGAAATTTTTCTCAAAAAAGTCAATTCTGAAAACTCTCTTCTAGGGCGATTCAAGGCAGAATTTCTATTCCAATAGCTTCCTTGGAGATTACTGAACATATTCCAATCAAAGACAACCATCAAAACTCAAGGAATTGGTAACACGAATGCAAACTGTACCAAGAAAAATTCATAATCGTGCATCATGATTTACGCATCCTTTGTGATTTTTAATACTTGATTCATGTTCATTATGAAGTTCTGAAGCTAACCAATACATTTAATTGTCTTTTTATGTGCTACACGCGATTATGCCATGTTTGAGTTTTAGGGTTTGCAGAGTTTTAAATTGGGGATTTTGAAACGAGGAAAAATTGGAACCCTTGGCCACCACCATTAGAATCATCATGGCTGGACGAAGAAGATACCATGCTCGCGCCTAATTTATGGACCTCCTAGGCCTAATCGCTATTTTCTAGTAGCATGCCTAAGAGAACACATAAGAAACCGTTGCCTAATGTTTTTATATTTCAGGGATGATGAAGAAGATGAGTCTGTGGCAGGACATGATAGGTTGATTTGAAATTTGCGCGCTTTAACCCACTAACATTCTTGCTTTTATTTATTATATTTGTTTGTTATTATATGTTAAACGTGCAAGTGTTGGTTCAGTGGCAAACGCGTTGGTGGGAAAGGTACATGACCTGGGTTCGAGCCCCAGGTCTTCCATGTTCCCATATTATTTTTCAATAACAATTCCCATGCGCTTCAAGGCTGCAGACGCACCATACACCTTCTCCACCAAGCCATCCACGCGTCCATCAGGATCAGATCAAAGGCTATGAATTGAGAGACACGGTGAGTCCCAGTCAATGCTTCAACATGCTACCTGGCAAAAGTCAAACAGGCCAAGGTTGTTGGGCCAGAATTTCCATAATCATACCTCCACTTTGGGGACTTTAAGTCAAAGGCCATAACTTGAGATTGGTAAATCAAAATGACATGGGACCAAAGGCATTGGTTATAGGACTCAAAGACCTTTCCAAAATGTCCAAGAACATGAGCAAAGCTTAAAAATTGAGCAAGTTATACCTTGTGGAAGTTGGGAAATTTTTGGATATTTTGAAAAGTCAACATTGATTCAAATGACCTAAAATTGCTAATGGGCCCATTTTTCTTCCACAATTCATCATCCAAAGCATGCACACGACCATTTGGCCCAAAGGGAAGTTTTTCTCCATTTTTATTTATTTATTTGAATTTTTTATTATTAATAATTCATTTAATCAAATAAAATACATGAAAAATATAAAACCAATGAAATAAAATCTTTTTGTGCATAAAATATATTCAATAATTCGTGCATGACCAGATATGGAAGGAATTGGATTGATTGGATATGATTTGTACAAAAATAGCATGAAAAAAGATTGGAAAAAATCTTGAAAAATCAAATCTCTAAAACCATGAATGCCAAGGATTTGGATTGTTTTTCTTGACCTAATTCACTCAATACATAAGCCTGATCAAACCCTTGTGCTCAATGACCTCTAAGCTGCGCAGGAAAGCATACACAAAACTTGAAATTTTCTTTGAAAAACTCATATTCTGAAAACAGGTTTGCAGGTCGTTTCAAGCCACGAGACTCATTCTATTGCCTTCCAAGGACCTCAAGCAATCTTCCTGGATCAAAAACATCAATCATAACCCTTTGAATCACTGTACAGAAGTCCAAATTTTCTCACTTTTTTTCATAATTGTGCTTTACAATTTACGCACATTCATGGCATTTTGTTTATAGATTCATGATCAGTGATGTGTTTTAATGCTAACCATATGATTTGATTGGATTTTCATGCACTATACAAGAAATTGCCATGGTTGTATTTTAGGTTTTTCAGGACCTCAAATTGGGGTTTTTAAAATAAGGCAAAATTGGGACACCACGATGCCATGAACGTGTTCAGCATACTTGGACGAAGAATTTGAGACCCTCGCGCCTAATTTATGAGCGTCCTAGAGCTATTCGCTATTTTCCCAAAACCTGCCTAAGGGAACACCATGAAAACCGTGGCCTATGTTTTATGTTTCAGGAACGAAGAAGAAGATGATGTCGTGGCATTAGATGGTTGGCTGGTTCAAAGTTTCGCGCTCAAACCCACTAACACTTTTGCTTTATTTGATATTATTTGTTTATCATATTACATACAAAGCGCGTGAATTGGTTCAGTGGTAGGTACAGTTGCTGGTAATGTACATGACCTGGGTTCGAGCCCGAGGTCTTCACTATCTCAATATTATTTTCCAATTGATATTCACATACTGGAGACCATCATACGTCTCTCCATCAAGCCATCCACCTGTCCAATTTCATCAATCCAAAGGCCACGCTCTGAGGTACATGGTGAGCCCCAATCAACGCGCCAACATGCTCCCTGGGGAAAGTCCACAAGGCCAAGGTTGATGGGCCTGGATCACCACAAAAAACCTCCACTTTGGGGACTGCAACCCCCCTAGGTTTGCAAAGTTTATATTTTCTTTATTGTTTTTTTTTTATTATTATTTATACTTTCCTTTAATTATTGTTTTCAATTAATTAATTATTTTCATAAAAAACCAAAAACATCAAAAAAATCAGAAAAGAGAAAAAATATAATAAATATTTTATTTTAGTATTTTCATAAATAAATTGTATTAATTCATTTAGTTATTAATTTAGGGTTTAATTTAATATTTTCATAATAAAAATCTAAAAAATGTAGAAATAGGGTTTAATTAATGTTTTTATTCCTTTTTATTTTTTCTTTCATAATAATTAAAATAATTAAATATTTATTTTTATAATTAAATTGTATATAAAAATTAGGGTTAATTTTAGGTTAAAAACTTTAACATTTCTTTCATAATAAATTAAAATAACTAGAATTAGGGTTAGCATTTATCTTAATTAATTCTTTTTTCATTAAAATCCTAAAAATCATAAAATACCAAAAAACCAATTTTCTTTTCTTTTTTTAATTAATTAATGTCACCATGTAATTTAAATTTCGCAAAAAGGGTCCAACGCCCTCGTTTCTAAGTTCAATTCAATTCGCGTATTTATTTCTTTTTTCTTTTAATATTTATGTACCTCTCCCAAAGCCTTGTAAACTCGAACATTTTAATTTCTCACACTTTATCTCTATTTACTTTCTGTCAAATCGGGTCCGGGAAATTTTGGCGATGTGGACCCGCGCCTTTTGTAATAGCTTAGAATCTTTTACTTTTCGCAATTTTTAACTGTTAACCAAGGCATGAAAGAATGTATGGACAAAAAATAAAAACAAACGTTAGATCACCAATAACATGACAAAAGACAAAAAATAAATGAAAACGACACACGAATCGCACACACCACCCCTAGGGTACGCCTCACTGTTGCCTTACCTCGAAAGGTGATCGTCGAGTAGAGGACGTCTTAGTAAGTCCTCATGATCCGGGAACCTGGCATGAGGGTAGCTTCTAAGGTGTCTTCCCATTGCTCTGGTGATCACCATGTCCCGAACCTTCGAATTGACCCGAACACCTCCAACGGTGGTGCTACCTACCTCTCAATGGTGGGATGGCACTACTTTAAAGGACATTTACACAGACGAATTCCTTAGGATAGGTAGGTTCTCATAGATACTTGCTCTAACTTCAAAACAAATCAAAAAAATACTTTTCACACCAACACATTTTCAAAAAGCTTTCGAAAACAATTTTTCAAACACTCTTGAGGACCGATACAAGAGTCGAACTGAAATTTTCAAAGAAACTTTTTAAAACCCACAATTGAAAAGCAAACAAACCATTTTTGAAAACACAATGAGCAAGTATCTAAGAGCCCATGGATAGAAAGGGTGCTAACACTTTCCCTTTCTATAATCTACCTCCCGAACCGAGAGCAATCTCTTTAAGGAATTTTTCTGTGCTTTTGTCCTTTCCATTTGGAGAAAATAAAAGACGGTGGCGACTCTTGCTTCCGCGACATTTCGCGAACCAGCGTTAAACAGTCAGTTCCAGATCCACCGATCACAGAACTGGCGACTCTGCTGGGGAACTATCTTTATAAAGTGAGGTGTACCTTAGGGTTAGTTCATAACTGTGTTTTCAATTGTATTGCTTTGCTTGCTTTAAATTGTGGGACTGTCTTGGGAGTTCTATAGATCCTAACCCGGATCTGGGGGATACCCTTTTAGAAAGTAGCAACAAGGCTGTGAGGGAACTGTGCGGGGTATACTGACATGGTTGAAACAGTCTGCTACGTTGATGTGGCACTTTGGTGTGTACCGGTAACCCTTGAGTTCAGTCAAGGAGAGTACGGGGCCTCCGCGTGGTGTCGTGAAGCATCAACAGACCTTAGGAACCTTAATTGAACTATCTTGGCCTCTTTTAGGGTAGTGAGATAACTGACTTTGGTGCAGTCCGAGGTTGGTTAATACTCGATACTACACTCAATTGAGGGTTGCTTTCCTGGAATATTTCGGTCGCCAGTTCAGTGGCTAAATCGAAACGATGAACAATGAAAGCAATCCCGTGATATTGGGACCCTTAGAACCCGGTTACTTCTAATAGGACAGGTTGAGCCCACCAACTTAAAGAGGGTAATACCCAGACCCCATGCTGGCCTAAACTCTAAGGGCTCTTTTGTGTGACTTGTGTGCCTTCAAACTTGGATTACTTGCATGCTTGTTATCTGACATCTGAACTTCTTGCAGGTTTTGTTTATAGTCCTTAACTAGGACTCATAATAAAGTTTACTGAATTTCCTGTAGGTTTTGTTCATAGTCCTTAACTAGGACTCATAACAAGGCTTACTAAGTTTCTTGCAGGACTCATAACAAAGTTTACCGAGTTTCTTGCAGGGTTTGTTTTAGTCCTTAATTGAGACTCATGACAAGTATACTGAATTTCTTGCAGGGTTTGTTTATAGTCCTTAATTGGGACTCATGACAGGGTTTACCTACATCACCCCATGCATACCATAACATCATACCATTGCATGCATCCTAACCCATTTCAAGGACCTCAAGGGCTTGTGATGCAGGTCATGGTGAAGCAGCTATCCCAACAAGGGGCAAAGAGGATTTATTTTCCTCTAGACAAAGTTGTCAGGGGCTATGACCCACTTGATATGGTGAGCTCTGACTCTTGAAGAAGGTTCCCTTAACCAAGGTTGTTTGGAAATCAAAACCAGACATGATGACTAAAGTCAGGGGCTATGACCCACTTGATATGGTGAGCCTTTGACCCTTGAAGAAGAATTCTCAATAACATGGGTTTCCTTCCATCAAGCTACCGGACCCAAATGCTAACAAATTTTCTTGTTTACCCCGCGAGGTCCTTGAAAACATTACATGCATGTCATACTCATCATTGCATAACAAATATCCTTGTTGCAGGTCACTTACCTTTCCCGCTGTTTATTTCAGCAATGGCTTCCCAACAAGATAACCAGGGACCTCATGCTCAAGAGACTCAGTTCAAAGAGATCTTCTTAAGCCTATCCAAGGGGCAGGAAGAGCTGAGAACACTCCTCACGGGGGCTTTGGTCAGGAACAATGCTGAGGACGACAAAGACGAATGGCTGAAATGTCTACAAGCTGACGTAGACACATTGAAAGCCCAGATGCTGGGGCAAAGGGCTCTCATCCAAAGTTTAGCTCAGGAGCAAGGAGAGCTGAGGGCCATGATCAGTCAGCTTCATCAAGACATGAAGCAACCAGCCCAAGTCAGGGACCCAATCATTAATAAACTTCCAAGAAGTCAAAGGTTTGGGCCTCTCCAAGCTGCTACTACTTCACAGGTCCAACAACGACCTCGCCCAGAACAACAGACTGATCAGAGCAAACCAGACAAGCCTAAAAGGCAGTTCACCAAGCTCAACGTGTCACCGTCTCAGGCTTTACAACAATTGTTGAAGTTGAATCTGGTGACGTTAAGGGACCCTCCTAAGAATCTCAACACAGCCTCCCCAAAGTACAAGTCTAAGGAAAGATGTGCATACCACTCTGGCAGTCCAGGCCATGACACCGACGACTGCTGGGCTCTGAAGAATAAGATCCAAGACCTGATTGAGGAAGGATTTGTGGATTTCACCTGGATGGGTCAGGCTGAATGCTCCTGCCATCCCTATCGGATGCACCATTTGAAGTAACAAGCCCTGAGATGAAAAGACTTTTGTTCATTAGGATTTCCAAGTTGTAATCTTCTTCTGTTCAAACATTTACTCATGTTAAACGTTGTTATTTCATTAATGCATCGCATATGTCTGTTTTGAAACAATATATTCGTATTCACTATATGCAAATTATTTTCATATTTTTTCTGATGTCAACTCTTGATCAAAAATTCTAAAGCCTCTTGAGGGAGGATGACGAAAACGATACCACGATCTTTACAGTATGCTTTTGAACAGACCCCGCTGATGAGGTACAGGCATTGTTTCAATCCCTAAACACTAGAGTTATAAGGATGATAATCCCTCGTCAACCCCTCTGATCCAAAGAAGTAGGAGTTTTTCTTTTCGAAATTTAAAACCCTTAATCATAACCTGGGGCAGGGTAGTCTCTCAGTTGATCCAAGTGCATAACGAATGGCACCAAAGAAGTCCTTACAAAACGAAGAAAGACAGTGATGGTTCCGAATATTCAATAAAGAAAGGCAGTCATTATCTCAAAAATAAAAGCCCAAAAAAGTCAAAACCTATAAAAAGGAGACTTACAAAACTGGGGCATCCCGCTGACTGTAATTCCAAAAAAAAGGGAAACAGTTCAGGCAAAAAAAAAGAAAGGGATAACAAAAAATCAGACAGGAAAGAGGTCTTACAAACCCTCAACAAAAAAGGAAGGACTGCCTATTCAAAATAAGTTATCAACATCCGAATCATCACCGGAAAATCAGAGCAAAGACTCAAACAAGGTCTAACGCACGATCAACTGAGTTTAGGTTTGGAGAACATCACGAAGAGCGGGTGGGTACAAATAAAATTTGAGCCTTTATCCTTTGTTTCTTAAACCGTGAACCAGGCCACGTTATAACCCTTAAAAGTCCTAGCTGAAGCATGGGTTAGTTCGAAAGCATACTGTTACGAAAGGTATCCTGACTCCTTAAGGCTTACGGTAAATACGGAGTTGACATCACGTTTTACAAACATTCATTTGTTTTATGAAAAAGAATGCATTTTTCAAAATCTTCAAGACAGACATAAGCTTTGCATTTTTGACATAACTTTGTTTGCATATGACTTTTTGTTTAAACAGCGGGGAAATTCGCACGACGAATACCTAATGAACAGAAGTACTTCCAATCAAGGGGCAGACATGACTATTGTCCATCATCTGGGGCAGTCCAGTCAAGATTCAAGGAATCTCTCAAGATGCCAAATAGCCTGGGGCAAATCTCTGCCTGAGTCACTGGGGGCATCCTAGAAACAAATCTTGCCTGGTCAAACACCTTCTGGCGGCATGACAAAACACTTCTAACAGGGGCACCTCCCTGCATTCTAAGAGCGTGGACATAGTCGAAAAAATACTACGCATAATCAAAGACCCGCTAGGTTGACATACCTAGGCAAAAATAAGGGCTTCCCGGCGAACCAAAAGGGTTCGGGCAAAATGAAGGGATGAAACGAAAAAAACATGTACACCCGGCAAGTCGAAAACCTGAAAGGGCGGCTTGGGCAAAAATGGGTATCTCGGTGGACTGAAAACCCGAAAGGGCGGTCCAGGCAAAAGTTAGGGATCAAAGCGTACGACTATGTCCTGCTATCTTGTCACCTGTCTAAGGGCTGTCCATCAACAACTATCAGCACCTCACAGGTCTTCCTCTCCCACCTCAGAAACAGGGGCAATATGAGTTGTCCAAGCAATCTAATTGTTCTGTCCTCCAAGGTATCGAGGTAGGTTCAGCTAAAGAACATAACCAAATGTCCTAATTCCCCAGAGAGTAAGTCAGCAAATCAGTGCACTCTCCCCGAGCAAAGTTACAATCAAACTTAAAGAAGTTGGGTATCCTCCAGCAGATCTCAACATTCCCCAGTAGCATATGTATTCTTAAAAAGCATCCCCGGCAGTCCTGATCTAAAGATTGTTCCCCGGCGGCATACCAACATTCAAAGGAATCACTTCCCCCGCAGTTCAAAACTTCTCCAGGAGAGTCCAATCCAGTTCCCCAGGAAAGTTGGAATTTATCTCCCCAAGCAGTAGGCTTATCCCCAGTAGATTCTGGAAGCTTATCCCTCGCAGAGCACGAACGCGTCTCCCGGCTTTATTCAAAGAGTTATTTCCTTACCAGGATATAACTGGGTTATCCTCAGCCAAAAGCCACGGAAAGAGCGTCCTCGACGAAGTCTTCTTACCCCAGCGAAGTTTATCAATACTTCCAACACAGTCAAGATATCCCCAGCAAGTTATCTTCATCAAACTCAGCAAGGCATCTCTCTCCCCCACAGAGTACTGCTTCCCAGCAAAGATCGCTAGAGTAATTTTCTCCCCGCAGAATAATTCGTTCGCCAAGTTTATTCCCCAACGGAGTTATCTCCTCCTACTGGTATTCTTGAAATTATCACCCCCAGTGGAAGCAAAAGCTTATTCTTCAACATCAGCCCAGGAGTGACTTCCCGGCACCCGTCAAGGATTCACTTCCCTAGACGAAAACATAATATTCATAAACATCTTTCATACATCATTATAGCATGCATAAACGCATCATATCTTACAAATCTCATTTATGTTGAGAACATCATCGCTTGATCCATATCATGCATTGCATATGACTGACCTTTACCTTTCAGGAAAGATTCAGTTAAATTCCCAATCATATTTCAAGACCTAGACCGGGTCAGTTAATCGACTCCAAAGATTTCTTATCCAGTCCAAGGCCTTCTCTAGTCCAGCTAAATCGACCCCCAACAGATTTTTCTAATGAAGACTCAGTAGAAGTTATCAAAGGTTTTTCTCAAACGTCCGCTGTTGAGATTATAATTTCCTATGGTTCTCTCCCCGACGGTGCGTGAGATGATAATTCCAGCCCAGGTTTTTCTCAAACGTCCGCTTTTGAGATTATAATTTCCTATGGTTCTCTCCCCGACGGTGCGTGAGATGATAATTCCATTCCAGGTTTTTCTCAGACGTCCGCTTTTGAGATTATAATTTCCTATGGTTCTCTCCCCGACGGTGCGTGAGATGATAATTCCAGCCCAGGTTTTTCTCAAACGTCCGCTTTTAAGATTATAATTTCCTATGGTTCTCTCCCCGATGGTGCGTGAGATGATAATTCCATTCCAGGTTCTTCTTAGACGTCCGCTTTTGAGATTATAATTTCCTATGGTTCTCTCCCCGATGGTGCGTGAGATGATAATTCCAGCCCAGGTTTTTCTCAAACGTCCGCTTTTGAGATTATAATTTCCTATGGTTCTCTCCCCGACGGTGCGTGAGATGATAATTCCATTCCAGGTTCTTCTCAAACGTCCGCTTTTGAGATTATAATTGCCTATGGTTCTCTCCCCGACGGTGCGTGAGATGATAATTCCAGCCCAGGTTTTTCTCAAACGTCCGCTTTTGAGATTATAATTTCCTATGGTTCTCTCCCCGATGGTGCGTGAGATGATAATTCCATTCCAGGTTTTTCTCAGACGTCCGCTTTTGAGATTATAATTTCCTATGGTTCTCTCCCCGACGGTGCGTGAGATGATAATTCCATTCCAGGTTCTTCTCAAACGTCCGCTTTTGAGATTATAATTGCCTATTGGTTCTCTTCCCGATACTGCGAAGATGGTAATTCCCACCAAGATTTTCTCAACGAGCGTTGTTGAAGTTAAAGTCACCCAAGGTTCTCTCACCGTTCATGCTGAGGTAGTAACCATCCCTGGTTCATTCATCATCTCGTGAAGCTCCAGATCCAACTCCTGTAACCAGTCAGGACATATCTATACCAAGCATCTGAAAACCAGCTCCTGCAACGTGTCAGGTACTCATTTTTCTTTTGCAGGTATGCAGGTTCCCGCTAAGGAATCTCTTATACGATCAACATCCAGATGGCATCTATAAGCCCATCCACTTTCCATCACCTATTAGCATGGCATCTGTAAGCCCATCGTCCTATTCATCAACCTCTAAATGGCATCTATAAGCCCATTCCATCATCACACTGCTACTATGTGAGCGCAAATTTCTGGGCACTCTAGTGTTCAATCATCTTCTACCCTCGGATTACGAAAGGCACGTCAGCCAATCTACATCCTCAGGTCTAAGAAGATTGAACAGGGGCAACTGTTGTACCCCAAAATTTGCCCTCCTATATTCTTCAAAGATTTTCCAAGTCAAGCTTCAAAGTTCCCCAAGGGTTGCACAGTGTAAGAGCCTCCTGAACAGTCAAAATTAGGGTTTTTGTTCTGATCAAGAAAATGAAGTTTCCAAGGGCCCAATCAAGTCCCACATGTCTATAAATATGGTCAAGCATCCTCATACCAAGTTTCAAGACTTTCAGCATAAAATTGCACAGTCAAAAACCCTAATTGCACTACAGTCAACTGTAGGGGCAAAATGGTCATTTGACAGTCAAAAGTTCAAATTTTTGGTCAACATCTCATTTTGAAGCCTTAAACATCATTTGATCAATGCTTGATCATGATTCTCAAAGCTTGGCTCAAAAATCATTAAGATGCAAAAGTTTCCTTATTTGGACAGTTGAAAAAGTCAACTGTAAATTGAACAGGGCATAACTTTCACATGGATTATCAGAAAAATTCCATCCAAAGCTCATTTTGAAGAGAAAGACATTTCCTACAACTCATCTTCATACTTCAAGTCCAAGAAATGCTCTCACAAAAAGTTATCAATTTCAACATTATAGGTCATTTTCAAAAGTCAACAAAAAGAGACTTTAAGTCAAAGGCCATAACTTGAGATTGGTAAATCAAAATGACATGGGACCAAAGGCATTGGTTATAGGACTCAAAGACCTTTCCAAAATGTCCAAGAACATGAGCAAAGCTTAAAAATTGAGCAAGTTATACCTTGTGGAAGTTGGGAAATTTTTGGATATTTTGAAAAGTCAACATTGATTCAAATGACCTAAAATTGCTAATGGGCCCATTTTTCTTCCACAATTCATCATCCAAAGCATGCACACGACCATTTGGCCCAAAGGGAAGTTTTTCTCCATTTTTATTTATTTATTTGAATTTTTTATTATTAATAATTCATTTAATCAAATAAAATACATGAAAAATATAAAACCAATGAAATAAAATCTTTTTGTGCATAAAATATATTCAATAATTCGTGCATGACCAGATATGGAAGGAATTGGATTGATTGGATATGATTTGTACAAAAATAGCATGAAAAAAGATTGGAAAAAATCTTGAAAAATCAAATCTCTAAAACCATGAATGCCAAGGATTTGGATTGTTTTTCTTGACCTAATTCACTCAATACATAAGCCTGATCAAACCCTTGTGCTCAATGACCTCTAAGCTGCGCAGGAAAGCATACACAAAACTTGAAATTTTCTTTGAAAAACTCATATTCTGAAAACAGGTTTGCAGGTCGTTTCAAGCCACGAGACTCATTCTATTGCCTTCCAAGGACCTCAAGCAATCTTCCTGGATCAAAAACATCAATCATAACCCTTTGAATCACTGTACAGAAGTCCAAATTTTCTCACTTTTTTTCATAATCGTGCTTTACAATTTACGCACATTCATGGCATTTTGTTTATAGATTCATGATCAGTGATGTGTTTTAATGCTAACCATATGATTTGATTGGATTTTCATGCACTATACAAGAAATTGCCATGGTTGTATTTTAGGTTTTTCAGGACCTCAAATTGGGGTTTTTAAAATAAGGCAAAATTGGGACACCACGATGCCATGAACGTGTTCAGCATACTTGGACGAAGAATTTGAGACCCTCGCGCCTAATTTATGAGCGTCCTAGAGCTATTCGCTATTTTCCCAAAACCTGCCTAAGGGAACACCATGAAAACCGTGGCCTATGTTTTATGTTTCAGGAACGAAGAAGAAGATGATGTCGTGGCATTAGATGGTTGGCTGGTTCAAAGTTTCGCGCTCAAACCCACTAACACTTTTGCTTTATTTGATATTATTTGTTTATCATATTACATACAAAGCGCGTGAATTGGTTCAGTGGTAGGTACAGTTGCTGGTAATGTACATGACCTGGGTTCGAGCCCGAGGTCTTCACTATCTCAATATTATTTTCCAATTGATATTCACATACTGGAGACCATCATACGTCTCTCCATCAAGCCATCCACCTGTCCAATTTCATCAATCCAAAGGCCACGCTCTGAGGTACATGGTGAGCCCCAATCAACGCGCCAACATGCTCCCTGGGGAAAGTCCACAAGGCCAAGGTTGATGGGCCTGGATCACCACAAAAAACCTCCACTTTGGGGACTGCAACCCCCCTAGGTTTGCAAAGTTTATATTTTCTTTATTGTTTTTTTTTTATTATTATTTATACTTTCCTTTAATTATTGTTTTCAATTAATTAATTATTTTCATAAAAAACCAAAAACATCAAAAAAATCAGAAAAGAGAAAAAATATAATAAATATTTTATTTTAGTATTTTCATAAATAAATTGTATTAATTCATTTAGTTATTAATTTAGGGTTTAATTTAATATTTTCATAATAAAAATCTAAAAAATGTAGAAATAGGGTTTAATTAATGTTTTTATTCCTTTTTATTTTTTCTTTCATAATAATTAAAATAATTAAATATTTATTTTTATAATTAAATTGTATATAAAAATTAGGGTTAATTTTAGGTTAAAAACTTTAACATTTCTTTCATAATAAATTAAAATAACTAGAATTAGGGTTAGCATTTATCTTAATTAATTCTTTTTTCATTAAAATCCTAAAAATCATAAAATACCAAAAAACCAATTTTCTTTTCTTTTTTTAATTAATTAATGTCACCATGTAATTTAAATTTCGCAAAAAGGGTCCAACGCCCTCGTTTCTAAGTTCAATTCAATTCGCGTATTTATTTCTTTTTTCTTTTAATATTTATGTACCTCTCCCAAAGCCTTGTAAACTCGAACATTTTAATTTCTCACACTTTATCTCTATTTACTTTCTGTCAAATCGGGTCCGGGAAATTTTGGCGATGTGGACCCGCGCCTTTTGTAATAGCTTAGAATCTTTTACTTTTCGCAATTTTTAACTGTTAACCAAGGCATGAAAGAATGTATGGACAAAAAATAAAAACAAACGTTAGATCACCAATAACATGACAAAAGACAAAAAATAAATGAAAACGACACACGAATCGCACACACCACCCCTAGGGTACGCCTCACTGTTGCCTTACCTCGAAAGGTGATCGTCGAGTAGAGGACGTCTTAGTAAGTCCTCATGATCCGGGAACCTGGCATGAGGGTAGCTTCTAAGGTGTCTTCCCATTGCTCTGGTGATCACCATGTCCCGAACCTTCGAATTGACCCGAACACCTCCAACGGTGGTGCTACCTACCTCTCAATGGTGGGATGGCACTACTTTAAAGGACATTTACACAGACGAATTCCTTAGGATAGGTAGGTTCTCATAGATACTTGCTCTAACTTCAAAACAAATCAAAAAAATACTTTTCACACCAACACATTTTCAAAAAGCTTTCGAAAACAATTTTTCAAACACTCTTGAGGACCGATACAAGAGTCGAACTGAAATTTTCAAAGAAACTTTTTAAAACCCACAATTGAAAAGCAAACAAACCATTTTTGAAAACACAATGAGCAAGTATCTAAGAGCCCATGGATAGAAAGGGTGCTAACACTTTCCCTTTCTATAATCTACCTCCCGAACCGAGAGCAATCTCTTTAAGGAATTTTTCTGTGCTTTTGTCCTTTCCATTTGGAGAAAATAAAAGACGGTGGCGACTCTTGCTTCCGCGACATTTCGCGAACCAGCGTTAAACAGTCAGTTCCAGATCCACCGATCACAGAACTGGCGACTCTGCTGGGGAACTATCTTTATAAAGTGAGGTGTACCTTAGGGTTAGTTCATAACTGTGTTTTCAATTGTATTGCTTTGCTTGCTTTAAATTGTGGGACTGTCTTGGGAGTTCTATAGATCCTAACCCGGATCTGGGGGATACCCTTTTAGAAAGTAGCAACAAGGCTGTGAGGGAACTGTGCGGGGTATACTGACATGGTTGAAACAGTCTGCTACGTTGATGTGGCACTTTGGTGTGTACCGGTAACCCTTGAGTTCAGTCAAGGAGAGTACGGGGCCTCCGCGTGGTGTCGTGAAGCATCAACAGACCTTAGGAACCTTAATTGAACTATCTTGGCCTCTTTTAGGGTAGTGAGATAACTGACTTTGGTGCAGTCCGAGGTTGGTTAATACTCGATACTACACTCAATTGAGGGTTGCTTTCCTGGAATATTTCGGTCGCCAGTTCAGTGGCTAAATCGAAACGATGAACAATGAAAGCAATCCCGTGATATTGGGACCCTTAGAACCCGGTTACTTCTAATAGGACAGGTTGAGCCCACCAACTTAAAGAGGGTAATACCCAGACCCCATGCTGGCCTAAACTCTAAGGGCTCTTTTGTGTGACTTGTGTGCCTTCAAACTTGGATTACTTGCATGCTTGTTATCTGACATCTGAACTTCTTGCAGGTTTTGTTTATAGTCCTTAACTAGGACTCATAATAAAGTTTACTGAATTTCCTGTAGGTTTTGTTCATAGTCCTTAACTAGGACTCATAACAAGGCTTACTAAGTTTCTTGCAGGACTCATAACAAAGTTTACCGAGTTTCTTGCAGGGTTTGTTTTAGTCCTTAATTGAGACTCATGACAAGTATACTGAATTTCTTGCAGGGTTTGTTTATAGTCCTTAATTGGGACTCATGACAGGGTTTACCTACATCACCCCATGCATACCATAACATCATACCATTGCATGCATCCTAACCCATTTCAAGGACCTCAAGGGCTTGTGATGCAGGTCATGGTGAAGCAGCTATCCCAACAAGGGGCAAAGAGGATTTATTTTCCTCTAGACAAAGTTGTCAGGGGCTATGACCCACTTGATATGGTGAGCTCTGACTCTTGAAGAAGGTTCCCTTAACCAAGGTTGTTTGGAAATCAAAACCAGACATGATGACTAAAGTCAGGGGCTATGACCCACTTGATATGGTGAGCCTTTGACCCTTGAAGAAGAATTCTCAATAACATGGGTTTCCTTCCATCAAGCTACCGGACCCAAATGCTAACAAATTTTCTTGTTTACCCCGCGAGGTCCTTGAAAACATTACATGCATGTCATACTCATCATTGCATAACAAATATCCTTGTTGCAGGTCACTTACCTTTCCCGCTGTTTATTTCAGCAATGGCTTCCCAACAAGATAACCAGGGACATCATGCTCAAGAGACTCAGTTCAAAGAGATCTTCTTAAGCCTATCCAAGGGGCAGGAAGAGCTTAGAACACTCCTCACGGGGGCTTTGGTCAGGAACAATGCTGAGGACGACAAAGACGAACGGCTGAAATGTCTACAAGCTGAGGTAGACACATTGAAAGCCCAGATGCTGGGGCAAAGGGCTCTCATCCAAAGTTTAGCTCAGGAGCAAGGAGAGCTGAGGGCCATGATCAGTCAGCTTCATCAAGACATGAAGCAACCAGCCTAAGTCAGGGACCCATTCATTAATAAACTTCCAAGAAGTCAAAGGTTTGGGCCTCTCCAAGCTGCTACTACTTCACAGGTCCAACAACGACCTCGCCCAGAACAACGGACTGATCAGAGCAAACCAGACAAGCCTAAAAGGCAGTTCACCAAGCTCAACGTGTCACCGTCTCAGGCTTTACAACAATTGTTGAAGTTGAATCTGGTGACGTTAAGGGACCCTCCTAAGAATCTCAACACAGCCTCCCCAAAGTACAAGTCTAAGGAAAGATGTGCATACCACTCTGGCAGTCCAGGCCATGACACCGATAACTGCTGGGCTCTGAAGAATAAGATCCAAGACCTGATTGAGGAAGGAGTTGTGGATTTTACCTGGATGGGCCAGGCTGAATGCTCCTGCCATCCCTATCGGATGCACCATTTGAAGTAACAAGCCCTGAGATGAAAAGACTTTTGTTCATTAGGATTTCCAAGTTGTAATCTTCTTCTGTTCAAACATTTACTCATGTTAAACGTTGTTATTTCATTAATGCATCGCATATGTCTGTTTTGAAACAATATATTCGTATTCACTATATGCAAATTATTTTCATATTTTTTCTGATGTCAACTCTTGATCAAAAATTCTAAAGCCTCTTGAGGGAGGATGACGAAAACGATACCATGATCAAAAATTCTAAAGCCTCTCGCTAGCCCATAAGTGTTTAGAAAATACTCTTTGAAAACTTAATAAAATCTAATTCGTTTTAAAGCGCTCTCGCTGTATTTAAATCAAATGCCTAACTTTAGCTATCCGATTAAAACCTCAAACTTTCGTGGTATCGATCCTAACCTATTCTACTTTTCTTACTCTGGTAACAAAAAGATCGATTTTAATTATAAAAAGTCACAGCCAGAAATTAAGTTAATTTAGATTTTAGCTTAGGAACAATTTAATCTGTTTAGTTACTATTATCACATCCCGACTCTAGAAAATTAGCTAGTCATGGTACTCGAAACAGACATACAGGAAATATAATCGGGAAACGATAAAATATTCATGATAAATAAATAAATAATTTAACGTAAACAAATTGTATTAAAATTAAATCAAATGCAATTAAAAACCTGGATAATAATTTTATTCCTCAAGCTCCCTCTTCCACAAGTCGGCAAGATTGGAACCTTCGGAATCGGAACTTGAAACGAATTCTGAGGCTAGAAATAAATTCTAACTACAATAGCAATTTACTAATGTTGGAAATAGCTATTAAATAGTAAAAGGGAAAATAAAACAAGAACAAAAAAATGCAAACTGATGGTTCGTAAATTTGGCAGGGCTTCCGCAAGAAATTCTGTAAAAAAATTTTGTCCTTTCTTCATTGAAATCTCTCCTATTTATAGAAGAGAAATTGGCAGTTAAGAAATGATAGGAACGTGGACTTGTACTTCTTGAGTGGAGAAAGACCAGGACTGGTCGTTGGTGAGGTTGAGAAATTGTAGGAGTTGAAGAATCCTTCCATCACGTTGCCCATGTCTCTTGTTCTTCATGACGTTGAATTACGCGTGTGACGGTCGTAATGAAGAGGTGACGATCGTAATACGCTTAAATAGCGTGTTACGTTCGTCAATGATGTGTGACGAGCGTTCTTCATGTTGTGAGCGTGTTATTATAAACAATGTTTCGGATCACAGGATGGAATCTGCCATCCTCCCGCTCATGGATGAGGTGGGCCGCCTTGCAGTGGTCCAGAGTCAGCAATGCCGGTGCCATAGAAGGCATATCAGTGAGAGCGGCACCATGATTCAGAGCTATGGCAAGAGAAGTGACAATCCCTCTGAAATAGAAGGGTTTTCCGCCTCTAGCACAGATGGAGTGAATGTGGGCCAATAAAAATGGGGCGGCGTTGATCTTCTGGCCGGTGAATGCACAATGCATGAAGAAAAGCTCCTTGGAGTTGAGCTTGTGGTTGCTGTCTCGGGCGAAGATGGTGTTGCAAAGGATGCGATGAAAGTATCGGATAGCCGAATTATGGATATGGGTGGCGTTGAGGTGGTCATAAGATCTGGCACGAATGTTAGTCATGTTGTGCCATAAATTAAATGTTTCCTCGCCGAAATTATCCGGCACCCGGAAGTGGACACCTTCGTCGGAACTAAAACAGAGCATCTGTGCGATATCTGTTTGTGACAACTGATACTCATTTCCAAACATACGGAATTTGGCCACGCCAAAGAGTTGGTTGGTGGCTTCGGTAGGGGTAATGTATGAAAATGAACTTAGAAACTCCAAGGTGAGAGTTTCGTAGATGGGTTGCGGTTGGCGGCACAGAATCCACAAGTTCACATTCTGCAAAAGTTGTCGGACGCTCTCAAGCAGTCCCAAATTTCTCAGACAATCAAGTTCAACATACCGAGTTGGTTGGAGACCGCGGTGTTGGAATTTATGGAATTTTAATCGTTGGGTTTCACCTTGGTCGCCTGCTCTGAAAGTGAGATTAGGGATTTGTTGGTTGTTGGCCATATTGCATGCAAGAGGTTGGATCGTGAAAGGGTTGGAATGTGAATGGATTTGGAATGTGAATGGATAAGTGAAGTGATGGGATTTAATTGTTGGAGTGGATGATTTAAGAAAAAATGAATGGGTGGCGGAACGGTTTGGGAAAAAGGAAAGAAGAAGTGGGAATGAGAACCGCTTCTGTAATAGCAGAAGATGTTCTTGAATGCGCGTGACGACCGTCACAGGGGGCTGACGGGCGTAACACGGTGAAACACGTGTTACGCTCGTCACAGGGTTGTTACGACCGTTACACGTACAAATAATGGCATTTACGAAATAAATGAAGCAGTTTAATTTCAACGCTTTATAACACAGTAATTCAACACAATAAACATGCAGATCAATTCCAACACACATCTTATAACAAAATTTTGCAGAATGATAATATATATAGTGAATTTAATTTTTGTTGTAGCCGTATTTAATTTAATAAAAACAAACTGAAATTGAAATAAATATTTGTTTTTAACAGAACTTTAACAATATGCAAAAAGTAAACTTGTTTAAAATGAAATCTGAAAAGGGAAACTGCCTAGAAACATAAAACAGAAAGGAAAGTAAAAATAAATGTTGATTCTGCTACTTCATCCTAGTCGCGTTTTCAAATCTTCGAAAGCTGCATTTATGTGATAAAATTTCTCCATAGTTATATCAGTTAAGCCTATTACGTCTATACGCATGCTCTTCAACTCGTCCTTGATTCCATTAATGTCAGTCTGATAAACATCCAGTGTGGTAAAGATTTTGTTCAAATTTTCAGCGTATTCTCCTTTTGTTATTTCAGGGGTCTCAATATCCTCTGCAATGTTGTTACCATCATGGTAACCAGAAGGGGTCTCAGGGTCACTCTTATCAGACATCGTGGCATCATTAACTTGGTAAGATTGTGGTGTCTCAGGTGTTGAAGGATGGTCGGGAGGGTTTAGCTCATACAGCCAGTTGTCGCGATTGTGGGCACTCACTTTAGCATGGTTTGGAAGTGTAAATAAAGTGACAACTTTGTCCCTAATCAGGTATTCGAAAGGTGCAGGACCTAGATTTCCTATAATTCGTAGGTGGAAACATAAATCAATATTCATAGGGCAGATTGAACCAAATTGTGTACACCTATGTAGTTGGTATCTAAGTCCGAGGGAGTTGGCAATCATGGTGACTAGACCTCCTACGATGATCGGTTCATTAGGGTTCTGAGCAATGCGAGAAAAGGTTTGCATCAAGAATGGCACAGCATTAACAGGTCGGCCTTGGGTCATACATTGCAATAAAAACATCTCATCCTTAGATACTGCAGTACGGTTCTGTTCTTTTCCGAATACAGTATGGGCTAGAATCTTGTGGAAATAGCGGATAGTGGGGTTGTGTATTTCATTATTTTCCATGCTATCCGGCTCAGGGTGGTAGTTTCCGGTTAAGGTTCCCCAAAAGTAATCTAGCTCGAAATCCATTAATTCTGCCTGGGTGGTAGTAATAGCAAAAGGTCCGCTAGGGAATCCTAGAAGGTCAGCTAATTCTTTATGGTTATAAACAAATTCAATACCAAATAGTCTGAAAGCTATAAATCCCTTTCTAGTTCTGAAACCGCACTTAGGTATATGAACTAGGGAGCTCAAAAATTCAAGGGTAAGCTCGCGGTATGTAACAAAACTAGACTTAATATGGGCTTTTTCCCATCCCAATTGGTTAAACAGATAAAGGACACTATCCTTAATACCTAAAGTGTCCATTGTTGGTTCATCATAATACAAAGTCATACCAATGTTCCTGTGTGACAATTCCTCAAATCTCTGCATTTGGTTCCTTCCTCTAAAAGTGGTTTCCATAGTAAATACTAAATGGGGAAACAAATCAGGGGAGAAAGTAGGATAGAAAAAGACTTTTTCAAAAAACCTGTAGTGAATAAAGTTGTTTGAAAATCAGCAGCAGTTGTATAAAGATTTTTAGGAAAAAAAATGAAAAGAAAATAATGAAAATAAGGCTTTAAAAGAAATAAATGCAGAAACGGAAAAGAAAATCAAAAGTAATAAATAAAAACAAACGGAAACAATAACAAAAACAAATAGGTGGGTTACCTCCCACTAAGCGTTGTTTTTAACGTCATAAGTCTGACATAGTGCCTAGCAGTAGATCATTCAGGGGAAATAGTGGGTAATTCTAAGAGTTTTAGACTATTCGCATAGTTTATATTCTCAATATGATGATAATGTTTTAATCGCTGCCCGTTCACTGTGAACGGGTCACTATTCCTACCCTTAATTTCTAGTGCTCCGCTAGGGAATATTTTTGTAACTTCAAAAGGACCAGACCATCTGGATTTCAGTTTTCCAGGAAAGAGCCTAAGTCTAGAGTTAAATAATAGCACAACTTCTCCCATACTGAATTCTTTCCGGGATAAGCGCTTATCGTGCCATCTTTTGGTTCTTTCCTTGTATATCTTAGTGTTCTCATAAGCGTCTAATCTCAATTCTTCTAATTCATTCAAGTCGAGGATTCGCTTTTCTCCAGTAGATGTGTAGTTTATATTGAGCGTTTTGATTGCCCAAAATGCCTTGTGTTCTAATTGTACCGGGAGATGACAGGACTTTCCGTACACAAGCTTGAAGGGTGCAGTTCCTATAGGGGTCTTGTAGGTTATCCTATAAGCCCATAAAGCCTCGTTAAGCTTAGATGACCAATCTTTCCTAGATATGGCGACAGTTTTCTCTAGGATTTGTTTAATTTCTCTGTTCGAGACTTCGACCTGTCCACTGGTTTGTGGATGATACGGTGTTGCTACGCGGTGTTTGACTTCATACTTAGATAATAATTTGTCTAATATTTTCGAAATGAAATGAGAGCCACCGTCACTAATGACAAGTCTAGGCACACCAAATCTTGTAAAGATTGTGTTTTTAAAGAGCTTAATTACTACTCGTGTGTCATTTGTAGGAGAGGCTATAGCCTCAATCCATTTTGAAACATAATCGACAGCTACGAGTATATACTTGTTTCCGAAAGAAGATGGGAAAGGTCCCATGAAATCGATTCCCCAAACATCAAAGATTTCTACTTCTAGTATTCCTCTTTGAGGCATTTCATCGCGTCTTGAAATATTACCGGTGCGTTGACACCGGTCGCAGTTTTTAACAGCGATGTGGACATCCTTCCATAGATTAGGCTAGAATAGGCCGGCTTGTAGGATCTTTGCACAAGTTTTAGAAGTGTTGGCATGTCCTCCATAGGGAGATGAATAACAGTGAGAGATAACATCTTCTATTTCTTCTTCAGGTACGCATCGGCGGAAAATTCCATCCGGTTCTCTTTTAAATAATAAAGGTTCATCCCAATAATAATACTTGAGATCATGGAAGAATTTCTTTTTCTGTTGATAAGTTAAGTCCGGTGGGAGCGCGCATGCAGCTAAGTAGTTGACTATGTCGGTGTACCATGGCAATCCTATGGTTGTATGGATCGCTTCCACGGCTTCTTTGGCTTTTGGTTTGTTTTGGTCCAATTGAGCTAGATCGCTTCTTATTTGTGTTGTCATCTGTTCATACAGAAAATAGTCGTTAATCGGTATTTGTTCGGGTTTTATACCTTCTAATCTTAATAAGTGGTATGCTACGACGTTTTCTGTTCCTTTCTTATCCTTAATTTCTAGATTGAATTCTTGCAAAAGTAGGATCCATCTGAGGAGTCTTGGTTTTGCATCCTTCTTAGTTAGTAGATATCTGATAGCAGCATGGTCTGTGTAGATGATTATCTTTGCTCCTACTAGGTAAGAATGGAATTTGTCAAGCGCAAAGACAACTGCTAACAGTTCTTTCTCAGTTGTGGCATAGTTCATTTGAGCTGAGTCTAGCGTTCTACTGGCATAGTAGATTGCATGAAGTTTCTTGTCCTTCCTTTGTCCAAGAACTACGCCTATGGCGTAGTCACTCGCATCGCACATGATTTCAAAAGGTAATCTCTAATCGGGTGGTTGCATGATTGGTGCGGTGATGAGGGCTGATTTTAGAGTTTCAAATGCTTTAAGACAATCTTCGTCGAATATGAATGCAGTGTATTTCATTAATAGATCGGTAAGTGGTTTAGTGATCTTCGATAAATCTTTGATAAATCGTTGATAGAAACCGGCGTGTCCTAAAAAACTTCGTATTTCTCGAACGGTCTTAGGTGGTTGAAGTTCTTTTATGACTTCTATCTTAGCTTTGTCGACTTCAATTCCCTTGTTAGATATAACATGTCCTAGTACAATTCCTTCTCTGACCATGAAATGGCATTTTTCCCAGTTAAGCACGAGGTTTACTTTCACACATCTTTCTAAAATCTTTTCTAGGTTTGATAGGCATCCTTCAAAACTTTGCCCGCACACAGAGAAGTCGTCCATGAACACTTCCATGATGTTATCGATGAAATCTGCAAAGATTGACATCATACATCGTTGAAAGGTTGCTGGGGCATTGCACAATCCGAAGGGCATTCATCTATAAGCGAATGTTCCATAGGGACATGTGAATGTAGTCTTCTCTTGATCATCGGGGTGAATGGGAATTTGGAAAAATCCGAAATAACCATCTAGATAGCAGAAGTAGGAATGTTTGGCTAATCGCTCTAACATTTGATCTATGAAGGGTAGAGGAAAATGGTCTTTCCGAGTAGCTTTGTTTAGTTTCCTATAATCAATGCACACTCTATGCCCATTTACCACTCTTTGCGTTATCGGTTCGCCTTTTGCGTTCTTCACAATAGTGATACCTCCTTTCTTCGGTACGACGTGTACTGGGCTAACCCACTTACTGTCGGAGATTGGATATATGATTCCTGCTCCCAATAGCTTCTTAATTTCATCTCTGACTACAGTGCTAAGGATTGGGTTAATCCTTCTTTGGGGTTCTCTAGAGGTTTTGCAATCTTCTTCTAGCATAATACGATGCATGCAAATTGAAGGACATATTCCTTTCAAGTCGGATATGTTATAACCTAATGCAGTCGGGTACTTTCTTAGGACGTCTAAAAGTTTCTCTGTTTCGAGCATTCCTAAATGGGAATTGACTATTACTGGACGCGTACATTTGGTATCTAGGAATTCGTATCTTAGGTTCCTGGGTCAGGTTTTTAATTCTAAACACGGTTTCTTTGGACACGGCATATGATCAGGTGTAAGTGCTAGACTTTTGCTTAGACTATCATCTTGGTATGGTTCATGCCAATTGTCATCTTCGAATATCAGAGGGGTTTGGATTTTCATTATTTCAGAGTATGTGGTCTGTTCCGCTTCCATCTCTCTTACGCACTCGTCTATAACGTCGATTAAATAACATGTGTCATTCATGGCTGGTGCTTGTAAGAATTGAGTGAGGATGAATTCTACTTTTTCCTCTCCAACTTCGAATGTCAGTCTGCCCTTTTTCACGTCAATTATAGCTCCAGCTATGGCTAGGAAGGGTCTTCCTAATATGATAGGAGTAACTGAGTCCTCAGTAATGTACATGATTATGAAATCGATCGGGATATAGAATTAACCTATTCTAACTGGAACATTTTCTAGTATACCTACAGGGTATTTAACTGATTGGTCAGCTAATTGAACGGACATTTTTGTGGATCTAAGTTCTCCCATCTCCAGCTTTTTGCAAATAGATAGGGGCATGACACTGATACTTGCCCCCAAGTCGCATAGAGATTTGTCTATGAAAAACTTTCCAATGTTACAAGGTATAGAGAAACTACCTGGATCTTTTAACTTAGGGGGCATATCATTTTGAATAATAGCGCTACACTCAGCAGTAAGTGTAATTGTTCCGTTGTCTTCTATCTTTTTCTTGTTAGGTAGGATTTCCTTGAGAAATTTAGCATACGAGGGCATCTGAGTGATAGCTTCTGTAAACGGTATTGTGATATTCAGTTGTTTCAGAAGTTCAACGAATTTCTTGAATTGGCCCATCGTTTTGGAATTGGTAAGTCTCTGAGGGTACGGGATCGATGGTTTATAGGGTGGTGGAGGCACATAAGGCTTTTCTTTCTCCACTGCCTCTTGGTTTTTGTTTTCCTTTTCCTTTGGTTCATTCTCATTTTCAGTTGGCTTATTCTGCTTTTGGTACATGGCTGGATTTTCGAGTCTTGGATCAACAGGTCCGTCAAGTTCTTTTCCACTTCTCAGTATTACAGCGTTAGCTTGTCCTTTTGGGTTAGGTTGTGGTTGACCAGGGAAAAATCTAGTCGGGGCAGCAGTAGATGCTTGTTGTTGGGCTACTTGTGAAATTTGAGTTTCAAGCATCTTATTATGGGTAGCCAAAGCGTCAACTTTACTAGATAATTGTTTAATCTGCTCATTAGTATGTAAATTCTGATTTAGAACATCTTTATTAGTCTGAGATTGAGAAGCAATGAAATGTTCTATCATGATTTCAAGATTAGATTTCCTAGGGGCATTGGATTTATTAGGTCCATTATTGGGGTGATTTAGGTTAGATTTTGGATAGCCAGGTGGCGTGGCAGGAGCTTGTCCAGGTGCGTACAACGCATTGTTGCTTTTATATGAAAAGTTCGGATGATTATTCCAACCAGGGTTATAGGTATTGCTATAAGGGTTTCAATGCATGTAATTCGCTTGTTCAGCTGGAACTCTTGTTAGAAGTGGGCATTCTGGAGCAGGATGTGATTTAAGACCACATAGATCACAAGCTTGAGCTACTGCAACCACGGTAGCTGCGGGAGCGGTAGTAAGATTTTCTAGCTTTTGGGTAAGGGCTTCCACTTTAGCGTTGACTTGATCCAGACTATTCACTTCAATCATGCCACCTTTTGTTTGAGTTTTTTCCATATTAGCTCTTTCACTTCCCCGTTGATAATGGTTTTGAGCCATGCTTTCGATAAGTTGATTTGCTTCGGTATACGGTTTATCCATCAATGTGCCACCAGCAGCAGCGTCTATAGTCATTCTTGTGTTGTACAAGAGACCGTTATAGAACGTATGAATGATCAGCCATTCTTCTAAACCATGATGAGGATAGAGTCTGATCATGTACTTATAGCGTTCCCACACTTCGAAAAGTGATTCGTTATCTTTTTGTCTGAAACCATTGATGTTGGCTCTGAGCATAGCAGTTTTGCTTGGTGGGAAATATCTAGCTAAAAAGACCTTCTTCAACTCATCCCATGTGGTGATTGAGTTTGAAGGAAGAGATTGGAGCCATGCTCGAGCTCTGTCTCTTAAAGAAAAGGGAAATAGGCGCAATCGTATCGCCTCGGGGTTTACACCATTCGCTTTTATAGTGTCTACGTACTGCACAAACACTGACAAATGTAGGTTTGGGTCGTCAGTAGGAGATCCAGAAAATTGGTTCTGCTGAACGGCGGATAGAAGCGAAGGTTTCAGCTCGAAATCGTTTCGAGCGATAGCAGGAGCGACAATGTTGTTGTGGGGCTCCGCTTGAGAAGGAAGTGCGTAATCCTTAAGAGCACGAGGTGGATTTGGTATGTTAGCCATCTTAGATTCTGCAATTAATTCAGGGATTGAGATATCAGGAAGCTTAGTCGGAGGAATATTGTTGACATCATGGTATTCTTGAATTCGGCGTCTTACTCTGAGATAGTGTTCGATACCGTTGATTTGTAGATGCAAAGGCTCGCTTCGGGAGCGAGTATTTGGCATACAACAGAGGGAAAAATAAATAGTTGCCTTAGTCTATACAATACTACTTTATGAGTGCACTAGTAACTAAATCAAAGTCCCCGGCAACGGCGCCAAAAACTTGGTGTGGTGTGATCGACCTAATGTGTCTAACGGTATCTTAACTGCAAGTGCACAGCCTATCACGGTAGTAATAAAAAGATGTCGAACCCACAGGGACTTTGTAATCACTCTAGTGCTATAAAGGTTTGCTAGTTTAGCTAAGGCGGATGTTGTCACGTTTGGTTTTTTGGAGGTTAAAGTAGAGGGAAAACTAAATCGAATTAAGGGAATAATAATAGTAAAAATGGTCGGTATGTAATATAGTGAACCTAAGTGGATTTAGTCGAACCTAAGTGTATAAAGATGTTTAACTTAGATGGTTCTGTAGAAATTATCAGTTTAAAAACCCTCAACTCACACTTTCGTGGTCTTATCTCAGATTATACCCCTAAAGCCTTATGCCTGCTCTCGCTAGCCCATAAGTGTTTAGAAAATACTCTTTGAAAACTTAATAAAATATAATTTGTTTTAAAGCGTTCTCGCTGTATTTAAATCAAATGCCTAACTTTAGCTATCCGGTTAAAACCTCACACTTTTGTGGTCTCGATCCTAACCTATTCTACTTTTCTTACTCTCGTAACAAAAAGATCGGTTTTAATTATAAAAAGTCACAGCCAGAAATTAAGTTAATTTAGATTTTAGCTTAGGAACAATTTAATCCGTTTAGTTACTATTATCACATCTCGACTCTAGAAAATTAGCTAGTCATGGTACTCGAAACAGAAATACAGGAAATATAATCGAGAAACGATAAAACATTCATGATAAATAAATAAATAATTTAACGTAAACAAATTGTATTAAAATTAAATCAAATGCGATTAAAAACCTGGATAATAATTTTATTCCTCAAGCTCCCTCTTCCACAAGTCGGCAAGATTGGAACCTTCGGAATCCGAACTTGAAACGAATTATGAGGCTAGAAATAAATTCTAACTACAATAGAAATTTCCTAATGTTGGAAATAGATATTAAATGGTAAAATGGAAAATAAAACAAGAACAAAAAAATGCAAACTGATGGTTCGTAAATTTGGCAGGGCTTCGGCAAGAAATTCTGTAAAAAAATCTGTCCTTTCTTCATTGAAATCTCTCCTATTTATAGAAGAGAAATTGGAAGTTAAGAAATAACAGGAACATGGACTTGTACTTCTTGAGTGGAGAAAGACCAGGACCGGTCGTTGGTGAGGTTGAGAAATTGTAGGAGTTGAAGAATCCTTCCATCACGTTGCCCACGTCTCTTGTTCTTCATGACGTTGAATTACGCAGTTGACGGTCGTAATGAAGAGGTGACGGTCGTAATACGCTTAAATAGCGTGTTACGTTCGTCAATGATGGGTGACTACTGTTCTTCATGTTGTGAGCACGTTACGGTCGTAATGGACGTGTCACGACCGTCACAACATCAAACTTTGCAGAATTTTGCAGATTAGTTCCTTTTCTTCTGATTTTCATGTTAGCTTTCTTCATGTGATCTTTTTCACTAAATTGATTCGAAACATGTTGTACCTGTGAAAAGACATAAAAACTCGGAACAATCGGGAGTTAAATGGATTAATGCAGTATGAAAATGGATTAAAAATGTAGCAATTATATGATACGATTTCTTGTTATCAGAAATACTTTGATGTATCTCTTCTTGACCCTTGATGACAGCATGAAGGGTTTCCATAAGATGATCCATTCGGGTACCCATGGTGTCCATATCTCGGCGGAGAGCATTCTTATTTTCTTCGAAGAGATCCATAAGTCTTTGCTGGTTGTTTCTTGTACGATAGGGTTAAAGGGAAGTCGTCTTTGTTGTTTACTGAAGTCTGATGAAAAGGGACCCCAATAAGTTTTTATTGTGAATAATGAATGCATGATAATATGAATGCATATTTCATCTTCATTTCCGAGAAAATCCAAAGACTCGTCTATCTTTAAGTATCTTTTAACAATTTTTTCATTTTTGAAGAGCTCAACCAACGAGACTTGTCTTTGGAATTCCTTAGATATGAGATGCATGTACATGATGGTATGATGTCATGGTATGCTATGGTGTTGTACCCCAAAATTTGCCCTCCCATATTCTTCAAGATTTGCCAAGGTCAATCTCCAGATGATTCAAAATCACTCAAGGGTTGCATAGTCCAATTGCCTCCTAACACAGTCAAAATTAGGGTTTTGGTTCCTACAAAGAAATTGAGGTTTTCAAGGGTCTAATCAAGTCCCACATGCCTACATACATTGTCAAGCATCCATATGTCAAGTTTCAGGACTCATAGCATCAAATTGCACAGTCAAAAACCCTAAATGCTTCACAGTCAACTGCAGGGACAAAATGGTCATTTGACAGTCAAAAATCAAAATTTTTGGTCAACATCTTATTTTGAAGCCACAAATATCATTTGATCAATTCTTGATCATGATTCTCAAAGTATGGCTCAAAAAGTCTCAAGATGCAAAAGTTTCTATTTTTGGACAGTTAAAAAGTCAACTGCAAATTGACCAGGGCATAACTTCTTCATGGTTTATCAGAAAAATCCCATCCAATGCTCATTTTGAAGAGAATGACATTTCCTACAACTCATCTTCACACTTCAAGTCCAAGAAATTCTCTCACAAAAAGTTATCAATTTCAACATTATAGGTCATTTTCAAAAGTCAACAAAAAGGCACTTTAAGTCAAAGTCCATAACTTAATATTGGTAAATCAAAATGACATGGGACCAAAGGCATTAGTTAGAGGACTTCAAGACCTTTCCAAAATGTCCAAGAACATGATCATAGCTTCAAAATTGAGCAAGATATGCATTGGAGAAGTTGGGAAATTTTTGGGAACTTTGAAAAGTCAACTTTGCTTCAAAAGCTTCAAAAATGCTAATGGGCCTCAAATTCTTCCTTGAATCATTACCCAAAGCATATGCACGACCCATTGAGCTAAAAATGATTTATTTTCTTATTTTAAATTAATTAATTGAATTTTTATTATTATTAATTCATTTAATTAGATTTAATCATGAGAAAAATATCAAATAATGGTTTTGAATCTTTTTTGTGCAGCAAATATGTTCATTATATGCAAGAGATTTCGTGCACCATCTCAAGGGGACAAAATCATCCATATTTGGCAAGATTTGCATGGAAAAAAGATTGAAAAAGATGTGATAAAAATCAAATATTCAAAACATTAATTCAATGGACTTTTGGGCTTTGTTTTGACCTAATCATGTTCAGATACAAAGGCATAGTGAAACCTAATGCAAGCACACACGAAAAGCTGCTCAAAAACATAGAACAAAGTTGCAATTTTTCATAGAAATTTTGAAAACTGATTTCGTATTTGCAGGATCATTCAAAGCCTAAAACCTATTCCAAACCCTTGCCGAGACTTCTTTGAACGTGTTGCAATCACTTTCCAGTCTCCATACTCCAAGAATTGGTAGAATAGCATCGCGTTTGTCACAAACATTTACATAATCGGTTTTTAAATTTCATGCATTGTTCATGCGTTTTATTTGTTGATTTACACTAATAATGATGTTCTGAAGCGATTGGCATTGGTTAATTGACCTAACTCTACCTGAATCTAAATCTGCCATTAAAGGATATTAGGTTTTCAGAACGTCCCAATTAGGGCTTCCCTATATGGTAAAATTGGCCCTTAAAACCTGTGTGGATGAATTCGTGACATCAAGACGAAGCAAACCATCTCCTCGCGCTTAATTTATGTTACCTGTACGCCTATTCGCTATTATGCACTGTGCTATTTAGTGGGGGTTTAAAACCCCCGCTATTTGTTTTATAATTGCAGGGAAAACAAGGAAGAAGATGGACGTGGCTTATGATGACTGGAGCATTTGAAATCTGGCGCGTTTTCGTTTGTCCCATATCATTAGCTTTTGTTTCTTAGATATTATTTGTGTTCCACTAACATTACAAACGCGCGCATTAGCTCAGTTGGTGGATGAGTTGTCTTGCAGGTATAGGGAACTGGGTTCGATTCCCAGGTCCCCCCACTTAATTCATAAATTTTGTTATAATGCGTTCCTATGCAGCATCCCTTCAATGCTCCACCATACATCCTCATACGTTAGCCTGCCACGCGCTCATGCTCACCCATCCAATGGCCATAACGTGAATTCCAGGGTGGACCTCAGTCAAGCCTCACACGCATGATCAGAAAAGTCAAACCAGGCCTTGTCTTGATGGGCCAAAATTACTTCAAAAAACCTCCAAAATGGGCCAGACACCCCCCAATGTTTGTATTCTATTTTTAATTTCCTTTTCTTTTCTTTTTTGTTTTAATTTGTCTTAATTGTTTTAATTGTTTTATTTAATTCACCTAAAATAATTTTCATAATAAAAATCAGAAACCAAAAAATATTTAATATTTAATTCTTATTAATTTCACTATTAGAATATTTTTGTAAATAAACTCTAACAATTAATTAGATTAATTTAGGTTTTAATTTTGACCCTTTTCTTAATAAATTAAAATAGGTAGAATTAGGGTTTTTGACATTTTCATCTTTTTCTTAATAAATAATTTTCTCTCATTATTATTATTATTAATTACTATTTAATTTTGTAAATAAACATGTACATTAATTAACTAGTAAATTAGGTTAAACTTTAATATTTTCTTAATAATTAAAATAATGTAGAATTAGGGTTTCTCTTGATTTTTAATTTTCTTTATTTTCATAAATACCAAAAAAAAATAAAAAACAATTTCTTTTCTTAATTAAATAATTAATTAGCTTTTTAATTCAATTTAATTTCAAAAGGGTCAAAACCCTCGGACGTCCTAACTTTTATTCTTTCGCACGTTATTCTTATTTTCTTTCCGAATATTATGTAACTGCTCAAGGCTTGTAATAGTAATTAGGTCTTTTTACTTTCCGCATTTTTATTAAAACGGGTCTTTGTATTTTGGCGATGTATAGACCCGCGCCTTGTAATAGCATAGGATTTATCTTTCCGCATTTAAATTTCCGCACTCTTGAATTCTAAACTTTGCATGAAAGAATGTATGGCTAATTAAAAACAAGCGTAGCTCACAATGCCCTGATCAAAGATAATTGTTAAATTGAAAACAACACACAAATTCACACACCACTTCTAGGGTACGCCTCACCTGTTGCCTTCGAAACGTGGTCGTCAAGTATGGGACGTCTTAGCAAGTCCTTATGTCCATGATCCAGTTGCCTCAGAAAAGTTGCCTCGAAACGGTTGCCTCGGATTAAAAAAAGGATCAAGGGCATAAGGGTAGCTTCTAAGGTGTCCAACTGTTGCTCTAGTGACCACACTGTCCCTAAAAAACGAATTGACCCGAACACCTCCAACGGTGGTGCTACCTACCTCTCAATGGTGGGATGGCACTACCTTAAGGACATTTACACAGCCTAATTCCTTAGGGTAGGTAGATGACTCATAGATACTTGCTCTATTCAAAAACAAATCAAAACTCTTTTCACACCGACACTTTCAAAAAGCTTTCAAAACAATTTTTCAAACACTCTTGAGGACTGATACAAGAGTTATTCCGAAATCTTTAAACGAAACTTTTTCAAACTCACTCACAATTGAAAAGCAAACCTTTTGAAAACACAATGAGCAAGTATCTAAGAGCCCATGGATAACCATGGATAGAAAGGGTGTTAACACCTTCCCTTTCTATAAATCTACCTCCCGAACCGAGAGATAATCTCATAAGGAATTTTGATGTGCTTTTGTCCTGTCCATGTTGGAGAAAATAAAAGACGGTGGTGACTCTTGCTTCCGCGACATTTCGCGAACCAGCGTTAAACAGTCAGTTCTAAATCCACCGATCACAGAACTGGCGACTCTGCTGGGGAGACTATTAAAGTGAGGTGTACCTTAGGATAGCTTATACTTGTGTTTTCAATTGCTCTGTTTGTTTGCTTTATTATTGTGGGCTGCATCGGAGTTACATAGATCCTAACTCGGATCTGGGGATACCCTGTTAGGTAGCATAAGCTGTGAGGGACCTGTCCGGTGTAGACCGACATGGGTGAAGAAGTGGCTACGTTGGTGTGGCACCTTGGTCTGTACCGATATCCCTTGTGTCGCAACAAGGAGAATATGGGTCTTCTGAGGAGTCATTAAGCACCAACCGACCTTAGAACCCTAAATTGACCCAACTTGGCCATAGAACAGTAGCAGTATGCTACACCCATTGAGGTTAAACTCTCGTGATGGTTCTGGCCGCAAGAAAAGATTGCGACGCTGGAGTTATGACCGATTGAGGGTAGTCAGTGATATTGGGATCCTCTAGAACCCGGTTACTTTTGATAGGACAGGTCTTAACCAACGAAACTGAAAGAGGGTAGTACCTAGACCTCATGTTGGCTTAAACTCTAAGGGCTCTCTGTGTGACTTGTGTGCCTTTAAACTTGAATTACTTGCATGCTTGTTATCTGACACATGCGTTCCTTGCAGGTGTTGTTTACAGTCCTTAATTGGGACTCATTACAGGGCCTACTTATATCACTCCATGCATAGCATACCATCATACCATTGCATACATCCTGCATAAGGACTAATCCATTTCAAAGATCTCAAGGGCTTGTGATGCAGGTCATGATGAACCAACTGTCCAGCAAGAGGCAAAGGGGATTTATTTTCCTCTAGCCAAGGTTGTCAGGGGCTATGACCCACTCGATATGGTGAGCCTTGACTCTTGAAGAAGGACTCTCAACAACATACAGTGCCTTCCATCAAGCTACAAAATGCAAATTCTAACAATTTTCTTGTTTACCCCGCGAGATCCTTGAAAACATTGCATGCATATCATACATATCAGTGCATTACAGGTACCCTTTGTTACAGGTCACTTACCTTCTTCGCTGTTTATTTCAGCAATGGCTTCCCAACAAGATAATCAGGGTCCTCATGCTCAAGAGACTCAGTTCAGGGAGATCTTCTTAAGCCTATCCAAGGGGCAGGAAGAGTTAAGGACACTACTCATGGGGAATTTGGCCAAGAAAAGTCCCGAAGATGACCAAGACGAACGGCTGAAACGCTTGCAAGCTGAAGTAGATACCATGAGAACCCAGATGCTGGGGCAAATGGCTCTCGTCCAAGGCTTAGCTCGGGAGCAAGAAGAGTTGAGGACCATGATCAGTCAGCTTCATCAAGACATGAAGCAACCAGCCCAAGTCAGGGACCAGGTCATTGATCAGCTTCCAAGAGGACAAGAGTCTGGCATGGTGAAGAATAGACCTCTCCAAATTGCTACCACTTCACAAGCCCAGCATCAACCTCGCCCAGAGCAACAGGTTCATCAGAGTAAGCCAAGCAGGTCCAAGAGGCAATTCACCCAGCTTAACATGTCGCTGTTTCAAGCTTTACAACACCTGTTGAGGTTGAATCTGATTACACTAAGGGCTCCTCCCTGGAACCCCAACATCTCTGCTCCTAACTATCATCCCAACAAAAGGTGTGCATACCACTCTGATAGTCCTGGACATGACACTGCCGACTGCTGGGCTCTGAAGAACAAGGTCCAGGATCTGATTAATGAAGGAGTAGTGGATTTCACCCAAGTGGGTCAGGCTGAGTGCTTCTACCATCCCTACAGGATTCACCATTTGAAGTAACAAGTCCTGAAATGAGAAGACTTTTTGTCCATTAGAATTTTCAATTTGTAATTTTCTTTTGATTGTTCAAACAATTATCATGTCAAACGCTGTTATTTCATTAATGCATCACATATGTCTGTTTTGAATCAATATATTCGCATTCGCTATATTCAAATGCTTTCATTTTCTGATGTCAACTCTCAATTAATAATTCTAAGCCTCTTGAGGGAGGATGACGAAAACGATACCGCAATCTACAGTATGCTTTTGAACAGACCCCGCTGATGAGGTACATGCATTGTTTCAATCCCTAAACACTGGAGTTATAAGGAAGATAATCCCTCGTCAACCCCCTTTGAGCCAAAGAAGTCGGAGTTTTTCTTCACAAAAATTAAAACCCTTAATTATAACCTGGGGCAGGGTAGTTCTCTCAGTTGATCCAAGTGCACAACGAATGGCACCAAAGAAGTCCTTACAAAAAAAAAAGACAGTGATGGTTCCGAATAATTAAAGACAGGCAGTCATTATTTCTCAAAATAAAAGCCCATTAAGTCAAACCTATGAAGGAGACTTACAAAACTGGGGCATCCCGCTGACTGTAATCACAAAAGAAACAGTTCAGGCAAAAAAAACAGGGATAACAAAATCAAAAAAGAAAGAGGTCCTACAAACCCTCAACCAAAAAAGAAATGACTGCCTATTCAAAATAAATTGTCAGTATCGGAACCATCATTGGAATATCAGGACAAAGACTCAAACAAGGTCTAATGCACGATCAGCTGAGTTTAGGTTTGAAGAACATCACGAAGAGCGGGTGGGTACAAATAAAATTTGAGCCTTTATCCGTTGTTTCTTAAACCGTGAACCAGGCCACATTATAACCCTTAAAAGTCCTAGCTGAAGCATGGGTTAGTTCGAAAGCATACTGTTACGAAAGGTATCCTGACTCCTTAAGGCTTGCGGTAAAATAACGAGTTGACATCACAGTTTACGAAATTCACTTGTTTTTATGAAAAAAATGCATTTTCAAAAACTTCAAAACAGACATAAGCTTTGCATTTTTAACATAACTTTGTTTGCATATGACTTTTTGTTCGAACAACAAAGAAATTCGCATGAAGAATATCTAATGAACAAAAGCTCTTCCAACCAAGGGGCAGACATGATCATGGTCCATCATCTGGGGCAGTTAAGTCAAGATTCGGAGAATCTCTCAAAATGCCAAATACCAGGGGTAAATCCCCACCTGAGTCACTTGGGGCATTGGACATGGATTCCAGCAACGAATCTTGCATGATCAAACATCTTCTGGTAGCATGGCAACACAACAACAGAGGCAACTCCTTATATTCTGAGAGCATGGACATAGTCGAAAAAAATACTACGCATAATCAAAGACCCGCTAGGTTGACATACCTAGGCAGAAATTAGGGCTTCCCGGCGAACCAAAAGGGTTCGGGCAAAAATAAGGGATGAAATGGAAAAAATCTATACACCCGGCAAGTCGAAAACCTGAAAAGGCGGCTTGGACAAAAAAGGGTATCCCGATGGACTGAAAACCCGAAAGGGCGGTCCAGGCAAAAGTTAGGGATCAAAAGCGTACGACTATGTCCCGTCACCTCGTCACTCGCCTACCAGAAGAAGATTTGTCAAATCGGCAGTTATCAAGCACCTACACAAGGTATCTTCTTCTCTCACATCAGAAACAGGGGCAATAATGAGTTGTCTAAGCAATCTAATTGCTCTGTCCACTAAGGTACCAAGGTAAGTTCGGCTAAGAATGCAACCAAGATATCTTAATTCCCCAGAGAGTGAGCCAAGATTCAACAATACTCTCCCCTAGCAGATTTGGTCTCCCATCAGCCCTAAAAGGCACAGTATCTCCTAGCAAGTCAGCGATACTCTCCCCAAGCAGAGTTAATCTACTGTCAGCCTTATGGAAGTTGGATTATCCCCCGAAGATCTCAACATTCCCCAACGGAGCATACAGACATTCCTTAAACAAGCATCCCCGGCAATCTTGATCTAAGATTGTTCTCCGGAGGAATACCGGACATCCAGTGGAAGCCATTCCCTAGTCCAACCTGAAAAGTTTCCCCAGGAAAGTGGAATCCATATCCCCAGCAGGACTTGAAGCTTATCCCCAGTAGATTCTGGAAAGCTTATCCCCTACAGAGCACGAACGCTCCCCCGGCTTTATTCAGAAGGTTATTTCCCCACCAGGATATAACTGGGTTATCCTCAGCTGAAAACCACGACAAGATCGTCCCCGGCAAAAGTTCTTCCTGTCCCCAGCGGAGTTCATCAATTCCTTCAACATAACACATCAATGGTATCCTCAGCGGAGTTATCATCAACCTCAACAAAGTATCTCTCTCTCCCCACAGGGTCTCTCCCCGCAGAGTATTCTATTCGCCAAGTTTATTCCCCAACGGAGTCATCTTCTCCTACTGGTATTCTTGCAACCATCATCCCCAGCGGAAACAAAAAAACTCTATTCTTCAACATTAGCCCAGGAGTTAATTTCCCGGCATTCGTCAAGGATTTATTTTCCTAGACGAAAATAGATTCATAAACATCACATCTTCATACACTATAGCATGCATATACGCATCATGAACATACAATCTCATTTATTCTCTGAACGTCATGACATCACGCATGTCATACATCATGACATCGCATACAACTAACGTTTTGTCTTTTCAGGACAAAGGTCAGTACAAAGATGATTACCATCAACGGTCGCAACTAAAGATCTGATTCATGTATCTTGCCAGGGTGTATCTGTTGACGACTATTCCAGACTCGATTCCTGTATCCTGCCAGGGCACGTTTGAAGAGTTTGAAGACCCGATTCATGTATCTTGCCAGGGTGTATCTGTTGACGACTATATTCCAGACTCGATTCCTGTATCTTGCCAGGGCACGTCTGAAGAGTTCGAAGATCTGATTCCTGTATCTTGTCAGGGTGTATCTGTTGACGACTACATTACCAGACTCGATTCCTGTATCTTGCCAGGGCACGTCTGAAGAGTTCGAAGATCCGATTCCTATATCTTTCCAGGGTGTATCTGTTGACGACTACATTACCAGACTCGATTCTTGTATCTTTCCAGGGCACGTCTGAAGAGTTCGAAGATCCGATTCCTGTATCTTGCCAGGGTGTATCTGTTGACGACTACATTACCAGACTCGATTCCTGTATCTTTCCAGGGCACGTCTGAAGAGCTCGAAGATCCGATTCCTGTATCTTGCCAGGGTGTATCTGTTGACGACTAAATTCTAGACTCGATTCCTGTATCTTGCCAGGGCACGTCTGAATAGTTCGAAGATCCGATTCCTGTAACTTGCCAGGGTGTATCTGTTGACGACTAATTCCAGACTCGATTCTTGTATCTTACCAGGGCACGTCTGAAGAGTTCGAAGATCCGATTCCTATATCTTTCCAGGGTGTATCTGTTGACGACTATTCCAGACTCGATTCCTGTATCTTGCCAGGGCACGTCTGAAGAGTTCGAAGATCCGATTCCTGTATCTTGCTAGGGTGTATCTGTTGACGACTACATTACCAGACTCGATTCCTGTATCCTGCCAGGGCACGTCTGAAGAGTTTGAAGATCCGATTCCTGTATCTTGCCAGGGTGTATCTGTTGACAACTATATTCCAGACTCGATTCCTGTATCCTGTCAGGGCACGTCTGAAGAGTTTGAAGATCTGATTCCTGTATCTTGCCAGGGTGTATCTGTTGACGACTAATTCCAAACTCGATTCCTGTATCCTGCCATGGCACGTCTGAAGAGTTTGAAGATCTGATTCCTGTATCTTGCCAGGGTGTATCTGTTGACGACTAATTCCAGATTCGATTCCTGTATCTTGCCAGGGCACGTCTGAAGAGTTCGAAGATCCGATTCCTATATCTTGCCAGGGTGTATCTATTAACGACTATTTTCCATATTAGATTCCTGCATCTAGCCAGGGCACATCTGTGAGTAACTGATTGAAGACTCGATACCTGTATCCGGCCAGGGCACATCTACATGAAGAGTTTTGAAGATTCGATTCCTGTATCCAGCCAGGGCACATCTACAGAAAGAGTTTAAAGATCAACCCTGTAACAGGCCAGGTAATTATCATTCTTTCTCAAGTACGCAAGTTCTCGCTAAGGAATCTCTTACGCGATCGACACCCAGATGGCATCTATAAGCCCATTCCCGACAAGGTTCTGTCACACTTCCAGATGGCATCTATAAGCCCATCCTCCTATCCATCAGTCTCCAAATGGCATCTGTATGCCCATTCCCGCCATCACGCTGCTGATATTCTACTATGTGAGTGCAAATTTCTGGGCACTCTAGTGTTCAATCATCTTCCACCTTCGGATTACGAAAGGCACGCCAGCCAATCTGCATCCTCAGGTTTAAGAAGATTGAACAGGGGCAACTGTTGTACCCCAAAATTTGCCCTCCCATATTCTTCAAGATTTGCCAAGGTCAACCTCTAGATGATTCAAAATCACTCAAGGGTTGCATAGTCCAATTGCCTCCTAACACAGTCAAAATTAGGGTTTTGGTTCCTACAAAGAAATTGAGGTTTTCAAGGGTTTAATTAAGTCTCACATGCCTACATACATTGTCAAGCATCCATATGTCAAGTTTCATGACTCATAGCATCAAATTGCACAGTCAAAAACCCTAAATGCTTCACAGTCAACTGCAGGGGCAAAATGGTCATTTGACAGTCAAAAGTCAAAAATTTTGGTAAACATCTTATTTTGAAGCCACAAATATCATTTGATCAATTCTTGATCATGATTCTCAAAGTATGGCTCAAAAAGTCTCAAGATGCAAAAGTTTCTATTTTTGGACAGTTGAAAAGTCAACTGCAAATTGACCAGGGCATAACTTCTTCATGGTTTATCAGAAAAATCCCATCCAATGCTCATTTTGAAGAGAATTACATTTCCTACAACTCATATTCACACTTCAAGTCCAAGAAATTTTCTCACAAAAAGTTATCAATTTCAACATTATAAGTCATTTTCAAAAGTCAACAAAAAGGCACTTTAAGTCAAAGACCATAACTTAAGATTGTTAAATCAAAATGACATGGGACCAAAGGCATTGGTTAGAGGACTTCAAGACCTTTCCAAAATATCCAAGAACATGATCATAGCTTCAAAATTGAGCAAGATATGCATTGGAGAAGTTGGAAAATTTTTGGGAACTTTGAAAAGTCAACTTTGCTTCAAAAGCTTCAAAAATGCTAATGGGCCTCAAATTCTTCCTTGAATCATTACCCAAAGCATATGCACGACCCATTGAGCCAAAAATGATTTATTTTCTTATTTTAAATTAATTAATTGAATTTTTACTATTATTAATTCATTTAATTAGATTTAATTATGAGAAAAATATCAAATAATGGTTTTAAATCTTTTTTGTGCAGCAAATATGTTCATTATATGCAATAGATTTCGTGCACCATCTCAAGGGGACAAAATCATCCATATTTGGCAAGATTTGCATGGAAAAAAGATTGAAAAAGATGTGATAAAAATCAAATATTCAAAACATTAATTCAATGGACTTTTGGGCTTTGTTTTGACCTAATCATGTTCAGATACAAAGGCATAGTGAAACCTAATGCAAGCACACACGAAAAGCTGCTCAAAAACATAGAACAAAGTTGCAATTTTTCATAGAAATTTTGAAAACTGATTTCGTATTTGCAGGATCATTCAAAGCCTAAAACCTATTCCAAACCCTTGCTGAGACTTCTTTGAACGTGTTGCAATCACTTTCCAGTCTCCATACTCCAAGAATTGGTAGAATAGCATCGCGTTTGTCACAAACATTTACATAATCGGTTTTTAAATTTCATGCATTGTTCATGCGTTTTATTTGTTGATTTACACTAATAATGATGTTCTGAAGCGATTGGCATAGGTTAATTGACCTAACTCTGCCTGAATCTAAATCTGCCATTAAAGGATATTAGGTTTTCAGAACGTCCCAATTAGGGCTTTCCCTATATGGTAAAATTGGCCCTTAAAACCTGTGTGGATGAATTCGTGACATCAAGACGAAGCAAACCATCTCCTCGCGCTTAATTTATGTTACCTGTACGCCTATTCGCTATTATGCACTGTGCTATTTAGTGGGGGTTTAAAACCCCCGCTATTTGTTTTATAATTACAGGGAAAACAAGGAAGAAGATGGACGTGGCTTATAATGACTGGAGCATTTGAAATCTGGCGCGTTTTCGTTTGTCCCATATCATTAGCTTTTGTTTCTTTGATATTATTTGTGTTCCACTAACATTACAAACGCGCGCATTAGCTCAGTTGGTGGATGAGTTGTCTTGTAGGTATAGGGACCTGGGTTCGATTCCCAGGTCCCCCCACTTAATTCATAAATTTTGTTATAATGCGTTCCTATGCAGCATCCCTCAATGCTCCACCATACATCCTCACACGTTAGCCTGCCACGCGCTCATGCTCACCCATCCAATGGCCATAACGTGAATTCCAGGGTGGACCTCAGTCAAGCCTCACACGCATGATCAGAAAAGTCAAACCAGGCCTTGTCTTGATGGGCCAAAATTACTTCAAAAAACCTCCAAAATGGGCCAGACACCCCCCAATGTTTGTATTCTATTTTTAATTTCCTTTTCTTTTCTTTTTTGTTTTAATTTGTCTTAATTGTTTTAATTGTTTTATTTAATTCACCTAAAATAATTTTCATAATAAAAAATCAGAAACCAAAAAATATTTAATATTTAATTCTTATTAATTTCACTATTAGAATATTTTTGTAAATAAACTCTAACAATTAATTAGATTAATTTAGGTTTTAATTTTGACCCTTTTCTTAATAAATTAAAATAGGTAGAATTAGGGTTTTTGACATTTTCATCTTTTTCTTAATAAATAATTTTCTCTCATTATTATTATTATTAATTACTATTTAATTTTGTAAATAAACATGTACATTAATTAACTAGTAAATTAGGTTAAACTTTAATATTTTCTTAATAATTAAAATAATGTAGAATTAGGGTTTCTCTTGATTTTTAATTTTCTTTATTTTCATAAATACCAAAAAACATAAAAAATAATTTATTTTCTTAATTAAATAATTAATTAGCTTTTTAATTCAATTTAATTTCAAAAGGGTCAAAACCATCGGACGTCCTAACTTTTACTCTTTCGCACGTTATTCTTATTTTCTTTCCGAATATTATGTAACTGCTCAAGGCTTGTAATAGTAATTAGGTCTTTTTACTTTCCGCATTTTTATTAAAACGGGTCTTTGTATTTTGGCGATGTATAGACCCGCGCCTTGTAATAGCGTAGGATTTATCTTTCCGCATTTAAATTTCCGCACTCTTGAATTCTAAACTTTGCATGAAAGAATGTATGGCTAATTAAAAACAAGCGTAGCTTACAATGCCCTGATCAAAGATAATTGTTAAATTGAAAACAACACACAAATTCACACACCACTTCTAGGGTACGCCTCACCTGTTGCCTTCGAAACGTGGTCGTCAAGTATGGGACGTCCTAGTAAGTCCTTATGTCCATGATCCAGTTGCCTCGGAAAAGTTGCCTCGAAACGGTTGCCTCGGATTAAAAAAAGGATCAAGGGCATAAGGGTAGCTTCTAAGGTGTCCTACTGTTGCTCTGGTGACCACACTGTCCCTAAAAAACGAATTGACCCGAACACCTCCAACGGTGGTGCTACCTACCTCTCAATGGTGAGATGGCACTACCTTAAGGACATTTACACAGCCTAATTCCTTAGGGTAGGTAGATGACTCATAGATACTTGCTCTATTTAAAAACAAATCAAAACTCTTTTCACACCGACACTTTCAAAAAGCTTTCAAAACAATTTTTCAAACACTCTTGAGGACTGATACAAGAGTTATTCCGAAATCTTTAAACGAAACTTTTTCAAACTCACTCACAATTGAAAAGCAAACCTTTTGAAAACACAATGAGCAAGTATCTAAGAGCCCATGGATAACCATGGATAGAAAGGGTGCTAACACCTTCCCTTTCTATAAATCTACCTCCCGAACCGAGAGATAATCTCATAAGGAATTTTGCTGTGCTTTTGTCCTGTCCATGTTGGAGAAAATAAAAGACGGTGGCGACTCTTGCTTCCACGATATTTCGCGAACCAGCGTTAAACAGTCAATTCTAAATCCACCGATCACATATGGCATGAGATTTCAGCTCCATATATTCTGGATAACCACTGTGTAGTCCTTTGCATAAACTGAAAGTAACAGGATCAAAGGTCCGACGCCACAAGCATGGAGTTAAGGTAACCACCCATAAGGTATGTACTAGGGGTTTATCACCTGCCGAACAAGGTTTTAGGGAAATCTCAGAGTCTACACTCTTCCTTTGGATATTACCAATGTCCCAATTACTCGATAATTAATAATATTTACAGGAAAAACTCGTCTCAGTTCAGCATCGCGTGACAACTACTTCCAGATTACTCCGTCATAGTCTCCACACTACACCTAAAAAGGACAGAATGGGTTAATGGTTCTACGGCCCTCAGCTTCTCTGGCTCCCAGGTTGAAAGCAGCAATGTCTTCCTGATTACTCGATAAATAATGCTACATTCAAGGGGACCTCCAGTGAGTGGGGGATCTCATGTCTCCTTCTTCGTGATTACTCCCTCAAAGTTAACATGACTATACCGCCCGTCCTAATCCTAAGTGTAACCCCAAATCCGGGAATAGGACTTATCAAATGTAATCACCCACCCCAATATCACAAAAGATATAACATATCTAAAATATGTGAGTAGCAACAGTATAATGCAATATATACAAAAGAAAGCAATAAATAAATAAAGAGGTAAATCAAATAAATTAAATAAACAAACACCCAAAGAAAAAAACAAAAAAAAACTAGGATTGACTTGCATTGGATCCCCAGTAGCGTCGCCAACTGAAGCAACTGGCAAAAAATACAGAGCCGCCACCGAACTTTATTTAAGGGTAAATATCGAGAAAACCCCAAGAGGATAGATAAGATGGTCTTGCAACCAAAAGAGAGGGTATGGAAGTCAATTATGCAAGGGGAAGGTATTAGCACCCCTCAAATTCGTTATACTCAACGGGATCCATTTTGATTGTTTGCTTCTAAGGGTGTGTCTATCTAAAACTATACTTGCTAAGGGAAAAGCAATGGTTTTTATTAGTGCTTTCGTGAGGGTCTCTCCACCCTTTGCCTACGTATCCCGCGAAGGAATCAGAATATTTTGGTTCTTCTAGAAAATGTTGGTTTGTTGGTGTTTTTTAGTGGGCGATGTTAACGCATGCATTCTAGCAATAGGCATGGCCGGTATCGCGGTAGAACGGAGATAAAATGCCCTTTTGAGGAGATCTTTGATTTGTTGAATGTTTTGTTAAGTGTGAAATGAGTTTGAATAATGATTAAGTGTTTTTGGATTTTTTGATTAAGGAGAGAAAGTTTTAGTTTTAATTAGGGAGTATGTAATGCAAAAGAAATTTCTAAGAGAAAATTCTACCCTAATGTTGTCATGTACAAAGATGGACCTAATGTTGGGTGTAAAAGAGAAATTATATCCTAAAGTTATCATACAAAGTTTGATCCTAATTCAACATGAAACGATCAACATGAATTTAATCGATTCGGGGAATCACTTAAGGGAACATGTAATCAAGATTAACCAAGTAATCAAACAAAAACAAAGAAATTAAGTTCTTACCATTTTTTATGATTTTTATCAAGTAAATAAAAGAAAATAATACTATAATATTTTTATGATTTTTTTTGTGAAAAATAAATATTAAAACCTAATTCTAAATTATTATGAATTGCGAAATGGAGGAATTCTAAAAAAGGAAATAAAAAAATTCCAATACTTCTATATTCTAATATTTTTTTATTTTTTTAGTAAAGAAATAATCAAAAGAAAATTAAAATTCTAATCTAATATTTTTCTTGTGAATTTTTGGGTGAAATAAGAATAAATAAGCATAAAGCTAAAAAAGGATAAGGGTCGGGGATCGAACTCAGTTCCTCTAGGTTGCAACCAATCAGCCTTACCACTAAACCATATTTGTTTTTCTGTTGTATGTACACCTTTAATTAAAAATAAAATAAAAGAGTTTAGGTTAAAAGGGAATAACAAAGCAGAATAATGGTAAAAGTGCTCAAGAGGGTCTCGAACCCGGGACCTCACGCATACAAGGCTCACGCTCTAACCACTACACCAAATTGTTCATTAAAATGGTAAAATACCCCAGATAGGTTTCGAACCCAGTACCTCACGCCTACAGTACTCAGGCTCCAACCACTGCATCATGTTGTCCATTCATTATATTCATCTAATCGAAAATTATAAAACTTAAAACTTGCAAAATGGGTTGGGCTAAAAAATAAACCCAAACCCGGATCCTCTTAAGAGGTAATGGGGATAATTTGAAACCCTAATTTTGAAGAAGAAGAGGCATCGTTGGTGTATTGGAAAGGGTCAGCATTGATCAACTTTTTTTGTTTAATTTCTCAATTAACCACATAAATGTCAATTAACAATTTTGGAAGAGAACACTACTCTCTCTTGTATCACGATGAAACCTCAACCTTCTCTCTTCTAATCACTCCTCTTCTCTCTCAATAACCCTTTGTCATCCTCTTTCTATATTCCCTTGGCCGAACCAAAAACAACAACCTTGTCATCTCTCAATCGTTGCCCTTCACTCTCTCATCTCATTCTGTTTTTTTTTCACGCTAATCTCTTTCTCAAAACAACAATCGAACACCTTGATCTTCTTCCCAACCAAACCCTTTCAATGCAACCGATAATCTTCTCTGCTTTTCTTATCTCAAACCATTATTTTCTTTGTGTTTTTCGGTATCATAAACAACAATGACAAGCAAAAATAACAACTATAGCAACAAATTTGGGAAGAAGGAAGGAGACTTACAAGCTCAGAGCTAGTCCGAGGGTTTCGATTCCGATGAAGGTAAGATAGAAGACCAGAGGTAATAATAATGCTTCCTTGTTCTGCAATTTCACTTTATTCTTCCATTTCTTCTTATGTTTCTACTTGTCTGAACTTGTTGCTCATGTTCTCGATGCTTTTGTTTGGAAATTATGCAGGTGATTCAGTATTTGGATTCTGTATTGTTGAGCGGACTCTGTTGAATTTTGTAGGTGCGGTGTTGTTGCGTTATTTGAAGGTGATAATGTGCAGGATGTGAAGATACAGTATACGTCATGTCATTGTTGAGATAGATTTGATTTTGCTATGTGAAGTGTTGCAAGAGGGTTGATACGGTTTGGAATTAGTGTGTTAATGAGAGTTTGAGAGTTGCTTTCTGATAGAGTTTCAGGGAGAGGTTAGAGGGAGTTTGAGCAGGGTTTTCTTGAAGTGTTTTAGCATAGGTTTTGGAAGGTTTTGTGGGTTAATTGTTGGTATCAGATTGTGTGTCTTGAGTAGTGTTGGAGGGGAGTTTATATAGTGTTACATAAGGTTTTTTTTTTGGGGGGGGGGGGGGGCAATTGGTGAGATTTGAACTGTTTTAGCATGTTGTTTGTAGCTTTTGGATGCAGGTTGTTCTTACCATTTTTGTACATGTTGCAGCAGGTTGGATTGATGCATAGGGCTGGTTTTTTGCTGATTTTTGGAGTGGAGTAGCCACTGGTCTTGGCAGGTTTGACAGCAATGTGCAGGGTGATGCAGGGCTGTTTTGGATTGTTGTGGCAGGTTGGACAGCACCATAATAACAGGGTTTTGGATAGCAGGCCATTTATTTGTTTTCTGTTTTATTGTTACAGCAAGTTTTGGCAGGCTAGGCAAAGGGGGTAACAGGTTTTGATTTGTGTTGAGAGCAGGACTGTTTTGTGCAGATTTTGGCACAGATTTTAGACAATTTTGCAGGGTATGCAGCAGGTTCTGGTTTATGTTGCAAGGCTATTTAGATTTATGTGGTAATATCCTTCTAACCTTGGCCTTTGTTTTCTCTGAAAAATTTGTGGCTGGTATCTTTTTCTTTTTTATGATTCTGAAGGATTTTTTGTGGCATTAAAGAAGATGATGAATAGGTCTAGGGTTTGCCTCGCATGAACTCTTCATTCGGATTTTTGAAATCTAATGTTTATTTAACATGTTCTGAACTTTGTTGTTGGTCCGGACAATTGTAATCTCAGTACTTGCTACTTCTGTGACGCTTTATTGCTTTTTATTGAATTGTATGCAGTAACTCGTCTCTTTTTGTCTTATTATGAACCAAACCTGTTTTTGTGATTTGCAATAGGAATGTTCTTGGGCCAGTGATAGAATTTGATTTTGTTTGCAAGATAATGAGGCCTTTGTTTGGCACATGATTGAATTCAAACTCTCTATGTTCTGATTCCTTCACAAAATCCCTAATGATGAATTATGAAATACTTGCTTGGAAGCTTTCTTGTTCATAACTCATTGATTGAACTTGTACTAATTATTTCCTTGTTTGTTTTCCATGTAATTTTGATGGATGAGCTTGCAAGAGCATAGAGGAAGACTTGAAGAAGAAGTTATAGCAAGGCATGAGAACAAGACGTTTGAAGATTGAGCAATAATATTGAAGAATAATTTTCTTTTCATTGTATCTTTAGAACAAATAAGAAACTTGTAACTCGCGTTTCAAATTTGTAATTGAACTTTGTACGACTTGAAGACTTAGAACTATGAAACTCGCATTCTTCTTGTAAATTGAACAATCTTGAGAATTTTAGGCCATTTTCATTTGGGAATTTCTTGTAAATTAGTGAAGTACTTGGCCTTTGGAACTTCAATTATACTTTGTAATTTGAAACCTCTTGAATGTTGAATTGGTAATCATGATGTTGAAAGAAAATTAAAAAGTTCCATCTTGGAAAAATAACGAAGTGATGTCTTGAAAGAATGAGAAACTTGGGCATTCTTGCATTTTCCATGACAAAACTTGAAAACTAGGCCATAGAGACTTGAACCATACTTGTATCTTGAAAACAAATCTTGGAACAACAACTTGCCGAGTTATGAAATTAAGTTCTATTTTAAAACTTCCTGAGTGAAGATTTAATGAAAGTTAAATTTTGAATCATGGTGATGCCCTATAATTCTTTATAAAGATTCAATGATGAAGACAAACTTGAAAATCACGAGAAATAACACCAATTTATCTCTAAATGGAACTTTTGAAAGAGAATAAATATCAAGGCTTGAACTTGAAATCTTAAATGCCCAAAAATGATGCACTCCAAAAGCCCAAAGATCTTCAACAACTCTCGCATAACAGACTTCAATATTCATCCTTAAAAGGATGACCCAACAAGTAATCCAAAAATCACTCGATCATAGAAACCCAGTCTTGATGAAAGTGGAGCTCCCAACTTGAAAGGGGGCAAAACCCTAATTTCTGACTGAACAACTTAGGAGATGGTAACTGAGGAGTAAACCCTGATTTTTAATCACACATAGGGAAATAAACCTTAATCCAAGATCTTGGTGAATTTGAATGAGAAAAGGCCTTGTATGTGAATGAATAAGAAACTCATGATAATCATACTTCAAAACTTGATTCCAATGTCCACTGCTCCAAGAAGAACCAGAGAAATCAACCTTATTGGATAAAGAATCCTCAAACAAAATGAAACCCTAATTAGCACAACCATAGATGCTTTGAACAACTACCTTATTGAATGAAGGAATGATGTGTGAACGATCTGATGAGAATGACGCAAATGAAATGCAACGCCTAAACCAGATAAAAGTGAAAAGGTAGAACAAATTTAGGGTATGATAATGTTATTTTATTTTTTTATATTTATGCTTTTCAAAAAACAAGAACAAAGAGTTTTGATGAGTTGGACTATAAGCTTTCAATATTTAACTTTACATGTATTCATAATGAGAATGTAAATTTGTATACATGAATGAGATTTTTCCTATAAATCTTAAAAATATCTTATTTTTTACATTTTAAACTTCTATCTATGGATATTGTTCGTAGGGAAAAACTATTTTAAGACCCTTACTGTCACTAAAACATATGTAAAATAAATTAATTTTATAATTGTTTTTTCATAAATTAATTGATTTACATAACTTTATCCAAACAATAAATTTTGAAAATGGAGGGATTCAACTACTCCATCCAATCAATAAATTTTGAAAATGAAGGAAATTTAAATGAAGCATTTAAATTCCATGAAATGTCAAAATTTCTTAAATTTCAAATTGACTCATCCAAACACACTCGGGCATTTTTAGATGAAGCATTTTAATGAGGGAAATTAATTTTTTGAGGGAATTTGAAATAACTTGGTCAAAATCTATTGTTTGGATAAAAAAATATAGAGAATTTTTGAAATGATGTAAATTTATGAAGTATTTTATTCAAGTTAAATTTAAGGAATTTCAAATAATACTAAAAAGTAAAGAATTTGAAATTGCTCAATCACTATATAATGTGAATATTAAATTGTTTATTATTAGTTTTTCAAATTTCGCAAAATGGTCCACGCATTTTATGAAAATTTCAAATTCACCCCCAAAATTTTCAAAAAATTACGAATTAATAATTTTCAAATTTTACAAATTGGTCTTTTAAATTTTTAAAAGTTGCAGATTAGTCCATATTTTTCATCTTTTATATTTGTCCTTAAAGTTTTAACATTTATGATAATAACCCAAAATTTTAACAATGAATCATTTTAAAACTCAATCCAAACAAAAAAATTTAAAAATAAATGGATTTCAATTGAATCATTTGAGTTGCTTAGAATTTTGAATTTCTTAAAATTTTCAATCACCTCGTTCAAACACACTCTTAAAGATTTATGTAGGGATGTCAATTTGAATTTGTTAACAGAAATTTATGTGAGAATTATTTGTTCAGAGCATCAAAGTTGGGGATTTTTCCCCCGCGGGGACGGCGATGGAGGGAAAAGTTCCCCGATGACCTTTGGGACGGGGATTGAGAAAGTACCAACAGTCCTGTGAATTCCCGGACTCCGACCATATTATTTAACTTTTATATTTAATATATTATATAATATATAATTATATGATTTTACATAAAAAAATATTAATGTATTAGAAAATGAAGAGTCATTAGTGGATTATTTTTTTATATTTTATTGTATAATGTATTATTTCACTAACCAAGTATCCAAATCTAGCAAAGTATACCCAATTCATAGAATGTACACATCATCTCCTCCTTTTCTTTTCTTTTCTTTTCTCATTTATCTATGTCTCATCCATTTATCATCTCCTATGTTCTTATCATCATCAGAACAACCACTGTTATTTGTTCACTGTGCTTATAGTAATTAATCTTCAAAATCACTTTACTTTTATTAGTAACATGTTTTTCATTCAATTAATAAGTTAGTAGTTATGAATTTTCCACACTACACATAATCAACTATTTGCACTGGACGATAGCAGTACTGTGGTAGTAAATTAGCGGAAGCATGGTAGCAACAAGTTATGTTAATATTTATTTATTTTTTACAAAAAAAAAATATTAGCCACAATAAGTGTTTTTTCTTTTTTTTTTGTTATTGATGCAAGATGTATTTAAAAAAAGTAAGATGCAAAATATATGTTTTTTTTTAAAGGAAATAATAATGAAATACTAGTATCATAGTTTTGATTGAAAAGTATGGAAATTTTCATAAGATTCTATTTTTGTGGATCTTCGTGAGGATCTGTGGGATGGGGATGGGGTAAATATTCCCCCGTGGCAAAGATTGAAGACGGAAATGGAGAATAAAATTAAAAGCGGAACAAAGAGCAGAGAAATATCCTTCGAATATTCTCTGTTTCGTTGACATCCTTAAAATTTATGAGAAGATATAAGAGTGAAAAAAGAAATTATCTTAAAAAATGTGAACCATTTTTAAGTGCTTAACTAAAAAGAAAGTGCTTAACTAAAAACTATAAAAAAGAATATCGGCCCCAAGTCCATACTAATAGGTCCAATTTAAGGAAGGAAAAGAAAGGTTTAGGCTTAGGAAGTTTTGATTTATTTATTTTTTTTGAGAATTTCTTATTAAACATTTATGGAGTTGAAATAAATCTCTGAAAATCTTAAAATGTTCTTTGGATATGTATATCTGAATGCACTAAGATAATTTCAAAGACGTATATTCGAAAAAATTCTATTTTTTACAACAACAACAAAAAAAAAAGATAATTTCAGATATGCATCTCCGAAAATTTTTATATTTATATTTTTTTCAACAAAAATAATAAATTATAAATAAAACAAAATCAAAGTAACTTTAAGATTTAGAAAATAAAAAAAAATGTTTTATAATAAATTATAAATAATTTAGTAAAATAAAAATTTTAACAATATTGAAAATTCTTTTACTAATATAATTATATGTTTTTTATTTAACTTTTGCATTAATTTAAAGATATCATTTTTAAAAAATTTAAAAGACATTTATTATGTTATTATTACAAATATAATTATTTTATTTTCTATTATTGAAAATGTTTTTTTTCACTCTTACAGATTTAATCAAATTGAATAAAAAAAGTAATATTAAATTTTTAATTTATTAAAAAAAAAAAACAGAGCATTTTTCGGATATGCATATTCAAAAACACTGTTTTTCGTATAAAAAAAATAAGGTTTATTTAAATATGCATATCCTAAAATACATTTTTTTGTAAAAAAAATGTAATATATTTTGGAATATGCATTCTAAAATTAAGTATTTTGTGACAAAATTGTTTAAATATGCCTATCAGAATTCAAGGAGTATTATAGGAATTTCGTCAGAAGTCCCTAAGAACCTTTAAGAGTGTATTAATAAATTCTCTTTTTTTTACTCTAATTAAAATGTGTATTTTAGCAACTATGTAATGACGTGATGCATTCAAAGTATTTACCAACTTTATTGATGTTTTTGTCAAAAAACTTAATTGTCCATTCTTATAGAATCCAACCTAGGACCGCATTTTTATATCTATCAATTTATTATGAGAGGAATTAACATCTCATCCCTTCAATTATACATGTCATCCTCTCCCTCCTCCCTCCTTTCCCTTAATGGTAAAATTATCGAAAAGTCCCTGTAAAATATTAGAATTTTTGAAATTCACAGTTTCGTACCGAAAGTTTCGTTTAATTTACAATTTTTTACTATAGCGTATGCAACCGAAAATTTCAAATTTTTGGTATCGGAAATTTGAAATTTCCGATAATTGTCTTCCCTATATGTACAGGAAATTTAAAATTTTCTGGTAGGTTCCAAAAAACCAGAAATTTCAAATTTTCGATAGTACTGGGAGTTGTTTTTCCCTATTGTTAACTTTTGCTTGAATAATTTATATAATAAATCAACTAACCGACTTAATATATAAATAGAATAATTATTATACATATTTGAACCTAAAAAAACTACAATCACTTCCTACACAAATCTTCTCAATGCTTGAAGTGACTCGCCGATGCTGATTCTCATGCTTTTGCATCATTAGAACAATTATGTTTTCAACGAGCGGTGACGGAAGAAAATGGACAATCGGGTTTTAACTTTATCTGAACCCAATGATTATTATTGACAAAACCAACATCAATGATTGTATGTCGACTCGTGTACGTGGGTGGAGCTATGAGAAGTGGGAAAATGTTATGTTAAGTTGCATGGAAAGGGAAACAAATACGACTTCGTATTTAGAAGCAATAGGGTAACTCATATCATGAATCGACATCCATTTATCCATACCCTGGAAACCCAAGTATTCTATTTGTAACAAATTCCTAACAACAGAGACATTGTCATAGAATAACTTGGAAAACAAGTTAGCGTGTTGATGGACTTGAGTATCTAACTGCTTCTGAACCAAATAACATGAATCTTCCTATCGTCCTAATAAAGATGAAATGAAATGGAAACCACGGTTTCCATCATTCTCAACATCAATAATGTCATCGATATATAGATGAAAGAAAACAGGAAATTGTGACAAGTACTTATCTCTTGAAGACTTGATAGAATGTTGCCTACTAATCGGCATGGTTGACGATTGACTTCCACTTGGTTTTTACACGATCTCTTTGTAGTCTGACTCCCCTGCGAAGCCTCACCATACTCTCACTGTTTAGGATCACGATGCACATCACTCTCCTCACCCTTTGTACTCTTCTTAACTCCTCTTTTTGGCTTGTACTTCACCGGCGGTGGACACATTGAAATTGTGGATGGATAAGTTAGATCACGGACTTTTGTCTTCAACACCCTCTGACCCATAATATCCAAAGTACTGAAATATTTCTTCAACTCTTCACACTCTTCTTCTAGATCCCACTTACTCTCTTCAGAACTCAAATCATGTTCTGAAATGTGCAGTTTCGTCCAAAATACATGAATTGACTCCAAAGGTATAAGGGTGTCTAAAATTTGAAAACTTGCAAGTAGATAAGAACATGGTAACCCATGTGTTGTTCTAATGAAACAACTACACCTCTCCTTGCTTGAACCAACAAATTTTACTCTTTCTAGTTCCTTCCCAATGAGTTGTATACATTGTCTTGAGACAAAACTATGCAACTTAGCATAGAATAGAGTGTTATACTGATGCTTAATGTTGACTATACTTTTTGAAACGACACTCTGATGGAACTTAGTTGCAACTTCAACATGGTGTTTGCAGCATCCCAGGTTCGGCATAAATCACCACGAGATGTAGTCAACAAGTTTTTTAGCCTCCAATGTGCAGACTCCACCCTAAAATAACATGTTTCAAATTAATATCGAAATATAAACATGTAAAATAATGACATTAAAATGTCACATCTGAGTACCTGTTTGTTGTTGTGTTTCCTAAATGAGTAACTTTGTTAGTCCATGCAACAACAAATCTTTCTTTATATGGTGTTAACCATGTTTCATTCATATACTTAACAAAAGATGAAATATCACCACAAACACTCTCGAAGTACTTGGAATGTACATCAAACTCATCTTCTGTATTTGAATACATGATTTTGTTTCATTGATCCATGACATGTTCTTGTCTTTCTGATTTCACGTACTCTTTATATTTCATGCTCACATTTTTTTAAGTATAGAATGTACATAACATATGAGTTGCATTTGGAAACACGGAATCCACGGAATTCATTAATGCAAGTTCCTAGTTCGTCACCATAATATTCTGAAGCAATTTCTATGAATATAACAACTTTTGAGCTTCTGTAGTGTCCATATGTAGTTCTCCTCCCTTTCATGTTCTAAATAGGCAAAGGCAACTGAAAACGTTAATTTTGTTGATGTAACACCAACAATCTTCAGCAGCGGTAGTCAGTACCTGCACGACTAAAATACACATAATCAATCAGCTCACTCAACATATTTTAGGATTGGAGTAGTAAAGTTCTTACCTATTTTTCTTGTATGTGCAATCAAAAATTAACACCATATGAAACATATTCAACAACTTCACATAATCAGGATGTGTCCAGAAGATATCAACCATAATTTTTGAATTCTCCCTATTTCTAGTCCAACACATATATTTGTCTTGGTGAATAAGGCTCAATAACATTTGCATCTCAGTCATTGCACCTCTCTTGCTCAATTTGTATGTTTCTCTAACTCTATATACTTGGGTAATACTTGTGAGGTTTTCTGGATCTTTGTCTTTAAAAGCAGAAATGATGTACCTTGGTGCCATATTGTACTTCACCATGTCATTCACAAACTTTTTTTCATGATCTTTTATACGTCCTAATATGTCATGGTCGTCCAAGCCCTTATCTAGTCTATGATTATGCATCTCGTATCTAACCACTACCTTCCAACCGATACCACTTGAAACATATCTCAGCCTAAAGGGGCGTCTAACTTTCATAGTATAAATGCCATCAGAGGTGGACCCAAGTTCCTTTTTTCTTTTGAAATTTCCTCCTCTATCACAATAAATAATTAATTTATCCTTCCTCCCTCATATTCCATTAGCCTAATCTGAATGAATTGTAACAAAGCAATACCATGCTTTTTACCAATAGATTGTGCCCATTCTAGAATTTTAGGTCGGGATTCAAAATTCTGAAAAATACAACAACATATAATTAGTAAACTTCATCAATTTATTTAAGATCGACATACAAATAATAATTTTTTAAGCAATAACCAAGTATTGAAAAAAATACACAAATAACCATGTTTTAGAGAAAATTACACAAATAACCATGTTTCAGAAAACCTCATAATGGAGGCGCCAAGTGAGATGGCGCATGCACTCACCTTTTTTCCCTAGGCACCACCTCACTTGGCGCATGCACTTTGTTTTAGCCAAGTGAGATGGCACATGTACTATAAAAAGGATAGGAGGCGCCATTTGAGATGGCTACTACGTGCAATTGTGTTTTCTATAAATAAAATACTCATTTCTCCATCATTCTTAACACTTTCTTACACTGTCTTATAATTTTTTTCTCTGTTATTTGCGTCATGACATCTCCCATTATTTTCACCAGAGATGGATACGTTATTTTCTCGGCCATCAAACCTCCGATGAAAATGAAATTTTGGCACATTCACTCCATGGAGCATCTGAAGAGCGAGTTGACGCAATGGCTAGAGGGAGACATCGAGGTTGGGGAACAAATTAGAAGGATACGGAGAAGAAGAACAACCACGTCACTTGCAACTGGAAGAACTCAATTTTGGTTGGAGGAAGTCAAAACAAACAGAGATGTAATGGTGATGATGCATGACTCAGATGAAATTGTTTTGACGGTTGTAATTTCTTAGACGTTTTATCGTGTTTTTATTTGTTGTTTGTGTATGTTTTGTTCTAAAAAATTCTCTTAATGAAAAAAAGAATACGTTTAGAACTTAAAAAGTGCATATGGTTTCCATATAATTTTTATGTTGTCGAGCTTGTAGCCCGAGTTGGACAGTTTTTTCGATTATGTCCGACCTGACGATATAAACCACACTTTCTTTCTAGCTTGTCAAGGGGGTCAATTTCAGTTGTGATACGCTTTCTTTTGGAATGAACCTTTTTATTCCTTCGCATTTGATCGTTGTGCCATACTATTTCCCCACCGTATGCAGGCCAATAATCATGTTTCGCTACCATTGGGAAGTCATTGTTGTATACGTTGAGCAAGGTTTCAGACTTATAAATGAGAGATAGAAGTAGTAATTCATCTTGATGAGTATACGCACATGCCGCAATGACATGAGGGCAAGGCATACGAAAGGCTTGAAACTTTCTAAAATATCACCAACGAGATGGTAGTATAGCCCTATACTCTTGTTGTGGCATCCCCTCGTTGTGGTCGATTGTCTCTTTGACAATGAAGTTGTGGCTATGTCGGTCGATCGAACCTTATAACAAGATGGGTATTCAACCATCTGAATCTGGCCCCCTCCCAACTCTATCCTAACGCGACTGCCTTTCTCCGGGCATTCGAGCTCACTTGTCGCTTCCTGAGGATTGGGGCGACGATTCCCCTATTCTTCAGGGTTTTTCACTTACAACGACAGTCCCGAGGAGGGAAGCACAATTGGGTGTCCCTTAAGCAGTCGAAGAGACTGTTTAGGATGTACATGGACTCCGTGCAAGATTTTAAAGACAAATGGTATATATTGCAACTGTCTACCCAGACGGCCTTAGATTCATTGTTCGAACAAGCCACTGTGGTGAACGAGGATGGGGAGCCATGTTTGGACGCCGAGGGTAATCCCGAGATCGGGAAAATCTCTAGATTTCCCATTCACTTGTGCTCGGGCCATTATGACCATGGTTCTGGACACTACCACACTCCTGCTGAGGGTATGAGTGTTGAGGATGAGGAAGCTTATGGCATCCTGAACAAGTTTGTTGATGGCTTCTTTCCTGCTCGGTGGGTCACGAGGGAAGGGGACGACATTCTTGACGAGGATGGCTATCCGACTTTCGAGGCGCGTCCGATTAATACCAAGGCGCTCGTCAAGTGCCAATCTTACGGGCAGGCCGTAGACCTCTTAGGTTTCTTGCTTTGCTCTTATTGTTATTCCTTTTTAATTTCTTTTAATGTACGTAGCTAACCCCGGTTCGCTTCCTTTGTAGGTCACATGGCGGAGCATCGTGAAAGGCAGTTGAGGTTAACCCAGGACAAGAAAATCAATAAGAGACTGGTGAGGACACAACAGGCCACGCAGATGGGCCCGCCTCGTGATTCGGGAAGGGAAGGATCCAATGGGTCCTCGGGTTCTCTTGACGCCGAGTGCCAATCCGCGCTGATCAACAAGAAGCGGAGTCGACCAGACGATGGGGTCGAAGTGACTGACGGAGGTGCGGCTGCTCGGGCTTTCGGCCTACCACCTTGATTCGTGGAGAAAGACTTCTTCGAGGGGTTTCCCTTGACCGTGTCCGACAATAAGGCCGACATCATCAAGAGGTTCGACAAGGAAGGTCGGAGGAAACACCTTGCTTCCAGTATGGTTGGCATGGTGAAGATGGCCGAGATGGTGGTGGTCCTTGTGGGGGAAGGATCAGACTCTGCGGATTGGGTCAGAGAGCTGGAGTCGGAAAAGGCGGCTCTTGCGGCCAAGTCTCGCAAGTTGAAGGAAGCCCTCGAACGCTCCGAGGAAACATTCCGCGAACAATCTGATTTGTTGTCGGGGGAGAAGGAAAGGGCTGACAGGGCTCTCGAGGAAAGAGATTGCCTTCATCTTGATAGGGAACGGCTAGAGAGCGACAACCAGCGGTTGTCGAGAGAGATCGAAGACCTGAAAGCCGCTATGCTGCCTGCCGAGGATGAGCCAGAGGGGATGTCTGACTTGCGTACACGCTCAGACTTTATTGCTCGCATTCATCTGCTAGAGTCGGACTGCGTTGGCGCTTTGGCCGATGGGTTTGAGGCTGCGGTGAGTCAGTTATCTGTGTTAAATCCGGGTTTGAACATCGAAGGGGTTGGAGTTTTATCCCAGATTGTTGATGTCCAGGTTGTGCCTCCCCCTGACTCTCCTGATGTCGACGTCAGCACTCCAGGGACTGATTGATACTTTGCTGGTGTTTGGGTCTGCGTGCCCGTATTTGTTTTTGGGGCCTGCGTGCCCGTATTATTCTTAGTTTTTTGGTTGTCGTGCCTGGACTTATAATTTCGGATATCGCCGACCATTGTGGTCGGTACATTATTAATCCTTGTTTATGTTTGCCTATTTTACGGATGTTTTGTTTGCAATCACCTAATAGTTATTTAGGCATATGCTCGATTGTTATAATGGATTCTTGGTACAGTTTTTGTTCGAGTGATATATTCGTTCGACCCTCGTGACGGTTCGACGCACTTCAAAATGTGTCGAATGTGAGGAGTGGAATCCGCATGTCAGGCGTATGACCGCGATCAAGGTCCTACGCCTGCGGTGTGAACTGCCCATCGCGAGCCGGGCGTTCTGCCATGTGGATACTTCGACAGTGGAGCTCGATCGAGGTGTCCCTGCCAGGCATTTACGTTCAGTTCATCGGGATGAACAACATTATGCCCTCGTTGGTTGGTAGGTCGGGTCCGTACCTCGACTCGCCTACGTGGTCGAGATTTTTCCCTTTGTTGACTAAAGGTGAATGTTTGACGGCAAAAGTCCCTAGTTGGTGAGGACTTTAGCTATAGTACTGTTTCAGCTTTGCAGCATTCCAGGGTCGTGGCAACGATTCTCTATTTAATTGCTCGAGATAATATGCTCTGGTTCCCGTAGCGCCCTGGACGCGATAAGTCCCTCCCAGTTTGTGGCCAATTTCCCTTCGTGGGAATCTTTCTGGTTTCTTCGTAAGACTAGACTGCCGACCTAGAATTCGCGTCTGATGACCTTGTCATCATGGCGTAGGGCTACTCGTTGTTTCAAAGTGGCCTTGCACAGGGCTGCTCCCGATCGGATTTCCTCGACCACATCGAGCTCATCCCTCAGGGCTTCGTCGTTCATTTCCTCGTCAAGAGGCATCTCCATCTGCCTGGAGGGCTCCATGATTTCTACAGGGATGACCGCCTCGGTGCCCTAGGTTAGTCGGAATGGGGTCTCACCCGTCGTCGAATGGGCGTGGTACGGTAAGCCCACAGGACGATGTGTAGTTCCTCAACCCACCACCTTTTTGCTTCGCCTAATCCGCGCTTAAGTCCTTGTAGGATAACCCTGTTGGCGGCCTCGGCTTTCCCGTTGGTTTGGGGATGCTCGACTGATGTGAAATGTTGTTTGGTACCGAGTTTGGTGACAAAGCTTCGGAAGCCTTGGTCGGTGAATTGGGTACCATTATCTGTAATCAGCGCCTGCGGGATTCCAAATCGGGCGAGGATGTTTCATTTGTAAAAGCGGAGGATATTATGGGAGGTGATTTTCGCAAGGGCCTCAGCCTCTATCCACTTTGTAAAGTAATCCACGACCAGGATGAGGAACTTGTTTTGGTACGTTCCTTGCACGAATGGTCCGAGGATGTCCATCCCCCACTAGGCAAATGGCCACGGGGATGACAATATATTCAGCTCGTGTGTGTGTGGGGGGGGGGGGTGAGACGCATGTCGGCGTGCCTTTGGCACTTGTCACACCTCTTGACGTGATCTTTGGTGTCCTGTTGCATTGTCGGCCAGTAGTACCCCGCTCGTAGAGCCTTCCTTGCTAGGGATTTTCCGCCCATGTGTTGGGCGTTAATACCTTCGTGTATTTCCTGTAATACCTCGGGGACTGTGGATTCGTCGATGCACTTCAAGAGTGGGATGGAAAATCCCCTGCTATATAGTTTGTGCTTGATCACCACGTAGGAGCATGCTCTTCGTTTGGTCGCGGCTGCTTCTGTTCGATATGGGGGGAGTTCCCCTCTTGTTAGGAAGTTTAACACCAGGGTCATCCAACACGAGCTGTCTCCGATGGTGTTCACCTCAGGTGGAATCGAGGTTTTTTCGATGCTCGGGCGAGATAGGGATTCTTGTATGACGGATTTGTTTCCGCCTTTCTTTATCGTGCTTGCGAGCTTCAAAAGTATAACGGCCCTTATGTTTTTCTCGCGCGGGACGTGCGAAATTTCTGCTCGGTCGAACCTCTTCATGTACTCTTTGACTAAGTCCAGGTATTCGATGAGGGTGTTGTTTTTAGCCTGATACCCTCCTTGACTTGGGAAGCGACGAGTTGAGAGTCGGTGGAAAACAAGTTAGCGTGTTGATGGACTTGAGTATCTAACTGCTTCTGAACCAAATAACATGAATCTTCCTATCGTCCTAATAAAGATGAAATGAAATGGAAACCACGGTTTCCATCATTCTCAACATCAATAATGTCATCGATATATAGATGAAAGAAAACAGGAAATTGTGACAAGTACTTATCTCTTGAAGACTTGATAGAATGTTGCCTACTAATCGGCATGGTTGACGATTGACTTCCACTTGGTTTTTACACGATCTCTTTGTAGTCTGACTCCCCTGCGAAGCCTCACCATACTCTCACTGTTTAGGATCACGATTCACATCACTCTCCTCACCCTTTGTACTCTTCTTAACTCCTCTTTTTGGCTTGTACTTCACCGGCGGTGGACACATTGAAATTGTGGATGGATAAGTTAGATCACGGACTTTTGTCTTCAACACCCTCTGACCCATAATATCCAAAGTACTGAAATATTTCTTCAACTCTTCACACTCTTCTTCTAGATCCCACTTACTCTCTTCAGAACTCAAATCATGTTCTGAAATGTGCAGTTTCGTCCAAAATACATGAATTGACTCCAAAGGTATAAGGGTGTCTAAAATTTGAAAACTTGCAAGTAGATAAGAACATGGTAACCCATGTGTTGTTCTAATGAAACAACTACACCTCTCCTTGCTTGAACCAACAAATTTTACTCTTTCTAGTTCCTTCCCAATGAGTTGTATACATTGTCTTGAGACAAAACTATGCAACTTAGCATAGAATAGAGTGTTATACTGATGCTTAATGTTGACTATACTTTTTGAAACGACACTCTGATGGAACTTAGTTGTAACTTCAACATGGTGTTTGCAGCATCCCAGGTTCGGCATAAATCACCACGAGATGTAGTCAACAAGTTTTTTAGCCTCCAATGTGCAGACTCCACCCTAAAATAACATGTTTCAAATTAATATCGAAATATAAACATGTAAAATAATGACATTAAAATGTCACATCTGAGTACCTGTTTGTTGTTGTGTTTCCTAAATGAGTAACTTTGTTAGTCCATGCAACAACAAATCTTTCTTTATATGGTGTTAACCATGTTTCATTCATATACTTAACAAAAGATGAAATATCACCACAAACACTCTCGAAGTACTTGGAATGTACATCAAACTCATCTTCTGTATTTGAATACATGATTTTGTTTCATTGATCCATGACATGTTCTTGTCTTTCTGATTTCACGTACTCTTTATATTTCATGCTCACATTTTTTTAAGTATAGAATGTACATAACATATGAGTTGCATTTGGAAACACGGAATCCACGGAATTCATTAATGCAAGTTCCTAGTTCGTCACCATAATATTCTGAAGCAATTTCTCTGAATATAACAACTTTTGAGCTTCTGTAGTGCCCATATGTAGTTCTCCTCCCTTTCATGTTCTAAATAGGCAAAGGCAACTGAAAATGTTAATTTTGTTGATGTAACACCAACAATCTTCAGCAGCGGTAGTCAGTACCTGCACGACTAAAATACACATAATCAATCAGCTCACTCAACATATTTTAGGATTGGAGTAGTAAAGTTCTTACCTATTTTTCTTGTATGTGCAATCAAAAATTAACACCATATGAAACATATTCAACAACTTCACATAATCAGGATGTGTCCAGAAGATATCAACCATAATTTTTGAATTCTCCCTATTTCTAGTCCAACACATATATTTGTCTTGGTGAATAAGGCTCAATAACATTTGCATCTCAGTCATTGCACCTTTCTTGCTCAATTTGTATGTTTCTCTAACTCTATATACTTGGGTAATACTTGTGAGGTTTTCTGGATCTTTGTCTTTAAAAGCAGAAATGATGTACCTTGGTGCCATATTGTACTTCACCATGTCATTCACAAACTTTTTTTCATGATCTTTTATACGTCCTAATATGTCATGGTCGTCCAAGCCCTTATCTAGTCTATGATTATGCATCTCGTATCTAACCACTACCTTCCAACCGATACCACTTGAAACATATCTCAGCCTAAAGGGGCGTCTAACTTTCATAGTATAAATGCCATCAGAGGTGGACCCAAGTTCCTTTTTTCTTTTGAAATTTCCTCCTCTATCACAATAAATAATTAATTTATCCTTCCTCCCTCATATTCCATTAGCCTAATCTGAATGAATTGTAACAAAGCAATACCATGCTTTTTACCAATAGATTGTGCCCATTCTAGAATTTTAGGTCGGGATTCAAAATTCTGAAAAATACAACAACATATAATTAGTAAACTTCATCAATTTATTTAAAATCGACATACAAATAATAATTTTTTTAGCAATAACCAAGTATTGAAAAAAATACACAAATAACCATGTTTTAGAGAAAATTACACAAATAACCATGTTTCAGAAAACCTCATAATGGAGGCGCCAAGTGAGATAGCGCATGCACTCACCTTTTTTCCCTAGGCACCACCTCACTTGGCGCATGCACTTTGTTTTAGCCAAGTGAGATGGCACATGTACTATAAAAAGGATAGGAGGCGCCATTTGAGATGGCTACTACGTGCAATTGTGTTTTCTATAAATAAAATACTCATTTCTCCATCATTCTTAACACTTTCTTACACTGTCTTATAATTTTTTTCTCTGTTATTTGCGTCATGACATCTCCCATTATTTTCACCAGAGATGGATACGTTATTTTCTCGGCCATCAAACCTCCGATGAAAATGAAATTTTGGCACATTCACTCCATGGAGCATCTGAAGAGCGAGTTGACGCAATGGCTAGAGGGAGACATCGAGGTTGGGGAACAAATTAGAAGGATACGGAGAAGAAGAACAACCACGTCACTTGCAACTGGAAGAACTCAATTTTGGTTGGAGGAAGTCAAAACAAACAGAGATGTAATGGTGATGATGCATGACTCAGATGAAATTGTTTTGACGGTTGTAATTTCTTAGACGTTTTATCGTGTTTTTATTTGTTGTTTGTGTATGTTTTGTTCTAAAAAATTCTCTTAATGAAAAAAAGAATACGTTTAGAACTTAAAAAGTGCATATGGTTTCCATATAATTTTTATGTTGTCGAGCTTGTAGCCCGAGTTGGACAGTTTTTTCGATTATGTCCGACCTGACGATATAAACCACACTTTCTTTCTAGCTTGTCAAGGGGGTCAATTTCAGTTGTGATACGCTTTCTTTTGGAATGAACCTTTTTATTCCTTCGCATTTGATCGTTGTGCCATACTATTTCCCCACCGTATGCAGGCCAATAATCATGTTTCGCTACCATTGGGAAGTCATTGTTGTATACGTTGAGCAAGGTTTCAGACTTATAAATGAGAGATAGAAGTAGTAATGCATCTTGATGAGTATACGCACATGCCGCAATGACATGAGGGCAAGGCATACGAAAGGCTTGAAACTTTCCAAAATATCACCAACGAGATGGTAGTATAGCCCTATACTCTTGTTGTGGCATCCCCTCGTTGTGGTCGATTGTCTCTTTGACAATGAAGTTGTGGCTATGTCGGTCGATCGAACCTTATAACAAGATGGGTGTTAGCTTTAGCGCTCTCTTCCTTAATATACTTCATGCAGATTTCACTACATAGTTGTTCCGATTGTAAGACTGCATTCCACATTTCATCTCTTTTGTAAAACAACGAAGCCATCCTAAAATATGTTGATTTCACCAAAGCGGTTAATGGGAAGTCTCGTATGCCTTTGAATACACAGTTCATTGATTAAATAAGATTTATTGTCATATGGCCACATTATTGTCCATTGTCTTATGACCTTGTCCACTTCTCCACTGGAATATTATCAATCCACCTACCTGCATCAGATTTGACAATCTGATCTCGTTGCGATAGTGTTTGAACGAAGGTTGTGTTAATGCATGCCCCGCGTTCATAACTGTTTTCCTAAGAACCTTGTCTTTGATCTCCCACGTGAAATTTTCTAAGATATATCTAATGCAGTAGACATGCGTAGAAGGAGGGTCATGCCAACCATTTGTAGGATTATTATATGCACTCTCAATAGATGCATGTCTGTCGGAGATCAAACAAAGACTAGGTTGAGGAGCCACATGTGTTTGGAGATTCATCAAAAATAAACTCCAAGCACCACCAGTCTCTCCCTCGACTAGAGCAAAGGCAATTGGAAAAATGTTATTGTTTCCATCTTATGCAACTGCCATCAGTAGTGTGCCTTTGTATTTCCCGTACAACCATGTTCCATCTATTTGAATAATAGGTTTGCATGACGCAAACCATGTGATGCAAGGTTGAAAATCCCAGGACAGCCGACTGAATATCCCATTTCTGTCGACATGAGTACCATCTGGAGCGTACGCCAACAATGTTTCCATAATATAAACAGTTCCAAGAGAATATGTCTGAAGTGCATGCAGGTAGAACGGTAGTTCGTTGTATGACTCCTCCCAGTTTCCGTATACATTTTCAATCTCCTTGGTCTTTGCTAACCACGTCTTTCTGTATGACGGAGTATAATTGTATACCGTAGTGATGTGAGAGATTATGGTTTTCACCTTCAATGACGAATCATTGTTGACGAGAGGTAGGATTTATTGACATATTAGATCATAATTTAGTTTATGATGATCTTGTGATTGAGTAGAATTGACGCACGTGTGGGTGGACATAGAACCTATCACCAACAATCACCTCTCAACATGTATGATGCAGTGAGCCTGAACATACAATCTGGATGAACACACATGATCTTGTACCTTTCTGGATTTACCCGATCCACCTTAAAATCGACACAGTTTAGCATGTGAAAAATTTTTATAGCTCGCATACAATCTTCTCTATTACGAAATTTGTTTTTCTCTTTTAAATTTTCATTCGATTGCATATACGGGTTGAAAAAAACATCAGATGACGGTTCATCTCTGCCCTTGTTGAAGTTTGTCATGTGTGAAGGTGGTGTGTACATCTCATTTAGAGGTATTTCAGGTTGCCCATCGTCTTTAGAATCATCGTTGACCATGTCATCAAACTCTAACTCTACATCGTCCTCTTCTTCGTCAATGACATCTACTTATGTGCGTTCGTCTTTTAGAGAATCAACCACTTGTGACTAAGTTGGTCGTGACAGCGGAGGATCCTGCAGCATAATGTACAACTCAATCGAGTCGTATCCAGAATACTCATGATTGGAAAACATATTTTGAAGGTCCTCGTCATCTTGAACCTCTACCTTATAAAATATTATTTGGTTTTCACCACAAAAAAAACGGATTTTGGTAGAAGATGTGTGTGACTGGACCTCGTCCAAGTTTGACCTCTGATCATTTTTTGAAATACAAGAAATTGGATTTCCTATTTAAACAAAATTGGATGTTCTCAATGTCTCTAAATAAAAACTCAGAGGTGGGACAAATGTACGTCTCACCGTTGAAATGCACACTAATAACATATTGAGGTGTGTAGGACATTGTGTTTGAATGTTTGAAGGTTTGAGTGTGTGAGTGTTTGAATGTTTGAGTGTTGATAACATTAGATGCATATAGGATAAATAGGTTTCATTAAACTTGAACAAGACAAAAATGCTTCACCACTAATTCGCCAAGTGAGATGGAGACACCTTTCAAATTTGCACTCATGTGCAAAGTCAAATGGCGCATCCCTACATGTCCTATCACCTTACATGCATGCGCAAAAGTCTGTCCATGTGCTGCCACCTATATTTCCACCTATGCTGCCACCTACTCTACAAGTAGGCCCGTCCCACGCCAAGTTGAATGGCGCATGCTCTTTAAATTGCATGTAGGCGCCATTTGATTTGGCGCATGAGTGGCATGTATCATGCATGCATGCAACCACCAACCACCTCATTAATTCACTCTTATACGATTTCGCGTATAAATATGGAGCATGGGAAACTTGTTTTGCATCACCATCCATCTCACTCTCTGATACAAACTCTTTCATTATCTTATACAATTTCAAATATGGCTCTTCTCACAATGGGCAATTCTCATAGAAGCGCAAGAGACAACATTACGGCGTTTGTAAGTTTCTTTAAATTCTTAAATATTCTTGTATATTAACATTTTTTATAAAATTATTATTCAAGTAGTCATCTTATGGACTCTTACACTATTTACATTTTGAATTTAGGATGCTAAAAGATTTATAATTTGCTCACATAACTACATTACTCCCGACCCGTTGATCGTGTCATATCTCGAATATGCGGGTTTTAGAAATGTTATAAAAATCTCAAACTGCACAATTGATTCCAAGTTTATATTTGCAATATTGTAAAGGTGGAGACGCGAGACACGCATTTCATCTACCAATAGGTGAATGTACTGTCACACTAGAGGACGTGTACATGTTATTGGGTCTCCCTATCGATGGTAAGGCAGTTAATGGATCAGTTCAACAACTCAATTATCTATGCGAGGAATTGTTGGGCAAAGATATGGTAGAAGGTAGTGGTGTTAGAGGTCAAGGTATATTACTAACCGAACTCAAAAAACATTATGCGACTCTTGAGTTGAATGAAAATTCGTTCGAGCTAGCAAGAATAATAAAAGCTAGAAATTATATGATTATACTATTTGGAAGCTTGTTATTTCCCAAAAGTACAGGGACTAGTGTAAATTTTATGTATTTAAGTTTGTTTAAGAACTTCGAAAAAACAAGAAAGTATAGTTGGGGTTCTGCTGTTTTAGCCCATCTATACACAGTTCTTTGTGTAAAAATGCAACAAAGGACAAATGTACTTTTCATAGATGTGCTTTCTTACTCCAAGCTTGGAGTTGGTGGATAATGGAGTCTCTAAACCCCGTCAACAACAATGCATTCATTTTCCCATACGCAACAAAGTAACTCAAGAACTTAAATAATTTATTATTCATCCTTTCGCCAAATATATGTATAAAATAAACGATTTTTCAATTCCTTTAGGTACTGCGTGACGGGTATAGATTACGGCAAGAATACAAAATTCAATTTTGCTCTATATCGTAATCTATTGAATCACCTTGGCCCGGATGATGTACGTGGTACCTTTGAACTTTTCTACTTTTAAATTATTTATTTTTTCCGTTTTCATTATGCTGATTTAATTTTATCCACAGTTTATCTGAAGATCATGTTTGGGTTTGGACCATGAACCAAACCCCGAGGATGCAGCTGTTTGGACTGCAAAGACTGCAATCATACGGTTCAACGTTGTAGAGATGCGCCACAGCGGCCGTGTCAAGATGTAGTTCAGAATGCATCAAGAGATACCATGCGATCCAACTTGTTTGTCACCATGGCATCTCAAAAGAGTCGACGCTCAATGGGGTCTTACTAATTGGAAAGATTTTACTCCACAATGGTGTAAGATGTGACATAAGCGTCACCAGCATGTCTTGTAATTCCCTATTTTCCTCAACCAGAATAATATGCGACACACGGATCAATATTTTGATTGGTACAGATCGGTTAGTAACTCAGAAATGCACGTGTCTCATCCGAGGTATTTGATTGACCCACGTACACAATAGGCACAAACCTCAAATCCCCAACAACAAACCCAACACACATCCTCCCACGAACCACCCCGGTGATACAGATCCACAACCACCCAACCCCAATCAACACCTCAATACCAATACACCCATATGTCTCACACCCAACCACAATCACCACCTCGATACCAATACACACGTATGTCCCATACTCAACCCCAATCTCAATCGCAATACCAATACACCCACATGCCCCACACACAATTCCAGTCTTCTCCATATCCCGATGTGGGCCTCTCATCATCTCACCTTAGCCCAGATCTAGGCTTTCCTGAAGAATATGACCCAACCGACCCAACTTATCATCAACCACCACATCACTGTAACACCCAACAGTCGCAATACCAAATACCCCAAGATTCATTTCTGTTTTACCCCCTTACTCAGACGACCAGTGCTATAGACCATCCATGGAACCCCACCCCCCACCAAGACGACCAAACTTTGAGGGCATGGGTAACCGATTGTACCAAAGCGGTTCTTCCATATATGGTGATCTGATCGATTTCATGGATCCTGAACGCGTTGACTTTGTTGGGCCATCGATCCAACCGCAATAGGAAAATCGATGAAACCCACCACGAGATAGGCGAGGACGCGGAATCACGGGTCGTTACCGAATTCCGGGGGACCACTAAATAATATGCATGATTTTTTTTCATTATATAATCATTTTTTGTTAATGAAAAGTCGAAGTTTCGTGAAGCTATATCGTTTACTTATTATCTCATATTTAAAATAGAAAGCAAAAAAAAACTACCCTTTAAATGCACCTAGGCGCCATCTGAGATGGCTTAGGGCAAACATGTTGCACCTAGACACTATCTCACTTGGCACCTCCTAAAATTTAGGTTTATGCGCCATCTCACTTAGCGCCTCTATTGTGAGATTTTCTAAAACATAATTATTTACGTAATGATCTCCGAAATATGATTATTTGTGTTTTTTTTTTCAATACTTGGTTATTGCTAAAAAAAATCCAATTAATAATGTGTAAGTTCAATAGAAGACATAAGCTATCTGTAGTGAAGAACTGTGTAACATCAGTACATGAATCCGTAGAAGAAGTTGAAATTGTCGGCTCTGGACCACAAATGCATAAAATTTCATCTAAAGGCAATACCGAAAATTTCACAAATACTTGAAATTTTCAATAACACGAATATTTAAAATTTCCACTGTTACGCTAACTTCCGAAAATTTGCGTAATTTCCAGTTTATGCAATAATACATCATGAAACAAAAATAGAAGAATGCATACACGTACTTAGTCATCTTCCCAATAATGATTAATTACTTTTATCATAAGTTAAACATAAGGAAGACATTATCCCCCAATATTCTTAAGCTCAAGGTTGTTAAAAGCTTTACAAAAGGCCATACAAATTGCATCTGTAAGTGGAAATAAAATAGATTTGATGAGCTATGGAGTTACCTAACATATGGCCAAGGGGGAACATTGATCTGAAGGAATAATTACAAGGGATAAATAAAAATGTATTATTAATCTTAATGAAGATGCTTTTTTCCTGCATCCGATTCTACAACTCAACGGCCGGAAACAAATAATGAATTGCTTATCTGGTTCCCTTCAGCTTGGAGTCTTCGCATTTTTGCCTTGTCTAGACGTGCTCTTCTGACCGCTTCTTGAATTTGGCGGTCGTGGTCTTTCAGCATCTGGTCCATGTTGCTTGATGGAACAAGCAGTGGACCAGAATAATGAATTTTATAACCTTTTGAACCATAACCAGCCTGCAGCATAAGTGTTCAATTAAGGTGTTTATCCTAAAACTGAAAACCATAAATGAAAATAGAAACCATTTTTCTCAAATCAAACAGACCCTAAAACAACAAAATATAGAAACAACTACTTACAACATTTGGGTCTTTGTTGTTGCCTTTCACTTCTTCCTTTTGAGAAGCATGTACATGATGCTTCTGATTTTGATTTTGTTGCATCAATGATTCAGAGGCCTCTTTGAAGGATCCTGGAAACCTGGTAATTAGTTTCGGAGCCTCCACTTGTGATGATCCGGAACTTTCTCTGCGATCGTCAGACAGCATGCTCCTCCTAGCTGCAACTAAGCCTGAGATTGTAGATAAGTCGCCGCCCACAGAAATCTTTGGAGCATCGTCCTGGTTCTTCCCAGCTTTCGCCCAAGCAGCACGGTGAGTAAGTGGACCTGAATGGGAGGCTCTTTTATGTTGATTTGCTTGGGGATCAACACTTGCTTCTGCAACTTGTGATGGTCTAGGGGGTTCAATAGGAAATCCAGAACCAGCTTCTTCGGGATGAGGGTTAAACTTCTCACTCCTACTTTGAGAATAGTTCTGACCTTGTCTCTTCTGTAATGAAATAATTGCTTTCGACGTAAGAAAAACAGATGTGAAAAAAATGAAAGATTAAACAGGAAGAGTGCATCCAAAAGATATTTTATGCACTTGGAAGTTGAAAGGACTAATTGATCATGGTGTTTATCTAAAATACATACATTTGAAAGGTTGATTGACCTCGGTAGACAGAACAATATCATACATACACAGCAATGACAATTAGTCCTTTCAACAATATCAAAGTTAAAAATGATTTTACCTGCATTGACACAACTAGTTCAGCATTGGCATCAGGTGCGGGTACAGCTCGAGATTCTCTTACTCCTCTTCTCTCAGGATCATGTCTCTGGCCTTTGCTTCCCGTTGCCCCTTGTCTAAAACAATAATGAACAAAACTATAAACAAAATTCTTACACTAAACTTTAGCAGCACTCAAGGACAGGGAGCCCAAAAATCTAAGCTAAAACTTAAGTAGAACTACCAAGCATCAGTCAGATTTTTAGAACCAGATATAATTCGGCTTGATATATTGATAACATATGATATATACACCGTTATGCTATGAATGAGATTATTTTAATATACGTTTTAAAGAATAGTGGAACGGATGCTTGTAAATTAACAATATACTCCAATGCATAGTCGCCAAATTTGAACACTTACCGTCTAGCTTCTTCGTCCCGTACTTTGGCATCAAATTCTTTGCTAGGAGGGTACTTGGGCAAGCTTGAAGGATCACATGGTAGAGGCTTTATTGAGAAGAACTGAATTGTAAAATAAAAGGAGATAGTCATCAGCAATGCATGCTGAAGTTCGAAAACAATATTCTCCAACCAAAGAAGCAGTGCAAATCTTCAATCTACGCATACTACCAATAAAGAGATAAACACATAACTTTGCTGATACATGGTAATTTTCATGAATACACATGATAAAGAGGGGACAATACAGGACACCGATTTGTTTGAGTTTAATGACTATGCATTGACAGTTAAAAAAGTTTCAGAGTCATCAAATCATATCTCATCACGTAGCCACTTTGTTGAATTATCTCAACAAAAATCTTCCTGATGATATATGATTGGATGAATATGTAAACCTTTTTGACATGGTCAGTGCATAGTCGTTAAACTTTGATTAAAACTAACATATATATGCACCAATATGAAATCAAAACAATCTAGATTTGCTTTTTCAGACGAACACAAAACATACATTTGTAGATTAAGTTAAATTGATGTTTTTAGTAACACCAGCATCCACTGTTTATATGTACCGTTTCATTGAACGAAAAAACTAAACAATATAAAGGACACACAAAATTTCACACCTCACTCATCAAAGCAGATGCTGAAGTTCCACGATCAGCAGGGTCTATGGACAAGAGTGTCTCTATCAGTTCTATTGCAGGTGCAGGAAAGTCCTTGAATGTTTCAGCAACACAACGCCTATAGGGTTGTTGAGGCTTAAATATCGTTGCATGAGGCAATTTTGATTTTCTCCAATAGTCCTCGGAAGGCGAACCACAAAGTTTAAAAATTTTATGTAATTGCTCCACCTACAAGACAAAGTTGTAGTTTCAAATCATTTTATTATAGAATCAAGTCTCATGCACAAAACCATAAAAGAACAAGTAGTAAATTGTAAATAACATAATATTTATCAATTGGTGTATTTTCAACAACTACCAATAGTTCATTGTTAACACAGCTTAATTGGTGTGGGATGAATTTTGAAAAGCCACAATGTGAAATACACTAATCATTAATCTAAATTTTATTCTTCTAAATTTTGAAGAATAAACCATAGTCGATTTTAACAGATGAATTGAAGAAATACAACATTTGAATGGGAACATCTAGGCAAACATACCTCAGTTCTACCAGGCATTATAGGCTTGCCAGCATACAGCTCGGCAAGTATGCAACCTGTACTCCATAAATCTACAGCAGTGGCATAGTAAGTAGCTCCAAGTAAAAGCTCAGGTGGCCTATACCAAAGCGTGACAACTCGGCTTGTGAGTGGCTGATTTAGATTGGGATCAAAAAAGCTCGCCAAACCAAAGTCTGCAATTTTCAATACTCCATTGTTGTCAATCAAAAGATTGGAACCCTTAATGTCACGGTGCAGCACACCACGACTGTGGCAGTGATCAAGACCACGTAAAAGTTGCTGCATGTAACATTTAACCTGCCAAGTTCCAATAACAAATTAAATATGTCCTCAAAACAAAAAGAAAGACAAACTAAATCCTATAATTCTGTTAGTCAGCGGTGGAAATTTAATCCTTTAACTTAGTTTCTTCCATTTATTTTACAAAAACAAAAATTAAATTAAATTTCAGCGAATTTGTTTCAGAAGTAGGAAGTTCCAATAATTAACATTAAAGAATAATTAGTGGCAGAAACATGTGATAGGTTACATTTCCAGTAAAATGCAGAGAGAAATGAAAAACAAGAAGCTTCTGAAATTACCTGTGATTCTGTAAACTTGAGTCCAGGATGTGATGCAAGCCCAGCCAAGTCATGCTCCATGTACTCGAACACAAGGTATAAACTGCACGACATCCTTGACGTAACCAAGCCTTCCAGTTTAATGACATTTGGATGATCAAGCCTACGTAGAATGTGAATTTCCCTTGCCATGAAGCGAACACTCTCAGGTTCAAGATTATCAAACCTCACTTTTTTCAAAGCAACGATCTTTCTTTGTTCAAGATCACGGGCTCTATAAACATTACTATAAGTTCCCTGACCAATCTGCACATCAGAGAGCGGAAATATTTACCATTTGTGACAAAACAGCTACAGAAGATAGTTTTCACATTGGTATAATAAGAAATCAAGAACAGACAACTTTAAAACAGTGTTGTTAAATAGCAGCTATAGTAGAATTTGAACAAATCGCTATTGTTCCATGATGCGCAGGGTTGTCAAATAGTGGCACTATAGTATTGTAGTGTAGCAGAATTTGAACAAAACGTTGTTTTCTGTGATCCATGATTGACAGCACTTCTGTAGAAATATTTAAAAGCTACAAGTAGATAAGCCCTATATTGGCTTCTCGCCATTAGCATTTCAAATTCAATTGCCACCACATGTATAAAGTAAATTTTGCAATGTAGAAAATTGAATGACAAAAGGAGGCAAAAAGATTAGGAAAAGTTAACATTAAACAACTAAAGAATATGAAATTGATATTTCTTAACATTTAAATCAAAACACTATTGGCCATTGCAAATGTAACAAAAAGGCAAAGGGAAAATAGGTTATCTGCATCAATCCAAAAAGCATTATCAGTGTAATTAAGCATATCAATAGATAGTAGAAAAACTCATACTTTATCCAATTTCTCAAAAGAATCTGCACGTCGTGGCAGCCATCCCTTGATTGCTTCACCCGCAACAGCCGCCAGCCATGACGGCCATCCAGCCGCAACATGTTCCCCTTCCAAGGCTTTCGGAACAGTACCAATCCCTGGATGTTGAGCAACAACATACTCCATCTTCTCCCTCTTCCTCTCAAAATTATCACCATGAACTCTAACCGACCCATTCCCTTGTCCTTGCTTATCAATCAACGCCGTCCTTGCATCATTGTTACTATCACCTCTATCCTTCACCCTATACACTTCCTCCCTCCTCGACGAAGTCCCTCTACTAGACACACGCGAATCAACAACAGCTTTGTTCGACAAACGCTCCCTCGGACTCTCATTACTATCCTCAATTGCAGAAGGCTTGCAACACATGCAACCCATTATCCCCAAAAATCAACTTTTCCCACAAAACTAAACTCTAATATCAACTTCCACCCCTCAATAACATTCCCAATAAACTATCCTATTATACTCTTCATTATACACTTCTCTAGTACTCACAACTATAAACAACCACCAAATTAAGCAATAACCCTTCTTTAAATATCAGCCAAATATAAAAAATAAAATAAAAAACTATTTTTTTATGAGAAAGTACACAATGTTAGCTACAATAGCAACCAAGTATACACAATCTCATCTCATCTCAAATTTGTCACAAATCACTAAACATAAAACAAAACCCTAAAAACCCAACAAAATACAAAAACCTAACAAGCTAAAAAAGACTCAAGTTCAACAAATCAAATCACATAAATCTATAAAAATCATTACTTTATACTCTACCCACTTGAAGCAACAAAAAAAAAAACTAGAAATGAGAGTTAATTGCACAGTACAACAATTTCACAAGTGAAAAACTAATGCAGAATACAGCAAAAAGTAGTAATTTACAACTTTACAACAACCAGATCCTCTTCAAAAAGCAGCTGAAAATGAGAATTTGAAGGTTCTGTAAGAAGGGTGAAACAGAAGGGTAAAATTGGAAGTTGAGAAAAGGTGAAGGGGTTGATGTGGAAGGAAGAGAGCATGGATCTAGGGCAAAGAGGATTGAGAGAAGCGTGGGAGAGTGTTATGGAAGACGAAGAAATGGAACTAACTACAACGTAGTAAAAAAAACAATGTTATGTTAAAAAAAACATGAATAAAAGAAAAAGGAAAAACAAAATGAATATTAAATGTTGTCGCGGCGCAAATTTATGTTGCGAAGAGAGTGTCCCCTGCAGTGCAGCTTTCTGTGACCCAGCGCATCGGCACGTTCTTCTTTCCTACTACTACATCTTCACGCGCCAAAAAACAAATCATTAGTATTATCAAGTTAAAAATTAAATATAGAAACTTTCTTCTAATCAAATTTAACAAACTATTATTGTGTAAATGTAATTAACATTCTCATCTTATTTGTTGTTTGATATGTGTGAAAATAAATAACATAGATTAATTCATTCTCATTCTAGGTATTATATTAGTATGATGATTCTTAAAATAATAGTACTCTCAAAATAGAAAGAAAAATAAAGAATATATCTGATAATATAAAAGTTGATGATATAAATGTGATGATATCAATAGATATTATTCGAATTAAGGGTGTTTGTGGTTTATGAATTGAATCAAATTACATTTATTATTTGATTCAGTTTGTAATTATCATTTCAATAAAAATTTAGTTAATTGTTAAAATAATTTCAATTCAACTTAAAATTAGGTTAAAATTAATTTATATTTATAAATAGTTTGTAATTTTAAATCAACTTTTTATTTTAAAGTATTTTAAAATCAATTTTTTTAGTTTCATAAAAAAAAATTAAAATTTTTATATTAAAAAACAATATTTTCATAATAATTGAGCCTAATTAATGTCCAAAAAAATGGGTGAGAACATGGTAAAACTTAAGGATAAATGTAGTAGATTATTCTTTAATTATAAAAACAATGGCCAATTAACAATTGATACATGGTAATAAATGTTAAAAACGCGCATAAACGCTTATTTGGAATGCCTTTTTTTAGAAGCGATTTTCTCTCATCCCTTTCGCGCGACAACGACCGAATTTCATTGCTCATTCTCTCTACGCAATCAACAACAATAACACTCGCTCTGCTCTCTTACTCTACTTAGAATTCATTCCGACTCGATTTCACGAATGGTATCAGCATATATATACATTATTATATAGATAATTTAGATGGATAGAAAGTGAGCCACGTGTATATTTTATATTTGTTGTCTAGATATCATGTATATAAAACCATGTATGGATCATTTCTTCAATCAATCAATGAATAATAGTTTCACACTCTTCTGCGTTATTGTTGCATTTTGTTATTTTGTGATTGATTCAATTACAACTTCTTCTTCTTCCTCCTTGCTTGTGCTATTGGAGTGAACTCATATGCTCAGTTTCTTCAACATTGATATGGTATCAGAGTTCACACAGCTCTGATAGCCATTGTTGTTCCTTTTCTCTTACCTGCAAGATTCTGCGTTTCTCACCTTCCCCAATGCAAACTTCCATTTTTTCCAGATCACCTTCTTGTGCTCTGCATCGTGTCTTCTTGTTACAGTGTTCTTTGAATCTTTCAACAATGACATACCAATAATTCATTGATTTCTAAACAAACTCTACAAATCCATTCTACCTCCATCCAAACGAAAACCCTGCACTGGTATTAGTTTCCCCTCTTCTTGATGACAAGAACTACCATAGTTGGGCTAGATCTATGCACATTGCATTGATTTCCAAAAACAAAGACAAATTTATCGATGGCTCTCTTAGCAAACCACCAGTTTCAGATCCTCTTTATGCGTCGTAGATTCGCTGCAACACAATGGTACTCGCGTGGATTCACAGGTCCATCTCTGAATCCATTGCCAAATCAGTGCTTTGGATTGAAAGTGCTGCTGGAGTCTGGAAGAACCTGCAACTCAGGTTTTATCACAGTGATATATTTTGCATCTCTGATTTACAAGAAGACATATACAAGCTCCGTCAAGGTAACCTGGATGTTTCCAATTATTTTACTCAATTGAAGGTGTTATGGGATGAATTGGTGAATTGTATGCCTATTCTTGCATGTTCTTGCGCTTATCTTGTTCTTATGGAGCAGTTGCTTCTGCTAAGCAATATCGGGCACAAGATCAAGTGATTCGATTTCTCAAAGGTCTGAATGAGAAATTCACTCACTCTAAATCATAGATAATGATGATGAATCCTATGCCAGATTTAGATAAAGCTTTTTCCCTCATCATTCAGCAGGAACGTGAGCTTAACAGTTATGCATCTTCATTGGTTTAAGCTTCATTTAACCCTGAAGAGCTAGTTATAACCTGTCAGATACAAGCTTGCTATGGCAATTTCAATGGTAAATCTGGAAGTAACACCTTCAAAGGAAAAAATCAAGGTACTAATAGAGGTCACAATCGTGTATGCACACATTGTGGTAGGACTAATCATACAATAGATACATGTTTTCTCAAACATGGTTATTCACCAGGTTTCAAAGGCAGAGGCAAGATTCAATCCTCTCACAGTAGCAATCAAAATATTGCCACTATCAATGTCGTGTGTGATAGCTCTCAGCAGGAATCAACAACTTCTTCATGTAATCTCACTCAAGAGCAGTACAACAGTCTCCTTGAATTGCTCCAACAATCAAAACTTAACTCCCAAGCCAACTCTATCTCCACCTCACTTTTGGTCATGAACATTCACTCCTCCAATGTCATTGGTAAGTCTTCTCTTATCTGTATATTAGATACTGGAGCAACATACCATATTTCATCTGACATTCATGCATTTACTAGCTATCAAAATATTATTCATGTACATGTTAATCTTCCTTATGGATCTTCCCTTACAGCTTTTATTTCTGGTAGTGTAGCCATTTCTCCCTCTTTGATCTTTCACCGTGTCCTTTATATTCTCAATTTTCATGTTAATCTCATATTCATAGCCAAACTTACTAGCTACAATGACTATTTCCTTCAATATATTTGATAATGATACCTGCAAAATACTGCAGAATCATTCACAGACAATGATTGGTACAACTAAGCTCCAAAGGGGATTATATGTTCTGGACTCTTTCAATCAAACATTTGTGTGTAATTCTACCATTACACAAACTTGTAATTTGTGGCATTTAAGACTTGGCCATATTTCTGACATAGGATTAAAAGTTATATGGAAATTGTTTCCTTTTATACCATGTAAATCTCATAACAATCCTTGTGATTCTTGCCATCTTGGTAAACAAAGAAAGTTACCATTTCCTAATAGTGTTTCTCATTCACTTTCTCCTTTTGATATCTTACATGTTGATGTATGGGGACCATATTCCACTATTTCCATGTTAGGGCATAAGTGTTTTCTCACTTTGGTAGATGATTACAGTAGATATACTTGGGTGATATTTCTTAAAACCAAAGACCAAACTAAAGCTTGTCTGATTCAATTCATAGCCTATATAGAAAACCAATTTAAAACAACTCTTAAATGCCTTAGATCCGACAATGGTATTGAATTAAGGGCTTTATCTTAATTTCTTCTTTCAAAGGGCATTGTTCATCAAACTACCTGTGTTGAAACACCCCAACAAAATGAGGTGGTTGAGAGAAAACATCAACACATTTTGAATATAGCTAGAACTTTGTATTTTCACTCTAACATTCCTTTGACTATGTGGAATTTTTCTGTTCAACATGCCATTCACATTATAAATAGATTACCATCTCCATTAGAAAAGTCTAAGTGCCCCTATTAGTTGTTATATTCTCAACCACCTTCACTCATCCATTTAAAGATCTTTGGTTGCCTAAGCTATGTGCCCCCCTACAAGCCCATAGAACAAAATTTTCACCTAGAGCTCGAAAATCTGTTTTTTCTTGGTTTTAAAGATGGCACTAAGGGCTACATCTTATATGATCTGAAGGATAATAGTGTATTTGTCTCAAGATATGTTATTTTTTATGAGGATCAATTTCCATTCAAAACTCCCCTAAACCCTACTCATACCAGTACTAGTGACAAACCTGCTCACCTTCCCATATATGAGGACCAGTCTACCCCACAACCTTCTACTAGTACTACAGATATCTCTCTCCCTTGATTAAAGCAACTCTGACAATATAATTGTCATTTCCCCTCATCCATCTAATCATATTTCCCAACCTGTCACATGTTAAACTCTACCCTTAAAAAACCAAAAGCACTTTAATGGTCAGAATAATTCCATATCCCCTTTAACCAATGGTTATTCGAATAATATCATGTCTTTTTCTGCTATTAATGACACCTCACCATCTGCAGACTCACTTCCATCAAATTACTCTGCTTCACCATTATCCAACAATTTTTTGCCCTCCCCTGTGTCTACTAGCTATCATAATCAACCTGCTCACTCTCCTTCTTTGGATTAGTCCTTAACAAATGACCCATTTGTCACCTTAAGACAGTCCACTCGTGTCTCTCATCCCCCAAGCTATCTAGCAGTATATTATTATTATCTTGCATCACATGATAAACATTCATTACTTTCAGATGCATTACATATTGCATATCCTCTATCTTCTGTCATTTTATACTATAATTGGTCTCCATCATATAAACATTTCTGTTGTTCCATCTCTTCTAATATTGAACCCAAAACCTACAACCAAGCCATAAAACATGATTGTTGGAAGCATGCCATGGATATTGAATTACAGGCTCTTGTTGAGAATAATACATGGGAGGTTGTTGATCTTCCTTTTGGGAAACACCCTATTGGATGCATATGGGTTTACAGAGTAAAGTATAGAGCAGGTGGATCTATTGAAAGACACAAAGCTAGATTAGTGGCTAAAGGGTACACATAGTTAGAAGGAATTGGCTATTTTGACACTTTTTCCCCAGTAGCCAAACTCGCTAATGTAAGGATCCTCTTATCCCTAACAGCCATCCAAGGATGGCATCTGGAACAACTAGATGTTAATAATGCATTTCTTCATGGAAATCTCCATGAAGAAGTGTATATGACTCTTCCTCCTGGCCTGCACTCATCTAACCCTTATCATGTTTGTAAACTACTGAAGTCATTGTATGGTTTGAAACAAGCCAGCGGGCAATGGTATTCCAAGCTTTATTCATTTCTTATCTCCATTGGATACAAACAATCCCATGCTGATCATTCCCTTTATATCAAAGTGTCAAATACTGATTTTATTGCTTTACTTGTTTATGTGGATGATATTGTTTTAGCAGGCACATCCATGACAAAAATCACACAAGTTAAGCAGTTACTTCACCATACCTTCAAAATCAAGGATCTTGGTAAACTGAGATATTTTCTTGGATTTAAAATAGCTAGAACCACTGATGGTATTTTCCTTAATCAAAGGAAATACACTCTGGAGCTTCTTGAAGACAATGGGTTACTAGCATCTAAACCATATTCATTCCTATTTGATCCCAATGTCAAACTCTCAATTAATGAAGGACAACCATTGGAGGATCCTTCTATTTATAGAAGGCTCATTGGCAGCTTAATATACCTCACTAATTTAAGACCTGATATCTCCTATGTTGTACAACACCTCAGTCGGTATGTTTCTAAGCCTCTCACACCTCATTACCAAGTTGCTATTCGTGTACTTAGGTATCTCAAATCTATGCCATCTAAAGGACTCTTTTATCCTGCTTCTAGTCAACTCGAAATTTCAACATTTGTTGACTCTGACTGGGCCAGATGTCCAGATACTCGCATGTCTGTCATAGGGTATTGTATCATGCTAGGATCATCTCTTTTGTGTTGAAAATCTAAGAAACAAAATATTGTGTTACGCTCCTCAACTGAAGCAGAGTACCGCGCGTTAGCCTCTTTATCTTGTGAACTGTAATGGTTACAATATATTTTGCAGGATTTTCAGGTCAACTTCCCTCAACCTGCTGCAGTTTTCTATGAGATGAAGTCTGCAATTTATTTAGCTCACAATTCAATATTCCATTAATGTAGTAAACATATAGAATTAAATTGTCATGTTATTCGAGAAAAGATTCAGTCTAAGCTTATTCACTTGTTGCCAGTTTCCACATCTGCTCAACTGGCATATATGTTCACAAAACCTCTACATTTTCCTGCTCTATCTGCTATCTTGGACAAGTTGGGACTCTACAGCATACACAGCCCGACTTGAGGGGGATATCAGCATATATACATTATTATATATATAGTTTAAATGGATAGCCACATGTACATTTTATATATGTTGTCTAGATATCTTGTATATAAAAACCATGTATGGATCATTTCTTCAATCAATCAATGAATAATAGTTTCACATTCTTCCGCATTATTGTTGCATTTTGTTATTCCGTAACTGATTAAGTTACAACTTCTTCTTCTTCCTTGCTTGTGCTATTGGAGTGAACTCACATGCTCAGTTTCTTCAACATTGATGAATGGCTCGAATGCGATTTTCGAAATTAGTTTCAAGTGGGTTCGAGTTTGCTCTATATTTTGGACAGGACATCTTAGAATTTCCATGGTTTAGGATTTTTACAGTAAACTTCACGGTTTTGATATCAATTACAGTTCGGCAGTGGTTTTGTTTTAGAATTGATTTGAAGTTAAGTTAAAACTAGCATACAGAATTACGAAGCTAAAAACAATATTTCCATAATGATTTGAAATTTGAAATTTAAATTTTATTTTATTTTTTTAAAATAATTTCAAAACAAATTACTATTTTTTATTTTCATAATTTTTTTAGTCTCAATTGATTTTTTATTTTTTATGAGGAACTCATTTTATATAATCAAACAAGTTTATAATATGAAGTTGGTTTTGAAATGATTTTAAATTGAGTTTAAATTACTTAAATTAAATAATTCATTTCATTAACTATTTAAATGGTTTAATTTTTATAGTGCAATGCAATTTAGTTTTAATATACAACTCGGATACCAACTGATCGTACCTGATCAGAGTTGGACCGTTACAGTTGGTTTGAATTGGATTTGAAGGAGATGGGGGGGTACCTGCAAGGCACTCCGATGACAAAGTGAGAGACGGAATGAGCAGGCAAGTAGTATATAGGTGTGTATGAAACGAATACCTGACCCTCTTGAAATAGGGGGTATTTATAGCCCTCAGTGCTGGGCCAAGGTCCCTTTACTGGGCTGACCAAACAGGCCCAATAAAGGGACTGCCAGGTTCTATATGGGGTAGTGGGGACCTGCACGTGGTCCCCTACCTGGATGATGCTCTCCGCAAAATAGGGAGGTGAAAACGCGATCTTCCCGGAACACTGAGGACTCCGAGATATTCGGAGAGGTTGAGAATCTGCCCTACAAGGAGTGAGCTCGAGCAGGGCCTAGATTGGGATGTTCCTCGTCTAGGACGTCCCTCGTCGGGGGCGCTCTTCGTGGCCACCGGCGGGCACAATTGTATTTAACGACACCCATGATCGGGGCGTGTCGGGGAGTCTAATACTCAACAAGGTATGTTGTAAAGCTTGGATTGGGCCTCGCTGATAATTGGACCACGGGCAGGCCCATTCCAGAACAAGAGCCCCCCAAGTTGCTGCTCCTGGTACGGGAGTTGTGACTTGACTCAAATTCGTTGTTTCGCGAGACTCGCTTGCGCGACACAGGGGCTTTCAACCGAGGAGAACAGACATCGCCCGATTTGTGATTTTCCCCGTGCAGCGATCGAGGAGCGTTCGAGGAATTTTGTGGGGAGGTGGTGATGCATCAGTTAGACACATGGTGCGGCTCTTGGAAATCACAATGCCGACCTAGGGAATAGGGCCATCATTGTCTATGCAAGTAGGCGTCGAGGACGGGGGCGGTTCATGGTTCCCCGGTGCGATGTTTCATATTCCACGTCATCTCTATAAATAGGGCTCCAGGGCCCATAGTCCATTTCACCTCTTTACATTTCTCACACTTTCTCTGTTTTCACTCTCGTGAGTTTTTATAACGTTGCTGAGACCGTCGCGCCGTTTGCCGTCTGATTACTTCCACCAACATCGCTTTTCAAATCTCCTTCCAAGTAAGTGTCTTCTCCCTTTGATTTCTTGTGTTGTAGGTAGATTTGACGATGTTTTAGTAGTAGAATCTTGTGTTTGGGGACTATACTCGATAGATTTAAGCACGTTAGGCGCCTGATTCATGGTTGTGCCCAGGATATTCATAAGTTTAGGCATAAAGTTCATGATCGTGCCCATGACATTCATGCGTTTGGCCAGTAGATTCATGAACCCGGTCAGGAGATTCATCCTTTCGTTAGTACGTAGGCTAGTTCACCCGTAGTATTCTTGTACCAGGCCAGCAAAATTATGAACTTGGTCGCAGGATTCATGCTTCGCCCGGGATACTCATGTTATGCTCGCGTAGTTCATGATTGATGCGTGTCTGCCGCCGGGGGTCGGTGTTTGGTCGAGATCCACTTGTTTCCCGTTTCTCGTGCGAACGACCGCATATTTAATCTGAGTATTTCTTACTTCTCCCCATCTTTGTGGAGGGTAAGCGGATTTGCTGTCGAATTCACCGGTTTCCTGTACTTTGCAGGTAAATGGCCGACATTCCCGAGTCTTCGGGGCGTAACGACGTCGACGAACCAAGCACAATAGAGGAAATTATTACCCTGGTTGACACCATCGATGATCCCACTCTGGATTGGGTTGGTGCTGAACCTCGGGGAATAGCTTCGGTTTATAGCCTCCCCAGTAGACAAGCTTATACCGTCGTCGAGTATGGCAGCGGTCAAGAGGGATTTCGAAGGAACTTCAAGATTATGCAGCCATTGAGGGATGCTTGCATCTGTTCAGAGTTCATGCAAGATGCATTTCTTATGTACGAGATCGTCTTCAGAGATCTCGGGCTCCGGTTGCCCTTCAATGACTTCCAGGTCGAGGTATTCAACCATCTGAATCTGGCCCCCTCCCAACTCTATCCTAACGCGACTGCCTTTCTCCGGGCATTCAAGCTCACTTGTCGCTTCCTGAGGATTGGGGCGACGATTCCCCTATTCTTCAGGGTTTTTCACTTACAACGACAGTCCCGAGGAGGGAAGCACAATTGGGTGTCCCTTAAGCAGTCGAAGAGACTGTTTAGGATGTACATGGACTCCGTGCGAGATTTTAAAGACAAATGGTATATATTGCAACTGTCTACCCAGACGGCCTTAGATTCGTTGTTCGAACAAGCCACTGTGGTGAACGAGGATGGGGAGCCATGTTTGGACGTCGAGGGTAATCCCGAGATCGGGCAAATCTCTAGATTTCCCATTCACTGGTGCTCGGGCCATTATGACCATGGTCCTGGACACTACCACACTCCTGCTGAGGGTATGAGTGTTAAGGATGAGGAAGCTTATGGCATCCTGAACAAGTTTGTTGATGGCTTCTTTCCTGCTCGGTGGGTCACGAGGGAAGGGGACGACATTCTTGATGAGGATGGCTATCCGACTTTCGAGGCGCGTCCGATTAATACCAAGGCGCTCGTCAAGTGCCAATCTTACGGGCAGGCCGTAGACCTCTTAGGTTTCTTTCTTTGCTCTTATTTTATTCCTTTTTAATTTCTTTTAATATACGTAGCTAACCCCGGTTCGCTTCCTTTGTAGGTCACATGGCGGAGCATCGTGAAAGGCAGTTGAGGTTAACCCAGGACAAGAAAATCAATAAGAGACTGGTGAGGACGCAACAGGCCATACGGATGGGCCCGCCTCCTGATTCGGGAAGGGAAGGATCCAGTGGGTCCTCGGGTTCTCTTGACGCTGAGTGCCAATCCGCGCTGGTCAACAAGAAGCGGAGTCGACCAGACGATGGGGTCGAAGTGACTGACGGAGGTGCGGCTGCTCGGGCTTTCGGCCTACCACCTTGCTTCGTGGAGAAAGACTTCTTCGAGGGGTTTCCCTTGACTGTGTCCGACAATAAGACCGACATCATCAAGAGGTTCGACAAGGAAGGTCGGAGGAAACACCTTGCTTCCAGTATGGTTGGCATGGTGAAGATGGCCGAGATGGTGGTGGTCCTTGCGGGGGAAGGATCAGACTCTGCGGATTGGGTCAGAGAGCTGGAGTCGGAAAAGGCGGCTCTTGCGGCCAAGTCTAGCAAGTTGAAGGTAGCCCTCGAACGCTCAGAGGAAACATTCCGCGAACAATCTGATTTGTTGTCGAGGGAGAAGGAAAGGGCTGACAGGGCTCTCGAGGAAAGAGATTGCCTTCAGCTTGATAGGGAACGACTAGAGAGCGATAACCAGCGGTTGTCGAGAGAGATCGAGGACCTGAAAGCCACTATGCTTCCTGTCGAGGATGAGCTAGAGGGGATGTCTGACTTGCATACACGCTCAGACTTTATTGCTCGCATTCATCTGCTAGAGTCGGACTGCGTTGGCGCTTTGGCCGATGGGTTTGAGGCTGCGGTGAGTCAGTTATCCGTGTTAAATCCGGGTTTGAACATCGAAGGGGTTGGAGTTTTATCCCAGATTGTTGATGTCCAGGTTGTGCCTCCCCCCGACTCTCCTGATGTCGACGTCAGCACTCCAGGGACTGATTGATACTTTGCTGGTGTTTGGGTCTGCGTGCCCGTATTTGTTTTTGGGGCCTGCGTGCCCGTATTATTCTTAGTTTTTTGGCTGTCGTGCCTGGACTTGTAATTTCGGATATCGCCGACCATTGTGGTCGGTACATTATTAATCCTTGTTTATGTTTGCCTATTTGACGGATGTTTTGTTTGCAATCACCTAATAGTTATTTAGGCATATGCTCGATTGTTATAATGGATTCTTGGTACAGTTTTTGTTCGAGTGAGATATTCGTTCGACCCTCGTGACGGTTCGACGCACTTCGAAATGTGTCGAATGTGCGGAGTGGAATCCGCATGTCAGGCGTATGACCGCGATCAAGGTCCTACGCCTGCGGCGTGAACTACCCATCGCGAGCCGGGCGTTCTGCCATGTGGATACTTCGACAGTGGAGCTCGATCGAGGTGTCCCTGCCAGGCATTTACGTTCAGTTCATCGGGATGAACAACATTATACCCTCGTTGGTTGGTAGGTCGGGTACGTACCTCGACTCGCCTACGTGGTCGAGATTTTTCCCTTTGTTGACTAAAGGTGAATGTTTGACGGCAAAAGTCCCTAGTTGGTGAGGACTTTAGCTATAGTACTGTTTCAGCTTTGCAGCATTCCAGGGTCGTGGCAACGATTCTCTATTTAATCGCTCGAGATAATATGCTCTGGTTCCCGTAGCGCCCTGGATGCGATAAGGTCCCTCCCAGTTTGCAGCCAATTTCCCTTCCCGGGAATCTTTCTGGTTTCTTCGTAAGACTAGACTGCCGACCTAGAATTCGCGTCTGATGACCTTGTCATCATGGCGTAGGGCTACTCGTTGTTTCAAAGTGGCCTCGCACAGGGCTGCTCCCGATCGGATTTCCTCGACCACGTCGAGCTCATCCCTCAGGGCTTCGTCGTTCATTTCCTCCTCAAGAGGCATCTCCGTCTGCCTGGAGGGCTCCATGATTTCTACAGGGATGACCGCCTCAGTGCCCTAGGTTAGTCGGAACGGGGTCTCACCCGTCGTCGAATGGGCGTGGTAGGGTAAGCCCACAGGACGATGTGTAGTTCCTCGACCCACCACCTTTTTGCTTCGCCTAATCCGCGCTTAAGTCCTTGTAGGATAACCCTGTTGGCGGCCTCGGCTTTCCCGTTGGTTTGGGGATGCTCGACTGATGTGAAATGTTGTTTGGTACCGAGTTTGGCGATAAAGCTTCGGAAGCCTTGGTCGGTGAATTGGGTACCATTATCTGTAATCAGCGCCTGCGGGATTCCAAATCGGGCGAGGATGTTTCATTTGTAAAAACGGAGGATATTATGGGAGGTGATTTTCGCAAGGGCCTCAACCTCTATCCACTTTGTAAAGTAATCCACGACCAGGATGAGGAACTTGTTTTGGTACGTTCCTTGCACGAATGGTCCGAGGATGTCCATCCCCCACCAGGCAAATGGCCACGGGGATGACAATATATTCAGCTCGTGTGTGTGTGTGTGTGGGGGGGGGGGGTGAGACGCATGTCGGCGTGCCTTTGGCACTTGTCACACCTCTTGACGTGATCTTTGGCGTCCTGTTGCATCGTCGGCCAGTAGTACCCCGCTCGTAGAGCCTTCCTTGCTAGGGATTTTCCGCCCATGTGTTGGGCGTTAATACCTTCGTGTATTTCCTGTAATATCTCGGGGACTGTGGATTCGTCGATGCACTTCAAGAGTGGGATGGAAAATCCCCTTCTATATAGTTTGTGCTTAATCACCATGTAGGAGCATGCTCTTCGTTTGGTCGCGGCTGCTTCTGTTCGGTATGGGGGGAGTTCCCCTCTTGTTAGAAAGTTTAACACCAGGGTCATCCAACACGAGCTGTCTCCGATGGTGTTCACCTCAGGTGGAATCGAGTTTTTTTCGATGCTCCGGGGAGATAGGGATTCTTGTATGACGGATTTGTTTCCGCCTTTCTTTATCGTGCTTGCGAGCTTCAAAAGTATAACGACCCTTAAGTTTTTCTCGCGCGGGACGTGCGAAATTTATGCTCGGTCGAACCTCTTCATGTACTCTTTGACTAAGTCCAGGTATTCGATGAGGGTGTTGTTTTTAGCCTGATACCCTCCTTGACTTGGGAAGCGACGAGTTGAGAGTCGGTGAAAATTTGCACCTCACGGGCGCCTAGGTCCTCGGCCAGTCTTAGTCCCGTGAGCAGGGCCTCGTATTCCGCTTGGTTGTTCGAAGTAGGAAAGGAGAGGGTGAGTGAGTGCTCGATCACCATTCCTTCCTCGTTTTATAAGAGGATCCCGACGCCGCTCCCGGATGGGCTGGATGCTTCGTCGATGAAGATGATCCACTTGTGCTCTTTTCCTGCGGGGGGATTGTGCGCTGTCATCTCTGCTACGAAATCAGTCAAAGCTTATGCCTTTAGGGCCTTCCTGCTCTCGTATTGGATGTCGAACTCAGAAAGTTCCAAATACCGCTTCAACATTCGACCCGCCATGTCTGGTCGACCCAGAAGCTGTTTTACTGGCTGGTATGTTCGTGTTATGATTGTGTGTGCAAGGAAGTAATGTCTGAGCCTTCTCACTGCGTTGACGAGGATCAGCACTACCTTCTCTATCTGTTGGTATCTGACCTCGGGCCCTTGAAGCGCTTTGCTCGTGAAATAAACGGGTTTTTGTCCGTCGGGCGTCTCGCAAATGAGGGCTGCACTGACGACTTCGGCCGAGACGGCCAGGTATAAGAACAAAGGTTCCCCGTCGACTGGTCATGATAACACGTGCGATTGAGATAGACTTTGTTTAAGATGGAGCAGCGCCCGCTCGCATTCCTCGATCCATTTGAAGGCTGCTTCCTTGCGAAGAAGTTTGAAGAAGGGGAGGGCGTGTTGAGCGGATCTCGCAATGAAACAGGATAACAAGGTGAGCATGCAATTCAGGACTTGTATGGATTTCTTCGATGTAGGTGTGGGGAGGTCGGAGAAAGCCCAACATTTGTCGGGGTTGGCTTCGATTCCTCATTCTGTCAAGTAGAAGCCGAGGAATTTCCCTGCCTTGACCCCAAACGTGCACTTCTCGAGGTTAAATATCATTTTGCATTGCCTTGCTTGAGCAAATACTTCCCTGAGGTGAGCGGCATGGTCGGTTTCTGCTCAGGATTTGACGATCATGTCGTCCATGTATACCTCGAGCATATCCCCGATTTGGTTGTGGAATACTTTGTTCATCATCTGTTGATATGTTGCTCCTGCATTTTTTAGACCAAAGGGCATTACGTTGTAGTAATAGTTGCCCGAGCTGGTCATGAAAGCGGTGCAATGCTTGTCACTTATTGCCATCGGAATTTGGTTATAGCCTGAATAGGCGTCCATAAACGACAGTATTTTATAATCGGCCGAGTTGTCGACCAGCATATCTATGTTAGGTAAAGGAAATGCATCCTTCGGGCATGCCCGGTTAAGATCGGTATAATCAACGCACATTCACCACTTTCCATTATTTTTCTTGACAAGTACAACATTTGGCAGCCAGGTTGAATACCGGGCTTCAAAAATAAAATTTGCCTCTAGGAGGTCTTTTACAGCTTTTTCAGCGACCTCTGTTTTCTCTGGAGACTGCCTATGTCTATGTTGTATTACTTCCCTAGAGGCGGGATCTATGGTGAGACGGTGACAGGCGACCTCGGGGGTCGAGTCCGGGCATCTCCGCAGCGCTCCATGCGAACAGGTCCGCATTCTCGCGCAAGCAAGCTTTGATTTGCTTCCTTGCCAAGTCGGGGAGTCTTGTGCCAATCTTCACTCCTCTGCTTGGGTCCTCGCCGAGGGGGACGAGTTCGAAGTCCCCATCTGGAATTGGTCGAAGGGGGACTTGCTCGCCGCTTGGAGGCTCATCCTGGTCGAAGCGGGTGTCCAAGGATATTGAGTCAACCTATGGAGGGGTTCTCGGCTCTTCTGCCTTGACGGGCTCTATCCTCTGAGGCTCTGGTCGTGTTGTCGCAGCTCTCTTGGTGGGCCTTGTGCTGGTGTCCACCGTATCGCATCCCTTGGAAGTTGCGTTAAAACACTTATGGGCTACTGCTAGATCACCTTGGATGGTGGCGACCCGTGCCCTCTTGGAGTAAAACTTCATTTTTAGGTGAATGGTGGAGGGTATCGCGGTCAGCTCTGCCAATGTCGGCCTTCTCAGAATGCAGTTGTAGAGGGACGAGTAATCAATGACGAGGAAACACACCTTGACTTGCCTCGTTGTCGAATCCTCTCCGAACGTGACCATGAGCTCTACGTATCCCCGAGGCTTGGAAGTCGAGTCGTTAAAGCCCTGTAGGTCTGACCCCACGTAAGGTGAGAGGTGAGAGTCGTCGAGCTGCAGGGTTTGAAACAGCTGGTTGTACATTACATCGACGAAACTTCCTTCATCGACGAGGACGCGGTGTACATCAAAGTTGGCTATTCTCTCTCTTATCAGCAGAGGAATGACCGAATTGGAGGCCCCTCCGGGGAGCTCTTCGAGATAGAAGGTGATAGGTTCCGACCTGCCCTTAACCTTTTCAAAAGTCACCATTTAAGGGGGGCCGTGTCGACCAACTCGTCCAGCTTCCTCTTAGCTGAATTGATGGTCAGGTCATTGAACCCTCCACCATTGATGACCATGGCAGAGGGAAAGTGTTCCCACCTATTATGCACCGACAGCGGTTCTTGGATATGGTCGGGGACGTAGAAGTCCTTGGGTCTTGTAACGGAAAAGGAGGTTTGGATGGGAACCGACTTGTCAGATGGTCGGGCATCCTCTTCTGCTTCCCTCATCTCGCGAGCATCACGGCGAGGAGCGTCATTTCACCGGTACTAGGCGAGTCTCCCCCCTTTTATGAGGGTCTCGATGGCGTCTTTGAGGTGGATGCAGTCTTCAGTCAGATGGCCATAGCTCCGGTGGTATTGACAGTATTTGTTCCTGTCGACCTCGGGTTTAGCAGGAGCTGGTCAGGGACGTTTGACTCTGCCATCTTCGAAGTTCGTACTCGCACACTCCGCTAAGATGCGCTCGCGGGAAGCCGTGAGCGGAGTGTATTCTGTGAAACATCCCGAAGGCCCCCTCTGCTCTCGGGTGTTCCGGGGTTTGTCGTCTTTTCTTTTTTCCCCGGTTCGTCGAGGAGGGACGGCATCTTGGCGCGGATTGTTGCTGGATCCGTGATTCCTGGGGTCTCGGGCTCTGTTGACCGCTTCCCTCTCCTCATAGTCCATGTAGGCCCTGGCCTTCTCGAGGAGAGCATCAAACGTTCGGGGTGGTTCGATGCCCACGGCTTTTCTGAATTTTGTGCCGGGGAGGAGGCCCATCTCCAGCAGGTATCTCTTCATATGGTTCGTACAGGGGACTTGTATGGCTTCCCGATTGAAGCGGTTGATGAATTCTCTCAAGGTCTCATCGTGCTTCTGGACGATGGCCTCGAGCGCCGCTTCGGTCTTCGGATGTCGCCGCGACACAGTGAACGAGTTGATGAACTAGTTCTTCAAGTTTCGCCACAAGGTAATTGACCCCGAGGCGAGGCCCTTGTACCAGTCCATAGCTACTTTCCTCAGGGTCGTGGGGAACAACTGACATTTGATTGGTCCCCCGACATTGTGGTAGTGCAGCATGGCCTTGAACCCGTCTATATGGTCGATCGGGTCGGCAAAGCCGTCATATTCTTTTAAGTGGGAGGCTTCTCCATGCCCTGGGAAATGGGCGCCTCCATGATAGCTTGTGACAAGGGACCGCGGGGGTCGTCCTCGTCACTCCGTTATGGGGAGCGGAACGGGGATCTGATGTATTGTCGGTCACGATGGCCCTGGTCGTGCGGGACATTCCTCAAGCAATGTGACCGTTGATAGATTCCTCAGCGTCTGTCCCCGGGAGGTCTTCGTTCTTGCCGTGAAGGACCGTGGTCGAACCTTTCTTCTTTGATGATTGGTTCCCTCTCCAAGCGGGGTCGCCGCCCGACTGGTTGGGGCGACGGGCTTCGAGAGAAGTCCCGGTCCTGTCTCCGCGGGGGAGATCGGGTACGTTCCTCCGTTCTTCGAGGAGGAGGGGATTGAGGCCTCCTGTGTCTTCTAGGGGGCCTTCGGTCGTCTTCAAGTGCTCTCAATCTTTCCCTCTGGGCAAAGATGAGATAGTCTGTCTGGTTAATTGCCGTGAACAGTGCCCTGGTCGTGGCGTCTGCCCCGGCGGGGACAGGGACCTCATGGAATTGGACGGCTGGATCCTCTTCAAGTCGAGGAGGGACTGATGAAGATGAAGCCGTGGCTCCGTCCCGGTAGTTAGAGGGCCTGGGGACGGTGCCTCTGGGGAGTATGTTATGGCCGGTGATGTCGGGGCCGCCATTTTTATCAGCGATGTTATTGTTAGCTTCAACGACGCGGACGTTTTGGTTGTCCTGAGTCTGGTCAGCCATGACGGTCGAGGATGGTTTTAGCTTTGGTCTTTGTAAGTTTGTAAGACGGGGAAGCTTAGTTTCCCACAGACGGCGCCACTGACCGTACCTGATCAGAGTTGGACCGTCACAGCTGGTTTGAACTGGATTTGAAGGAGATGCGAGGGGGGGGGGGGGGTACCTGTAAGGCACTCCGATGACAAAGTGAGAGACGGAATGAGCAGGCAAGTAGTATATAGATGTGTATGAAATGAATACCTGACCCTCTTGAAATAGAGGGTATTTATAGCCCCCAGCGCTGGGCCAAAGTCCCTTTACTGGGCTGACCAAACAGGTCCAACAAAGGGACTGCCAGGTTCTACATGGGATAGTGGGGACCTGCACGTGGTCCCCTACCTGGATGATACTCTCCACAGAATAGGGAGGTAAAGACGCGATCTTTCCGGGACCCTGAGGACTCCGAGATATTCAGAGATGTTGAGAGTCTGCCTTACGAGGAATGAGCTCGAGCAGGGCCTAGATTGAGATGTTCCTCGTCTGGGACGCTCTTCGCAGCCACCGGCGAACACAATTGTATTTGACGACACCCATGATCGAGGCGTGTCGGAGAATCTAATACTCAGCATGGTATGTTGTAAAGCTTGGATTGGGCCTCACTGATAATTGGACCACGGGCAGGCCCAGTCCAAAATACCAACTAATTTGAAAATTATTATAAAATAATAATGTGAGTATATATTATGTACTTTGTGTTATAAACTGCAAAAGCAAGTCGATTTAAAAAAGTCAAGTTTTAAGGCAAAACGCATTTTATCTTCATATTTGAGAAGCCAATTTCATTAACTCTTCACACCATTATAAATGACGTTTTTGTATATACTTGTTTTGCACGGTCTTAATACATTATTTCAACATTGCAAATAGCTAGTTTTAGAGAAGATCAAGACTTATAACACGTAGCATTCTCTCATTTTAAAGTGTGATTTTTTAATATAAGGACAAAGAAAATACAAAAGATAAAAAACATCCTAGATTGTCTATTCTTTATTCTCTCTCAAATTCATTTCAAATCAATATCAAACCACCACATCAAAAAACAAACTACAAACATGTCGTTGATATATAGTGACATTTTAGTTTTACTTTGATTCTCACAAAATTTTCTCAAAGAACTGTATATCCTTAAGTTGATATAGACCTTGTATGTAACTTTGTAAACTCACTTGAAGTTATATTAATCAATTTTATAAGTCAGGTGAGATTAAGAAAAATACATAGTTTAAAAGGTACACACAAGAAAAAAAAAGTTTTCAGTCCTCATTAAGAAATCTCACATATTTTGAAGGTTGAAATAGCCACTTCAATGAACCAATATAAATTTCTTGTTTGATATCTTTTAAATTCTATTATTTTTATTTACTGTCGATTATACTCACACACACCAATTAAATATTATCTTAGATTTACACTAACTTCTTTTTTCCAAGTATTTCATGAGAGATCCTAACTTTACTAAGTTAAAGTTAAATTTTAAAAGGGTCAAAATTCAACTCCTCTTTTACGTGATATTTCTATCTACTTGAATTAGCATCAAAGCTCTGTGTAATATGGTGAAAAAATTAACTTTTTAGTTTTATTCAAATGTGCGGATAGCTAAAGTCGCTATCGACTTTTCTTTTATCCAATATTTAAGAAAGGTGAAAAAAACAAGAAAGACCTTTGATAGATTTTGAGTTCGGAGATAAGTTATGAAAAGGGAATGTGTTAGCACCATTTTCATCCGTAGTTATCTATGAGTTCTTAATCGCTAGTTCACTTTGAAAACTTGCTTTGTGTATGTGATTTGAAAAGTCAAAGTACGACTAACTTTGTAATGGTTCTTGTATCATTCCTCAAGAACGTGTACAAAGTGTTTGAAAATATTTGTTTTGAAAGTGCGATGTGTAAAAAATGTGTTTTTAAAAAAAGTTGTGAGCAAGTGATTAAGAGTTCATTACCCACTAAAGATCGTTCTTATTCTTTTCCTTCTCCTTTAGAGATAGTGATATCCATACTATCAGTTGGTAGGTAACCTTATCTATTGGATGTGAAAGGATATGTGTGGGATCATTGTATGGTCATTGAAGGCAACATATAGAGATATTTTAGCAATTTATCGGAGGGACTAGATCATTTTTCATAAGCAACGTCGAAGGGTCATCGAGTGACTATGATCTTTATTCGAGGGTCTTTGCTAAAGTATTCTTACTTTCGAGGGACATGACCATTATTTCCGAAGGCAACAAAGAGAAGTTACACTAGAGGTGCAAGTGTAAACAGTGTGTTTAGTTCAGTTATTTATCTTGTATTAGGATTATCTATCGATTATTTTTAGATCTTGCCATACATACCTAATTACTAGCGGTTGAATATATACAGAAAATTAAAGGTGCGTAAAGTAAAGACCTAAGCTATTACAGGGCTTTGGGGCAATTACATGAAAATGTGGGAAAGGAAAGTGCGGAATTTAAACCTAAGTTATTACATCTCGTAAGCAGTTACATAATGGAAAAAATGTGAAAAGATAAATCTAAACTATTACAAAAATCGTACGACCTATACATTCGTCTAAAAAATTAAAGGCAACAAGAAATAAGAAAAAACGTTAAGAAAAGTGTTTGAATATTTGTTTATATTTTTTTTAAATGATTTGAAATTAATTAAATACTTAAAACCCTGAGTCTAATTAATTTTAATTAATAAAAAGAATACCTAAAGTCTAATCAGTTTTAATTTTAAGAAAATATTAATTAACCTAATTAATTAGTAAATAATAAAAAAGTGTCAAAATTAATTATTGATTAAAACCTAAATCTAATTTATTAGGATTTTTTTAAAAGATTAAAATTGATTAATGATTAATTAAGAAAAAGGAAAAAATTAAGGTTAGAAAATCAAAGAAATTAGGAAAAACAAAAAAGAGAGTAAAACTGCATGGGGTGGGTGTTGAACTCATGCCCTCCTAGCCTTCTCACTGCCTTGCTTGCCATTGCGCCAGGCGTTGGTTTGTGTTTGGAAAATAGGTGCTGCACATAATATATGAAACCTGCATAAATTGAAAAATAGCAAAAAAATATTGCAAAAGGCAGGGACCGAACACACACCTTTGAGGTAAGAAGTGCCTTTGTACGCGCGCGCTTGCCACTAGAGTGGCTGTTATATCTGATAGTATAATAAAAAGAATTAAATATATTACAAAACATGTGGGCCGGAGAGGCGTTGGAGCCCTAACTCTGGTCGTCTTCTCCGCTGAGGTGTTTTCTCCAACCTGCAAAATAAAGCGTGTTAGTGGTCAAAGAGGACCCTACCCCCATAAATCAACCTTTGTGAATCCATTGGTGGCCTTAGTTTTGGCTAAATTGTCCTGCATAATGAGATATGAATAAAATATTTTAAATCAGTTCAAACATGGTGCTAGGTTATCCAGACGTTATGGTTCAAGCATCTTTTTTTTATGTGGCCCCTTTGTCTGAATATGAAGAGCATATATATATAGGAAGAGATTAGGTTAATAGATATGGGCTTGGAAATCATGTAACCTATCTTTGATTTTGTTTGGAAATAAGATTGGAATAAGATAAATTGTTAGTTCTCTTGTTTTAGGATTGCTTAATTTTTATAAAACAAATAATAGCAGCAATCATGTAATGTAGAATAGGATGTATAAACGTGCTAAGAAGAACAAGTGCAACAAGAAGTCCTATTACAATGTCAGAACATGTTGTGTTGAACTTTTTCAACAATTGGAACAACATGTCAAAGAAGATGTCTTTGGCATCGCGCCTGCTGAGTTGGATTAATGAGATTCTGTTTATTCTTAACTGAGGCAGAATATTCAGGAGAAAATTATGCATCCTATGTGGCGCATATTTAAAGGTCTAGAAAATTAAATCAGAAATCAAGGAGAATGAAGACTTTATAAATAAGGAGATTATTTAGGAAACTAAAGATTGAAGACCTTTCTTGGGGCAGAAGTTTCTACAGTTTATTACAGTCGGCTTGTTGTGATTGAAGGCCCCAAACCAGTTGGGTAACAGGTTATAAATAGAAGGGTCTGTAACCTAGAAAAGACACGGCTCAAAATGTAGAAGTCTAGGGTTTTTTCAAGGTAAACCTCTCGGGTTGTGGGAAGGTTACCATGTTCACCTCAAAGCCTGTAGGTAAGAGGTGTATTGTTCTTGGAGGAAGCTTTGAAGCAACTCCATGATGTGTTAGGAGCAAAGCTAACAAATAGTGAAGTTTGGCTTGGATACTTAGCTAGGTTGTCCTAGAAGTGTGTCTTCTAAAATGTCTATTTGTGTGATCAAAATCTTGGTGAATGGTCGTCGATGCAGTGACTAAGGTGTTAACTGCTAGACATCATTGCGATGATTAGAAGTGGGATGGGGATATTCCATATCTAGGGAGGACCTAGTTAGAAGGGTCATTGGGTAGTGATTAAGTGCGTAGATCGTTAACGGGTGTGTTGGTTGTAGGGTATACAAATTGATACTGTTGATAGTGGACTTCATTCCTGGCTTGCTAGCCCCCAGAGTAGGTATTATTGTACACCGAACTGGGTAAACAATTCTGGTGTGTTCTTTATCTTTTCAGTACTATTTTATCTTGCTTGCGTGTTTATGTCAGATCAGATATCTCGACATCCTTATAGGACATCTGAGTCTGTTGTACCAGAATTTCAATTGGTATCAGAGCAGACATCCTGTTCTGTTCTGGGTGAGATCCTGGAAAGGTACTTTCTGGTCATGGGCAAGGAAGAAAGTATTTACTGAAAAGAGGCTTGTAGCTTGGTGGGAAGTTGTTGCATGTAGGGTTGATTTATTTTCAATCCTAAGTCTCCATGCTTATACTTGGATAGTGGTGTAAGCATTGTGTTTGAATATTGTTGAGGAGCTTTTTGTATTCCACTGCATGGTATCTTATATAACCTTGAAAGTATGGGAAGGATACTAGGGTTGTTACCCTCACCAAAATATATGACATTTTCAAACGTATTAAAAGTGTCAAAGATACTTGAGATCTTCCTCAAGTCCACTCATAAATACATTTATCAATAAGTGTTGTACCCCAAAATTTGCTCTCTCATTTCTCAAAGGATCATCCTGGACCCTCAGGTTTGCTTCTATCAAGTTTCAATTCTTGGATTACAATTTTCTAAGAAAGTTATTCACAAGGGCAAAATGGTCAAAAGCACACTAAAAGTAAAACTTTGACTTTTGGATCAAAAATCAAGTTTCAACAATTATATTTCATCAAGACATGAAATTAGTTCATCAAAATCAGAAGTCAGAAATTACTTTGAAAAATCAAATTTCTAAACATTTGGAAAATTTTCTAAGTGTTAGGAGAATATGATACTTCAGAACTTCTGGGCCAACCTCCACGCAACTGCAATCAGAATTCGCAAAGACAGTTAAGAACATGATGCTTCAATCAGAACATATGGAAGCGATGTTCTTCGATTAGAACATGACTCTTCAGCATATGGAGGCTACGCTTCTGGTCTTCTGCGATCAGAACATCACCAAATCTCAAAACCTCGTTTAAGCAGCCTGCTGCCCTGCTATAGCACAGTCTTGCAACCAGCTGCTGATCCGGTCCATGCCTGCACTTTCTCAAACCCCATATTTGCACCAAATTAGCATACAAAAGTTGTGATTAAAAAGCAATGGAACAGTATGCCAAAAAGGTTTAAATCTCATTTGTTCCCCCCCCCCCCCCCCCCAAAAAAAAACACAACAAACTCAACTATAAATAAGTTGCTCCATCACACTTTGAAGGGGCTGGCTTTTGGAAAGAGAGAAAAGAAAACAGTAAAACATTCGTGAACCCTGAATTCCTAAACAAAACCAAAACCTTTGTTCTTCCCTTTGAATCAAAGAACATAACAGTTTTTGTTCCGTTGCTCTTGCTGACTCCAGAACATCTGAAGGCAGCAGCTCAAGCCCCAAACAAATGTTCTAGATTCAAGGTAAGTCTTTTTGACTTTGAATCTTTTCATTCAGAACATCATTAAATATGTAAATATCATAGTATTGATGATGTTAATATCATTGCATAAGTAGAAAAAACTATGGATCAGAACTTCTTGGATAAATCTAGGCTCAGAATTAGGATTAGAACTTCTATGAACTGTTGTGCTTTTATCTTTCTGATTTTTGCTGTTGTTAAGAACTGATTAAGTTGCTGATGAACTGATTGATGTAAGGAAGGAGTTGAAGTGTAACACAAAAGTTCTGGGTTTTTCTTTCCCACTGTTTTAGCATAACACAGAGCTTCTGAGCTCTCCTCACTTTTTTTAACATGCACAGAACTTCTGATTTTCACTCACTGTTTAACACAACACATAACTTCTGATTTTCATTCACTGTTTATCACAACATAAAACTTCTGATTTTCACTCACTGTTTAAAACAGCACAGAACTTCTGATTTTCACTCACTGTTTATCACAACACAGAACTTCTGATTTTTCCTCATTGTTTTAACACACATAACTTCTAGGCTTTCTTATTGTTTTAACACACACAGAACTTCTAAGATTTTCTCACTGTTCTAACACTCAGAACATCAGCACGTAGTGACCCAGAACTTTTGTTTTTCCTCTAAGTTTATTTCAGGACCTCCGAGTGCATCAATCCAGAACTTCTGATCTCCTCTGACTTTTATTTCTGAACCACAGCGCACCTGGCATCAGAACTTTTGACCCCCTTTATTTTGCTTTCAGCAACATGCTGATCCTATTCCTCATTGTTTTTCATTTTTCTCTATTATTTTTTATAAAAAAGGACATCGAAAATATTTTCTTTTATTAAACAATTATTTTCCTTTTAATTTGTTAAGACCAAAAACCATTTTTTTCAAAACAAGTCATTTCCTTTTCTTATATTGTACAATTCAATATGGTTGTAATAGGTAACTAGGATTTAAATTCTTGCAAACCCCCGTTTGTAATTATGTACCCCATCCTTAAATGGTGTAATATCATATGACTTTACTTTTCTGCACTTTTATTGCTTTCATATATTGTTAGTAATTAGGGTGTGTATGGCTAGACATGAAATCAACAAATAGATAACCCTAATCAAGACTAAATGCATGTAAATCAAACACACTTGCACACTAGCACCCTTAGGGTAATCTCACTTTGTTACCTTTCGGAAAAAAAGTCATGTTCCTCGAATATGGGCTTTTTAGCAAAGACCCTCGATAAAAGATCATAGTCCCTCGATGACCCTCAATGTTGCCTTCAGTAAACGATCTAGTCCCCAAACGACATTGCTAAAACGTCCCATAGGTTGTCTTCTATGACTATACAAACGTCCCACGCCCGTTCCTTCACATCCAACGATGAGGTTTCTTACCAAAACAATGTAAGATAGAAACATCTAAAGGAGGAGGAAAAGAACGTTTAAGACCTTTTGAGTAGGTAGGTTACTTCTAGTTGCTCGCTTTCTCACAACAAAAACATCTTATACACCCACAATTTCACTTTGAAACATTTTTCAAAAGACAAAACACTTTGTACACGTTCTTATAGAGACGAGAACCATTACAAAGACATTCCTTTTCAAAATACTTTCAAAACCCACATCACAAGCACACTTTCAAACAAAAGCAAGTGATCTAGCAAGCAACTAAGAGCCCGTAGATAACTACAGATGAAAAGGGTGCTAATACCTTCCCTTTTCATAACATACCCCCCGAACTCAAGAAATATCTCGAAAGGTCCTTCCTGTTCTTTTCAACCTTTCCTTATTGGATAAAAGAAAAGTCGATGGTGACTCTTGCTATCTGCAACAATCACGATCAAACGCAAAACACCCAAGTCAGTTCTCCCACCGTGTTACAGAATTGGAGACTCTGTTGGGGACTCTTAAAAGTAGGGTTACCTTAGGTCTAGATCACCTTTACTCGCTTTCCTTTGTTTGGTTTGCTTTAAATTATGGTTCCTTATTTGGGTTTGCTTTGATCCTCTATCCGGATCTGGGATACCTTATAGGTAAGTAGCAATATGTTGTGGAAATTGTGCGGGGTATACCGACATGGTCTAAGCAATATCTACGTTGGTGTGGCACATTTGTTGGTACCGGTAGCCCTTGAGTAGTCAAGGAGAATACGGGGCCGTTGTGTGGTGTTATAAAGCACTAACTGACTTTAGAACCTTACTTGAACAACTTGGCCATTAGGAAGTAGTGAGGTAGCCAGCTTTGGTGCAGTAAGAAGTTGGTTGATACTCGATACTACACTCATTGAGATTGAACTTTTGGGATATTTCGGTCGCCATTAAAGAGGCTTGCGCTGAAACAATGCCCGATGAAGAAAGATCAGTGATATTGAGATCCCCTAGAACCCGGTTACTATTACTAGGACAGGTTGAGCCAACCAAACTTCAAGAGGGTACTTACCTATAAAACCTCATGCAAGCCTAAACCTAAAGATTTGTTTGATTTAACTTGTGCATATGCTTGTACATAACATCATGACATCATGCCATAGCATTTTAGACTAACCATTTCAAGGATTTTAAGATTCATATTTGTTCTTTTTTGTAGGATATGACTCTCACTCGCAGGAATACAATCCAAGTCAACTTTGTACGAGTACCTTTTCAGCTCAAAGAGTTAGCATCAAGGGTCCCTGAGAATTCTCCGTTCACCAAAAGTCATGGATGACTTCTCAACTTGGTTACCTCGAGCTTTGATGAAGATATGATGAAGGTATTTTTCTAGTTCTTTGACCCTTTGCACCATTGCTTTACCTTTCCCGATTACCAGCTTGTACCAACTATGGAAGAATTCTCTCAACTCTTGGAAATTCCTATTCTCGATCAACTACCTTTCAACAGTACTGAAAGGGATCCAAGGCCTGAAGAGGTTGCCCGAGCTTTATACTTGCAACAATCCAATGTCACAGCTAATTGGGAAACAAGAAGTGGTGTAAAAGGTTTCTTAGCCAAATTCTTATTGGTAAAAGCTCAAGACTGTTGGAACAATCTGGATTTACGAGCGTTTGAAGAAATTTTGGATCTTCTCATCTATGGGTTGGTACTATTTCTAAATCCTGACCAACTTATAGATGTGAATGCTGTCAAAATCTTTTTATCTCACAATCCAGTGCCTACTTTTTTGGGGGATATCTTTCATTCTCTCCACTCTCGCACCATGAAGAGAAGAGGAACCCTCATGTGTTGTACTCCTCTGTTGGCTAAATGGTTTGTTTCGCATCTTCCCCGATCTGTTGTGAAGAAGGAGCAAGGTTTGAGGTGGTCCAATAGGCTGATGTCACTCAGACATTCAGATATCCATTGGTGTTCTCGATCCTTGGAGGACATTATTATCATCGACCATTGTGGAGAATTCCCTAATATCCCTTTGCTTGGCATTAGGGGAGGCATCACTTATAACCCTTGCTTAGCTTTGCGACAGTTTGGTTACGCACGAAGAGATGGTCCACATGATGCGCTCATCCAAGGTGTGGTGTTCGACTACGAGAGCGACGACCAGGGCTACCGTCAGAGGTTTATACGAGCTTGGAGGATGGTAAACAAGGTGGATAGTAAGAGATTAAGAGACAATAATTCCATTCCCCTTGAGCCTTACCTTAGGTGGGCACGAGCTCGTGCTCAGAGTCTCGTAATGTCTTACCCCTCCATTCTCCCAGACATCATAGAGCCTGTTGTTGAAGGAGATGTCCTGTATATTGTCCTTCATCCTAACATGCCTACCTCTCTCTAAGACTTGCAAAAGGATTGGATTCAGCTAAAGGAAGAACAAGACACTTTCGAAGCCCAATTCTATGCCAGTGAGAACAAAGTTCTGGAACTCACCAAGCAACTTCATGAAGAGCGGAGTCTGAACGCCTACAACGCGCCAAAGAGGATGCGTTCAACCTTCTTGTCTTAGGAGTTCTTGTATTTTTATTTCTTTTTTTGTATGCCCAAAAAGGCGTGATGTATTCAAACTTGGATTTATTAATGAAATGTGTGTTCCTTTTTTGTCTAAAGCAAATTTAAATCTCTAATTTCCTTGAAATCATTTGCATATGCATCTCCGTTCATCAGAACATAAACAAGTTTCTTACAACATGTCTCCTTATCTTTCTACTGTTTATTTCAGTGAGATGGATATTGAACAGACAGTAAAAGATCTTTAGGCACAAAACGCTCAATTTTAACAAATGTTCTTGACCCTGGCAAAAGGACAAGAGGAGTTGAAAACTCTGCTGATCAAAGAAAAGAAGAAGAAAGCGAAGAAATCAGTCGGTGTTTTGAATTTGGGAAGAAGGTTCAAAGGACCAGTCAGACGGACTCTAGACTTCGCAACATCATCGGGTGAAGGGGATAATCAAGAAGGGAAAAATAAGGAAGTGACTGACCATCCAGAGTCTGAAGAAGAAGAAGAGGTTGATTACTCTGAAGAGCAGTATCCTTCAGCTGACGATAAATATAAGCAGTTGGAGGATCGCCTCATGCTATGGAGATCCAGAGGGTACCCAGATTGGATTTTGAAGAGCTAGGACTTGTCTCAGGGGTTGTCATCCCACGTAAATTCAAGGTCCCTACTTTCTCTAAATATGACAGTGTCTCTTGTCCAAAGTTGCATTTAAGATCATACGTCAGAAAGATTCAACCCCATACCGCCGATAGGAACTTATGGGTGCATTTCTTCCAAGAAAGCTTATCAGGGACGTAGTTGGATTGGTTCTATCAGTTAGAAGGGACCAATATTCTCAATTGGGAAGATTTTGCGGCCGCCTTCTACAAGCAATACCAGTATAATGCTGACTTAGCTCTAACTCGGACACAGTTGCAAGGCATGTCTATAGGTGCAGGTAAAGGTTTCAAAACCTATGCTAAAAAATGGTGGGATCTCACGGGAAGAGTCCAACCCCTGTTATCTGACAGAGAATTGGTGGATATGTTCTTAGGAATGCTATCTGGTCCATTCTTCAAACACCTGATCAGAAGCTCTTCGGCTGGATTTACTGAACTAATCATGATCGGTGAATGAGTGGATGCAGGTATAAAAAGTGGAAAAATTCAGAGAGACGCATCCTCGAGCATGATGAAGAAACCCTTTACCGGAAAGAAGGAGGTCAGTGTCGCATGTGACCTTAGTAATCAAAACAAAACTGAATGTCTCCCGACGGTAGAGGCTGTTATGATTTCTAATCCTATACCAAATCAACAGAGAAATTACCAACGCAGGACATAGGCGCCCATGAGACGATTCACCCGAATCAACATGACCCTGTCTCAAGTTCTATCACATCTTCTGAAGTCCAAACTGTTGACCCTAAAGGAAGCTCCAAAGAACCCCAATACAGCTTCTCCTCGCTACAACCCGAATGCCCGATGTTCCTATCATTCTGAAAGCCCGGGGCATGATACCAACGACTGTTGCCTTGAAGAATAAGATACAAGACCTTATTGAGGCAAAGGAGATTGTGTTTGATCCCCCAAAAACACCTAATGTGATCACGGCGCCAATGCCCAAACACGGTCAAGGTGTCAATGTTGTTGATGATGAGTGTTTTGTTTCCTCTATGGATGATTTAACTACTCTTCTTTTAACCATTAAACAAAATCTATTGAAAGCCGGTCTGTTCCCGGGCTATGATTAAAGTTGTCAATTATGTTGTCTCTACCAAATGGTTGTTTTCTACTGAAGATGGGTGTCCAGCACCTGATGGCTAACAAAGAAATCCTATTTGAAAGAATTCCTCTTATCAAAAATTCCTGTGAAGATGTCTCAATAATCACCATCTCCAATAATCCTCCCAGGGTCTCCACCAAAATACTCGTCAAGATTACATCTGTTCCAAAGTATGCTCCTTTAATCATCACCATGCCAAGGCCAATACCATATTCTTAGGATAAAGTTGTTCCCTGGAACTATGGGGCTGATGTCTATTACTATGGTGTCAAGCATGATCTGTTGGCTATCCAAGACAAAGTTGAGAAAGACACTGATCCTGATGTTGTCAATATCGTTGGGACCAGTAAGATAACAAGAAGTGGAAGGATATTCTCACCTGAGATCTCTCAGCAAGGAGGTGTTATCTGAGCCTTTCCAGAAAAAGGCACATCCAGAGGATATTCCCGAAGCTTCTAGAAAAGAGATAGAAGAGATACTAAAAATAATCAAGAAAAGTGACTACAACATCGTGGAACAATTGGGGCAAATCCCCTCGAAAATATAAATGTTGGCCTTACTCTTGTGTTCTGAGGCCCATGCCAAAGCCTTGGTAAAATTTCTAAAGACCGCTCACGTACCCCAAGAGACTTCCATTGACCAATTTGAGAATTGTGTGGCCAGTCTGACTTTTGGTAACGGATTGGGCTTCTCTAATATCGACTTGACTCCCAAAGGAAGGAAACACAATGATGCCTTGCATGTCTCTATTGAGTGCAGGGGCACTACGCTAGCCCATGTTCTGGTGGATACGGGCTCATTGCTGAATGTCTTGCCCAAGAACGCTCTTGACTGGCTAGATTGCGAGGGACTCACTTTAAAGCCTAGCAACATTGTAGTGAGGGCCTTTGATGGTTCTAAGAGGACAGTGCATGGAGAAGTTGACATCCCCATAAAGGTTGGAACTCAGACATTCGATTCAAGTTTCTACGTGATGGATATCCACCCTTCCTATTCCTGTCTTTTGGGACGACCTTAGATTCATGGCGCTGGTGCCATCACCTCTACATTACATAAGATGTTGAAGTACCCAATCAAGGGAAAAATCATCACTGTCCACGGAGAGGAGGAATATATGGTCAGTCACCTGAACTATTTCAGGTACGTGGAAATGGATGATGAGTTCATCAAAACCCCGTGTCAGCATTTCAAGGAGGTCCCACAAACAGTTGCGATAACCAAGACTACCATCAAGACTCCAAAAGTTATCAAACCGCCATTAAAAATGGCCTCTTTGAAGGATGCTAGAGCGGTGATCGAAGAAAGAGGATGCACTATCTAGGGTCAACTTCCGGATATTCCTTACAAGTCCAACAAATTTGGTTTGGGTTTCACCTCGGAAGCATAAAGTACTGTTCGACAAACTCGTGCAGGGGGCCACCTTTACGTATCAACAATCAGGGAGTCAACACAGTGGAAGATAATGATGGCAGTTGTGACCTGGATGAGTGGATTTTTTAACCTTCAGCGGAGGACTCAACAACTGGGAAACCAAAGAATTTGTCCCTATTACTTTTATCCAAGAGTAATTATCTTTAAATTTTTGTCAGATTTGTAATGATTAAACAATTTAGACTTTAAAACCTTGTGTCTTACCCGAGGCACAACGGCCCATTTATGAGGGTTGTTACTTCATCTTCATATGTCATCAATAAATCATAGACGTTTTTACATGCAAAATTTTACGCTCATTGTTTTTTTTAACCTTTCTCATTTTTCAAAGATAGCTATGCTCTTACACACACTCACATATCAAAATGCAGATCCATATCCACTCAGGATCCCATGGGTAACGATTCTGCTATGACCTTTCATGACTTTGAAAATCCGATCTACCAAGTCGAAGACGAAGGTGAGGAAGATTGTGAGGTACCAGGAGAGTTAGCCATGTTATTGCAACAAGAAGAAAGGACCATACAACCCCACGAAGAGCCAGTGGAAACAGTTAACTTAGGTACTGAAGAGGACAAAAAAGAAGTCAAGATAGTTACCAACCTGGAGCCTAGTGTCAAGAAGCACTTAACTCAGTTATTACATGATTATGTTGAGGTCTTTGCCTAGTCATAGGAAGACATGCCAGGGCTCGACACTGACATCATGGTCCATCGTCCGTCGACAAAAGAAAACCGCCCTCCGGTAAAACAGAAAGTCCATCGCATGAGGCCAGAAATGTCAGAGAAAATCAAGACTGGAGTTATGAAACAGTTCAATGCTGGATTCTTAGTTGTCACCTCGTATCCACAATGGGTCGCCAATGTTGTTCTAGTGCCTAAAAAGGACGGTAAGGTACATATGTGTGTGGACTACAAAGACTTGAATATGGCAAGCCCCAAGGATGACTTCCCGCTTCCCCACATCGATATTCTGGTTGACAACACCACACAGCATAAAGTATTTTCCTTCATGGATGGTTTCTATGGATACAACCAGATCAAAATGGCACCCGAGGACATGGAGAAAAAGGCCTTCATAACACATTGGGGTACATTCTTTTACAAAGTTATGCCATTCGGGTTGAATAACGTTGGGCCAACCTATCAGCGTGCCATGGTAGCTCTGTTTCACGACATGATCCATCACGAAATAGAAGTCTATATGGATGACATGATATCCAGATCTCAAATTGAAGATGAACACCTTGACCATCTATAGAAACTGTTTGAAAGACTGAAGAAATACAAACTAAGGCTGAACCCGAATAAATGCACTTTTGGAGTGAGGTCCGGTAAACTCTTAGGCTTCATTGTCAGTGGCAAAGGTATCAAAGTGGACCCTGCGAAGGTAAAAGCAATACAAGAAATGCCTGCTCCTCGCACCGAGAAGGAGGTCAGAGGATTCTTAGGACGACTAAATTACATTGCTAGATTCATTTCTCACCTAACCGCTACTTGCGAACCAATCTTCAAATTATTGAAGAAAGATCAAGTTGTGGAATGGAATGAAGACTGCCAGGCTGCCTTCGATAGGATCAAAGAGTACCTTCAAGAGTCTCCCGTTTTGATGCCGCCAGTCGAGGGAAGACCATTGATCATGTATCTAACTGTATTAGAAAATTCAATGGGGTGTGTGTTGGGGCAACATGACGAGTTTGGCCGAAAAGAGCATGCGATATACTACCTGAGCAAAAAGTTTACCGACTATGAAATCGGATATTCACTGCTCGAGAAAACTTGTTGTGCTCTGGCATGGGCTGCTCGCCATCTAAGACAATATATGTTGACTCATACTACCTTATTGATATCTAAGATGGATCCAATTAAATACATATTCGAGAAGCCCACCCTCTCGGGGAGAATAGCAAGATGGCAGATGGTTCTGACTGAATACGACATTCAATACACTACCCAAAAAGTAATAAAAGGAAGTGTACTAGCTGATCACCTTGCTCATCAGGTTGTGGATGACTATCAATCAATGAAATTTAAATTCCCAGAAGAAGACATTATATGGGTAAACAATTGTGAAGAACTTATACCATATGACAAAGCTGAACAAGGATCCCGATGGACCTTGGTTTTTGACGAAGCTTCCAACACACTCGGCAACAACATAGGCGCTATGATCATATCCCCTGAAGGGTGCCATACTCCCTTCACTTCTAGATTATGTTTCAATTGTACCAATAATATGGCGGAATATGAAGCGTGTATTATGGGTATCTCAAGGCTGCCATAGATTTGGGAATCAAGTCCTTAAGTGTATTTGGAGATTCAGCTTTAGTCATCATCCAGATCAAAGGAGAATGGGACAAGAAGCATCCTAATCTCATCCCCTACAAAGAACATGTGTTGACATTAATCCCACACTTTAAGGAAATTACCTTTGAGCATTTTTTACGAGAGGAAAATCAACTAGCAGGCGCGCTAGCAACTATGTCATCCATGTTCAAAATTAAGTGGGATAATGAGGCTCCTCAGATCACCATCGAGAGAATGGACGAACCAACTTACTGTCACTAGATTGATACCGAAGGAGTAGTGGCTAAACCTTGGTTCCATGAAATTAAGAGATATCTCGAGGCCCAAGAATATCCGGAGGAAGCTTCAGTCAACGACAAGAAATTCTTGAGAAGATTCTATGCTAAGTTCTTCCTCAGTAACAGAGTTCTCTATAAGCGCAACCACGACTCTACTTTGCTTCGGTGCATAGAAAAGAGTGAGGCAGACAAGATCATGGCTGATTTACACGAAGGCACCTTTGGCACCCATTCTAGTGGGAACACAATGGCTAAAAAGATCCTCCGGGCAGGATACTATTGGTCCACCATGGAAGCGAATTGTCATCAATATTCACGAACCTGTCACAAGTGCCAGATCTATGCTGACAAAGTACATGTGCCTCTGGTTCCTCTAAATGTCCTGACTGCTCCTTTGCCCTTTGTAATGTGGGGAATTGACATGATTGGAGAAATCAAACCTACAACTTCTAATGGACACCGCTTCATCTTGGTTTCCATTGATTACTTCACGAAGTGGGTCGAGGCAGCTTCATTCGCTTCTGTTACCAAGAACGTTGTGGCCCGTTTCATCAAAAATAATCTTATTTGTCGGTATGGTATTCCAGAGAAAATCATTATAGATAATGGTACCAATCTCAACAATATTATGATCACTGCATTATGCGTGCAATTCAAGATCCAACATCATAACTCTTCTCCTTACCAGCCGAAGATGAATGGCGCTGTAGAAGCCGCTAATAAAAACATCAAGAAGATCATATAAAAAATGGCAGTGACCTACAAGGATTGGCATGAGATGTTACCATTTTATCTCCATAGTTACCGCACCACGACGCGCATATCAACAAGGGCAACTCCTTTCTCTTTGGTATACGACATGGAAGTTATCCTACCAATTGAAGTCCAAATACCTTATTTGAGAATCATAAAGGATGCGGGGTTGAATAAAGACGAACGGATCCAAACTCGATTTAACCAGTTGAACTTGATTGATGAGAAGAGGCTTACGGTTGTCTGCCATGGCCAGATGTACCAAAAACGCATGATCAAAGCTTTTAACAAGAAGGTCAGACGTCAGGTATATCGGGTTTGTGATTTGGTAATCAAGCGTATCATATTTCCACAAGGTGATCCCAGGGGAAAATGGACTCCCACATACGAAGGACCATTTATGATTAAAAGCATATTTTCTGGTGGGGCAATGATCTTAACCACTATGGACGACGACGATTTTCTGTACCCTATAAACGCAGACATAGTTAAAAGATACTACGCATAAACAAAGACCCGATAGGTCGACTGGCCTAGGCAAAAATTAGGGCATCCCGTCAAACCAAAAGGGTTCGGGCAAAAATTAGGGATAAAATACAAAACAAATCTGTACACCCGACAAGCTGAAAACCTGAAAGGGCGGCTTGGGCAAAAAAGGGTATCCCAGTGGACTGAAAACCGGAAAGGGCGGTCCAGGCAAAAATTAGGGATTTGAAGCGTATGAATATGTCCCATTGGATCACCTTACAGCCACTCTCTGGCATCAATCGTCAACCTCGAATGGTTCTAATCAATCCAATCAACTTCGGACAAAGCAGCAAGTGGATGAGATGCTCAGAGACATGAAGGATATAGCAAAATGGGAACCCCATGGGATTATTTCACATAGCTATCTTTTCTTTGTATCAATTTTCATTTTTTATGATGACGTTTTCTTACTAGGATGTTCATCTCTTTGTACAAAAAATACTTATTCAAGTTAATACAAAGATATTCTTTTGAAAGTGCAAAATTATCTGTTTCTCCTTTACTGTTTCTATTTTGTTCGCAAAAAAATGTCCAATGTTTATTATTGAACATATGCATTTGAATGTAATAACTGTTTATAAATGAATGCATAAAAAGGGAAAGCTAAACAAAAAGACAATTACTAATGGCTTTAAGAAATAGGACAACATCTATGAGTCATTCCACACAGGTACTTTCTCCAGCAGAGCAGAAGCAAGAGCATCTTGCGACAGGATCATTGTAATATCCCCAGCAGATAGCCTAATGGTGCCTTTTGCCTTCATATCTCCGACGGAGCAAAATTTCTAGTTACCACCTCAAAGACTCTCCAGTAAAAGTCGCTCAGCTTCTCAAGATTCCCCAGCAGGATTTCATAAAGCCCACAGTCAATGCACGACATTTGTCTTCCCCAACAAATTTTATTTCTCTATTTAGGGAAAACCATCCTTCAACACTTCAACTTCAATAAAATATGAAGACTTACACTCCTCTTTCCCAGCGGTAGTCAGGGATTTATTTTCTATAATCCGACAACACTGCAGTAAAACTGCTTGCATGCGCATACATCACATCCATACATCATAAACATCAATGACGCAAATGCATATATCACAATCCCATTGCACTATGCATTTCATGCATCATGGTATTACATATAACTAACTCTTTACCTTTTTCAGGAAAGATCAACCAACAGAAAATTATTATCAAATTTTCAACAAGATAAGGCAAATATCTATGAACAAATCAATCATAGATCAAAGACGGGACATATTCTCTGGTTTAGATAAGTCGCTCCAAGATTTATTCTGATTCTTTTCCAGACCCCTGCTGGTTCAGTTTAAACCTCTCAATATTTTATCCTGATTCTTTTCCGCAGACATCTTCTCTGGTTCAGATAAGTCGCTCCAAGATTTATTTTGATTCTTTTCCAGACCCCTGCTGATTCAGTTTAAACCTCTCAATGGTTTATCCTAATTCTTTCCCGCAGAAATCTTCTCTAGTTCAGATAAGTCGCTCCAAGATTTATTCTGATTCTTTTCCAGACCCCTACTGGTTTAGTTTAAACCTCTCAACAGTTTATCTTGATTCTTTTCTGCAGACATCTTCTCTGGTTCAGATAAGTCGCTCCAAGATTTATTCTGATTCTTTTCCATACCCCTGCTGGTTCAGTTTAAACCTCTCAATGGTTTATCCTGATTCTTTCCCACGGACATCTTCTCTGGTTCAGATAAGTCACTCCAAGATTTATTCTGATTCTTTTCCAGACCCTTGTTGGTTTAGTTTAAATCTCTCAACGGTTTATCCTGATTCTTTCCCAGTAGACACTTTCTCTAGTTTAGATAAATCACTCAAAGATTTATTCTGATTCTATCCAGTTAAAGAATACCTGTTGGCTGAAGATTTTGATAATATTATTAAAAGCCAAGTAAGTTGAACGTTTCGATCGAAATAAAACAAAGCGTCATGTTTCTAAGTAGCAGAAGCAGTGTTTCGAATAAGCATATCAAAGTTTGGAGCTTCGAGTGGAAATTATGGGAACATATCTAAGGAAGTCTCGAAATGACAACAAGGCTGTGTTTGAGAAGTGCGTTCGAAGCGGAGAAATACCAAAACATTTGAAATTCAAATGGAAGCGGGACATTCGAAGTTTGAAATTTATGTGCTGGAGCATTTGGAGACACGTGGAAACAAGAGAGAGGAATTGTTCTGCATGTTCTGAACGTGGCATGATCTTATAGCAAGACCGTTATGGTCGAAGTAGTATAAATAGAAGTCTTAGTATTAGGATTTCGTGTGTCATATCTATTGTACTAAATACTCAGTAATATTCAAATTACCACATGGCTAGGGAAACGAATGCAAGAGCAATGTACGTATGATAGCACCACATGTTTATGATTTAATGAAAACCTTTTATCATTTCCAGCACTTTCCTTTATCTTTCTGCCAAATACCATTTACAAGTTTTCTCATTTAAAGTCTTTTTATTTCGAAATCTTTTCATTGAAGCCTTACATTTTAATGCTTTCTTTATATTTCAAACACTTTACATTTCAGAAAACTATCATACTTTTCATGCCTTTATCTTCAAGTTTTGTCTTTCGAAAGCCTATTTTTACTTAAAGTCATTTACAGATTTCTTGCATTAAACGCTTTCTTCATATTCCGAATCTTTTACGTTCCAGAGCATCTTTTACATTAACTGTTTTTATAATTCGAAGCCATTTACTTGCCCTTTATGCAATTTTACATGTCTTTACAATTAAAATTTATTCATGCAAGTTAGTTTCACGCACATACATTTTGATTACATCTTTAGATCTGTAAGGGAGAAATCGAAATAAGTCAAACACCTACACAACACTCAAATACCAACCATGAATATCTGTTCGATCATGAGAGTTACCCTAATGACCAAGGAATCCTAGGATCAATCTAGTCGATCCTGTGAGTTACCAGAGAAATTGAATAACAGTCAGTAAGTTTATTCGATAGTTTGGAAGACTAGCGGTTGTTTACCAGAAATCACTGGAAACAAATTGGCACACCCGGTGGGACCAATAATTGGACATTAGAAATAAATATTGTTGAGACATAACCATTATAAAAACGTTAGAACCTAAGAAGTTTGCTGTTTTATGAACCTAAGAAGTGGTAAAATAACCAACAACAACCAAACCTTATCCAGAAGAAAATGTTTGAACAAGATGTCTAGTTCTGACAATCAACAAGGGGAACAAAATGCCCCACATACGACAGGCACTAATGTGTCCACTTCGATGGGAACATCTAATGTGATCCCTTAGAATGCACAGTCTGTTGCATCTTCAACCAGTAATATAGCCACCAATGGAGTAAGTGGCATATCAATTAATAGTTCGATCTTAGGAAATACTGGAACCATTGGTTACCCTGGGGGATTCGTTCCACCATCAGGGACACAATCCCATTTCGCCATTCCACTAACTAGACCACCCGGTTTCGATGGTAATAGAACCAGAAATTCCTCTTATGGAATGCCAACTTCCTTTATGGCAGGTTTACAAAATTCCACATCGAATTCATCACCACAATTAGGGTCTGGGTCTGGGGCGAATCAGTTTATGACAAATAACCAAGGGTCAGTGGGTTATAGCATAATGCCTATTTTAACCACAGAAAACCAGTTGGCTTTTAGGAAATTGATGGATGACAGTAGCCATAATATGATAGGGGTGTTAGCACAAACTATGCAGGAAATATTTGCACCAATAGTACAAAATGTGACTGTGACAAACAGGGAAAACGCTGACAACATGAGTCGAATAGCAGATTTCTTTGCTCCCCCAGAAAGACGTAGGCAGAATCAGGCGGGATTTCGAGCAAACATGCCTGTTATGGAACAAGTTGCTAACGACCCAATTTATAGACCACCTAGGGAAGAAGTTAACTTGGGGGCCAGGGCACCAAGGTTAGAAGCCCCAATAATCCCAGGCCCACAAAGAGAAATTATGGAACCAGGAGCAAGGGTCGAAAGGCTAGAAGCCCCAGAGTTTCGAGAAGAACAACCTAGGGGGATTGTCATGGTTGGTCGAAATCAAGATGCTGATGCTGTCGTTCATAGAATTCGAAACGATAACATCTTGGCAGAAAATAATCTAACCACCATGATAGAGAGAGTCATGGCCCAGAATGGCCTCAACACAGGAATGAGAAGGCCAAATTATGCTTCTCCTATATTAGATTGCATAATGCATACTGATTTACCAAGGGGATACAAAGTCCCTAAATTTACAAAGTTCGCTGGGGATACCAATGAGTCAACAGTCGAACACATAGCCAGATATCTAACCGAAGCGGGAGATATAGCCAATAATGAAGATCTCAGGATCAAATATTTCCCAAGTTCCTTGACTAAAAATGCCTTCACATGGTTTACCACTTTGCCTCCTGGGTCCATTGATACTTGGGCTCTTTTGGAGAGATTATTCCATGAACAATTTTACATGGGACAGTCGAAAATAAGCTTGAAGGAATTAGCCAGTGTCAAGAGAAAGTTCACCGAACCCATAGATGATTATCTGAATAGATTTAGGCTCTTGAAATCCAGATGTTACATAGTAGTACCTGAACATGAGTTAGTCGAAATGGCCGCTGGTGGTTTGGATTACTCTATTCGAAAGAAACTAGACGCTCAATATTTGAGGGAAATGGCTCAGTTAGCCGATAGGGTTCGACAGGTCGAAAGGCTAAAGGCCGAAAAGGCCAGAGTCTTTAAGAATAGCAAGAAAGAAAGGATCTCCTATGTTGGAACTGAGGAAGTAGAATAATATCCTGAATTTGAATTCGAAGAGGTCGAAATCGACCTCGCTGAATTAAAACAGGCTCCACCTTACTCCTGCAAATTATTGGTTCCCACAAAAGGAAAAGAGATTGTTGAAAATGAGAAAAGTGACAAATTCCCAAAGAAGGTTTATACCTTCGATGTCACTAAATGTGACGAGATTTTTGATTTACTTGTCAAAGATGGACAACTCATTGTGCCATCAAATGTCAAAATACCTCCTTTAGATCAGAGAAAGAAGAGAGGATTTTGCAAATATCATAGTTTCCTAGGCCACAAAACCTCACAATGTTTTCTTTTCAGGGACCTAATTCAAAATGCAATCAAAGATGGCAGACTAAAGTTTGCTGATAAGGCAAAGATGAAAGTGGACGAAGATCCCTTGGACGTCGCAGACACCAACTACTCCGAGCCTGCGTGCATTGGAGAGATTAACATGGTGGAAGCTGACCAAAGCGATGCCCCAACAGGAGAGAAAGGTACTGAAACTGAAAACTGGGTGATGGTCGAAGTCGATAAGGAGGTCACTGAAGACATCCAGAAGATACCAGAGACTTCGATTGAAGCAGCACCTGTAGCTGTTGTAAAAGAAACCCAGGCTACTGAAGGCCAGGAAAATCAAAACCAAGAACTAACACAGGTCACTGAAGGCCTGAGGCTGGAATTGGAGAAAGTCCAAATCACGGAGCCAACTTCCCCTCAGAAGGAAATATGGGACACTCTAGGGGAACCTAGTGGAAAATTTGACTATTTGGTTAAATATTCTGCCCCAGAGAGTTCGAAGGTTCACATTGAGGATATAAAGCCCACAGGATGGGGAGATGATGAAGCTAAGGGGGAAGATGTTGAGATAAATATGGTGGATATGGAGAGGCCTCGCTCTGAGATGGAGGAAGTAGAAAAATACTTAGAAAAAGAGAAGTATAGAATGGAGGATAATCACGCTGGAGATGATAGTCTCAAGGATTACCTCATGACATGCCACAAAGGAGATACAGGCATGATATTATGCCCTAGGTGCAGCATCCTCTGCAATCAGAGAATCGCTGCGAATTTCGAGAGGGTACAGAGGACTCGAACTGGCAACAATTGGCGCCAGGATAACCAGCTGTTCAGGTGTTATCCTAAGGCTGGAGAAAGTTTACTGGAATTTGTGTTTCGCTGCTACAAAGGGGCAACCAAGTGCTTGATTTGCCCAAGGTGTTCTACTGTGTATGACCAAAGCATGGCCAGAGCCTTCGAAACGATTCCCTTCGCCCCTTGCTGGAACCATCAAGAAACTGTCCAGATGGGCCCACGTTTCGACAGCGGACACAAACAACGAAGGCCTGATAGCCCTCACCCCAAGGCTGCTCGAAGAGTGACTTTTAAACTCCCTGCTGAAGTGCCAACCGACAGATGGTTACAAGTCAGAAATGACAAAGGCAAAGACAGATGGAGAAACACCGAACGAAATGCACGCCATGCTATGACGTACAGAAGGCAATTCAACATAGCAAAAAGGGAAGAGGTAAGATTAGAAAATTACAAAGGAAGGAACCCCATGTCAAGATCCCAGTGGCGCATGAAACAAAGGATTCGAAAGGCTGAGAGGGAAGCTGTGGCAAACAAAGGGGTCACTTCAACAAAGAACCAAGGTGAATCTAGCACCAACAAACCAAAAAATCAAACTGAAGACAAACCTCCAGTTAATAGGAGGCTTTTCTCTGAAATAAAACGGGATGAACCAAAGGAATACACTCCAGGCCTAGAAGAAGACAAAGATATGATAACAGATAACTTCGAATCGGAGGGGGAGTCTTCATTCAACCTAAACTTTAACGTGGTATCTGTGCTTCCCTGTGAATTTGGGCAGGAAACCGAAATTGATGAATATGAGGAAGAAGATACCACAGATTTGATGAAGCATAGGTCTGTGTGCTACTATGTGATGGACAATGGGGCTGTTGAGGAGTAAAATGCGTTCTTCGAACGTCCAGAACCTGCTATGAAGAACCATCTTAAGCCACTATTTATTCGGGCAAAAGTTGGTGCCCATGGTGTGAACAAGGTTCTAGTGGATGGGGGTGCTGCAGTCAATTTGATACCCCACTTCATGCTGAAAAGACTAGAGATCCGCGAAGGAGACATCAAGCCCCATAATATGGTTCTGTCCAATTATGAGGGAAAAGTGGGCAAAACACTGGGAGTGGTCCAGTTGGAATTGACAATAGGCTTAAGCTGTAGGCCCACCATGTTTATGGTGATCGAAGCCAAGGCCAACTATAACTTATTGCTGGGAAGGGAGTGGATCCATGGCGTAGGGGCAGTTCCTTCGTCAATGCATCAGTGACTAGTTCTGTGGAGAGATGATGGAATCGTGGAAAACATCGAAGCAGACCAGAGTTACTTTATGTCAACAGTCAATTTAGTTGACAAGAGAGATTATGATAAAAATCTGGCAAAGATTGCTCCGTGTGTTCCAAATGACGAGATTAACGAAACCAGAAACGCCCACTACTACATGACCATTCGCCATGATGGCCTTTACTGGGATAGAACAATAATCAATGAAGAAGAGGGAGTCGAAAGCACTATACAAAAACGGCCAACAGGCTGGGACTTCGACAACATTATCCATGACTGAGTCCACCTTTTTTGAAAGGATTTCGGCCTTATATGGCTGAGAACGAATCAAAAGCGGCCTTAGAGGCTGAAATAAATAAATTAACTGTAAAGATGAACGAAGTAAGTGGGGATGGCTCGAAATGCTCACCCTTCAAAGAATTTGAGATGGATCAAAGGTTGGATGCCATCTACGATAAAGAACCCTTAGGCTTCGAAAGGGACCCCATAAATTCAGGTGCCAAAATGTTGGCACAAGACCCACTCGAAGAAGTCAACTTAGGGGATTAAAAAATGAAAAGAATAACCTACATAAGTGCAAAACTTAGCCCAGGCCTCAAGAAGGAAGTAATCGAAGTCCTCAAGAAAAACAAAGATTGCTTCGTATGGGATTATGACGAAATGCCTGGTTTAAAGAGGGAGTTGGTCGAACACAGACTGCCAATCAAAGATGGCAAGAAGCCCATCAAACAAACTCCCAGAAGATTCGCACCAGTGGTTCTCACAAAGATTAAAGCTGAGATCGAAAGGTTGCTGCGTTGCAAATTCATCAGAACAACAAGGTACATCGAATGGTTAGCAAACATAGTACCTGTTATTAAGAAAAATGGTTCTTTAAGAATTTGCATAGATTTTAGGGATTTAAACACTGCAACCCCTAAAGATGAATATTCCATGCCTGTGGCAGAAATGCTAGTAGATTCTGCTGCAGGGTTCGAATACTTGAGTATGTTAGATGGATACTCTGGGTATAATCAGATTTTCATTGCTGAAGAAGATGTTGCAAAGACATCATTTCGTTGCCCAGGAGCCTTAGGCACCTACGAATGGGTGGTGATGCCTTTTGGTTTAAAGAACGCTGAGGCAACTTATCAAAGGGCAATGAATTCAATTTTTCATGATTTCATTGAAACCTTCATGCAGGTGTATATTGATGATATAGTCATAAAATCTATACCTGCAGAAACACATTTGCATCATTTGAGCCAATCATTCGAGCGAATGAGAAAACATGGCTTAAAGATGAATCCCCTTAAATGTGCATTTTTTGTGCAGGCTGGAGATTTTCTTGGTTTTGTGGTTCACAAGAAAGGGATTGAAATCAACCAGAACAAAACCAAAGCTATAATGGAGACGAAAGCACCTACGTCAAAAAGGGAGTTGCAATCCCTGCTAGGGAAAATTAACTTCCTCAGAAGATTCATTTCGAACCTGAGTGGAAGAACCCAAGCTTTCTCTCCGTTACTTCGTCTAAAGCAAGGCCAAGCCTTCGAATGGAACGAAGCCCACCAGGAGGCATTTGACAGGATAAAAAGATACCTCTCTCAGCCTCCTATTTTGTCTCCACCTTCATGGGGGAAGCCCATGAGATTGTACATATCTGCCTCTGAAGTTAGTATAGGTAGTATGTTAGCACAAGAAGATAGCAATGGTATCGAAAGAGCCATATACTATTTAAGTAGAGTACTAAATGATGCAGAGACCAGATATAGCAATTTAGAAAATCTATGTCTCTGTTTGTATTTCTCTTGTATGAAACTCAAGTATTATATAAAGCATGTTGATGTTTATGTTTCATCTCATTTCGATGTCATTAAACATATGCTTTCAAAACCAATAATGCATAGCAGAGTTGGTAAATGGGCTTTAGCCTTAACAGAATATTCTTTGACTTTCATGCCTTTAAAAGCTGTGAAAGGTCAAGTGATTTCTGACTTCATTGTGGACCATTCTTTGGTTGAGCAGACTGTCATGAGTTACGTCGAAATACAACCATGGAAATTATACTTTGATGGTTCAACCCACAAGAATGGAAGTGGCGTTGGAGTCCTTCTAATTTCTCCTGAAGGAATTCCAACAAAATTCAAGTATAAATTAGATGGTCCTCGTTGCTCGAACAACGAAGCTGAGTATGAAGCGCTCATTGTTGGACTTGAAGCTTTGTTGGAATTGGGGGCAACTAGAGTCGAAATTAAAGGAGACTCAGAATTAGTGGTCAAACAAATTACAAAGGAATATAAGTGCATAAAGGAAAACTTGATGATATACTTCGTCATAGTCAATAGGCTACTAAGGAAATTTGAATACATGGATATTCAACACATACCAAGAATAGAGAACCAAGAAGCAAATGAATTAGCACAGTTGGCTTCAGGTTATAAAGTTTCTACCAGGAACTTTAAGGATTTAGTTGAGTTAAGGGGTAGAGTTATGGCTACTAGATTCACACCATCAGATCTGGAAAGTATGAAATTGGGATATGCTGAGAAACATGGATTCGAAATATTAGCCATAAATACTTTGTCAGATGCAGATTGGCGAAGTCCACTGATGAGTTATTTAGCAGACCCAACTCTGAACGTGGATAGAAAGACAAAATACAGAGCATTGTCATATCTCCTCATGGGGAACGAATTGTTTAAAAAGACCCAAGAGGGCGTATTATTGAAATGCCTAGGAGAAAGTGAGGCATACTTAGCATTGTCAGAAGTCCATAATGGGGCATGTGGGGCACATCAAGCAGGCCATAAAATGAAATGGCTGTTATTTCGATACGGCTTGTATTGGCCTAGCATGCTCAAGGATTGCATAGACTTTGCTAAAGGATGTGAGGAATGTCAGAAACATGCAGGGATTCAACATGCCCCTGCAAGTGAGTTGCATTCGATCATCAAACCATGGCCATTTAGAGGATGGGCATTGGATTTGATAGGAGAAATAAATCCTGCTTCGTCCAAAGGACAGAAATATATCTTGGTAGGAATAGATTACTTTACCAAGTGGATCGAAGCTATACCACTAATAGTTGTTGATCAAGAGGCTATTATTGAGTTTATACAGAAGCACATTATCTATAGGTTCGGATTGCCAGAGAGCATAACCACAGACCAAGGCTCTGTGTTTACTGGTAGAAATATGCAAGAATTTGCCCAAGAAATGGGGTTTAGATTGCTAACGTCAACGCCATATTATGCTCAAGCAAACGGTCAAGTCGAAGCAGCCAATAAAGTGATAATAGGATTAATCAAGAAACATATTGGTAAAAAGTCAAGAAACTGGCGCAAAACTTTGGACCAAATATTATGGGCATGTAGAACATCTTCTAAGGAAGCCACTAACACTACGCCTTTCCAACTCACATTTGGTCATGATGCAGTGTTGCCAGTAGAAATTCATCTATAATCAGTTCGAATTCAGAGACAAAACGAAATCCCAGCTGCATTATATTGGGAAATGATGATGAATGAATTAGTTGAGTTGGATGAAATTAGATTACATGCATTGGAAATTTTGATGAGACAAAAAGAAAGAGTGGCCAGAACATACAACAAAAGGGTGAAGAAAAAAGTATTCATTATTAATGACTTAGTTTGGAAAGTCATATTGCCCATGGACAAGAAAAATAAAGCACTAGGTAAATGGTCACCTCATTGGGAAGGACCTTTTCGAATATTAAAAGTATTCTCAAACAATGCATACGAAATCGAAGAACTGATGGATGATAAGCGTATCCTAAAGGTTAATGGGAAATATTTAAAGAAATATAAGCCACGCCTGCAGGAGATTCGAATAGTAACAACGTAATCAAGATATTATAAAAAGGCCAAAATGGCAAGATGAGATGCCAAAATGGCATTGTTCGAATATTACATATAAGAAACCAAATTGTAGTCAAATAAACACTGAAATTTAGAAATAAGAATTATTTTTCAATCTGTTGAAAGTGCTTCGAAAAGATTCAAGTCTCTGCTGAGCGAAGCGCCTGGCTCCTTCCAAGGTTGCCACTTCTCCTTTAAGTTGTTCTGCAGTTTCCATTTCTGCAAGCCCCTGGTTGAGAAGCTCTTCGAATTGGTTACCAGCAGTATTGGTTTCGAAGGCCATTTGTTGTTCTTTAGCCTCCTTAACCTTCTGTTGAAGTTCCAGAATCTGCCTTTCCCAAAGAAGTATGGACTCAGCTCGAGCCTCATAATCAGTTTTCGCCTGCTTTAGATGCATAGCTTGATCCTCAGCTTCTTGAGAGAGTTTCGAAGCTTGTTCATAAGCAGCATCCATTGCAATGCATTTTTCCTAAACCTTCTTGGCAGCAGATTCATCTTGGAGAAGGTAACCAGTTACGTTGTCCAGCAAAGCCTGAAGATCGAACAAGAGGGTACTAACTGGCAAGGAGCAGGTAGAAAGATTGACCTTTGTAAGCAACTCCTTCATAGTATAGCAAGCAGTGCTATCTTGTTTGAGCACTTCGAATATATCCACATTGAGAATTGTTTTCCTGATCTTATTAAGAAGTACAATTCTTTCATCTGTGGGAAGAGGATAGCTAGTCGAACTGGTGCCAACCCTAGCAAGTGGGACGTCCCTTTGAGCCAGCTTTGCCTTCATGTACCCAATAGGGTCATTTCGTCTCAGAATTGCAAGCTCCTCGTCAGTCATTCGAGACAAAGAGGATTGAGGGAGTTCCACACGTAGGGGAGTCACGTCCATTTTAACCTCCATGGGTTTGTTGGTTGCATCACCATCCCCTTCATTCGTTTCGTGCTCGTGATCTTCTTCATCATCATCCAAGTCCACCACTTTGATGTCTTCCTTTTCACTGCTATTTGCATTGGACTCCGTCCCAGTAGTCGAACCATCATTAGCATCCTCCTCCTCAGACTCTTCGTCTGCAGATTCTTCGTCTCTTTGGCCAGAATCAACTTTCTCTCCTTCAGTTTGAGTGTCCTTTGGGTCCTCTTGAAGAGTTTCAAGAGGGGACTTTTGAAGAGAAGCTTTTTGCAAATCTTCTGCAGCTGTTTGAAGTGGTGTTTCGTTTGTCTCTTTCAGAGGAATGGAGGTGCCTTGATCATCCAGCTGTTCAGAAGTTCCAGCCAGAATCGCCATATTGGACGAACCTTTGTTCTGTACAAGGTTGCTGGAATCTCCTTGAGGAGAGGAGTTGAGTGGAGCAGCAGCTTTGGATGGTGAGTTCGAAGTAGTGGAAGCTGGATTCAAGATGTTCTGCAAGGAGCAAAAGAATGTTAAAAACATGCACCAAGGTAATAAGAAATTATTATTTTCAAAGAGATTTAAAAGTTCAATTTACCTGTGGACTCTCGGAGGAGAGGTTACTAGCTATGCGTTCCAACATTACGTTGGAGGTCGAAGGTGGAATTTTGGATTTGGGTGAGGGAGCAGCATCCCTGGAATCGAGTCCAGAGACACTAGTTGGAACGGTACTTTTCGAAATGTCCTTCTTCTGCTTCTTCTTCGAAGCAGTTGGTAAGTTTCCTCCAGCCTTGGGGTCTTCCCCAGTGGTGTTTGATTTCCGCTTCTTGGGAGTAGTAGGAGGAAGTTTGTTGGTCTGAAAAGATTTAAACAAAGAGTTAGGTGCAAACCATAAAACATGAGTGAATTCGAAACATCAAGGCTAAGTGATTACCGTTGGAGTTGGAACACTGGTTGTTGTTGGTATTGTTGTTGTTGTTGTGGTTGCAGCAATGGTTGTTGTTTCAGGTGGAGTCACTTTGTCAGTAGTTTCGATAGAGGCTTGAGAGGCGCTCCCTTCTTTCGACTTTGAGGCGGCTGTCTTTATCCTGATGGCTGAAAATCGAAACAATTAAAGCAAAGGTTAAAGATATGGAAAATAAAAAACGTTTGGGATTTTCCCAAGCATTCGCACCTGTGCCTTGATCAGATTTAATTGACATGGCAGAAAGGTCGTATCGAAGGTGTCCTGGGAAATCATGAAGCCAGTGTCGAGCCCATGTCACAGTTTCAGATGGCTTTGGTTTCCTTTGAAGATGTTTGAACATCTCTTTGCAAGTGAACCACCAAGGGTATGGGGGAAACCAAGCCAGAGCCAGTTCTGAGGTAGGTAATATGGGAAATTTAGGTGGATGCATTTCGAATGCCAACCTATACCTATCCTCAGGTGACAACCCTGAAGGAAGTTTTAACTTAGAAAGTTTTTGTTTGAATTTTTCCTTCAAGGTCTCAGCCGCTTGATGCACAGTGGATTCCAAGCGCGTGGGGTCATAAGTAGTTTCAAAATAATTTTGAAAAGCTTTAATCTCTTTGGCATGAGTAAACATACCTTTCTTGGCTGGTACCTGCACATCGAAGGCATCAATTAGTTTCTGTTGAAATGTAAGTGTATCGAACATATAAGTTTGATAAAACTTGGTCCATCATTCCAGAAACCCCTTAGCTGTGAGGTGAGTAGGTTCGAAGGTTATCAGCTCAAACTGGGCAAAGCCTTGGTATTGTTCTTGCTGTATTTTGGCTTCCCGTGCCTTGAAAGTTCGCCCAGAGGTAAGGGCACTCTTAGTTTGAAATAAGGGTTCAGGAATTAGTTGGCATAAGCCAAACTGTCTCGAAACAAAATTTGGCTGGTAAGCGAAAAGAAAAATCTGATTCTTGGCAGGAGTTATTCTTGAAGAAATGAGTCTAGGCATCAAAAAGCTCTCCATACATCCTGAATCTCCTTGCTCTTGACAGCTTCTGAGAGAGCCATGGTGAACCAGGAAGGTCCATGAGCCCTCGAAGCAAAAGGCGCCATGATCTCTTCGAACTTGTGCCTTTTGGAGAATATCATGATGTACTTCGAGAATAGGACTTTGAAGTCGTCTTTGTCGTCATTTGGAGTTAATCTTCGAAGCCTAGTGCCTTCGACTATCCTATCAGTCATCTCAGGGTCTTGTTCATCAATGGTGTTGGCAGTTGACAAGGAGGGTTCGAACATGGCATTTAGCCATAGCTGAAGTAACCAAAAAGGGCCAGCCAACAGGATATTTTTGGAGGTATGGGATTTTAGGCTCGAAACAGCTGACCTTAGGCTTTCATAAAGGTCAACTAAGAGCAGTTCACTTAAGCACACTCTTCGATTTTCATGCAAATCCCTAGCTAGAGGAATAAACCTACTGGCTACCTGTAGGGATCTACTGCAGAAGACGTATCTTGACAGCCATAGGGTTAGGAAAGCAATGTGTTCTACATCAGACACACTGTCTCCCTCAGCATGGTAGTGACTGATAAACTTGGAAAAACTTGCTAGTTTGACTTCGAACTCGATTATACTTGAATGTTCTTCGTTGTCAGGTATATACGTTTCTCCTACTGGCGATAGCCCAGTGATGGCCGCTATGTCGAAGAAGGTAGGGGTAATCATTCCACCAGGGAGATGGAAAGTATTATAGGTACTGTCCCAAAAATAGAGGGACGCGAATAACAAAGGGTGGCTGTAAGTGAAACCAGGCTTCGACAGCTTAATCAGGTTGTAGATACCTAATTCTTCCCATTGCTGGGATTTCTTAGCTTCTACCTTCTTGAACCAGTTTTGATAAGCAGTGTCTGAGGTGGGGCAAGATCGAAACGGTTTAAAATTACTTTTTACATAGTCTAATACAAAAGGGTCCTTAGGAGGAACAGTTGGATTTTCTATGGTGTTTGAGCCAGAAGATTCTATTGCCTTAGGGGCGTCCATTTTGTTAAACAAGGGTTTGAAACTATAGCAAACTGGGAAAATTGTCCTGGTATCTTTTAAAATTTCAAAAACAGTAAGAGGGCCCATTAAAGCTAACCTCTTACCAGCAACAGTGGTAGGAATGAGTACCTGTGATGCATAAAGCATTTCTTTTTCCTTTGAGATCATCTGAGGAGCAAGAACGGATTGACCTTGGTGAGTAATAACCTTACTTTCCATTGAAGTTCCTGCGGTCTTTCCTTTCTTCTTGGAGACCTTTTTGAGTTTGGATGAAGTATAAGAAGACATTTTTGAAGGATGTTGAAAGCTTAGGGTTTTTGGCGAGAGAAGAAGGATAAAAGATTCAGAATGTGGAAAGAAAAGAAAAAGACTAAGTTGATGATGTTTTATAATGTGGAAGTTTAAGCATCCACTGAATAAGGGTGTGATACGTGGAAATCATGGGTTGGTTTGATGAAGAGGTGGCGTAAAGTTAACATGGGAAATAGGCGTGATTAAAGATAATCATTGTTTGTAACTGCACCATACTGTGAAGTGGCTCCAGGCGGTTAAGGAATCCAAAAAGTGCTATGATTGACGTGACTAGAGTCAAATGCATTAAATGTTACGATGATTCGAAGGTCGTATCAAAATCTTGTGTAGATGTTTAAAATAGGTATTTCTCAGAGAGATCGAACTACATATTTTAAAGGGGCATTTTGTTGGCTGAAGATTTTGATAATATTATTAAAAGCCAAGTAAGTTGAACGTTTCGATCGAAATAAAACAAAGCGTCATGTTTCGAAGTAGCAGAAGCAGTGTTTCGAATAAGCATATCAAAGTTTGGAGCTTCGAGTGGCAATTATGGGAACATATCTAAGGAAGTCTCGAAATGACAACAAGGCTGTGTCTGAGAAGTGCGTTCGAAGCGGAGAAATACCAAAACATTTGAAATTCAAATGGAAGCGGGACATTCGAAGTTTGAAATTTATGTGCTGGAGCATTTGGAGACACGTGGAAACAAGAGAGAGGCATTGTTCTGCATGTTCTGAACGTGGCATGATCTTATAGCAAGACCTTTATGGTCGAAGTAGTATAAATAGAAGTCTTAGTATTAGGATTTCGTGTGTCATATCTATTGTACTAAATACTCAGTAACAATCAAATTACCACATGGCTAGGGAAACGAATGCAAGAGCAATGTACGTATGATAGCACCACATGTTTATGATTTAATGAAAACCTTTTATCATTTCCAGCACTTTCCTTTATCTTTCTGCCAAATACCATTTACAAGTTTTCTCATTTAAAGTCTTTTTATTTCGAAATCTTTTCATTGAAGCCTTACATTTTAATGCTTTCTTTATATTTCAAACACTTTACATTTCAGAAAACTGTCATACTTTTCATGCCTTTATCTTCAAGTTTTGTCTTTCGAAAGCCTATTTTTACTTAAAGTCATTTACAGATTTCTTGCATTAAACGCTTTCTTCATATTCCAAATCTTTTACGTTCCAGAGCATCTTTTACATTAACTGTTTTTATAATTCGAAGCCATTTACTTTCCCTTTATGCAATTTTACATGTCTTTACAATTAACATTTATTCACGCAAGTTAGTTTCGCGCACATACATTTTGATTACATCTTTAGATCTGTAAGGGAGAAATCGAAATAAGTCAAACACCTACACAACACTCAAATACCAACCATGAATATCTGTTCGATCATGAGAGTTACCCTAATGACCAAGGAATCCTAGGATCAATCTAGTCGATCCTGTGAGTTACCAGAGAAATTGAATAACAGTCAGTAAGTTTATTCGATAGTTTGGAAGACTAGCGGTTGTTTACCAGAAATCACTGGAAACAATACCCAAGACCTCTTTTGGTTCGGTTTAAGCCTCTCAACTGTTTATCCTGATACTTTCCAAGTAGACACTCTCCCTGGTTCAAATAAATCACTCCAAGGTTTACTTTGGTTCTTGCCCCAGTTGGAGTCAAGTTTAGACTTAGTCTAATTTCTATCAACAATCACCTCTGGATGGCATCTATAAACCCATCTACGCCAACTCTCCAACATTTCTCCAAATGGAATCTTTAAGCCTATTCCTTACACCTCAACCTCTGGGTCCCCAGAGTGCAAATTTCTAAGCACTCTAGTGTTCAATCATCTTCCACCTTCAAGTCATGAATGGCAGATTCGCCAATCTAACTCTTCAGGTTTAAGAAGATTGAACAGGGGCAGCTGCTGTATCCCAAAATTTGCCCTCTCATTTCTCAAAGGACCATCCTGGACCCTCAGGTTTGCTTCTATCAAGTTTCAAGTCTTGGATTACAATTTTCCAAGAAAGTCATTCACAAGGGCAAAATGGTCAAAAGCACACTAAAAAGTCAAACTTTAACTTTTGGATCAAAAATCAAGTTTCAACAGTTATATTTCATTAAGACATGAAATTAGTTCATCAAAATCAGAAGTCAAAAATTACTTTGAAAAATAAATTTCTAAACATTTGGAAAATTTTCTAAGTGTTAGGAGAATATGATACTTCAGAACTTCTGGGCCAGCCTCCACGCAACTGCAATTAGAATTTGCAAAGACGGTTCAAAACATGATGCTTCAATCAGAATATATGGAAGCAATTTTCTTCAGTCAAAACATGACTCTTCAGCATATGGAGGCTACGCTTCTGGTCTTCTGCGATCAGAACATCACCAAATCCCAAAACCTCATTTAAGCAGCCTACTACCCTGCTATAGCACAGTCCTGGAACCAGCTGCTGATCCGGTCCACACCTGCACTTCTCAAACCCCATATTTGCACCAAACTAGCATACAAAAGCTGTGATTAGAAAGCAATGGAACAATATGCCAAAAAGGTTTAAATCTCATTTGTTTTCCCCCAAAAAAACACGACAAACTCATATATACATAAGTTGCTCCATCACACTTTCAAGGGGCTAGATTTTGGAAAGAGATAATTATCAAAGAGAGAAAAGAAAACAGTAAAACATTCGTGAGCCCTGAATTCCTAAACGAAACCAAAACCTTTGTTCTTCCCTTTGAATCAAAGAACATAACAGTTTCTGTTTCGTTGCTTTTGCTGACTCCAGAACATCTGAAGGCAGCAGCTCAAGCCCCAAACACACATTCCAGATTCAAGGTAAGTCTTTATGACTTTGAATCTTTTCATTGAGAACATAATTAAATATGTAAATATCATAGTATTGATGTTGTCCATATCATTGCATAAGTAGAAAAAACTATGGATCAGAACTTCTTGGATAAAGCTAGGCTCATAATTAGGATTAGAACTTCTATGAACTTTTGTGCTTTTATCTTTCTGATTTTTGCTGTTGTTAAGAACTGATTAAGTTACTGAAGAACTGATTGATGTAAGGAAGGAGTTGAAGTGTAACACAGAAATTCTAGGTTTTTCTTTCCCACTGTTTTAGCACAACATAGAGCTTTTAAGCTCTCCTCACTTTTTTTAACACGCACATAACTTCTGATTTTCACTCACTGTTTAACACAACATAGAACTTCTGATTTTCACTCACTGTTTATCACAATACAGAACTTCTGGTTTTCACTCACTGTTTAACACAACACAGAACTTTTCTGATTTTCACTCATTGTTTATCACAACACATAACTTTTGATTTTTGCTCACTGTTTTAACACACATAACTTCTAGGCTTTCTTACTGTTTTAACATACACATAACTTCTAAGATTTTCTCACTATTCTAACACTCAGGACTTCAGCACGTAGCGACCCATAACTTCTATTTTTCCTCTAACGTTTATTTCAGGACCTCCGAGTGCATCAATCTAGAACTTCTGATCTCCTCTGACTTTTATTTCTGAACCACGGTGCGCCTGGCATCCGAACTTCTGATCCCCTTTATTTTTCTTTCAGGAACATGCTAATCCTATTCCTCATTGTTTTTCCTTTTTCTATATTATTTTTTATAAAAAAGGACATCAAAAATATTTTCTTTTATTAAACAATTATTTTCCTTTTAATTTGTTAAGACCAAAAACCATTTTTTTTTCAAAACAAGTCATTTCCTTTTCTTATATTGTACAATTAAATATGGTTGTAATAGGTAACTAGGATTTAAATTCTTGCAAACCCCCATTTGTAATTATGTACCCCCATTCCTAAATGATGTAATAGCTTAGGATTTTACTTTTCCGCACTTTTATTGCTTTCATATATTGTTAGTAATTAGGGTGTGTATGGTTAGACTTGAAACCAACAAATAGATAACCCTAATTAAGACTAAATACATGTAAATCAAACACACTAGCACCCTTAGGGTAATCTCACTTTGTTGCCTTTCGGAAAAAATAGTCATGTCCCTCGAATATGGGCGTTTTAGCAAACACCCTCGATAAAAGATCGTAGTCCCTCGATGACCCTCAATGTTGCCTTCGATAAACAATCTAGTCCCTAAACGATATTGCTAAAACGTCCCATAGGTTGTCTTCTATGACTATATAAACGTCCCACGCCCGTCCCTTCACATCCAACGATGGGGTTTCTTACCAAAACAATGGTAAGATAACAACATCTAAAGGAGGAGGAAAAGAACGTTTAAGACCTTTTGAGTAGGTAGGTTACTCCTATTTGCTCGCTTGCTCACAACAAAAACATCTTATACACCAACAATTTCACTTTGAAACATTTTTCAAAAGACAAAACACTTTGTGCACGTTCTTATAGAGACGAGAACCATTACAAAGACATTCCTTTTCAAAATACTTTCAAAACCCACACCGCAAACACACTTTCAAACAAAAGCAAGTGATCTAGCAAGCAACTAAGAGCCTGTAGATAAATATAGATGAAAAGGGTGCTAATACCTTCCCTTTTCATAACCTACCCCCCGAACTCAAGAAATATCTCGAAAGGTCTTTCCCGTTCTTTTCAGCCTTTCCTTATTGGATAAAAGAAAAGTCGGTGTCGACTCTTGCTATCTGCAACAATTGAAATCAAACGCAAAACACCCAAGTCAGTTCTCCCACTGTGTTACAATAAGGTTGATAAGAATTAATTGATTAATGATGCTCACATACATTTGCATATTGAACTTGAAGACTGTCAAGGATGGTATGTTCCAATAAAAAGGAATTGATGTTCTATGGGATGTTAGAACATTATTTCAGCAGGTATGCAACTACCAGTTCAAGAACAGATGCCTTGGGTGCTGAACAAAAATGTAATGAATACTTTTGTTTGAAACCTACTTCTGATCTGGAAAAGGAGGCATCTGGTTTATGCAGGTTGATCAGGATACGATCAACCGTTTATCTACTCCTTGTGACCAAGGCTTATGGGAGTATAGAGGTTGAGCTCCATGTTCTTGAGAAGAACTTATAAAAGAATCTCCACCAGACCATTTATGTATATGCGATGAGCTCATATCTGGAAGATCCTTCTGATCAAAGGAACCAGATTCATGGAATCCCATTTGTGACCATAGAATAGATCATGTTTAAAGAAGAGTATTATGATCCAACCATAGTGTTTGATGCTCCTGAGTATTGTTTTGATTGCCCTCGAGGAAGAGAATTTGTAATTCTCTTTGTGTACCCTCAGAAGTTGTTGAAGAAGATCCCTTTGTCAAGGGTTGATATGATGTCAGACCGAATTTTGTGACATATTTGAAGATGTTAAAATTTGAAGGGAATTGTTTTTGAAGAATCAGGGGAAACATACTCCTTTGAAAAGTCTATATAGATACCTAATAGAGGGAATCTCTTCTGTAGGTACAAACAATGGCATCCATCATCTCAAAGTCAGACATGAGGTCTGAAGAAAAGCTTATTGAGATGTGGCTCGTGAAATCCCTTGTATATGTTGGTAGTCTGATCCTGAAGATTGATCAGTTGTTATTAGTATGTTTCCTTGTGTTTCCCCCATAAGATTTGAGTATGAGTTACTATGGATGTTTCCCCCAGAACCATAGTAACAATGGATGATGTCGTAGCAGATGTTGGAAAAACATCTCAGTTTCTTCAGCAATAAAAGTGACCTTTGCTCAAGGATACACTCAAATTGAAGGAGTTGTTTTTGATGAAACCTTTATTCACGTGGCTAGACTTGAATAAATTAAACTACTCTTAGGAGTTGCTTGCATTCTGAGGTTTAAGCTGTTTCAAATGGATGTAAAGAGTGCCTTCATAAATGGTTATTTGAATGAGGAAGTCTATATGGAATAACCTAAGGGATTTATTGATCCAAGTTTTTTTCCTAACCATGTGTACAAACTAAAGAAAGCCCTGTATGGATTAAAGTAAGCTCCAAGAGCTTGGTATGAGAGATTGACAGAATTTCATGGTGAGAATCGATATAGGAAAGGTGGTATAGAAAAAACTCATTTTGTCAAGGAAGAAGAAAGGAAGATCATGATTGCGCAAATTTATATTGATGATATTATGCTTGGTGGGATATCAAATGAGATGGTTCAACATTTTTGTCAAGCAAATGCAGTCAGAATTTGAGATGAGCCCTGTTGGTGAGTTAATTTACCTTCTTGGTCTGGAAGTTAAACAAATGGAAGACTCCATATTCCTATCTCAGAGCAAATATACTAAGATTATAGTAAAGAAATTTGGGATGGGAAATGCCAGTCGCAAGAGAACAACTGCTCCCACACATTTGAAGTTGTCTAAAGATAAAAAAGGGGTATGTGCTAGATATCAAGCTGATCCCAAAGTTAACAATGCCAACCATGTGAAGAGAATACTAAAGCATGTGAATGGGACAAGTGACCATGGTATGGATCTAGATCTGCATTAAGTGGATATTATGGTGCTGATTGGGCAGGAAATGCTGATGATAGAAAAAGTACATCAGGAGGATGTTTCTTTCTGGGGAGCTGTTGTACCCCAAAATTTTCCCTCTCATGTTCTCCAAGATTGTCTCTTACATAGATGGTTACAAACACTTGATAGAAGAAAATAAAATTTTGTTTAAGATGAACAAAGGTGTCTTTGATTGGCATCTGAACGTGATGTCCTTTGATTGGCATCTAGACAAAGAGCTTCGATTGGGCGTATGGGACCCTTCGAGCGATATGTATCTCACAAGCTTCGATTGGGAATTTAAAACCCTTCGATCAAGCTTTGGTCCATCAGCTTAGATTAAGCGATGGGCCCCTTTGATCAATTTTAGTTCGCAAGGTACACAAGGCCAAGACTTCTTCAGATTTGCCTTTAACCCACTAGGCTGAAAACTTCCTTCGACCCACAAGGCAAATACCTCCTTCGTGCCTGATTCGATTCACTAGGGAATGGCCTATTTTATGCTTGCTTTAGCCTCCGTCATGCTAGAGTCCACAAGGCATTGGCTGCCTTTGTTCCAGCTTCAACTGGGCAATGGTCCTCTTTGAAATAGTTTCGATTTAATGAATCAAAAGATGCACATGTTTCCACACTTCGACACACATGATAGTTCCTTCGAAGGCGCATTCATGTGGTCCCTTCAAAGAAGCATTCATTGGTCCATTCGAAGGACACGTGATTATTAAAAACAAGTTTTCTTTGTGATAAGTCTTGGTCCAATATGCTTGCTGGCCATAATCCTGCATGCTTCCAAGCCCAAGCCCCCTGCACAAGCACATTCCTGCCAAAGGAAGCTTCGACTATCCAGAATGAAGTCTTTCAATTGGGCTAGTTGAGTAGTGTCAGAGAAATCTAAGATAGTGAACTTAGGAGCTGATCAAAGAAGCCAGGATGTTGAGGCCTTGTACAATTCGAATCAAGATCCATAGTCAATCAAAAAGTAAAGATTTGAGGGGATTTCGAAGAAGCCCTGATAAGGGAAACTCCGAACAGGTTCGAATTGGAATTCAGAATCATCAAAAAGAACAATGCTCTGACAAAGAGAATTATGGGAATTTCGAATTGATGCATATGGTGAATTAATTGAAGAAACCCTGATAAGGGAAACTCTGAACAAGTTCAAATTGGAATTCAGAATCATCAAAAAGAACAATGCTCTAACAAAGAGAATTCTGGGCAATTCAAATTGATGCAGATGGTGAATTAATTGAAGAAACCCTGATAAAGGAAACTCTAAACATGTTTGAATTGGAATTCAGAATCATCAAAAAGAACAATGCTCTGACAAAGAGAATTCAGGGAAATTCGAATTAATGTAAATGTTGACTTAATTGAAGAAACTCTGATAAGGGAAAACTCTGAACAATTGGAATTCAGAGTCATCAAAGATCTGAGCAATTCTAATTGATGTAGATAGACTCAATCGAAGGAGCTATAAAGACGAAACCAGAGCCATTCGAAGGAGGAAACTCAGGGCCAATCGAAGAGCAAGGCTGGAAGGTATTCGAAAGAGTTAAATGTGTCCAGGTTCACTCAAGATTTCAAAATGGCAAGAATTATCCAAATATGGCCAACCTTCAATGTGTTGGATTCTTGTCTCATGACCTTCAAAGCCTGGTTAATGGTTGTCCCTTGCCATTTCCATGTACCCTCACATCCCTATAAATACAAATCTAGACACATACATAAAGGGGACATTCTCCAGGAGACTAGAGACAGAGGCCCAGGAACTACACATATATTGCCTTACACGCATACAAAACCTAAGTGAAGCATACCAAAAATTCTCAAAATTCAACAATATCACACCACACTTGCCTCTCTCCTTTCAAATCCAAGAGAATCCAACAAATCCAGTCCACACACAAGTTCCAGTTTCAAGAAAGGTAAGTCCTCTTGACCTTGCATCACTCGTTTCAGCATAACATGTAAATAGCCTTTCACTAGTTTTTCGTTTCAGCATAACATGTAAATAGCCTTTCACTTGTTTTTTGTTTCATCATAATATGTAAATAGCCTTTCACTTATTTTTTGTTTCAGCATAACATGTAAATAGTTTTTTAGTTATATTCTTTGTTTCTGTCCTTTTTGTTTGTTTGCTTTTCTTGTCCAAATATATGTTGGAACAAACCTGTACAGACTCAAATGAAAGACAAAAAGGATGTGACTGAAGGATATACACTCATGCTGCTCTGCATGTCCATATTTCTTCATAGTCTAATAGAAAGAAGCAGGAAAGGGTGCAACCGAAGGTTACTCATACCAACTCCCAAGCTCAATCGAAAGAAGCAGGAAAGGGTGCAATCGAAGGTTGCTTATGCCAACTCCCAATCTCAATCGAAAGAAAGAAAAAGAAGGGTGAATGAAGGAGTCTACTGCCTGGATCGAAGGACTCACTTCCTCTCTTTATTTTGTTCTTGTTTTTACATTTTCTTGCCTTTCAATTTGGTTGTAATATCGTAGGACACTTATTCTCCGCATTTTCTATTGATTTCATATTAACTTCTAGATGTATGACTAATAGGATTGTATGGTAAAGATTAAAATCAAACGTTAGCAAACCTAACTCAAGACTAAAATAACTGAACATAACACACATTACACATATACACCTCTAAGGTACGCCCACTTTGGTTGCCTTCAGAAATAAAACAGTCATGTACCTCGAAAGTGGGGACGCTTTAGCAAAGACCCGTAAATCAAAAGATCATAGTCCCTCGATGACCCTATAACGTTGCCTTTCGGTAAAATGATCTTGTCCCTTAAACAAAATTGCTAAAGCGTCTCCATATATTTCCTTTATGACTATACGTCCCTTCGAATGTCCCTTAAACATCCAAATATAGGGCTACCTACTCACTAATAGTAGGATATCACTATCTAAAGGATAGGAGGAAAAGAATGAATCTTTTTGAGTAAAAGTAGATAGTTCTTAAATGCTTGCTCAAAAAATAACTTTTCACACTTACACAAAACATTTCAAAACACTTTAAAAAAAACGCTTTATCAACACTCTTAAGACTGATACAAGAGTCATCATAAAGCGAATCGCCACATTAAGGCAGTTTTAAATATTTTTCAAAAACATACAAAAGCACAAGGTATTTCAAAAAATGAGGTAAGCATCTAAGAGCCCGTAGAAAACTACAAATGGAAATGGTGCTAACACCTTCCCTTTCCATAATCTACCTCCCTTACTCAGAAAGTTATCGTAAGGGTCTTTTCTGTTATTTTCACCCTTTCTTTAATTTGGATAAAAGAAAAGTCGGTGGCGACTATTTCTTACCGCAACATTTTCGAACACAAACGTAAAACCAGTATAAACAGTCGGTTCTACCACTGTATTACAGAAATGGCGACTCTGTTGGGGATCTACTTATAAAGTGGGGTTACCTTAAGAGTTAGTTCATGTTAGAACTGTTTTAATTTCTTGCTTTGTATGCTTTACTTTTGAGGGTTTTATTTGGGTTGTTACTAAAAGATCTTACACCCGAATCTGGGGCACCTTTTTTAGGTAAGTAGCAATAAATCATGGAAGTTGTACAATGTAGACCGATATAGACGAAGTGATGGCTATATTAGCGTGATACTCTGGCTTATACTATTGTTCCTTGAGTCAGTCAAGGATAACATTAGGCTTCCTTATAGTGTTATTAAGCGCTAACTAACCTTTAGAACCTTTAATTGACTCATCCTAAGCCATTAGAAAGTAGTGAGATGGCCGACTTTGGTTCCGATCGAAGATTAGTTGATACTCGATACTACACTCATTGAGATTGAACTTTTGGGATATTCTGGCCACAATACCTTGGTGCTTGAGCTAGAACAATGCCTAAAGAAAGGTCAATGATATGAGACTCCTTAGAACCCGATTACTATTAATAGGACAGGTTGATCTAACTAAAACTTCAAGAGGGTACTCATCTTTAAAACTCATGCAAGCCTTTAAACCTAAGGTCTCTGTGTGACTTGTGTGTGTTTCATATACTTGTGATTTCAAAGCATAATCATAACATCATAAACATCATAACATGTCACGTATACAAACCATTTCAAGGGCCCGTGGATTTATCTCTCCTCTGTTTTTGTAGGTTATGGATTCAGCTTGCAGAAAAACCATCCGAATCAATTTTGTAGAGATTCTTCCCTAACTCAAAGAAATGGTTTTAAAAGTTCCTGAGAGTTCATCATTCAACAAGAGATAAGGTCACTTTCTCATTTTGGTCACTTCCAGTTTTGACGAGGGTTTGATGAGTGTCTTATTCCAGTTCTTAGACCCTAAACACCATTGTTTCACATTTCCAGACTATCAGTTGGTGTCTATGCTGGAAGAATTATCCAAAATACTTGGTTTGCCTATATTGAAGCAGACATCCTTTACCGGTTTAGAACAAGATCCAACTGCTGAAGATGTTGTCGTAGCTTTGCACTTGATGCCATATGACATTGATTCCAATTGGGAAAGAAGGAGTGGAGTTAAGGTCCTCCTCACAAGTTTTTTGATGAAGAAAGCTCATGTATTCCTAGAAGCTATGAGTTACCATGCCTTTGAAGATGTTTTAGCTCTTTTGATCTACGAGTTGGTTCTGTTCCCCAATTCATACCAGTTTGTAGATGTCAGTGCCATCAATATCTTCCTTGCTCATAATCCAGTGCCTATATTGCTTAGGGATATTATGTATTCACTCCATAAACGTACCATGAAGAAGCGAGGGAATCTTATATGTTGCATACCTCTACTCTATAGGTGGTTTATTTTGCACCTTCCTCGGCCAATAATGAAGAATGATCTAGGTTTAAGATGGAACCAAAGATTAATGTATCTTTCTCACTCTGACATTTATTTGTGCCCTCACTGCCAAGAAGACATCTCTTTTATTGATCGCTGCGGAGCATTTCCCAATGTGTCACTCCTTGGCATTAAAGGAGGCATCACCTATAACCCCTCTTTAACTTTACGTAAGTTCGGTTACACCCAGAGGGATGGTCCTCATGATATGCTCATTCAGGTTATTGTGTTCGACTATTCAAATGACCTGAAAGATTATCGTTAGAGGTTCATCCATGCTTGGGGAATGGTTAAGAAGACTAATAGAAGAACTCTAGGGCGCAAGAACTATAGCCCTTTGGAGCCATACCTCAAATGGGTGTTGTGATACGGTGGGAGAACTGACTAGAAGGTTTTGTGTTTTATCGCAAATGCTGCGGTTAGCAAGAGTCGCCACCGACTTTTATTTTATCCAAAAGGAAAGGTGAAAAAGCATACAAAAGACCTTTGAGATTATTTCTTGAGTTCGGGGGGTAGATTATGAAAAGAGAAGGTATTAGCACCCTTTTAATCCATGGGTTCTTAGTTACTTTCTAGATCACTTGCTTTTGTTTGAGATTGTGCTTTGTGTGGTTTTTGAAAGTATTTTGTAAAGAGGCCATTGTTTAGGAAAACTTTGTAATGATTCTCGTTCGTAAGAATGTATACAAAGTGTTTGATCTTTTGAAAATATTTTCAAGTTTGTAAGATGTTTGAAAGTGTAGGTGTTTGTTTTGAAGATAGCAAAGATGTTTTATTTGAAATTGAGCAAGTAATTAGGAGCATTCTACCTACCCAAAAGGTCTTAAATGTCTTTTTCGTCCTCCTTTAGGTGTTGCTATCTCACCATTGTTTTGGTAAGAAGCCACATCATTGGATGTGAAAGGACGGGCGCGAGACATTCACATATTCATAGAAGGCAACCTATGGGACGTTTTAGCAACATCATTTAGGGACTAGATTGTTTACCGAAGGCAACATTGAGGGTCATCGAGGGGCTATGATCTTTTATCGAGGGTCTTTGCTAAAACGCCCATGTTCGAGGGGCATGCCTATATTCCGATAGACAACAAGTGAGATTACCCTAAGGATGCATGTGTGAATAGTGTGTTTGATTGCATGCCTTTTAGTCTTTTATTTTTAGGTTGTCTATTTGTTGTTTTCATATCTTGCCATACACGCCCTAATTACTAGCATTTATATTTGAAAAGTGATAAATTACGGAAATATAAAGTCCTACGCTATTACAATATTTAGGGATGGGGGTACAAATTTACAAATGGAGGGTTGCAAGAATTTAAATTCTATTTAACTATTACAACCATATTGAAATGTACAATGCAAGAAAGAAAAAGGACTTGTTTTGAAAATGGTTTTTTGTCTTAATGAATTAAGAAAAATAAATAAATTAATTAATAAAGAGAAAATATTTTTATGTCCTCTTTTTATATTAATAAAAATGGTATTAATATTGAAAATGATTAAAAAAAGGGAAATAATGGTAGATAGAATAAGCATGCTGTTGAAAGAAAAACAAATGGGATAAGAAGTTTTGATGCCGGGCGCGCTGTGGTTCAGAAAGAAGCGTCAGAAGTTCTGGATTGATACACTTTGAGATCCTGCAAGAAACATTAGAGGGAAAACACAGAAGTTATGGGTTTCTATGTGCTAAACTTCTGAGTGTTAGAATGGTGAGAAAGTTTTAAAAGTTCCGTGTATTAAAAAAGTGAAGAGAACTCAGAAGTTCAGTATGTGCTAAGACAGTGAGCGAACATCAGAAGTTCAGTGTGTTTAAACAGTGAGAAAGTCTTAGAAGTTCCGTGTATTAAAATAGTGAAGAGAACTCAGAAGTTTAGTATGTGCTAAGACAATGAGCGAACATCAGAAGTTCAATGTGTTTAAACAGTGAGAAAATCATAGAAGTTCTGTGTGTTAAAATAATGAGAAGAACTCAGAAGTTCTATGTTGTGCTAAAACTGTGAGTGAAAATCAGAATTTCTGTGCTACATTTCAACTCATTCTTCATATTAATAAGCACATAAGCAATTTATTCAGTTTTTAACAACAACAAATCAAAGGATAAAAACACAACTGTTTATAGAAGTTCTAATCCTAATTCTGAGCCTAGCCTTAATCAAGAAGTTCTGATCCACAGTTTTTCTACCCATGCAATGATATGGACAACATCAATACTATGATATTTACATATTTAATGATATTCTGAATGAAAAGATGCAAAGTCAAAAAGACTTACCTTGAATCTGGAGCGTGTGCTTGGAACTTGAACTGCTGCCTTCAGATATTCAGGAGTCAGTGAGAGCAACGAAAGAGAAAATGCTAAGTTCTTTGATTCAAAGGGAAGAACAAAGGTTTAGTTTTCTGTTTAGGAATTCTGGATTTTTTCAAAGGTTTCACAACTTTCTTTTCTCTATTTTTATGATTCTCTCTCTCCAAAAGCCAGCCCCTTGAAAGTGTGATGGAGCAACTTATTTATAGGTGAATTTAATGTGGTTTTGGGAGGAAAAACAAATTGGATTTTAAACCTTTTTGGCATACTGTTGCATTTCTTTTTACACCCAGTTTTCGTATGCTAGTTTGGTGCAAATATGGTATTTGGGAAAATGCAGGCGTGAACTGGATTAGCTATTGGTTATAGGACTGAGCTGTAACAGTGCAGTAGGTTGTTTAAACGAGGTTTTGGGATTTGGTGATATTCTGACCGAAGAGTTGAACATAGCCTTCATATGCTAGGGTGCTGCCTTATTCTTGAAGTAATTATGGTGGTTAGCAGCTTTTAGCCGTGCCTAAGTTGGATTTGTAAGCATGAATTAAGGAAAAGTACCCTCAGAGGCAAAAGTAAAGCATGGGCCCAACATAAACTTGTACAAAAGTTTGCCTTTTCAAGGAAAGCAATGATACTTCTATCTCACACGTGGGGAAATCCTTTGGATAAAAACTCAAAAGTGCTTGTGAGCATTAAATGATGATGAGATTTATCAAATCAGAAATCCTGTGCTATGAGATTGTGCATCATAGCCTAAGTCTGGGTCAGAAGTTCAACATCAACGTAACTTAGAATAAACATCCAACTTCTGATCCTTGAATCCCTTTGTTTCAGCATGTTCTAAGCGATTTCTCAGACTTTCCCAAAAACTTGTAACACGCTTTGTAAATCCTCTTTGAATTGCTCTTGCAACTTCTGACTGAACCTACGTGAAAACTGGCCCAGAAGTTCTAACCAAGTCCTGTTTTTGAAAGGTCCAGAATTTGCTGAAAGTTTCAGTTTCATGGATGTGTCTTCAAGTATTTGTAGCTTGAACTCCCAACATTTTTAGGAGAAGTTTTGTTCTGCAATGTTTGATATCTCATTGAGATCCACAACTCTTGTGTTAGAAGTTATTCCAGAATCAGCTTGCATCATGGTGATAATCTGATCAGAAGTTCTGTGTTCGTCATATTTCTTAAAGAACTTAGAAAAAATTCTAAGTATTTAAAAATTTGGCTTTTCCAAAGTAATTTTGACTTTTGAATTTCTTGATAAAACAAACTTCATATTTCAAAATGTCTTGATTAAATATGATTCTTGAATATTGATTTTGATCCAAAAGTCAAAGTTTGACTTTTCTGTGTGCAAATGACCATTTTTCCCTTGTGAATGACTTTCTTCGAAAGTTTGTAATTCAAGGCTTGAAATTGGATGGAAGCAAACCTGAGGGTCCAGGATGATCCTTTGATAAATGAGAGGGTAAATTTTGGGGTACAACAGCTGCCCCTGTTCAATCTTTTTAAGCCTGAAGAGTTAGATTGGCGGATCCGCCATTCGTGACTTAAAGGTGGAAGATGATTGGACACTAAAGTGCCCAGAAATTTGCACTCGAAGATGAATTGTGAATGGGATTTATAGATGCCATTTGGAGGAATTATGGAGATTTACCAAAGATGGGTTTGTAGATGCCATCCAAAGGCGACTGTTGACAGAAAAGGACCAAGTCTGAACTTGACTTCAACTGGAAAAGAATCAGAAAAATATTAGGATCGATTTAACTGAACCAGACAAGAGTCTTGGAAAATCTTCAACTGGAATAAGAATCAGAGAGATCTTAATGTCGATCTGACTGAACCAGAGAAGGTCTTGAATTAACTTTGACTGGATAAGAATCATAAAAATCTTAGGATCAATTTAAATGAACTAGACAAAAGTCTTGGAATATCTTCAACTGGAATAAGAATCAGAGAGATCTTAGTGTCAATCTGACTGAAGCAGAGAAGGCTTCTGCGGGAAAGAATCAGAATAAAACATTGAGAGATTTAAACTGAACCGTAAGGGATCTGGAGAAGAATCAGAACAAATCATTGAGAGATTTATCTGAACCAGAAATGTTTCTTTTGGAAAGTATCAAGATACTGTTGAGAGATTTAAACTGAACCAAAAGAGGTCTTGAATATTCTTTAACGGGAGAGAATCAGAGTAAATCTTTGTGCGATTTATCTGAACCAGATAAATCATCTGCTACGTAGATGGTTGACCAATCCTTTCTTGAGAATTGATCTGTATTTGACTTGCTGAAAATTTTAATGATAATTTTCTATTGATTGATCTTTCCTGAAAAGGTGAAAGGTTAGTTGTATGCAATGTCATTATGTATGAAATGTATGGTATAATGATGTTCTAAAAAAAATGAGATTGTGTTGTATGTATCTGGCAGCTGTGTGAGGGAGTGTCAGAATGAATCTATGTTGTGATTGTATCTGAATGGAAAGATGTACTAAATGAGTATCAAACTGGCATCCGCAACTGGAGCATATCTGAACTGTATCTGAAAGCTGAATCTGAATGAGTATCAGAATGGCATCCGTATCTGGAGCGTATCTGAACTGTATCTGAAAGCTGAATCTGAATGAGTATCAGAATGGCATCCATATCTAGAGCGTATCTGAACTGTATCTGAAAGCTGAATCTGAATGAGTATCAGAATGGCATCCATATCTGGAGCGTATCCGAACTATATCTGAAATCTGAATCTGAATGAGTATCAGAATGGCATCCGTATCTGGAGTGTATCTGAACTGTATCTGAAAGATGAATCTGAATGAGTATCAAAATGGCATCCGTATCTGGAGCGTATATGAACTGTATCTGAAAGCTGAATCTAAATGAGTATCAGAATGACATCCGTATTTGGAGCGTATCTGAATTGTATTTGAAAGATGAATCTGAATGAGTATCAGAATGGCATCCGTATCTGGAGCATATTTGAACTGTATCTGAAAGCTGAATCTGAATGAGTATCAGAATGGCATCCGTATCTGGAGCGTATCTGAACTGTATATGAAAACTGAATCTAAATGAGTATCAGAATGGCATCCGTATCTGGAGCGTATCTGAACTATATCTGAAAGCTGAATCTGAATGAGTATCAGAATGGAATCCGTATCTGGAGTGTATATGAGCTATATCTGAAAGCTGAATCTGAATGAGTATCAAAATGGCATCTGTATCTGGAGTGTATTTGAACTTTGGTGATTAAGCTGTTATTTGGCCGGGTCCAGGCTTCGCATCACCTTATACTGTTATCTAGTTGAAATCCAGGCTTCATAGTGTTTTTGAATAAGTGAACTACTATCTGGTTGAAATCCAGGCTTCGTAGCACCTTATACTGTTATCTGGTCGAAATCCAAGCTTCATAGTATTTTATACTGTTATCTGGTTAAAATCCAGGCTTCACAATGTTTTTTTGGAGAAGTGAACTACTATCTGGTCGAAATCCAGGCTTCGCAGCACCTTATACTGTTATCTGGTCGAAATCCAGGCTTCGCAGCACCTTATAATGTTATCTGGTCGAAATCCAGGCGTCACAATGTTTTTTGGAGAAGTGAACTACTATCTGGTCAAAATCCAGGCTTTGCAGCACCTTATACTGTTATCTGGTTGAAATCCAGGCTTCACAATGTTTTTTGGAGAAGTGAACTACTATCTGGTCAAAATCCAGGCTTCGCAGCACCTTATACTGTTATTTGGTCGAAATCCAGGCTTCACAGTTTTTGATGGGGATTGTAGAGTAGTCTACTAGGGAAGAGGAGTTGTGGTCCTCTGATTTGTAGTAGTCGGAGAGGCAAACTCAAGCTGGGGAATCCATAGTTTGTTGGGGAAATAAACCCTATTGTCAGTCTGTTGGAGAGGCAGCGACTTCACTGGAGAAAATCCTCGAGGATTCTTGAGGTCGACTTAGATACGGAAAAGGTTTTCAGAGATTGAAACTCTGGTTAGGAGTCATCCTATGAGAAGGATTTTGGTGAGATTATTCACTGCCCCTAGTAGCAGGTGTTTGTGGTACTTCCCAGGAAATGTTTGACTGTAAGTAAACCTTTGTCGGGATTTGCGTTCAATGCCCCAAGTGATAGAGATGGAGACATGCCCCTAGTTATTCAGCATTTCTGAGAGATTTCTTGTAATCTTGACTGGACTGCCCCATGTTATGCCGTGTATTTTTGCTTAGGAGATCTATTATTGAAAGTTTCATCCCACTTAAAGTGACTTTGTTCACTGAGAGATCTTTCGTTCATCAGATATTCGTTGTGTGAATTTCTCCGCTGTCAAACAAATAGCCATATGCAAACAACGATATTCAAATAATGCAAAGTTTATGCTTGTCTTGAAGTTTTGAAAATGCGTTTTTAGCAAGAAAAGAAATTTTGTAAGAAAACTCAAACTCAGGATTTAGAGTAAATCCTTACAGGAGTCAGGATACCTTTTGTAACAGTATGCTTTCGAACTAACCCATGCTTTAATTAGGACTTTTGAAGGGTTGTAACGTGGCTTGGTTTATGGTTTAAGAAACAAAGGATTAAGGCTCAAAGTGTATTTGTACTCACCCGTTCTTCGTGATGTTCTTCAACCCTAAACTCAGTTAATTGTGCGTTCAACTCCAATTGAGTCTATAATAACGTCTCGGTGATGGTTCAGACAAGTTAAGTTTATCGGAAGGCAGTTGTTGTACCCCAAAATTTTCCCTCCCATATTCTGCAAAGATTTGTCAAGATCAATCTCCAGATGATTCAAAATCCCTCAAAAGTTGCACAGTCCAATTGCCTCCTAACACAGTCAAAATTAGGGTTTTGGTTCTTGCAAAGAAATTGAGGTTTTCAAGGGTCCAATCAAGTCCCACATGCCTATATACATTGTCAAGCATCCATATGTCAAGTCTCAAGTTGCCCAGTCAAAAACCCTAAATGCCTCACAGTCAATTGCAGGGGCAAAATGGTCATTTGACAGTCAAAAGTCAAAATTTTTGGTCAACATCTTATTTTGAAGCCACAATCATCATTTGATCAAGTCTTGATCATGATTCTCAAAGCATGGCTAAAAAAGTCTCAAGATGCAAAAGTTTCTATTTTTGGACAGCTGAAAAGTCAACTGCAAATTGACCAAGGCATAACTTCTTCATGTTTTATCAGAAAAATCCCATCCAAATCTCATTTTGAAGAGAATGACATTTCCTACAACTCATCTTCACACTTCAAGTCCAAGAAATGCTCTCACAAAAAGTTATCAATTTCAACATTATAGGTCATTTTCAAAAGTCAACAAAAAGGCACTTTAAGTCAAAGACCATAACTTGAGATTGGTAAATCAAAATGACATGGGACCAAAGGCATAGGTTAGAGGACTTCAAGACCTTTCCAAAATGTCCAAGAACATGATCATAGCTTCAAAATTGAGCAAGATATGCATTGGAGAAGTTGGGAAATTTTTGGGAATTTTGAAAAGTCAACTTTGCCTAAAACACTTCAAAATTGCTAATGGGCCTCAAATTCTTCCTTGAATCATTACCCAAAGCTTATGCACGACCCATTGAGCTAAAAATGATTTATTTTCTTATTTTTAATTAATTAATTGAATTTTTATTCTTATTAATTCATTTAATTAGATTTAATTATGAGAAAAATATCAAATAATGCTCTTCAAATCTTTTTGTGCAGCAAATCATACTAGGGCAAGCTGGAAAGTCGTTTCACATTCAAAAAGGGAAGATTTTCCATGATTGGCAAGAGTTTCCATGAAAAAAAGATTGAAAAAGATATGGAAAAAATCAAATATTGAAATCATCAATTCATGGACTTATGGGCTTGTTTCTTGACCTAATTTCGTTCATATACTTATGCAAGACCTAACCTAATGCAAGCACACACGAAAAACGGCTCACAAACTCAGAATCAAGTTGCCAAAATTCCAAAGAAATTGTGAAACTGATTTCATAATTGGAGCACGTTTCAAAGCATAAAAAGCATTCTAACACGTTGCTGAACCTTCCAGGAATTGATTGCAATCAAGAACACGCTTCTATACTCCAAGAAACGGTAGAACAAAATCATCTTCTCACGAAAATTTCCATAATCGAATTCTGCTTTCTATGCATCATTGTTATATTTTGAACATTGATTTATACTAATAATGATCTTCTGAAGCTTTTGGTAACGTTTAATTGTTCTAAAGATGCTTGTATCAAAATCTGCCATGAGAGATACCTAGGGTTTCAGAACTTCAAAATTGGGGGTTCTCATATATGGTAAAATTAGACCACCAGACTTATACAGCTGAATTCGTGGCAACAAGACGAATCATTTGAAACAATCGCGCCCTTTTTATATTAAGGCATCTTCTATTCGCTATTTTTCATGGCTGTGCTTAGTGGGGGTTTAAAACCCCCGCTACTTGTTTATGTTGCAGGTACAAAGAGGAAGAAGAAGCATGCGTGTCTTCATGTGATAAGAGCATTCAAAATCTGGCGCGTGTTTTTGTGTTATACCATTAACTTTTGTTTCTTTTTTATATAATATTTGTTTTCCCTTATATATACAAACGCGCTTCACAGCTCACTTGGCCAGGGATACGCTTGGTAAACACTGGGACCTGGGTTCGATTCCCAGGTCCCCCCACTTAATTCATGATTTTTGTTCTAATCCATTCCCATGCAGTACACGCCCCAAGGTCCATCCTGCAGCCTCACGTCCAAGCTTGCCACATGGCCATGAGCTTCCATCCAAGAGTCACAAAAGGAGGTCTATCACGTACCTCAGTCAACCACGCGCACTCAAGCTGGAAAGGTCAAACAGGCTTTGCTTCAATGGGCCAGAATACTTCAAAACACCTCCCTTTGGGGCCTGATACCCCCTTTGGTTTTCACTTTTTATTTTATTTTATTTGATTTTCTTTTCTAATTCTTTTAATGTTTTAATTGTTTTTAATTGATTCACCATAAAAATAATTAATTTTCATAAATAAAAATCAGAAACCAAAAAAAAGTTTTATATTTAATTATATTTAATTTCACCATTAAAATATTTTTGTAAATAAACTCTAACCATTAATTTAGTTTAATTTAGGTTTTAAACTTTAATCTTTTCTTAATAAATAAAATCCTATAGAATTAGGTTTTGGCTTATTTTTTATTATTATTGACCATCATTATTTATTACTATTTATTTTTGTAAATAAACATGTATATTAATTAATTAGTAAATTAGAGTAACTTTAATATTTCTTTTTATTAATAATTAAAATATGTAGAACTAGGGTTTCCTTCTAATTTTAATTTTCTTTATTTTCATAAATACAAAAACATAAAAATACTTCCTCTTCTTTAATTAAATATTAATTAGCTCTAATTTAATTTCTCAAAAGGGTCAAAACCCTCGGACGTTCAATTGTTATTCTTTTCGCGCATTATTTTCTTTTGAATATTATGTAACTGCTCAAGGCTTGTAATAGTAATTAGGTCTTTTTACTTTCCGCATCTTTTATCAAACGGGTCTTTATATTTTGGCGATGTATAGACCCGCGCCTTGTAATAGCGTAGGATTTATCTTTTCGCATTTAAATTTCCGCACTCTAAAATTCTAAATTGCATGAAAGAATGTATGGCTAATTAAAAACAAGCGTAGCTCACAATGCCATGATCAAAGATAATTGTTAAACTGAAAACAACACACAAATTCACACACCACTTCTAGGGTACGCCTCACCTGCTGCCTTCGAAACGTGGTCGTCAAGTATAGGACGTTTTAGTAAGTCCTTATGTCCATGATCCCGTTGCCTCGAAAAAAGTTGCCTCGAAACGGTTGCCTCGGAATAGTTGCCTCGAAACGGTTGCCTCAGATTAAAAAAGGATCAAGGACATAGGGGTAGCTTCTAAGGTGTCCTAACTGCTGCTTCGGTGACCACACTGTCCCTACACTCGAATTGACCCGAACACCTCCAACGGTGGTGCTACCTACCTCTCAATGGTGGGATGGCACTACCTAAAGGACTTCTACACAGCTTAATTCCTTAGGGTAGGTAGATGACTCATAGATACTTGCTCTCTTCAAAAACAAATCAAAACTCTTTTCACACCGACACTTTTCAAAAAGCTTTCAAAACAATTTTTCAAACACTCTTGAGGACAGATACAAGATTTATTCAGAAATCTCTCAAAGAAACTTTTTCAAACCCACGCACATTTTGAAAAGCAAACATTTTGAAAACACAAATGAGCAAGTATCTAAGAGCCCATGGATAACCATGGATAGAAAGGGTGCTAACACCTTCCATTTCTATAAATCTACCTCCCGAACCGAGAAATTATCTCATAAGGAATTTTGCTGTGCTTTTGTCCTTTCCATGTTGGAGAACATAAAAGACGGTGGCGACTCTTGCTTCCACGACATTTCGCGAACCAGCGTTAAATAGTCAGTTCTAAATCCACCGATCATAGAACTGGCGACTCTGCTAGGGACACTTATAAAAGTGTGGTGTACCTTAGGACTAAGATCATTTGTGTTTTCAATTATCTGAATTATTTGCTTTATTATTGTGGGTACTGTCTTGGGAGTTCTATAGATCCTAACCCGGATCTGGGGGATACCTTTTAGAAAGTAGCAACAAGGCTATGAGGGAACTGTGTGGGGTATACCGACATGGTTGAAGCAGTCTGCTACGTTGATGTGGCACTTTGGTGAGTACCGGTAACCCTTGAGTCCAGTCAAGGAGAGTACGGGGCCGCCGCGTGGTGTCGTGAAGCATCAACTGACCTTAGGAACCTTAATTGAACCATCTTGGCCTCTTTAGGGTAGTGAGATAACTGACTTTGGTACAGTCCGAGGTTGGTTGATACTCGATACTACACTCAATTGAGGGTTGTTTTCTTGGAATATTTCGGTCGCCAGTTCAGTGGCTAAATCGAAACGATGAACAATGAAAGCAATCCAATGATATTGGGACCCTTAGAACCCGGTTACTTCTGATAGGACAGGTTTTTGAGCCCACCAACTTCAAGAGGGTAGTACCCCAGACCCCATGCTGGCCTAAACTCTAAGGGATGTCTTGTGTGACTTGTGTGCCTTACCATGTTTGCTTCTTGTGAATACTTGTGGTATGTTTAATCATAGCATTATAACATCATACATCATCATATGCATTGACTAACCATTTCAGGGGTTCGAATCTTCATCTTTGTTCTTGTCTTGTAGGACATGGAAACTATCCGCAGAAAGACAATTCATATCAGCCTTGTAAGGATCCCTTCTCAACTTAAGGAACTTATATCCAGGATTCCCGAGAGCTCTTCTTTCAGTGAGAGGCATGGAAGACTCATCAGTTTGGTCAACACCAACATTGAGGAAGATATGATAAAGGTCCTCTTCCAGTTCTTTGACCCTCTGCACCACTGCTTTACTTTCCTGGATTATCAGCTGGTGCCTACCTTAGAAGAGTTCTCCCGGCTTCTGAAGATCCCTATCCTTAGTCAACTACCCTACAACGGTACGGAAAAGGAACCCAAACTTGAAGAGATTGCTAAAGCATTACGCCTACAACCATCTGACATCAAGGGACATTGGGAAGTTAGAAATGGTATCAAAGGGTTCTTGGCCAGGTTTCTGTTTGAGAAGGCCCAAGAATGTTGGAATTCCCTTGACCTACAAGCCTTTGAAGAAGTTGTGGCCCTCCTTGTCTATGGGTTGGTGTTGTTCCCTAATCCAGATCAGCTTATAGATATCAGTGCTGTCCAGATCTTCATGTCCAGGAATCCTATACCTACGTTGCTTGGGGACATCCTTCACTCATGTTACACTCGAACCGTGAGAAAAAGAGGTGTTCTTATGTGCTGCACTCCTCTCCTGGGAAGGTGGTTTATTTCTCACCTTCCACAATCAGTTTTGAGGAATGAGCGGGGTTTGAGATGGTCACAACGATTGATGACTCTTACGCATGCTGATATACATTGGTGTTCTCGATCCAGAGAAGACGTCACTATCATTGATCGTTGCAGGGAGTTTCCTAATGTTCCTTTACTTGGAATCAGAGGAGGTATTACTTATAACCCGTGTTTGGCTTGGAGACAGTTTAGTTATGCTCGGAGGGATGGCCCTCATGACATGTTAATTCCTGACATAGTTTTTGACTTCGACAATGATGCACAAGGACTTCGCCAGAGATTTATCAGAGCCTGGAGGATGCCCAACAAGGTAGACAGCAAGACACTGGGGCACAGGAACTCCATCCCGTTGGAACCTTATCTCAAGTGGGTACGAGCCCGCTCCCAGAAGTTGGTGATGCCATATCCTCATGTTCTCCTTGTGATCAAAGAGCCAGTTCTGGAAGGAGAGGTGTCCTACACCATTCAACATCCTGATATGCCTACATCCTGGGAAGAAATGCAGAAGAGCTGGATCCAGCTTAAGGAAGAACAGAATTCTCTTGAGTCCAGTCTACATGCTAGTGAGAAGAAGGTCTTGGAGCTCACCCGCCTACTGCACGAGGAAAAGACTCTCAACACTTACATAGCTCCAAAGAGGATGCGCAGTGTCTTTTGGGATTGATTTACTTTGTAATGTTTGCCCATGAGGCTTTGATGTACTGAACAATTATTTCCTAATGATAACGTGTGTCCCTTTTTTTGTCTACTACAAATTTGAACTTTCGAACCCTTGAATGCATTGCATAAACACATATCATGCATCATGTGCATAGCATGTACTCTTTTTTACAGGTGGTTTAATCTTCTTCGATGTTTATTTCAGCTCGCCATCATTAATCCTGAATCATCTACTGAGCAGTCCATCAAAGCCCTCCAGGCTCAGAACGCCCAATTCCAAGAGCTGATCATGAGTTTAGCCCAAGGACAGGAGGAATTGAAGGCTCTGCTGGTCAAGAAGAAGAAGAAGAGAACTGTACTATTCAACACTGGCCGGAGGTTTGGTAACACACTGCAGAATGAGGTTGATCAAGCTGGTTCTTCTGTGGGAAAAGGCAGTCCCCAAGGGGGAAGGGTTCCTAGCCCGGTGGTCTCTGACAATGAGACTGATTTCAATGAGGAGCAGTATCCTCCAGCTGAAGACAAGTACAAGCAGTTAGAGGATCGCCTGAATGCCATGGAAATTCAACAAGTGCCTGGTTTGGATTTCGGAGACTTGGGTCTATCTTCTGGTGTGGTGATCCCACACAAGTTCAAAGCACCATCTTTCGCAAAGTATGACGGGGCGTCCTGCCCTAAGCTACATCTCAGATCTTATGTGCGGAAGATTCAGCCGTATACTGTGGACAAGAACTTGTGGATCCATTTCTTCCAGGAGAGTCTTTCAGGGACTCATCTCGAATGGTTCTATCAGCTGGATGGAACCAAGGTTCGTAACTGGGAGGAATTGGCTACTGCTTTTTACAAGCAGTATCAGTATAATGCCGACCTCGCTCCTACACGTACCCAACTCCAGGGTATGTCGCTAGGATCGGGAGAAGGTTTTAAAGAGTATGCGCAGAAGTGAAGGGACCTGGCTGGCAGGGTGCAGCCACCATTAACCGACCGTGAGCTAGTGGACATGTTCTTAGGGACCCTATCCGGGCCGTTCTTCAATCATCTCATTGGCAATTCGTCTGCAGGGTTCACAAACCTCATTCTGACTGGGGAAAGAGTAGAAGCTGGCATGAAATCAGGGAAAATTCAGAAAGGTGCGTCCTCAAGTTCTGAGAAAAAGCCTTTCAAGAAGGAAGCCAGTGCTGTGTATGGGCCTAGGAGGCAAAATAAACCGGAACACCGCCAAGCTGTTAACACGGTGGTAATTGCAAAGCCTGCTGCCGCTCCTCGGCAACCTAATCAACCAAGGGCTGAGAGACCCAGAAGAGAATATACCCGGCTTAGTATGACCTTGCCACAGATTTTGCCGCAACTGCTATCGACCAACTTGGTAACCGTCAGAGAAGCTCCGAAGGTGGTAAACACCACCTCTCCGAAGTATAATCCTAATGCCCGCTGTGCGTATCACTCTGATAGACCGGGGCATTCTACTGATGATTGTTGGCCCCTAAGAAATAAGGTTCAGGACCTTATTGATGCGAAGGAAATACAATTTGAGGCGCCCGAAAGGCCCAACATTGTGACTGCTCCTATGCCCCAGCATGGAGTAAATGCTATTGAGGAAGACCTATATGCAGTTTCTGTGGATGATGTAGTTACTCCTCAGTTGACTGTTAAGAGGAACCTGTTGCTAGCCGGTTTATTTCCGGGTTGTGGCAAGGGTTGCCTTCTGTGTGCCGTTTCCCCTGTTGGGTGTCCGTTGCTGAAGTCAGGCATTCAAAACTTGATAGATAGCAAAGAAATCTTGTTCAAGAAGACTGCTGTTCCTTCTGTTCCCACTGAGGAAGTATCTGTTGTCACCATCTTCAACAATCCTACCAAGGCTCCCCCGAGGAAGCTAGTCAAAATCATGTCTGTTGCACCTATTATTATTACTGTTCCGGGGCCCCTCCCCTATAAATCTGACAAGGCTGTCCCATGGCACTATGAGGCAGATGTGTATGTACTTGGAGTGAAGCAGGAGTTCAACACCGGTACCGGTATCAGTAACATCACCGGTCCAACTAAAGTAACTCGCAGTGGCAGGCTCTTCTCGCCTGACATTGCGCCACGAGTTATCCGAAGACCTCTTATCATTACGCCTACAAGTGCGCCTGTTTCCCCTTCTGATCAAGTTTCTACCCCTACTGCCGAGTCATCTAATACTCGGGGCAAAGGGATTGATGATGTGCCTGCCCGGGTGGAGGCACCGAAGACTGAATGTTGAAGCCTCCCAGCAAGAGATGGAGGAAATCCTTAAGATCATTAAGAAGAGCGATTTCAACGTCGTTGAACAGCTGGGGCATACCCCCTCCAAGATCTCTATGCTATCATTGCTGCTGTGCTCAGAGGCCCATGCCAAGGCCCTGATTTTATTTCTGAAGACGGCTCATATGCCACAAGATACGTCCGCTGATCAATTCACTGACTGTGTGGCCAATTTGACCGCTGACAATGGTTTGGGTTTCTCGGATGCTGATCTTACCGCTAAGGGAAAGAACCACAATGATGCCCTGCATGTCTCCATTGAATGCAGGGGCACTACTCTCGTACACGTGTTGGTGGACACCGGTTCTTCCCTGAATGTATTGCCCAAGAAGGCCTTAGACCGGTTGGATTGTGAGGGCCTGGAGTTGAAGCCTAGCAACATCATTGTCCGAGCCTTTGACAGGTCGAAGAGGATGGTGCATGGTGAAGTGGATATTCCGATTCGGGTTGGTTCCCAAGTCTTTGATTCAATGTTCTATGTGATGGACATTCGTTCATCTTATTCCTGTTTGCTGGGTCGACCTTGGATTCACAAGGCTGGGGCTGTGACCTCCACTCTACACCAGAAGCTCAAGTACCCTGTCAGAGGGAAGATTGTTACAGTGCAGGGGGAGGAAGAATACATGGTTAGTCATCTGAATTCATTCCGGTATATTGAGATGGACGGGGAGTTTATTGAAACCCCCTTTCAGCATTTTGAAGAGGTACCGCCAACATTGGCGTCAGCTGAGACAGTAATTGAAGAAGACTTTCCTTTGAAGATGGCCTCCTTAAAGGACGCCCGGGCTGTAATTGAGAAAGGTGAATGTGCTAACTGGGGCAGGCTCCCTGATTTTACTCCTAAGACTGACAAGTTTGGGCTGGGTTTTACTGCAGAGGCTCAGAGGGTTGTACGCAAAGCAAGGATCGGAAGACCTCCCGTGTTCATCACCAACCCGGGAGTGAATGCTATTGAAGGCGAGGCGGAGGAATCAAAGTTTGATAGCTGGATCTACCCGACGACCAACGGCGGACTGAACAATTGGACTGCAAAAGACTACATAGCTGTTACTTTTGTTACGCAGTAATGAATTCCTTTGTTTTTAATTTTGTAATGAATAATAAATTGAAACTTTATGGCCCGGTGTCTTACCCGGGGCACCATTGGCTTCATTTGTGAGGGCTTATTACTTGTCATTTCCATATATCATGAATAAAGACATCAGACGTTTTTCGCATTTCAAATCTTGTGCTCCCTTTCTTTCTTTCTTTATATATTGCAAAACAGCTATATTTACACACACTCACCCATACAGGTTTCAATCCACTCTGGATCCCACTGGTAACGACTCTGCTACTGCCAGTTATGACTTCGAAAATCCGATCAACTTAGCCGAAGACGAAGATGAAGATGATTGCGAAGTGCCTGGTGAGCTTGCAAGACTGTTACTCCAGGAAGAGAGGGCCATTCAGCCACATGAAGAGCCAGTGGAAACGGTAAATCTGGGTACTGAGATAGATAGAAAGGAAGTTAAGATTGGTGCCAATCTGGAGCTCAGCGTGAAACAACGGTTGGTTCAGATGTTGCATGATTATGTGGAGATTTTTGCCTGGTCTTACGAAGACATGCCTGGGCTGGATACCGACATTGTGGTCCATCACTTGCCTACCAAGGAAGACTGCCCTCCGGTTAAACAAAAGGTCCGCCGTATGCGTCCAGAAATGTCCGAGAAGATCAAAGCTGAGGTTATGAAGCAATTTGATACCGGTTTTCTTGCAGTAACTTCTTACCCTCAGTGGGTTGCCAATGTGGTTCCGGTGCCAAAGAAGGACGGCAAGGTCCGAATGTGTGTTGACTACAGGGATCTGAACAGGGCGAGCCCCAAGGATGACTTCCCTCTACCTCACATTGACGTTCTGGTTGACAATACGGCTCAGCACAAGGTGTTCTCCTTCATGGATGGTTTTTCAGGTTATAATCAAATCAAGATGGCTCCTGAAGATATGGAAAAGACTACCTTTGTTACTCAGTGGGGCACCTTCTGCTACAAGGTCATGCCTTTTGGATTGAAAAATGCTGGGGCAACCTACCAACGTGCCATGGTTGCTTTATTTCATGACATGATCCACCATGAGATTGAAGTGTATGTCGACGATATGATTGCAAGGTCCCAAACTGAGGAGGAACACCTTGACCATCTGCAAAAGCTGTTTGACCGTCTGAAGTTATACAAGCTGAGGTTGAACCCGAACAAGTGCACCTTCGGGGTAAGATCTGGAAAATTGCTAGGCTTCGTCGTGAGCGAAAAAGGTATTCAAGTGGACCCTGCCAAGGTTAAAGCCATACAAGAGATGCCAGTTCCTAAGACAGAGAAAGAAGTCAGAGGCTTTCTAGGACGTCTGAATTACATTGCCCGATTCATCTTGCACCTAACTGCTACCTGTGAACCAATCTTCAAGCTGCTGAAGAAAGATCAGGTAGTACGTTGGAACGATGAATGTCAGGCCGCTTTTGACAGAATCAAAGAGTATCTCCAAGAACCACCCATTCTTATGCCACCGGTTGAAGGGAGACCTCTAATACTATACTTGACAGTACTTGACATCTCAATGGGGTGTGTGCTGGGGCAGCATGACGAGTCTGGCCGAAAAGAGCACGCCATTTATTACCTTAGCAAAAAGTTTACCGACTGTGAGACCCGATACTCACTGCTCGAGAAAACTTGCTGCGCTTTGGTATGGGCTGCTCACCGACTGAGACAGTATATGTTGACTCACACTACTCTGTTGATTTCAAAAATGGATCCAATAAAGTACATATTCGAAAAGCCTGCTCTGTCTGGGAGAATAGCAAGATGGCAAATGATCTTGACAGAATACGACATCCAGTACATGACCCAGAAAGCCATCAAAGGAAGTGTATTGGCAGACCACTTGGCACACCAGGCAGTAGACGACTACCAATCAATGAACTTTGAATTTCCTGACGAGAGCATCATGATAGTGACTGATTGCGAAGTACCTGGACCGGATGAAGGACCTGAGGAAGGATCCCGATGGTCTATGCACTTTGACGGAGCCTCCAACGCTTTAGGTAACGGTATCGGCGCTGTGATCATATCTCCCAAAGGCACTCATACTCCACTTACTGACCGGCTATGTTTCAACTACACCAACAACATGGCGGAGTATGAGGCGTGTATCATGGGTCTTCAAGCCGCGATCGACTTAAGGATCAAGTTTCTGAGTGTCTTCGGATATTCCGCTCTCGTGATCAATCAGATCAAAGACGAGTGGGATACGAAACATCCGAATCTTATTCCTTATAGAGAATGTATGTTGACATTGATCCCCCATTTCACAGAGATCACTTTTGAAAACTTTCCAAGAGAGGAGAATCAGTTGGCGGACGCGCTGGCTACGATGTCTTCTATGTTCAAAGTCAAGTGGGACAATGAGGCTCCCCGGATCATTATCTGGAAACTGGACGAACCTGCATATTGTTGTGATCTTGAGGCTGAGACAGTGACTGAAAAACCTTGGTATCATGAGGTGAAAAGGTACTTGGAAGCTCAAGAATACCCTGAAGGTGCATCCATCAATGACAAGAAGTTTCTGAGAAGGTTCGCAACGAAGTTCTTCCTCAGCAATGGCATTCTATACAAGCGAAACCATGATTCGACCTTACTGCGTTGTGTGGATAAGACTGAAGCATAAAGGATCATGGCAGAACTGCATGAAGGTGCCTTCGGAATACATTCCAGTGGACACACCATGGCAAAGAAGATCCTTCGGGCAGGATATTTTTGGTCCACAATGGAAGTTGATTGTTACCAACATTCTCGGACATGTCATAAGTGCCAGATATATGCTGACAAGGTGCACGTTCCTCCAGTTCCTCTGAATGTCTTGACTGCACCTTGGCCTTTTGCAATGTGGGGCATTGATATGATCGGCGATATTAAACCTACGGCATCCAACGGGCATCGCTTCATCCTGGTGGCGATCGATTACTTTACAAAGTGGGTTGAAGCAGCTTCCTACGCTACGGTAACTAAGAACATCGTGGCACGGTTCATTTGGCATAACCTGATCTGTCGATACGACGTCCCGAAAAGGATCATTATGGATAACGGTACCAATCTTAATAACAAGATGATCACTGAGCTCTGCGAGCAATTCAAGATACAACACCACAAATCTTCTCCTTATCGACCGAAGATGAATGGGGCCGTAGAAGCAGCTAATAAGAATATTAAGAAGATTGTGCAGAAGATGACAGTGACCTATAAATATTGGCACGAGATGTTACCGTTCGCTCTTCATGGGTACCGTACCTCAGCAAGAACGTCAACCGGGGCAACTCCCTTTTCCTTGGTCTATGGCATGGAGGCAGTCTTGCCGATTGAAGTCCAGATACCATCTCTCCAGATAATGAAGGATGCAGGCTTGAGCGAAGATGACTGGATCCAGACTCGACTTGATTAATTAAACCTAATCGACGAAAAGAGACTCACCGCTATTTGTCATGGTCAGACGTATCAAAAACGGATGATCAGGGCATTTAATAAGAAAGTTAGACCACAAGAGTATCAAGTTGGGGACCTGGTAATCAAACGCATCATTCTTCCTCAAAGTGATCCCAGGGGCAAATGGACCCCTACGTACGAAGGGCCATTTGTGGTTAAACATGTGTTCTCAAGAGGAGCCATGATTCTAACCACCATGGATGGTGACAACCTTCCTCACCCCGCCAATGCAGACATAGTAAAAAGATACTACGCATGATAAAAGACCCGCTAGGTTGACATACCTAGGCAAAAATTAGGGCTTCCCGGCGAACCAAAAGGGTTCGGGCAAAATGAGGGATGAAATAAAAAAAAAAATCTGTACACCCGGCAAGTCGAAAACCTGAAAAGGCGACTTGGGCAAAAATGGGTATCCCGGTTGACTGAAAACCCGAAAGGGCGGTCCAGGCAAAAGTTAGGGATTAAAGCGTAATACTATGTCTCATTGGATCACCTTGCATCCAGAATCCGGTATCAACCTCAAGTTCAGACGGCATCGACCAGTCAGCTTCATCTTCAACCGAGCAGCCAAGTGATGAGACGCTCGAAGATATAAAGGCGATAGCAGAGTTGGAACCCAGTGGGATTATTCTCTTCACATAGCTGTTTTGTTTTCCCTTTTCATAAAATTGTATAAATTCTGTTGTTCGGCGGCGTTCTCTTACTAGGACGTCAACCCCTTGTACATAAACGCCTATTTACGGGCAAATTCAAAAATCAATACAAATTCACTTTTCAGACCAATTGCCAATTGTTTTTTCCTTTTTCTGTTTTGTTTTGCGAAGAACGTCCGATGTGCAATTGTGATATATGCATTTAACACTAATTGATAAACTCATAAATATTTGCATGCGGAACAAAGGATTAATTACAGGTAACATCAGAAACAGGGGAAATAATGAGTTGTCTAAGCGATCTAATTACTCTGTCCACCAAGGTACCAAGGTAAATTCGGCTGAAGAGTGTAACCAAGATATCTTAATTCCCCAAAGAGTGAGCTAGCAAGTCAACGATACTCTCCCCAAGCAGAGTTAGCCTACTGTCAGCCTTAAGGAAATTGGGTATCCCCAGCAGATCTCAACATTCCTCAGCGGAGTATACAAACATTCTTAACAAGCATCCCCGACAGTCTTGATCTAAGATTGTTCCCCGACGGTATACCGAACATCCAGTGGAGCCATTCCCCAGTCCAATCTGAAAAGTTTCCCCAGGAAAGTGGAATCCATCTCCCCAGCAGGAAGCTTATCCCCAGTAGATTCTGGAAGCTTGTCACCCGCATAGTACGAACGCTCCCCCGACTTTATTCAGAAGGTTATCTCCCCACCAGGATATAACTGGGTTATCCTCAGCCAATTGTCACGGAAAGATCGTCCCCGACGAAGTCTTCCTATCCCCCAGCGGAGTTCATCAAATCTTCCAACAAAACGTATCAATGGTATCCCCAGCGGAGTTATCATCAATCTCAGCAAAGTACCTCTCTTTCCCCACAGAGTCCACTCCCCGCAGAGTAATTTATCCACCAAGTTTATTCCCTAACGGAGTCATCTTCTCCTACCGGTATTCTTGCAACTATCATCCCCAGCGGAAACAAAGCTCTACTCTTCAACATCAAGCCCAGGATTCAACTTCCCGGCACCCGTCAAGGATTTATTTTCCTAGACGAAAACGCATTCATGAACATCACATCTTCATACATTATAGCATGCATATACGCATCACGAACATGCAATCTCATTTATTTTTGAGAACATCACGCATCTCATACATCATGACATCGCATACAACTAACGTTTTGTCTTTTCAGGACAAAGGCCAATACAAAGATGATTACTATCAACGGTCGCAACTAAAGATCCGATTCCTGTATCTTGCCAGGGTGTATCTGTTGACGACTATATTCCAGACTCGATTCCTGTATCTTGCCAGGGCACGTCTGAAGAGTTCGAAGATCCGATTCCTGTATCTTGCCAGGGTGTAGCTGTTGACGACTAATTCCAGACTCGATTCCTGTATCTTGCCAGGGCACGTCTGAAGAGTTCGAAGATCCGATTCCTGTATCTTGCCAGGGTGTATCTGTTGACGACTAATTCCAAGACTCGATTCCTGTATCTGGCCAGGGCACGTCTGAAGAGTTTGAAGATCCGATTCCTGTATCTTGCCAGGGTGTATCTGTTGACGACTATATTCCAGACTCGATTCCTGTATCTTGCCAGGGCACGTCTGAAGAGTTCGAAGATCCGATTCCTGTATCTTGCCAGGGTGTATCTGTTGACGACTATATTCCAGACTCGATTCTTGTATCTTGCCAGGGCACGTCTGAAGAGTTCGAAGATCCGATTCCTGTATCTTGCCAGGGTGTATCTGTTGACGACTATATTCCAGACTCGATTCCTGTATCTTGCCAGGGCACGTCTGAAGAGTTCGAAGATCTGATTCCTGTATCTTGCCAGGGTGTATCTGTTGACGACTATATTCCAGACTCGATTCCTGTATCTTTCCAGAGCACGTCTGAAGAGTTCGAAGATCTGATTCCTGTATCTTGCCAGGGTGTACCTGTTGACGACTAATTCCAGACTCGATTCCTGTATCTTGCCAGGGCACGTCTGAAGAGTTTGAAGATCCGATTCCTGTATCTTGCCAGGGTGTATCTGTTGACGACTAATTCCAGACTCGATTCCTGTATCTTTCCAGGGCACGTCTGAAGAGTTCGAAGATCCGATTCCTGTATCTTGCCAGGGTGTATCTGTTGACGACTAATTCCGAGACTCGATTCCTGTATCTGGCCAGGGCACGTCTGAAGAGTTTGAAGATCCGATTCCTGTATCTTGCCAGGGTGTATCTGTTGACGACTATTCCAGACTCGATTCCTATATCCTGCCAGGGCACGTCTGAAGAGTTCAAAGATCCGATTCCTGTATCTTGCCAGGGTGTATCTGTTGACGACTATTCCAGACTCGATTCCTATATCCTGCCAGGGCACGTCTGAAGAGTTCGAAGATCCGATTCCTGTATCTTGCCAGGGTGTATCTGTTGACGACTATTCTCCAAACTCGATTCCTGTATCTGGCCAGGGCACATCTGAAGAGTTTAAAGATTCGATTCCTGTATCCAGCCAGGGCACATCCACATGAAGAGATTGTAGACCAACTCCTGTAACAGGCCAGGTAATTATTTTCTTTCTCAGGTACGCAAGTTCTCGCTAAGGAATCTCTTACACAATCGACACCTAGATGGCATCTACAAGCCCATCCTCCTATCCATCCGTCTCCAAATGGCATCTGTAAGCCCATTCCCGCCATCACACTGCTGATACGCAACTATGTGAGTGCAAATTTCTGGGCACTCTAGTGTTCAATCATCTTCCACCTTCAGATTACGAAAGGCACGCCAGCCAATCTACATCCTCAGGTTTAAGAAGATTGAACAGGGGCAACTGTTGTACCCCAAAATTTGCCCTCCCATATTCTGCAAAGATTTGTCAAGATCAATCTCCAGATGATTCAAAATCCCTCAAAAGTTGCACAGTCCAATTGCCTCCTAACACAGTCAAAATTAGGGTTTTGGTTCTTGCAAAGAAGTTGAGGTTTTCAAGGGTCCAATCAAGTCCCACATGCCTATATACATTGTCAAGCATCCATATGTCAAGTCTCAAGACTCACAGCATCAAGTTGCCCAGTCAAAAACCCTAAATGCCTCACAGTCAATTGCAGGGGCAAAATGGTCATTTGACAGTCAAAAGTCAAAATTTTTGGTCAACATCTTATTTTGAAGCCACAATCATCATTTGATCAAGTCTTGATCATGATTCTCAAAGCATGGCTCAAAAAGTCTCAAGATGCAAAAGTTTCTATTTTTGGACAGTTGAAAAGTCAACTGCAAATTGACCAAGGCATAACTTCTTCATGGTTTATCAGAAAAATCCCATCCAAAGCTCATTTTGAATAGAATGACATTTCCTACAACTCATCTTCACACTTCAAGTCCAAGAAATGCTCTCACAAAAAGTTATCAATTTCAACATTATAGGTCATTTTCAAAAGTCAACAAAAAGGCACTTTAAGTCAAAGACCATAACTTGAGATTGGTAAATCAAAATGACATGGGACCAAAAGCATTGGTTAGAGGACTTCAATACCTTTCCAAAATGTCCAAGAACATGATCATAGCTTCAAAATTGAGCAAGATATGCATTGGAGAAGTTGGGAAATTTTTGGGAATTTTGAAAAGTCAACTTTGCCTAAAACACTTCAAAATTGCTAATGGGCCTCAAATTCTTCCTTGAATCATTACCCAAAGCTTATGCACGACCCATTGAGCTAAAAATGATTTATTTTCTTATTTTTAATTAATTAATTGAATTTTTATTCTTATTAATTCATTTAATTAGATTTAATTATGAGAAAAATATCAAATAATGCTCTTCAAATCTTTTTGTGCAGCAAATCATACTAGGGCAAGCTGGAAAGTCGTTTCACATTCAAAAAGGGAAGATTTTCCATGATTGGCAAGAGTTTCCATGAAAAAAAGATTGAAAAAGATATGGAAAAAATCAAATATTGAAATCATCAATTCATGGACTTATGGGCTTGTTTCTTGACCTAATTTCGTTCATATACTTATGCAAGACCTAACCTAATGCAAGCACACACGAAAAACGGCTCACAAACTCAGAATCAAGTTGCCAAAATTCCAAAGAAATTGTGAAACTGATTTCATAATTGGAGCACGTTTCAAAGCATAAAAAGCATTCTAACACGTTGCTCAACCTTCCAGAAATTGATTGCAATCAAGAACATGCTTCCATACTCCAAGAAACGGTAGAACAGAATCATCTTCTCACGAAAATTTCCATAATCGAATTCTGCTTTCTATGCATCATTGTTATATTTTGAACATTGATTTATACTAATAATGATCTTCTGAAGCTTTTGGTAACGTTTAATTGTTCTAAAGATGCTTGTATCAAAATCTGCCATGAGAGATACCTAGGGTTTCAGAACTTCAAAATTGGGGGTTCTCATATATGGTAAAATTAGACCACCAGACTTATACAGCTGAATTCGTGGCAACAAGATGAATCATTTAAAACAATCGCGCCCTTTTTATATTAAGGCATCTTCTATTCGCTATTTTTCATGGCTGTGCTTAGTGGGGGTTTAAAACCCCCGCTACTTGTTTATGTTGCAGGTACAAAGAGGAAGAAGAAGCATGTGTGTCTTCATGTGATAGGAGCATTCAAAATCTGGCGCGTGTTTTTGTGTTATACCATTAACTTTTGTTTCTTTTTTATATAATATTTGTTTTCCCTTATATATACAAACGCGCTTCACAGCTCACTTGGCCAGGGATACGCTTGGTAAACACTGGGACCTGGGTTCGATTCCCAGGTCCCCCCACTTAATTCATGATTTTTGTTCTAATCCATTCCCATGCAGTACACGCCCCAAGGTCCATCCTGCAGCCTCACGTCCAAGCTTGCCACATGGCCATGAGCTTCCATCCAAGAGTCACAAAAGGAGGTCTATCATGTACCTCAGTCAACCACGCGCACTCAAGCTGGAAAGGTCAAACAGGCTTTGCTTCAATGGGCCAGAATACTTCAAAACACCTCCCTTTGGGGCCTGATACCCCCTTTGGTTTGCACTTTTTATTTTATTTTATTTGATTTTCTTTTCTAATTCTTTTAATGTTTTAATTGTTTTTAATTGATTCACCATAAAAATAATTAATTTTCATAAATAAAAATCAGAAACCAAAAAAAAGTTTTATATTTAATTATATTTAATTTTACCATTAAAATATTTTTGTAAATAAACTCTAACCATTAATTTAGTTTAATTTAGGTTTTAAACTTTAATCTTTTCTTAATAAATAAAATCCTATAGAATTAGGTTTTGGCTTATTTTTTTTTTATTATTGACCATCATTATTTATTACTATTTATTTTTGTAAATAAACATGTATATTAATTAATTAGTAAATTAGAGTAACTTTAATATTTCTTTTTATTAATAATTAAAATATGTAGAACTAGGGTTTCCTTCTAATTTTAATTTTCTTTATTTTCATAAATACAAAAACATAAAAATACTTCCTCTTCTTTAATTAAATATTAATTAGCTCTAATTTAATTTCTCAAAAGGGTCAAAACCCTCGGACGTTCAATTGTTATTCTTTTCGCGCATTATTTTCTTTTGAATATTATGTAACTGCTCAAGGCTTGTAATAATAATTAGGTCTTTTTACTTTCCGCATCTTTTATCAAACGGGTCTTTGTATTTTGGTGATGTATAGACCCGCGCCTTGTAATAGCGTAGGATTTATCTTTCCGCATTTAAATTTCCGCACTCTAAAATTCTAAATTGCATGAAAGAATGTATGGTTAATTAAAAATAAGCGTAGCTCACAATGCCATGATCAAAGATAATTGTTAAACTGAAAACAACACACAAATTCACACACCACTTCTAGGGTACGCCTCACCTGCTGCCTTCGAAATGTGGTCGTCAAGTATAGGACGTTTTAGTAAGTCCTTATGTCCATGATCCCGTTGCCTCGAAAAAAGTTGCCTCGAAACGGTTGCCTCGGAATAGTTGCCTCGAAACGGTTGCCTCGGATTAAAAAAGGATCAAGGACATAGGGGTAGCTTCTAAGGTGTCCTAACTGTTGCTTCGGTGACCACACTGTCCCTACACTCGAATTGACCCGAACACCTCCAATGGTGGTGCTACCTACCTCTCAATGGTGGGATGGCACTACCTAAAGGACTTTTACACAGCTTAATTCCTTAGGGTAGGTAGATGACTCATAGATACTTGCTCTCTTCAAAAACAAATCAAAACTCTTTTCACACCGACACTTTTCAAAAAGCTTTCAAAACAATTTTTCAAACACTCTTGAGGACAGATACAAGTGTTATTCAGAAATCTCTCAAAGAAACTTTTTCAAACCCACGCACATTTTGAAAAGCAAACATTTTGAAAACACAAATGAGCAAGTATCTAAGAGCCCATGGATAACCATGGATAGAAAGGGTGCTAACACCTTCCATTTCTATAAATCTACCTCCCGAACCGAGAAATTATCTCATAAGGAATTTTGCTGTGCTTTTGTCCTTTCCATGTTGGAGAACATAAAAGACGGTGGCGACTCTTGCTTCCGCGACATTTCGTGAACCAGCGTTAAACAGTCAGTTCTAAATCCACCGTTCACAGCAGTCATCTTTGCAACATTTTTCACGTTGTTGAGGATTTGTAGTGACCTCTTTCTTTTGATTTGTTATCCCTAATTTTTGCCCGACTGTTCTTGTTTTGAGATTACAGTCAGCGGGATGCCCCAATTTTTCTTAAGTTTTCTTCGTTGGTTTTGACTTAGTGTGCTTTTTTTTAGAGATAATGACTGCCTATTTGGTAGGGAACCATTACTGTTTTTTTATTCCATAGGAATGTTTTTGATGTCATTCGTCGTATTACGAGATCAGAGTTTACGGCTAAACGCGTGTTTGAAATAACTGAGAGACTACCCTGCCCCAGGTTTTAATTAAAGGTTTCATTTTGTGTAAAAAAAGGAAACTCCTACTTCTTTGGCTCGAAGGGGGTTGACTAGGGATTATCTTCTTTATAACTCCAGTGTTTAGGATTTGAAAGAACACATGTACATTGTCAGCAAGGTCTGTCCAAAAGCATACTGTATGAGATTTAAGGCATGGTTTTTGTCATCCTCCCTCTGAAGGCTTGTAACTTTTAGCAAGAGTTGAATGTCATAAAGAGAGTAAAAAGCATAGTTTAAATATAGTGAAAACGAATGGATGAATTAAAGAAAAACATATGCAATGCATTAATGAAACAAAGTTTGACATTAATAGATAAGTGTTTGAACAAGCAAAAGAAATTACAACTGAAAATTCAAATGAACAGAAGCCTCTTTGTCTGAACTTGTCACTTTAGGTGGTGAGCCTTTTAGGGACGGAAGAAGAATTCAGTTTGGCCATCTGGTGCAAACTCCAACATTCCTCCGTCGATCAGGTATTGAATCTTATACTTTAGCGCCAAACAATCGTTTGTATCATGTCCAGGACTATTGGAATGATAGGCACACATGGCATCAGGATTGCAGCTGGGAGAAAAAGTTTTGGGACTTGGATGAGGTCTTATTGGTGTAATCAGATTCATCCTCAACATGTGTTGCAGAGCTTGAGATAGTGGTATGTTGATGTTGGTAAACTGTCTTTTAGGCTCGCTTTGCCTTTATTGATTTTCCGGTTGATGTTGATGAAGTCGTTGTTGGGCTCGTGATGTGGCAACGAATTGAGAAGGTCTTCCGGCTTCTTGTCTCATGCAAGGCTGAGCAATGATTTGATTTCCAATTCTGGCTGTTTTCCCCATACGCTTACAACCGTCTTGACGAAGTTGGTTGATAAGAACTTTCAACTCTTCTTGTCCTTGAGCCATATTTTGGATAAGAGCAAACTGGCCCACCAGTTGTCCCATCATTTGGACCTTCATTATATCTATCTCAGTTTGTAGCCGCTCCAATTGGTCATCTCTGTCGTCCCCAAGATTCCCAGTGATCATGCCCCTGGTGAGGAGAGCTTTCACCTCTTCTTGTCCCTTGGACAAATTCAAGAACATCTCTTGAAGTTGGGCATTTTGAGCCTGGATGTCTTTCATCGCTTGTTCCATATCCATCTTACTGAAATAAACAGTAGGGAGATAAGGAGGGCTGTATGAGAGAAACATGTCATGATATGATGCATGATATGTGGGTGCATGTGCAATGATTTCAAGGAAATTAGAGATTTAAATTTGCTTTAGACAAAAAGGAACACACGTTATATTAATAAATCAAAGTTTGAGTACATCATGCCTCTTTTGGGCTTACAAAGAAATACAAAACTTTAAGATAAAAAGGTGGAACGCATCCTCTTTGGCGCGATGTAGGCGTTCAGACTCTGCTCCTCATGAAGCTGCCTGGTGAGTTCCAGAACCTTCTTCTTGCTGGAGTAGATTTGGGCCTCGAAAGTGTCTCGCTCCCCTTTAAGCTATATCTAATCCTTTTGCAAGTCTTTGAGAGAGGTGGGAATGTTAGGATGAAGGCTAGTGTATGGGACATCTCCTTCCATAACAGGCTCTATGATAATTGGGAGAATATAGGGGTAAGGCATCATAAGACTTTGAGCACGAGCTCGTACCCATTTGAGGTAAGGCTCAAGAGGGATGGAATTCTTGTGCCCCAGTGTCTTACTATCAACTCTATGTACCATGCCCCAAGCTCATATGAACCTTTTGCGGTAATCCCTAGTATCATTCTCGTAGTCAAAAATGATTCCTTGAATAAGTGCATCATGAGGATCATCCCTTCTTGCATATCCAAACTGTCGTAGTGCCAAACAAGGATTGTAAGTGACTCCTCCCCTAATTCCTAAGAGTGGGACATTATGGAATTCTTCACATCGATCAATGATGGTAACATTCTCTGAGAATCGGGGACACCAATGAATGCCTGAATGTGTAAGAGTCATCAGCCTTTGAGACCATCTTAAGCCCTGTTCATTCTTCAATATGGATCGGGGTAGGTGTGAAATAAACCACCTAGCCAAAAGAGGTGTGCAACACATAAGGGTTCCTCTTCTTTTTGTAGTGCGAGTATGCAACGAATGTAGGATATCTCCAAGCAAAGTAGGTACTGGGTTACGTGACAGGAAAATCTTAATCGCATTCACGTCTATAAGTTAGTCCGGATTAGGAAACAATACCAAACCATATATGAGAAGGGCTAATACCTCTTAAAAAGCCTGTAAGTCCAAGGTATCCCAGAAATGATGAGCTTTCTCGAACAAGAACTTAGCCAAAAAACCTTTGACACCTCTCCTGGTTTCCCAATTTGCTACTACATCAGACCGTTGTAAGGACATAGTTTTGGCAATATCTTCAGGTTTAGGGTCCCTTTCCATACCATTGAAAGGTACCTCATTAAGGATAGGCACCCCCAACAGCAGAGAAAATCCTCCATAGTAGGTACTAACTGGTAATCCGGAATGGTGAAATAGTGATGCAGAGGGTCAAAGAACTGAAAGAGCACCTTCATCATGTCTTCATCAGTGTTGGAAGTGACCAAGTTGAGTAGGAGACCATGTATATCGGTAAAAAGATAATTTTCAGGAATCCTTGAAGCTAGCTCCTTAAGTTGTGGAGGGATCCTTGCAAGATTGACTTGAATAGTTTTCATACGAAGAGAATCCATGTCCTACAAAACAGAACAAAGATAAATCCCAAGATCCTTGAAATGGTTAGTGAATGAGTATTATGTTATGATGTTCATGATGTTATGTACATGTATGTATACACAAACAGAGCAAATAAGTCCTTAGGTTTAAGCTTGCATGGAGTCTCATAGGTAAGTACCCTCTTGAAGTTTAGTTGGCTCAAACCTGTCCTAGTAATAGTAACCGGGTTCTAAGGAGCTCAATATCACTGATTTGTTTCTTTGAACATTGTCTCAGCACAAGCCTCTTTAATGGCGACCGAAATATCTCAAAAAACCAAACCTCAATGAGTGTAGTATCGAGTATCTACCAACTTCGGACTATACCAAAGCCGGTCATATCACTACGTCCTAATGGCCAAGTTGGTCAATTAAGGTTCTAAGGTCAGCTAGTGCTTCATGACGCTGCTCAGTGGCCCCGTATTCTCCTCGTTTCAACACAAGGGATACTGGTACCAACAAATGCGTCACACTAACGTAGCTACTTTTTCAACCGTGTCGGTATACCCCGCACAATTTCCTCACAGTTTATTGCTACTTACCTAAAAAGGTGCCCCAAATCCGGGTGTAGGATCAAAGCAATCCCAAGCAAGGAACCATAATATAAAGCATGCAAGTCAAGCAAGTAAATATGATCTAGCCCTAAGGTAACCCCACTTTTAAGTTTTTCCCCAGCATAATCGCCAGTTTTGTGATACGGTGGGAGAACTGACTTGAAGGTTTTGCGTTTTATTTCAAATGTTGTGGTTAGCAAGAGTCGCCACCGAATTTTCTTTTATCCAAAAGGAAAGGTGAAAAAGCACAGGAAAGACCTTTGAGATTATTTCTTGAGTTCGGGGGGTAGATTATGAAAAGGGAAGGTATTAGCACCCTTTTCATCCATGGTTTTCCATGGGATCTTAGTTACTTGCTAGATCACTTGCTTTTGTTTGAAATTGTGCTTTGTGTGGTTTTTGAAAGTATTTTGTAAAGAGGCCATTGTTTAGGCAAACTTTGTAATGATTCTCGTTCGTAAGAATGTATACAAAGTGTTTGATCTTTTGAAAATGTTTTCAAGTTTGTAAGATGTTTGAAAGTGTAGCTGTTTGTTTTGAAGATAGCAAGGATGTTTTGTTTGAAATTGAGCTAGTAATTAGGAGCATTCTACCTACTCAAAAGGTCTTAAATGTTCTTTTTGTCCTCCTTTAGATGTTATTATCTCACCATTGTTTTGGTAAGAAGCCCCATCGTTGGATGTGAAGGGATGGGCGTGGGACATTCACATAGTCATAGAAGGCAACCTATGTGACATTTTAGCAACGTCGTTTAGGGACTAGATCATTTACCGAAGGCAACATTGAGGGTCATTGAGGGACTACGATCTTTTATCGAGGGTCTTTGCTAAAACGCCCATGTTCGAGGGGCATGACTATATTCCGATAGGCAACAAGTGAGATTATCCTAAGGGTGCATCTGTGAATAGTGTGTTTGATTGCATGCCTTTTAGTCTTTGGTTTTTAGGTTGTCTATTTTTTGCTTTCATATCTGGCCATACACACCCTAATTACTAGCATTTATATTTTAAAAGCAATAAATTGCAGAAATATAAAGTCCTACGCTATTACAATATTTAGGGATGGGGGTACAAATTTACAAATGGAGGGTTGTAAGAATTTAAACTCTATTTAACTATTACAACCATATTGAAATGTACAATGCAAGAAAGAAAAAGGACTTGTTTTGAAAATGGTTTTTTGTCTGAATGAATTAAGAAAAGGAAATAAATTAATTAATAAAGAGAAAATATTTTTATGTCCTCTTTTTATATTAATAAAAAGGGTATTAATATTGAAAATGATTTAAAAAAGGGAAATAATGAGAGATAGAATAAGCATGCTGCTGAAAGCAAAACAAATGGGATCAGAAGTTCTGATGCTGGGCGCGTTGTGGTTCAAAAAGAAGTGTCAGAAGTTCTGGATTGATATACTGTGAGATCCTGCAAGAAACGTTAGAGGGAAAACACAAAAGTTTTGGGTTGCTATGTGCTGAACTTCTGAGTGTTAGAACGGTGAGAAAGTTTTAGAAGTTCCATGTATTAAAACAGTGAAGAGAACTCAGAAGTTCAGTATGTGCTAAGACAGTGAGCGAACATCAGAAGTTCAATGTGTTTAAAAAGTGAGAAAGTCTTAAAAGTTCCGTGTATTAAAACAGTGAAGAAAACTCAAGTTTAGTATGTGCTAAGACAGTGAGCGAACATCAGAAGTTCAGTGTGTTTAAACAGTGAGAAAATCATAGAAGTTGTGTGTTAAAACAGTGAGAAGAACTCAAAATTTCTGTGTTGTGCTAAAACCGTGAGTGAAAATCAAAAGTTTTGTGCTACATTTCAACTCTTTCTTCATATTAATCAGCACATCAACAATTTATTCAGTTCTTAACAACAACAAATCAGAAGGATAAAAACACAACAGTTTATAGAAGTTCTAATCCTAATTCTGAGCCTAGCCTTAATCAAGAAGTTCTGATCCACAATTTTTCTACTCATGCAATGATATGGACAACATCAATACTATGATATTTACATATTTAATGATGTTCTGAATGAAAAGATGCAAAGTCAGAAAGACTTACCTTGAATCTGGAGCGTGTGCTTGGAATTTGAAATGCTTCCTTCAGATATTCAGAAGTCAGTGAGAGCAACAGAAGAGAAAATGCTAAGTTCTTTGATTCAAAGGGAATAACAAAGGTTTGGTTTTCTGTTTAGGAATTCTAGATTTTTTCAAATGTTTGACAACTTTCTTTTCTCTATTTTTATGATTCTCTCTCTCCAAAGTCCATCCCCTTGAAAGTGTGATGGAGCAACTTATTTATAGGTGAATTTGTTGTGGTTTTGGGGGGAAAACAAATGAGATTTTAAACCTTTTTGGCATACTGTTCCATTTCTTTTTACACCCAGTTTTCATATGCTAGTTTGGTGCAAATATGGGATTTGGGAAAATGCAGGCGTGGACTGGATTAGCTATTGGTTATAGGACTGAGTTGTAGCAGTGCAGTAGGTTGTTTAAACGAGGTTTTGGGATTTGGTGATGTTCTGACCGAAGCGTTGAACATAGCCTTCATATGCTAGGGTGCTGCCTTGTTCTTGAAGCAAGTATGGTGGTTAGCAGCTTTTAGCCGTGCCTAAACTAGACTTTTAAGCATGAATTAAGGAAAAGTACCCTCAGAGGCAAAAGTAAAGCATGGGCCCAGCATAAACTTGTACAAAAGTTTTCCTTTTCAAGGACAGCAATGGTACTTCTATCTCACACGTGGGGAAATCCTTTGGATCAAAACTCAATAGTGGTTGTGAGCATTAAATGATGATGAGATTTATCAAACCAGAAATCCTCTGCTATGAGATTGTGCATCATAGCCTAAGTCTGGGTCAGAAGTTCAGCATCAACGTAACTTAGAATAAACATCCAAGTTCTGATCCTTGAATCCCTTTGCTTCAACATGTTCTGAGGGATTTCTCAGACTTTCCCAAAAGCTTGTAACACGCTTTGTAAATCCTCTTTGAATTTCTCTTGCAACTTCTGACTGGACTTACGTGAAAGCTGCACTAGAAGTTCTAACCAAGTCCTGTTTTAGAAAGGTCCAGAATTTGTTGAAAGTTTCAGTTTCATGGACGTGTCTTCAAGGATTTGTAGCTTGAAATTCCAGCATTTCTAGGAGAAGTTTTGTTCTGCAATGTTTGAGATCTCATTGAGATCCACAACTCTTGTGTTAGAAGTTATTCCAAAATCATCTTGCATCATGGTGATAATCTGATCAGAAATTCTGAGCTTGTCATATTTCTTTAACAACTTAGAAAAAATTCTAAGTATTTAGAAATTTGGCTTTTCCAAAGTAATTTTTACTTTTGAATTTCTTGATGAAACAAACTTCATATTTCAAAATGTATTGATTAAATATGATTCTTGAAACTTGATTTTGATCCAAAAGCCAAAGTTTGACTTTTCAGTATGCAAATGACCATTTTCCCCTTGTGAATGACTTTCTTGGAAAGTTTGTAATTCAAGGCTTGAAATTGGATGGAAGCAAACCTGAGGGTCCAAGATGATACTTTGAGAAATGAGAGGGCAAATTTTGGGGTACAACAGGTGCGAGCTCGTGCTCAAAATCTTACGATGCCGTATGCTGCTATCCTACCAGTGATTTCAGAGCCTATTGTTCAAGGGATCAAGTCTCGCATCATTCTGCATCCTGATATGCCAACTAACTTCAAAGAATTTCAAAAGTCTTGGATACAGCTCAAATAAGAACGAATTTCCTTTGAGTCCCAATTCTATGCTAGTGAGAAAAAGGTGTTGGAACTGACAAAGCAGCTTCACGAAGAACAGAATCGCAATGCCTACATTAGCACCAAAAGGAAGCGTCCTTGGGAGACTTAGGAATCTTAGAAGTTTCTTATTTGTTATTCCTTTGTAAACTTTGATTTCATTTGAACTTGATAATAAAAGTCTTTGTTTCTGTTTTGGTTAAAAGAGTTTGAATCCTATGAGGCCTTTGAAAACATTGCATAAGCATATCATGCATTTCATTGCATAAACAAGTATTTCAAGACAGGCTTCTTATTCTTTTTGCTGTTTATTTCAGCAAAAGAAATGGCTCTCGAATAGACAATGAAGGACCTCCAAGCTCAAAATGCTCAATTTCAGCAAATGTTCATAGCTCTGGCCAAGGGGCAAGAAAATATGAAAGCTCTGATCATCAAAGAGAAGAAAAAGAAGCTAAAGAAACTAGCTGGTGTCTTGAATTTAGGTAGAAGGTTCAAAGGACCAGCCAGACGAGCTATAGATTTCGCGACCACGTCAGATGAAGGGGACAATCAAGGAGAAAAGCCCACAGAAGAAAACAACAACCCAAGGTCCGAGGAAGATGAACCTGATTATTCTGAGGAGAAGTATCCTCCTGATGATGATAAATACAAACAGATGGAGGACCGACTCAATGCTATGGAGATCCAAAGGGTACCTGGGCTGGATTTTGAAGAGCTAGGATTGGTCTCAGGGATGGTCACCCCGCAGAAATTCAAGGTCCCTATATTTTCTAAGTACGACAGTGTCTCCTGTCCTAAGCTGCATTTAAGGTCATATGTCAGGAAGATTCAACCCCACACTACTGATAGGGATCTGTGGGTGCATTTCTTCTAGGAGAGTTTGTCGAGGACTCATCTGGAATGGTTCTATCAACTAGAAAGAACTAATGTTCGTAATTGGGAAGATCTGGCTGCTGCTTCCTACAAGCAGTACCAATACGATGCTGACCTCGCCCTAACTCGCACGCAATTGAAAAGTATGTTTATAGGTTCCGGCGAAGGATTTAAAGATTATGCCCAAAAGTGGAGAGACCTTGCCGAAAGATTCCAACCTCCTTTGTCTGATAGGGAGCTAGTAGACATGTTCTTGGGCATGTTGTTTGGTCCGTTCTTTAACCATCTGATTGAAAGCTCGTCTGTTAGGTTTACTGAATTAATCTTGATTGGTGAACGGGTAGAAGCTGGCATCAATTGTGGTAAAATACAGAGAGATGTATCCTCCAGTACTGCAAAGAAACCTTTCACTAGAAAGAAGGAGGCCAGTGCTGCTTATGGCCAAAGAAATCACAACAAAACTGAGTGTCATCCGACGGTAGGGGCTGTTATGATTTTCAATCCTGCCTCAAACCAACAACGAAACAATCAACACAGACCAGATGCGCCCATAAGACATTTTACCCGGATCAACACGACCCTATTCCAGGTTTTACCACACCTGCTGAAGTCCAATCTGCTAACTCTAAAGGAGGCCCCGAAGAATTCTAATACTGCCTCTCCCCGCTACAACCCGAATGCTCGATGTGCCTACCATTCTGAAACTCCAGGGCATGTACAAACGACTGTTAGGATTTAAAGAATAAGGTACAAAATCTCATAGAGGCGAAGGAGATTGAGTTTGACCTTCCAAAGACACCTAATGTAATAACTGCACCAATTCCCAATCATGGCCAATGTATTAATGTTGTTGATGATGACCGTTTTGTTTCCTCCATGGATGAATTAACTACTCCTCTTCTGACTGTTAAAGAGAATCTATTGAGTTCCGGTTTATTTCCGGGTTGTGGTGAAGGTTGCCACTTATGTATGTCTCTACCAGATGGCTGTTTGTTATTGAAGATGGGTGTCCAACGCCTGATGGTTAACAAAGAAATCATGTTCGAGAAAGTTCCTCTTGCAAGAAGTTCATGTGAAGATGTTTCGATAATCACCATTTCCGAAAATCCTCCCAGGGTCTCCACCAAAAGACCCGTCAGGATTGCATCTGTTCCTAAGTTTGCTCCCTTGATCATCACCCTTCCTGGGACAATACCATATTCCTCAGATAAAGTTGTTCCCTGGAATTGTGGGGCCGACGTCTATTACCATGGCGTCAAGCAAGACCTGTTGGCTATTGAAGACAAACTTGCTGAAGGTACTGATCCTGAAGTCGACAATATCGTTGGGACTAGTAAAATCACGAGAAGTGGAAGAGTTTTCTCTCCCGAGATCTCTCTAAAAACTATTGTTACTCCTGTGATCATTCCTGCTGCTACTCCTTCCAGTACTCCCATTGTCACTCCTATGATTATTCCTGCTGCTACTCCTGTCATTATTCCCATTTCTACTCTTACTGTTAGTCCTACTGTTATCCCTACTACCGAGTCGGTCGAGACCAGGGGAAAAGAGGTATTGGTTGAGCTTGTCCAGACGAAGGCGCATCCAGAAGTCATCCCTAAGACTTCTAAAAAGGAGATGGAAGAGATATTAAAGATAATAAAGAAAAGTGATTATAATGTCGTGGAACAATTGAGGCAGACCCTTTCAAAAATATCAATGCTGGCCTTACTTTTGTGCTCTGAAGCCCATGCTAAGGCTTTAGTAAAATTCCTGAAGTATGCCCATGTGTCTCAAGAGACCTCCGCTGATCAATTCAAGAATTGCGTTTCCAGCCTGACTGCTGATAATGGATTGGGTTTTTCCGACACTGATTTAACTCCCAAGGAAAGGAAACACAATGATGTCCTGCATGTCTCCATTGAGTGCAGGGGCACTACATTAGCCCATGTCCTGGTGGATACAGGTTCGTCAATGAATGTCTTACCCAAGAATGATCTAGACAGGTTAGATTGTGAAGGACTCACACTAAAGCCCAGTAACACTATGGTGAGGCCTTCGACGGTTCTAAAAGAATGGTGCACGGAGAGGTGGACATCCCTATCAATGTTGGTACTCAGACTTTTGAATCAACTTTCTATGTGATGGACATACGCCCATCTTACTCCTATTTATTGGGTCGACCTTGGATCCATGGGGCTGGTGCCGTTACTTCTACCCTGCACCAGATGCTGAAATACCCAGTCAATGGGAAAATTATCACAGTCCATGGGGAGGAGGAATACATGGTGAGCCACCTGAACTCTTTCAGGTATGTTGAAATGGATGGCAAGTTCATTGAGACCCCATGTGATAACTTTGAGGAGGTTCCACAGACAATTGCTGCAACCAAGACTGCTTCCAAGGTCCTGAAGATTACCAGACCTCCACTGAAGATGGCTTCTTTGAGGGATGCCAAGGCAGTAGTCGAAGAAGGTGGGTGTACCATTTGGGGCCAACTTCCGAATATTCCCTACAAATCTGACAGATTTGGTTTGGGTTTTACTTCAGGTGTCTGTCGTGCTCGCACCGGGGGACCACCTTTGCGGATCAGCAACCATGGAGTCAATGCTCTGGAAGACAACAATAATGATTATAACTTAGACAAGTGGATATTCCCCACCGTCAATGGTAGGCTTATCAATTGGGAGGCTAAAGACTTTGTGCCTATTACTTTTATTCAAGAGTAATTTGTCTTTTGTTTTTGAGGAAATGTAATATTTGAACAATTGAAACATTAAAGCCTTGTGTCCTACACGAGGCACAATGGTTTATTTGTGAGGGTCATTACTTCATTTTCATATGTCATCAATAAAACATTGGACGTTTCGCATACAAATTTTATGCTTTTTGTGTTTCTTTTCTGCCTCTTTACTTTATAAAAAATATACAACTATGCTCTTACACACACCCACATATCAAACTACAGATCCACATCTACTCTGGATCCCATTGATAAAGGTTCTGCTATTTCCAGTTATAACTTTGAAAATCCGATCTACCAAGCCGAGGATGAAGGTGAGGAAGATTGTGAAGTACCAGGAGAACTTACCAGACTGTTACAACAGGAAGAAAGGGCAATACAGCTTCATGAAGAGCGGTTGAGACAATTAACTTGGGTACTGAAGACGACCAGAAAGAAGTCAAGATAGGTGCCGATCTGGAGCATAGTGTCAAGGAACGGTTAATACAGATGCTACATGACTACGTTGAGGTTTTTTCCTGGTTATACAAAGACATTCCGGGACTTGACACCGATATTGTGGTTCATCGCCTACCTACAAAAGAGGACTGCCCCCAGTGAAATAAAAGGTTCGTCGCATGCGGCCTGAGATATCAGAAAAGATCAAGGCTGAAGTCATGAAATAGTTCAATGCCGATTTCTTAGCTGTCACCTCTTATCCATAATGGGTTGCTAACATTGTTCCGGTATCTAAGAAGGACGGTAAGGTACGTATGTGTGTGGATTACAGAGACCTGAATAGGGCAATCCCCAAGGATGACTTTCCACTTCCCCACATTGATATTATGGTTGATAACACCATACAATATAAGGTATTCTCCTTCATGGATGGTTTCTCCGGATACAATCAGATTAAAATGGCACTCGAGGACATGGAGAAAACGACCTTCGTCACACAGTGGGACACTTTCTGTTACAAAGTTATGCCATTTGGGCTAAAGAACGCCGGGGCAACCTATCAGTGTGCCATGGTAGCTCTGTTTCACGATATGATCCATCACGAAATAGAGGTCTACATTGATGATATGATAGCCAGGTCCCACACTGAAGAGGAGCACCTTGATCACTTGCAGGAGCTGTTTGAAAGGTTGAAAAAGTACAAACTGAGGCTGAACGTGAATAAGTGCACCCTTTGGAGTAAGATCTGGTAAGCTCTTAGGTTTCGTTGTCAGCAGCAAAGGCATTGAAGTGGATCCTGCAAAGGTTAAAGCTCTACAAGAAATGACAACTCCTTGCACTGAGAAGGAGGTCAGGGGATTCTTAGAACGTCTGAATTACATTGCCAGAGTCATTTCACATCTGAACGCTACTTGTGAGCCAATCTTCAAATTATTGAAGAAAGATCAAGCAGTGAAGTGGAATGACGACTGCCAGATCGACTTTGACAAAATCAAGTAATACCTTCAAGAACCTCTAATCTTGATGCCTCTAGTCGAAGGAAGACCTCTGATCATGTACTTAACTATATTAGAGAACTCAATGGGTGTGTGTGATGGGGCAACATGACGTGTCTGGTCGAAAAGAGCATGCAATATACTACCTTAACAAAAAGTTTACCGACTGTGAAACAAGATACTCACTGCTCGAGAAAACTTGCTACGCTTTGGCATGGGCTGCTCGCCGACTAAGATAGTACATGTTTACTCATACTACTTTATTGATATTTAAAATGGATCCTATCAAATACATCTTCGAGAAGCCCGCTCTCTCCGGAAGAATAGCAAGATGGAAAATGATCCTGACCGAATATGACATTCAGTACACAACCCAGAAAGCAATTAAGGGTAGTGTATTAGCTGATCATTTGGCTCATCAGGCTGTGGACGACTATCAATCCATGAATTTTGAGTTCCTAGATGAGAATATCATGTTAGTAACTGATTGTGAAGAACCTGGACCAGATGAAGGACCTGAAAAAGGATCACGATGGACTATGGTTTTTGATGGAGCTTCCAACGCACTTGGCAATAGCATCGGTGCTTTGATCATATCTCCCGAAGGCTGTCATACTCCTTTCACTGTTAGGCTATGTTTCAATTGCACCAATAATATGGATGAGTATGAAGCATGTATTATGGGTCTCAAGGCTGCTATCGACTTGAGAATTAAATTCTTGAATATATTTCGAGACTCGGCCCTAGTGATCAGTCAAATCAAAGGAGAATGGGACACGAAACATCCTAATCTCATCCCTTACAAAGAGCATGTGTTGACACTGATTCTACACTTTGGAGAAGTTACCTTTGAGCATTTTCCACGGGAGGAAAATCAACTAGCGGGCGCGCTAGCGACAATGTCATCTATGTGCAATGTCAGATGGGATAACGAAGCTCCTCATATCACTATTGAGAGAATGGATGAACCAACATATTGTGACGAGATTGATATTGAAGAAGTAGTGGACAAACCTTGGTTCCATGAAGTCAAAAGATATCTCAAAGCCCAAGAGTATTCTGAGGGAGCTTCAGTCAATGATAAGAAGTTCCTAAGAAGGTTCTCTGCCAAGTTCTTCCTCAATGACAGGGTCCTCTACAAGTGCAACCATGACTCTACCTTGCTTCGGTGTGTAGACAAGAGTGAGGCAGAAAAGATTATGGCTGATTTACATGAAGGTACCTTTGGCACCCATTCTAGTGGGCACACGATGGCTAAAAAGATCCTACAGGCAGGATACTACTGGTCCACTATGGAAGCAGACTATTATCAGCATTCACGGACTTGTCACAAATGCCAGATCTATGCTGATAAAGTACATGTGCCTCCGGTTCCCCTAAACGTCTTGACTGCTCCTTGGCCGTTTGCAATGTGGGGCATCAACATGATCGGAGATATTAGACCTACAACTTCTAATGGGCACCGTTTCATCCTGGTCGCCATTGATTACTTCACGAAGTGGGTCGAGGCAACCTCATTTGCTTATGTTACCAAGAACGTTGTGGCCCGATTAATTAGACATAACCTTATCAGTCGGTATGGTATTCCGGAGAGAATCATCACGATAATGGTACCAATATTAATAACACTATGATCACAAGGCTCTGCATGCAATTCAAGATCCAGCATCATAACTCTTCTCCTTACCTGCCGAAGATGAATGGCGATATATAAGCTGCTAATAAAAATATCAAAAAGATCATACAGAAGATGACGGCGACATACAAAGATTGGCATGAGATGTTACCATTTGCTATTCATGGTTACCGTACCACAATGCACACATCAACAAGGGCAACTCCTTTCTCTCTGGTATACGGTATGGAAGATGTCCTACCCATTGAAATCCAGATCCCTTCCTTGAGAATCATGAAGGACGCAGGGCTGAGCAAAGACGAATAGGTTCAGACTCAGCTTGACTAATTAAACCTGATTGACAAGAAGAGGCTCGCGGCAGTCTGCCATGGTCAGATGTACCAAAAGCGTATGATCAAAGCTTTTAACAAGAAAGTCAGACGCCAGGTATATCAAGCTGGTGACCTGGTAATCAAGTGTATCATACTGTCATAAGGTGATCCCAGGGAAAAATGGATTCCCACATACGAAGGGCCATTTGTGATCAAGAACATATTTTCTGGCAGAGCCATGATCTTAACCACTATAGACGGTGATGACCTTCCACACTCGGTAAATGCAGACATAATTAAAAGATACTACACATGAACAAAGACCCTCTAGGTTGACTGGCCTAGGAAAAAATTAGGGCATCCCGGCGAACCAAAAGGGTTCGGGCAAAAATTAGGGATATACATGAGAAAGAAATCTGTACATCCAGCTAGTCAAAAATCTGAAAAGGTGACTCAGGAAAAAAAGGGTATCACGGTGGACCGAAAACCCGAAAGGGCGGTCCAGGCAAAAGTTAGGGATTTAAAGCATATGACTATGTCCCGTTGGATCACTTTACAACTAATCTTCAGTATCAACTATCAAAGCTCAAGTGGTACTAATCAATCCAGTCAGCTTCAGACAAATAGCTAAAGAGATGAGACGCCCAAAGACATAAAGGCAATAGCAGAATGGGAACCCAATGGGATTATTTCACATAGAGGTTTTCTTTGTATACTATTTTTGTATAATTTTATTCTTACGACGACATTCTCTTACTAGGATGTTCGTCTCCTTGTACAAAAACGCTTATTCAAGTTAACACAAAGCTATTCCTTTGAAAGTGCCAAGTTATTTGTTTTTATTTTTCTGTTTTGTTTGCAAAAACGTCCAGTGATAATTTTTGAACATATGCATTTGAATGTGATTACTGTTTACAAATATGTGCATAAAAAATAGAAAGAAAGTTACTAATGACTTTAAGAAAAGGGACAATATCTAAGGGCCATCCATAAAATCCCCGCAGATATTTTTCTCCAGCAGATACCTTCTCCAGTGGGTACAAAGGCAGGGGCATCCTACTACAAGGTCACTGCCATATTCTCAGTATGCAGCCTAATGGTGTCAAGTGCTCTCATATCCCCGACAGAGTAAAATCTACAAATTATTGCTCAACAAAAGATTCTCCAATAAAGTCTCTATGCTTCTGAGGATTCCCCAATAGGATTTCAACAAAATCTCCAAACAGCTCATGGGGTCTTCCTTCCCCAACAAAGTTTATTTCTCTAAAAAGCGGAAATCCGTCTCCCAGCATGTCAATTTCAACAAATTTGAAGACCTACGTTCTTCATCCCCAACAACAATCAGGGATTCATTTCCTTAGTTCAACATACATCAATGGAATGACTGACACGTTCATACATTGCATTCATACATCATTTTACAAACATCATAGCATATGTAGCACAAATGCATATATCACAATCTCATTTATTTTGAGAGCATCAAGCAATTCATACATCATGACATCGCATGAAACTGATCTTACATTTCCAGGTTGAGTTCACAGACAGACAAACACTATCAACTTATGCAGCAGGTCAAAGATTAATGCCTGAAAATAGACGGGGAAACTATCTACACGACCAAGTGGTATGAACTCCCGAAGCAAGATAGGTTTACCAACAAATATAGCAGGCCATGGATTAATGCCCGAAACTAGACGGGGAACTATCTATATGACCAATGTTTTCAAGTTCCAGATTAATACCTGAAACCAGACAGGAAAACTATCTGAGAACTATCCGACTGTAGGTTAATACCTGTAACAAGCCCAGAAAACTATCTACATGAGGAGATTGAAGATTAATACCTGTAACAAGCCAGGAAAACTATCTTTCTTTCTCAGGTCATAGATTAATACCTAAAACCAGACAAGACAACTATCTCAATGATCGACAATTTTAGAGTTCCAGATTAATACATGTAACAAGCCAGGACAACTATCTATGGACGATCGACTGTAGGTTAATACCCGTAACAAGACAGGAAAACTATATACATAAGGAGATTGAAGTTTAACACCCGAAACCAGATGACAAAACTATCTTTCTTTCTCGGCTCAGAGATTAATACCTGAAACCAACCAGGACAACCATCTCAATGACCAACAAAAACAAGTTCCAGATTAATACCTGTAATAAGCCAGGACAACTATCTGTGGACGACCGACTGTAGGTTAATACTTGTAACAAGCCAGGAAAACTATCTACATGAGGAGATTGAAGATTAACACCCGGAACCAGATGGGAATACTATCTTTCTTTCTTGGGTCAGAGATTAATACCTGAAACCAGCCAGGACAACTATCTCAACGACTGACAATTTTCAAGTTCCAGATTAATACTTGAAACAAGACATGAAAACTATCTGCGAACAACTGATTGTAGATTAACACCTGAAACCAGACAGGAAAACTATCCACTTGAATAGACGAAGCAATCTTACACGGGTTCCTTCTCATCATCCAGATGCAGTCTAACACAGACTCATCCTGAAGAAGCCCCACACAGGCTCCTTCTCATATATCTCCGGATGCAGACTTATACAGACTCATCCTGAAACAGCTCTACACATGATCTTTCTAATACATTTTCAGGTAACAGTTAATTCCATCATCCCTAGCAAGTTACTGTGAAGCCTGAAGTTCAACCAGAAAATAACAAAATTTAATCTCTCCAGTCTAGAGATAACTCCTCAGTAGAGCCATGGACAAGTGAAGTTCCTAAAATCTATTCCCCACAGAGTTTTCCTCAAGCAAGAAAACAACAAAAATTAACATTCCCCAGTGGACTCCTCCTCAGACAGTAGGAACAATAATTCCCCAAAAAGGGATCTCTTATGAAGTCAGAACCTACTTTGGATGGCATCTTTAAGCCCATCTCCGACAACTCTCATTCATATTCTCCAAATGGCATCTTTAAGCCCATTCCCTACACAGTCAACCATCACATCATCGAGTGTAAATTTCTGGGCACTCTAGTGTCCAATCATCTTCTACCTTCAGATCACGAAAGGCAAACAAGCCAATCTAAATCTTCAGGTTTAAGAAGATTGAATAGGGGCAACTGTTATACCCCAAAATTTTCCCTCTCATGTTCTCCAAGATTTTCTCTTACATAGATGGTTACAAACACTTGATGGAAGAAAATAAAAATTTGTAGAAGATGAACAAAGGTGTCTTCGATTGACATCTGAACAAGATATCCTTCGATTTGCATCTGGACAAAGAGCTTCGGTTGGGCATCTGGGACCTGTAGCGGTAGAAATGTTTAAGACTAAGCCATTGGATTGACTAGACTTATACAAATCAAAATAAAAATTGCCACCGCGCTTTATTGTTTCCAAAGCAATGGGAAAAGAGCGAGTAACCCAAAAAGAGGGGGAACGATTCAAGGTAAAGGGGTTGGTTATGCAAAGGGAAGGTATTATCACCCTAAACATCTACGATACTCCGCAGGAACCTCTTTGAAAAATCTATATATTTTGGCTATAAAATATTGTATGTAAAATAGATGGTGGGGGTGAAAAAAGAAAATATTTTTTATGATTTTTGCACCCGCCGCGGTTGCGAACCTTTAGTGCCTATGTACCACCTTTCGTGCAATAGGGGATCAGGGTACACGTAGTTCACCTTTAAATTTTTTTAAAACATAAGTGTGTTGGTTAACTTTATGAGATAAGACATCATCGTCATTGTCTTTGTGGAAAACATACTTACTACCCACAATCATGAGAAAGGAGAATTTGCATCATCTCAAAGTGGAGGATATGGCTTGGATTTTAAAATCAACAATGCCTCACTCAACACCCAAGTTGAAAATATCTCTCTTCACAATATATTGTAGAAGTATGCCCACTGACATTGGGGCACTGAAGAGATCTTGGATGCAATTGAGGGAGGAACGGGATTCTTACCGAGAGAATTTCAATGAACAAGAGCAGAAGATCCAGAAGCTGACTAGGAAACTGGAGAACGAGCGGATTCTCAACGACTATGTCCGCACTGAGAAGAAGAGACCATGGGAGCATTGATGGGCCTTTGATGATTTCCTTTCCAGTTTTATTTTTACTTTTCAGTATTTCTTTACATGTAGCGCCTTAATGGCATCAGTTGAACAATTTGAATTTTAAAGTTTATCTAATAAAGTGTGTTTCCTTTCTTGTTTACAAATTTGAATCTCAATTGTCTTTGAAATCATAAATCATACGCATTTCATCCCATGCACTTCATAAATAGGTACCCTTTACATGTCTCTTATCTTCGCTGTTTATTTCAGCAATCATCATGTCTGCTGAGTCTTCAACTGAGCAAGCTATCAAGGCCCTCCAGGCCCAGAATGCCCAATTTCAAGAGCTGTTCATGAATCTAGCTAAGGGTCAGCAGGACTTGAAGACCTTGATTCTCAAAGAGAAGAAGAAGAAGAAGAGGACTATCATGTTTAACACAGGGCACAAGTTTGGCAACAGGCTACAAAATGAAGTTGATCTGAACACCTCATATGGAGGGAAAGATAGTCCATAAGAAAGGAGGGCTCCTAGCCCTGTGGTCTCCGACAACGAGACAAACTACGATGAAGAACAGTATCCTCCTGTTGAGGACAGATACAAGCAACTGGAAGACCGATTGAATGCTATGGAAATTCAGAAGGTGCCTGGTCTGGACTTTGGCGATCTAGGTCTATCATCTGGGGTGGTGATTCCCCACAAATTCAAGGCACCAGCCTTTGCTAAGTATGACAGAGTTTCTTGTCCGAAGCTTCACCTCCGGTCATATGTGAGGAAGATTCAGCCTTACACTGCTGATAAAAGCTTATGGATCCATTTATTTCAAGATAGTCTCTCAGGGACTCAGCTTGAGTGGTTCTATCAGTTAGACGAAACCCGTATCCGCAACTGGGAAGATTTGGCTACTGCTTTTACAGGCAGTATCAGTACAACTCCGACCTCGCTCCTACGCGTACCCAACTCCAGGGTATGTCAATGGGAACGGGTGAAGGATTCAAAGATTATGCTTAGAAGTGGAGGGACCTCGCCGGAAGAGTACAACCACCCTTAGCTGATCGGGAACTTGTGGACATTTTTCTGGGGACCCTGTCTGGTCCATTCTTCAACCATCTAATTGGAAGCTCTTCGTCTGGGTTTACAGAGCTTATTTTGACCGGTGAAAGGATATAAGCTGGTATTAAGGCTTGTAAAATACAGAAGGGTGCCTCGTCAAGCACCAAGAAAAAGCCATTCAAGAAAGAGTCCAGTGATGTCTACAGTGCAAGAAGACAAAATAGACCTGAACACCGCCAAGCTGTCAACGCGGTTGCTATTTCAAAACCTGCTGGTGCTCCTCAGCACAACAATCAACAGAAGGACGAGAGGCCTCAAAGGAAATTCACCCGTCTCAGCATGACTTTATCTCAGATTCTGCCACAGTTACTGAAGACAAACCTGGTGATTCTAAAGGAAGCCCCGAAGAATCCAAATACAACATCACTAAGGTATAACCCTAATGCCCGCTGTGCTTTTCACTCTGATAGCCCGGGGCATAATACGGATGATTGTTGGGTTTTGAAGAACAAGGTACAAGACTTGATTGATGCAAAAGAGATCGAGTTCGAAGCACCAGAGAAACCTAAACAAGAGGCAGGGGTAAATGCTATCAGGGATAATGATGATGAAGAGTTCGATATGGACAGTTGGATCTACCCGACTGCCAATGGTGGATTAAGCAACTGGACAACGAAGGATTCTATGCCCGTTTCTGTTATCACTCAGTAATGAAACTTTTTGTTTTGAATTTGTAACAGACAATGTTTAAAACTTTATGGCCCAATGTCTTACCCGGGGCACTATGGCTTCATTTGTGAGGGCTTTTGTGTGTCATTTTCATATATCATTAATAAAAGCATTGGAAGTTCTTGCATTTCAAATTTTGTGCTCCTTATTTTTCTTTATTATATATTGCAAAACAGCTATTTACACACACTCACATATACAGGTCCACATCCACTCTGGATCTCACTGGTAACGACTCTGCTACTGCCAGTTATGACTTCGAAAATCCGATCAACTTAGCCGAAGACGAAGGTGAAGATGATTGCGAAGTGCCTGGAGAACTTGCAAGACTGTTACTCCAGGAAGAGAGGGCCATTCAGCCGCACGAAGAGCCGGTGGAATCAGTGAATCTGGGTACTGAGATAGACAAGAAGGAAGTCAAGGTTGGTGCCAATCTGGAGCCTAGTGTGAAACAACGGTTGACTCAGATGCTGCGTGACTACGTTGAGATCTTTGCCTGGTCTTACGAAGACATGCCTAGTTTGGATACTGATATCATGGTTCATCGCTTGCCTACCAAGGAAGACTGTCCTCCAGTAAAACAGAAGGTTCGCCGAATGCGCCCAGAGATGTCTGAGAAAATTAAGGCTGAAGTTATGAAACAGTTTGACGCCGGTTTTCGAGCAGTTACTTCTTACCCTCAGTGGGTGGCCAATGTGGTGCCTGTGCCGAAGAAGGATGGTAAGGTTCTAATGTGTGTTGATTACAGGGATCTGAACAGGGCAAGCCCCAAGGATGATTTCCCTCTACCCCATATCGACGTTCTGGTTGACAACACCGCTCAGCACAAGGTATTCTCCTTTATGGATGGTTTCTCTGGTTATAATTAGATCAAGATGGCTCCCGAAGACATGGAGAAGATGACCTTTGTTACTCAGTGGGGTACCTTTTTCTACAAGGTCATGCCTTTTGGGTTGAAGAACGCTGGGGCAACATATCAGCGTGCCATGGTTGCTTTGTTTCATGACATGATCCATCATGAGATTGAAGTATATGTCGACGATATGATTGCAAGGTCCCAGACTGAGGAGGAACACCTTGACCATCTGCAGAAGCTGTTTGACAGGTTGAAGTTGTACAAGCTGAGGTTGAACCCGAACAAGTGCACCTTCGAGGTGAGATCTGGTAAACTGCTAGGTTTCGTCGTAAGCGACAAAGGTATTCAAGTGGGCCCTGCCAAGGTGAAGGCCATACAAGATATGCCAGCTCCCCGAACTGAGAAAGAGGTCAGAGGCTTTCTGGGTTGACTGAATTACATTGTCCGATTCATCTCGCACCTGACTGCTACTTGTGAGCCAATCTTCAAGCTGCTGAAGAAAGATCAAGTAGTACATTGGAATGATGAATGTCAGGCCACTTTCGAAAGGATTAAAGAGTATCTCCAAGAGCCGCCTATCCTATTGCCACCAGTTGAAGGGAGACCTTTGATCTTGTACTTGACAGGGCTCGACAACTCAATGGGGTGTGTGCTGGGGCAGCATGACGAGTCTGGCCAAAAAGAGCATGCAATTTACTACCTTAGCAAAAAGTTTACCGACTGTGAGACCCGATACTCACTGCTCGAGAAAACTTGCTGCGCTTTGGCATGGGCTGCTCGCCGGCTGAGACAGTATATGCTGACTCACACTACCCTATTGATATCAAAGATGGATCCAATCAAGTATATATTCGAAAAGCCTGCTTTGTCCGGAAGAATAGCAAGATGGCAGATGATCTTGACTGAGTATGATATCCAGTATATGACCCAGAAGGCAATTAAGGGAAGTGTATTAGCAGACCACTTGGCACATCAGGCAATGGATGATTACCAGTCTATGAACTTTGAATTCCCGGATGAGAATATCATGTTGATAACTGACTGTGAGACACCTGGACCAGATGAAGGACCTGAGGAAGGATCCCGATGGTCTATGTACTTTGATGGAGCTTCAAACGCTTTGGGTAATGGCATTGGCATCGTGATCATATCTCCTAAAGGCTCTCATACTCCATTTACCGCCCGACTATGTTTCAACTACACCAACAATATGGAGGAGTACGAAGCATGCATCATGGGTCTTCGAGCAGCAATTAACCTAAGGATTAAGTTTCTAAGTGTCTTCGGAGATTCCGCTCTCGTGATCAGTCAGATCAAGGGCGAGTGGGATACGAAACACCCAAATCTTATTCCTTACAAGGAGTATGTGTTGACGTTGCTTCCCCATTTCGAGGAGATCACCTTTGAACACTTCCCCAGAGAGGAGAATCAGTTAGCGGACGCGCTGGCTACGATGTCTTCTATGTTCAAAGTCAATTGGGACAATGAAGCTCCCCGGATTATCATTGAAAGATTGGACGAACCTGCACATTACTGTGATCTTGAGACTGAAGAGGTAATAGAAAAGCCCTGGTTTCATGAGGTGAAAAGGTATCTTGAAGCTCAGGAATACCCCGAGGGTGCATCTGTTAATGACAAGAAGTTTCCGAGGAGGTTCGTGGCGAAGTTCTTCATCAGCAATGATATCCTTTACAAACATAACCATGATTCAACCTTACTGCGTTGTGTGGATAAGAATGAAGCGGAAAGGATCATGGCAGAGTTACATGAAGGTACCTTCGGAACCCATTCCAGTGGACATACCATGGCAAAGAAAATCCTACGGGCAGGATATTATTGGTCCACAATGGAAGCCGACTGTTATCAGCATTCCCGAACATGTCATAAGTGCCAGGTTTATGCTGATAAGGTGCACATACCTCCAGTCCCTCTAAACGTCTTGACGGCACCTTGGCCTTTTGCAATGTGGGGCATTGATATGATCGGCGAGATCAGACCTACAACATCCAACGGGCATCGTTTCATCCTGGTGGCAATCAATTACTTTACGAAGTGGGTTGAAGCAGCTTCCTTTGCTACTGTAACCAAGAACGTCGTGGCATGGTTTATTCAGCACAATCTGATTTGTCGATACGGTGTACCTGAGAGGATCATTACAGACAATGGTACCAATCCCAACAACAAGATGATCAATGAGCTCTGCGAGCAATTCAAGATACAACATCATAACTCTTCTCCCTACCGGCCGAAGATGAATGGGGCTGTAGAAGCGGCTAATAAGAACATTAAGAAGATTGTGCAGAAGATGACGGTGACATACAAAGATTGGCATGAGATGTTACCATTCGCTCTTCATGGGTACCGTACCTCAGCACGGACATCAACAGGGGAAACACCCTATTTCTTGGTTTATGGCATGGAAGCAGTCTTGCCCATTGAGGTTCAGATACCCTCTCTTCGAATCATGAAGGATGCAGGTTTAAGTGAAAATGACTGGATTCAGACCCGGCTTGATCAGCTGAACCTAATCAATGAAAAGAGACTTACTGCTATTTATCATGGTCAGACATACCAAAAACGGATGATCAAGGCATTTAACAGGAAAGTTAGACGACAAGAGTATCAAGTTGGAGACCTGGTAATCAAGCGCATTATCTTACCTCAAGGTGATCCCAGGGGCAATTGGACCCCTACTTATGAAGGGCCATTCGTGGTTAAGAGAATTTTCTCAGGAGGAGCAATGATTCTAACCACCATGGATGGTGACGACCTTCCTCACCCCGTCAATGCGGACATAGTAAAAAGATACTACGCATAATCAAAGACCTGCTAGGTTGACTGGCCTAGGCAAAAATAAGGGCTTCCCGACGAACCAAAAGGGTTCGGGCAAAAATAAGGGATGAAAATGAAAAAAATCTGTACACCCGGCAAGTCGAAAACCTGAAAAGGCAGCTTGGGCAAAAATGGGTATCCCGGTGGACTGAAAACCCGAAAGGGCGGTCCAGGCAAAAATTAGGGATTAAAGAGTAACACTATGTCTCATTGGATCACCTTGCATCCAGATTTCAGTATCGACTATCAAGCTCAGACGACACTAATCAATATGATCTACCTTCAACCAGTAGCAAAGTGATGAGATGCTCGAAAACATAAAGGCAATAGCAGAGTTGGAACCCAGTGGGATTATTCACATAGCTGTTTTGTTTTCTTTTTACAAATTGTATAAATTCTATTTGTTCAGCGGCGTTCTCTTACCAGGACGTCAACCTCTTGTACAAAAACGCCTATTTACAGGCCCAAACTTCAAAATCAATACAAATCATTTTCAGACAAATTTCAAACTGTTTTTCATTTATCTATTTTGTTTTGCAAAGAACGTCCAATTTTCATTTTTGATATATGCATTTAACATTAATTGCTGCTCATAAATATCTACACGCAAAACAAAAGATGAATTACTGGTAATATCAGAAGCAGGGGCGATAAGAATTGTTCGAACTGTACAGTTGCTCTGTCCACCAGGTACCAAGGTAGATTCAGCTGAAGAATATGACCAAGATACCTTCACTCTCCGCAGAGTAAGACAGTAATGTTAGCTCTCTCAGCTGAGACTTGCAACTATGGACGAATCAACAATACTCTCCCCAAGCAAAGTTAGTCTACCATCAGCCCTAAAAAGGCTTGGTATCCCCAGTAGACTCTGGAAGTTATTCCCCAGCGGAGTATAAGAATATTCTCCAGCAAGTATAAGAATGTTCCCCGGCAGAACACAAGATACCCCAGTGGAGTCAATATTTCCCAGCACGGTATAAAAAGCTTCCCCAACGGAGTTGAATGATCATCCCCAGTAGACTCTGGAAGTTTATCCCCATCAGAGTACCATAAATCTCCCCAGCCAAATTCAGAGGGTTATCCTCACAAGAGTCTAACAGGATTACCCCCAACAAGTTGCAGCTGAAAGATCATCCCCCATTGAAGTTCTTTCCTTTCACAAGCAGGAATTCAATCCTCAACAGATTCAATATCACCAGCAACGGTAATCCATCCCCAGCGGAGTTTATCATTGGAATCCCCAACGAATCTTATTAGCGGAATCCCCAGCAGAGTTTATCGTTAAAATCTTCAGCAGAACATCTCTTCCCCACAGAGTAACTCCCCTCGGAGTAATCTCTTCATCAGTGTATTCCCCAACGGAGTTCTTTTCTCCTGCAGGTTTATTCTCACAATCATCTTCGTTCATCATTCCCAGCGGAAACGAAAAACTCAACTCTATTCTCCAGCAGCTCTGGGATTTATTTCCCCAGCTAAAACATTATATTCCCATACATCATGATACATGCATATACGCATCATACGAATACCATCTCATTTATTTTGAGAACATCATTGCCTGATCCATATCATGCATTTCATATGACTGACCTTTACCTTTCAGGAAAGATACAATTAAAGTTCTCAGTTACGTTGAAGACCTGGACCGGTTCTTAAATCTCAACTGAATTATCCTCAGTTGAATTTTAGATAAGGTTCTCAATCTCGACAATTTTCCTCCATCAAAGTGTGGACGAGTTCTATAATCTCAACGGTATACTACGTTGAAGACTAGACAGTTCCTAGATCTTGATGAAGATGTTTCCCTATGTCAAAGTGTGGACGAGTGCTATAACTTCAACGGTATACTACGTTGAACACTAGTCAGTTCTTAGATCTTGATGTTTTCCTCCATCATAGTGTGGACGAGTTCTCTAATTTCAACGGTATACTACGTTGAAGACCAGACAGTTCCTAGATCTTGATGAAGATGTTTCCCTATGTCAAAGTGTGGAAGAGTGCTATAACTTCAAAGGTATACTACGTTGAACACTAGTCAGTTCCTAGATCTTGATGTTTTCCTCCGTCATAGTGTGGACGAGTTCTCTAATTTCAACGGTATACTACGTTGAAGACCAGGCAGTTCCTAGATCTTGATGAAGATGTTTCCCTATGTCATAGTGTGGACGAGTGCTATAACTTCAACAGTATACTACGTTGAACACTAGTCAGTTCCTAGATCTTGATGTTTTCCTCCGTCATAGTGTGGACGAGTTCTCTAATTTCAACGGTATACTACGTTGAAGACCAGACAGTTCCTAGATCTTGATGAAGATGTTTCCCTACGTCATAATGTAGACGAGTGCTATAACTTCAACGATATACTACATTGAACACTAGTCAGTTCCTAAATCTTGATGTTTTCCTCCGTCATAGTGTGGACGAGTTCTCTAATTTCAATGGTATACTACGTTGAAGACTAGACAGTTCCTAGATCTTGATGAAGATGTTTCCCTACGTCATAGTGTGGACGAGTGCTATAACTTCAACGGCATACTACGTTGAACACTATTCAGTTCCTAGATCTTGATGTTTTCCTCCGTCATAGTGTGAACGAGTTCTCTAATTTCAACGGTATACTACGTTGAAGACCAGACAGTTCCTAGATCTTGATGAAGATGTTTCCCTATGTCATAGTATGGACGAGTTTTATAACCTCAACGGTATACTACGTTGAGCACTAGTCACTTCCTAGATCTTGATGTTTTCCTCCGTCATAAGTGTGGACGAGTTCTCTAATTTCAACGGTATACTACGTTGAAGACTAGACAGTTCCTAGATCTTGATGAAGATGTTTCCCCCCAATTGAATTATGGACAAGTTCTTAAGACTCAGCCGAGGCATTCTCTCAATTGAAGTACAAGCAAGTTCCTAAATCTCAACAAAAGTTAGACTTCCCCAGCGGAATCTTCTACAACAATAGGTATGCAAGTTCTCACTAAGGAATCTCTTATGCGATCGACACTCCTGCAGATGGCATCTGTAAGCCCATCCTCCTACCAACAATCTCCAAATGGCATCTGTAAGCCCATTCCCGACATCATAATGCTGATACAACACCATGCGAGTGCAAATTTCTGGGCACTCTAGTGTTCAATTATCTTCCACCTTCGGATCACGAAAGGCTCGAAAGCCAATCTATATCCTCAGGTTTAAGAAAATTGAACAGGGGCAACTGTTGTACCCCAAAATTTTCCCTCCCATATTTCTCAAGACATGTCAAGAATAATCTCCAAGTGACTCAAGTTAGCTCAAGAGTTGGACAGTCAAATCACCTCCTAAGGCAGTCAATTCAAAATTAGGGTTTTGTGTTGCATCAAGGTCCTTACATACAAATGGCCTCAAATTCTCCCCAATGTCCTAATATGTTCTCAAGTTCATCCATGTCAAATTTCAAACCTTGCAGAGGAAGTTTGGTCAGTCAATTGCTCAAGAAGTCCAAAAATCGACTATGCTAGGGCAAAAGTCAACTGTCACCTGCAAATAGTCAAACCTCAAATTTTTTTGTCAACATTCTCATTTTTAAGGATAATTCATCATTTGATCAAGGGTTGATCATGATTCATCAAGGATTGCTCAAAATTCATCAAGATTCAAAAGTTGCTAAATTAGGGTTTTGCAGGAAAAGTCAACTCAACTTTGACCAAGCATAAATTTATAATTCTTTATGAGAAATGACCCATACAAATCTCATTTTGAATAGGATGCAATTTCCTACAATCCATCTTCATACCCCAAGATCAAGAAATGCTCTCACAAAAAGTTACAAATTTGGACATTATAGGTCATTTTTGAAAGTCAACAAAAACACATTTTTTACCAAAGCTTATAACTTGAGCATGGAATATAAAAATGAGATGAAAAAAAAAGGGTTGGTTAGAGGACATCTCAAGGTTTCTAAAAAGTCCAAGAACACCTCCAAAAATTCAAAATTGAAGAAGTTATGCATTTTTGAAGTTGGGCATTTTTCCAAAATTGCCAAAAGTCAACTATCCCCAAAACCTCAAATTTTGACAAATGGCCCCACTTTTTTCCACTTGATTTGATCTTGTCACACCACACACGTGTCCTATCTTCAGTTTTATGTCCATTCATTAATTTTTCCATTTTATTTTAATTTTATTGAATTAATTCATTTTAAATCAATATTAATCAAAATAAAATCCAAAAATTGATGGAATAAGATCTTTTTGATTGATACAGCTTTCAATGATCATGATGGACACAATCAAATTCGTACCATGCCATATTGTGAACAAAATATTTGATTTGGCACAATTTTGGAAGCTTTGTTAATGGTGATCAAATCAAATCTCAAATCTTCAATGCTCATGGATTCAAGCCTAAATTATTAACCTAATACAACCCTTGTTACATACACAAGTGAGACACACACCATACACGACCAAAAAAACTGCACCAACGACCAGACCAAACTTGGAAGAAAGCTTGAAAACCTTGAAACTGAAATCATACTTAGAGGTCAACTCAATCAAAAATCTCAACGTGGTTCAATTTCCAGGAGTCCACTGAAGCTATAGCAATCAGAACCAAGCCCTCTCATCGCCTAAAACACATTGTAAGTACTCATGAACATGCCTCTGAACACGAAAACATAACCTCTTGTTCTTGCATCCTTTTGCCAAAATCATTGCACAATCATGCTAATCGATCCATTTAGAATGTTTCTGCATTATTTAATTTTGTTTTCATAGCCTGTAACCCTGTGCCAGAAACTAGGGTTTTCGTTTCTTGTTTTTAGGCATTTTTGATACAGGTAAAATCAAGACAAACGGTGACCATGGTTGTGTTCAGGGAGGAGAGACGAACATGTTGGTGGTTTTAGTTTGCATTTATATGGCCTAGAATTTGTTTTAGGAGTGAGCCATGGATTTAGCTGCGGATAAAATCCGCAGGTAAATATCCAGGCTTTTCAACAAAGAAGACGACTAGGTGTCTTCTCCCTATTGGTTGATTTAAATATTCGCGCTATTTTTTTTTTATTTTCCAGGCATAATGTTTTGTTTTATATATAATATTTGTTTCTTATTCCAATAACAAATTGAATGTGTTGGTTGAGTGGTAAGCGAGTTGTACATAATACATTGGGACCTGGGTTCGAATCCCAGGTCCCCCAAATTGCTTGTTATATTTTTTCAATAGGTATTCTCATACAGCGTCCAAAGCGTGGTCTACCATGTGCCTCAGGTCTCAACATGCCAGATGACCTCTAGGCCAAATCTCAAGGCCCAGATTGGATGTGTACCATACACTCAAGTCAACAGGCGTGCAGGGGATGGCAAAAGTCAATCAGGCCAACGTGAATGGGCCTCTCAAAATGCTAATCAAACCGTTCATCTGGGCCCAAACCCCCCTGAGTTTGCTTTTTTTTTAATTTCTTTCATTATTTTCTTATTTTATTTATTGTTATTTGTTTTGTTATTTTTAATCACTAACCAAATAATTAATTTCCTCATAAAATCAGAAAACCCAAAAAATATTATTTTTTATTTATTAAAATTAAATACATCACTTTATTTTTGTAAATAAATATTAATCAATTAATTTAGTTTTTAATTAGGAACAATTTTGATATTTTTGCAATAAATTAAAATCAATTTAGAATATTAGGTTTTACTAACTTTTAATCATCTTATTTTATTTCCTTAATTATAAAAAATCCAAAAATATTTTTATTAATTAATTAATTTAATTATTAATTTAGATCTAATTTCCATTTAATTCAAAAAATAACAAAAAACATGCTTTCCTTAACAAAAAGGGTCAAAACCCTAAAAATGCGCCGATTTAATTTCTCGCACCCGATCCATATTTCCAATATTGTAAATGCTTCCGGTATGTAATAGCTTTTAATTAGGACTTTAATTATTTATCGCTTTATTTTACTTTCCGCCATTTAAATTAAAGGGTTCGTTTTTGGCGATGTAAATACCCAACGCCTTGTAATAGTTTAGATTTAATTTCCGTAAATTTAATTTCCGCAACTATACACTGTTAGATGTTTGATAATAGGGAATGCATGACAAGATCCAATGTATGAATTTAAAATCAACATAACTCACCCATGACATGTACAAAGATAAAATTAACCGAACTAACACACTCGCACATGCGCACTCTTAGGGTACACCTCACTTGGTTGCCTTCGAACGTGGTCATTGAGTATAGGAAGTTCTAGAGGTCAAGATCATAAGTTTCCTCGAAACGGTTGCCTCGGAAAAACCGCTAAGGCGTCCTAACATTGCTTTAGTGACCACACGTCCCTTAATCGAATTGACCCGAAAACTCCAACGACGATGCTACCTACTCATCAATAGTGGGCTAGCATTGTCTAAAGGACATTTGCACAGTTTAATTCCCTTTTCGAGTAGGTAGATGGTTCTTAAGTACTCGCTCCTTTTAAAACAAAACAAAACTTTTCGCACTTACACTCCTTTCAAACAAAAACTCTTTTCAAACCCACAAACACAAAGAAAAGCAAATTTTGAAAACATAATGAGCAAGTACCTAAGAGCCCATGGATAACCACAGATAGAAAGGGTGCTAATACCTCCCCTTTCTATAATCTACCTCCCGAACCCGAGAAACATCTCGAAAAAGGAATTTTTCTGTGATTTTTTCCTGTCCTTGTTGGATAAAATAAAAGACGATGGCGACTCTTGCTTACCGCGACATTTTGCGAAACAAAACGCAAAATGCGAACCAGAATTCCAAAACAGTCAGTTCTCTTTCCCACCGATCACAATAAGGTTTGAATTTCTCAAGCTTTATTGACTAGGGCATGAAAATAAACTCATGAACCCATGGATCAACTTGCTAAGCCACATTGCTTTTACCTACATTATCAACAAGTAAGATAAACCAACATTGAATTTTATTAATTAAAAGGTAAATCAAAACAAAACATGCATGATCACAAAAGAAAAACAAGTCAAGGTGCTTGGTGATTCCTCAAATAGAAAAACTAAAGATAGGGAGGAGGACCAAAAGCCCTAATATGATCTTGTTGTGATTGAATCAATATGGTATGATGAAGGGATCTTAGGGGCAAAAATTGGGGTACAACAGCTTCCCTTATTTAAGTTTCTTCTATCTCGAGATATGAAGGTTAAAAATCTTCGTGTCAACGTGATCGAAGATACTTAAATATAAAATAAACCCTATTTTTGGCCCTAAGATGCCATGCAATGCTTATGAGTATGAATGCGTATGAACGACTTCAAAGGGACGAAAAACATCACTGGGGATGTAGAAAAGGAAAAAAGAGATCAAAAGAGAAACCCGACCAGGAAAATAAATCACTGGTGGATCAAAAGACCCGACTCATAGAGGATGATAAAAGATCAACTGATACACCAAATTCTACTGAAGGCGAAACTACCGACGTTCACTGAAGGTAGAAAGAGGAAAGAAATAACAACCCCGACGTTTACTGTTGGTGATTTACCAACTTTCACTGAAGGTAGAGCGGAAAGTAAATATAATAGCACCGCCATCACTGACGGTGAACTACCAACGTTCACTGAAGGTAGCAAAAAGATAACAAACACCAACTTTCACTAAAGGTGACCTACCAACTTTCACTAAAGGTAGAATGAGAATATATCATAGCATCACCGTTCACTGACGATGAACTACCAACGTTCAGTGAAGATAGCAAAAGGATAACAAACACCAACTTTCACTGAAGGTGACCTACCAACTTTCACTTAAGGTAGAAATAGAATATATCATAGCATCACCGTTCACTGATGATAAACTACCAACATTCACTGAGGGTAGCAAAAAGATAACAAGCACCAACTTTCACTGAAGGTGACCTACCAACTTTCACTGAAGGTAGAAAGAGAATATATCATAGCATCGCCATTCACTGATGATGAACTACCAACATTCACTGAGGGTAGCAAAAAGATAACAAGCACCAACTTTCACTGAAGGTGACCTACCAACTTTCACTGAAGGTAGAAAGAGAATATATCATAGCATCGCCGTTCATTGACGATGAACTACCAACATTCACTGAGGGTAGAAAAAAGATAAAAAACACCAACTTTCACTGAAGGTAGAAAGAGAATATATCATAGCATCACCGTTCACTAATGATGAACTACTAACATTCACTGAGGGTAGCAAAAAGATAACAAACACCAACTTTAACTGAAGGTGACCTACCAACTTTCATTGAAGGTAGAAAGAGAATATATCATAGCATCGCCATTCACTGACGATGAACTACCAACATTCACTGAAGGTATCAAAAAGATAACAAAGTTTTCTCCAAAATTCTGGCGTTTCACCTAGAACGGGTCTCAACTTCTTCTTTGACCAAAGCATTCTGCCTGGAAAAAGGTAATGTATAAGCTTTCTCAAATAAAGAGACTACCACTTACAAATATTTCTTAACGAACCGTCCCTATTATATTGAACGACTAATTATCCACTCATAGAGAAGATAGTAAGAAAAGCAACGTCGACTTTTATAGGGAAATACACGTTGCTCAAATAAAGAGACTTGCTATTTGCTGTTATGGAGACTTGAAAAAAATGACTTCCTGGGGAAAACAACATGGCTTCCTGGGGAAATGCCGACATATTCCTGCTGGGGAGATAAAGTCTTCTCGTACAAAATAAATGCATATTCTCAAACTAAAACTCGAAGCTTTCAGAAATCCAAAGTAATGATATTGTTGGGAAACAAAGATTCAATACAGAAATAAACTGGAGTAAAATGGTATACCAAAATACATTCTTTGAGAAATAAACTCAAGAGGGAAACCCAAATCATCCAGTCAAGGAGCTGTGTAGGAAGGCTAAAGCAAAAAAAACTTCCACAAGGGATAACTCAGTAGGGAAATTGAAAGAATATACACTTTCTGCGTATGACTGACACTCTATTGGAGAGAGGACAACACAACTCTGCAAAATAGGGCAACATGCCAACAAAATATTAATGAATGTGAATGAGAAATGATTTTCTAAATTTAACCATGTATGATGTATGTATGAGTGTATGAGTGTTATTATGTATATGCTGACAAAACAGACATATAATACTGGGAATAAACAAACAAAACCAACTCAAGTGCACACAACACTCGGCCAAAACACATCCAAGACGATCATCCCAAAAGAAAAATAAGCACCAACCGAGGAAACAAAGTCCTATTGCATGGCTTAACTTTACTGGATAGAAACATAATATGGTGATGAGACAATACAGATTCAGGGATATAACATCCTTCTCTAGGCTTCACCAGGGAGTAGCACTCAGACTTCAACAAGGAAATAAATATTTTCAAATGTAACACTTCTACTGAGGGTTGCAAAACTAATTTCAAATAAATCAGATGTACACCAAATCATCAAAACATTCACTGGGGAATTCAGGCCCATTTTGAAGGAGGAAAAACATACAAACTTCACTGAGGCATATAACGCTTCATCACTGAGACATCTATTGGGGACTTTGTGCTGACTCCATTGAGGAGATCAACACCATATCATCAAGGGGAAACCAATATACATTCTTCACTGGAGAAACCAGAGATACGTGTTCTTCGAGAGTAATAATTATACCAAATTCTCTAGGAAGAGAGGACTTCTATCCAATAAGCGAAACCTTCACTGGAGAAATCTTGAATTGAATCTTCAAATCACGTATACTTAGAAAAGAAGAAAAAAAAGAGCCAAGACTTGACTGGGAACACTGGAGTCACCAACCCAATACAGCGAAAACATCCTGAGAAAATCTTCCCGGGGGAAACAGAAACTTCTCAAAACACCTAGAGTTCGTCCATTCCTGGGATCATCACTTTTGTTTTCCTCTTGAATCATAAAATCTAAAGTAAAAGTAAATTGTAAATTCTTTTTGAAAAGCAATTTTGTTATTTAATCTTTTTGCTTTGAAAATTATTATCAATAATAAATGGAGTCTTTGCAAGCTAAATAAAACAAGAAATACAAAGAATTTGGTAAAAGCTCAAATTTCATTGATAGAATGGTAGTCTGCGAATGGCGAGACTCCATGGGTAATTACAAAGTTTGGAAAATGGTAATATATAATGGAAAAGATACATTGAGATAGAATGACCACTATCCCCTCTAACAACTTTTGAAATCTTGAGCAGAAGCTTCTGTTGAAGTATGATGAGGATCCGAGAAGATTGTTGCTTCAATGATCAAGTCTTGTCTGATGTAGTTACTTGCCAAGAAAGTCCCTAACTTTTGCCTAAGCTGCCCTTGCGGGTTTTCAACTTAGCGGGAAATTTATTCTGTCTATGTCTCTAATTTTACCTAGACCGCCCTTTCGGTTTTTTGGTCTACCGAGAAGCTCTTTTTTCCCTAAGCCGCCCTTTCAGGTTTTCAACTTAACGAGCTGTTCTTTTTATTTCTTTAGGCGAAGTATTTCTTGACTGCATCAACATTCATAGGACGTGGGAACTCCTCGCCATCCATAGTTTCAAGAATTAATGCGCCACCAGAGAAGGCTTTCTTGAAAACATACGGGCCTTTAAAATTGGGAGTTCACTTTCCCCTAGAATCAGCGTTAAAAGACATGATCTTCCTGAGAACGAGGTCGCCTTCTCTGAATTCACGAGTTTTGACCTTCTTATCAAAAGCTTTCTTCATTCTCTTCTGATATAACTGCCCATGACACAAAGCCGTCATTCTTTTCTCTTCGATCAAATTCAATTGGTCAAACCTGTTCTGGACCCATTGAGCTTCTGACAACTAGGTTTCCATTATCACACGCAAAGAGGGAATCTCGAACTCAATTGGTAGTACTGCTTCCATTCCATACACAAGGGAGAATGGGGTTGCTCCTGTTGAAGTGCGAACAAATTTTTGATAGCCATGCAAAGCAAAAGGGAGCATTTCATGCCAATCCTTATAAGTAAAAACCATCTTCTGGATAATCTTCTTGATATTCTTATTAGCAGCTTCAACAACCCCATTCATCTTTGGCCTGTACGGAGATGAGTTATGATGCACAATCTTGAATTCCTTACAAAGTTCTGTCATCATCTTATCGTTCAGATTCGAGCCATTGTCAGTGATGATTCTGCTCGGCACACCATACCAACATATAAGATTATTCTTAATGAAGCGTACAACCACCTGCTTAGTAACATTAGCATATGAAGCAACTTCCACCCATTTGGTGAAGTAATCAATTGCTACCAATATAAAACGGTGTTCATTCGAAGCTTTGGGTTCTATAATCCTAATCATGTCAATACCCCACATAGAGAAGGGCCACGGTGAAGAAATAACATTGAGAAGTGTCGGAGGCACATGAACCTTGTCCGTATAAATCTGGAATTTATGACACTTCTTTACAAATTTGTAACAGTCAGATTCCATTGTCAGCAAATTGTAACCTGCCCTTAGCATCTTCTTAGCCATAGAATGTCCATTGGCGTGAGTGCCAAATGAGCTTTCATGAATCTCATGCATCAACATGTCTGCTTCGTATCTATCAACGCATCTAAGTAGGGCCATGTCATAATTTCTCTTGTACAACACATTTTCACTGAGGAAGAAACTGCCGGTCAATCTTTTTAATGTCTTTTTATCTTTATTCGATGCACCAATCGGATATTCCCGAGTGTGAAGAAAATGATTGATATCATAATACCAAGGTTTCTCATCCGCTACCTCCTCTGTTGTGAACACATGAGTGGGCCTATCCAGTCTCGGAACTATAACTCGAGGTATATCATTCCAAGTATGTACTTGATACATAGAAGCCAGAGTTTCTAGAGCATCCGCCATTTGATTTTCATCTCAAGGAATGTGATGGAATTCAACTTTATTAAAGAAGGGTAACAATTTTCTAGCATAATCTTTGTAAGGGATCAAGCCAGGGTGAGGAGTATCCCACTCCCCTTTAATCTGATTTATTACCAAAGCTGAATTGCCATACACGTCTAGAATTTTAGTTCTGAGATCAATAGCTTCCTCGAGACCCATGATGCAAGCCTCATATTCTGCCATATTATTAGTACAATCAAATGTTAACCTTGCAGTGAAAGGGATGTGTGATCCATGTGGAGTGACAATCACATCACCAATTCCTTTACCATAAACATTCACAACTCCATCAAATATCGTACTCCAATGAGATTCAGGATCAGGACCTTCCTCAGGCAATGGTTCTTCACAATCTTTCACTCTCAGAAACATCACATCCTCATCGGTAAAATCATACTTCACAGACTGATAATCATCGACTGGTTGGTGAGCAAGATAATCTGCCAATATGCTGCTTTTAATAGCTTTTTGAGTGCAGTATTCGATGTCATATTTAGATAAGAGCATCTTCCAGTGGGCAATTCTCCCAATAAGAGCAGGCTTTTCAAAAATGTACTTGATTGGACCCATTTTGGAGATCAACCAAGTAGTGTGATTCAACATATACTGCCGCAAACGTTTTGCTGCCCATGCCAGAGCATAACATGTCTTTTCCATCATGGAATACCGCGACTTACAATCAGTAAACTTTTTACTGAGATAATAAATGGCGTACTCTTTCTTCCCTATTTCATCTTGTTGTCCCAGAATACAGGCCATGGAATTATCTAACACTGTCAGATACATAATCAATGGTCTTCCTTCAACAGGAGGGAGCAAGATAGGAGGTTCAAACAAATATTCTTTAATACTTTCAAATGCCCTCTGGCAGTCATCTGTCCACACACAACCTTGATCTTTCTTTAACAACTTAAAGATCGGTTCACACGTTGCAGTCATGTAAGAAATGAATATGGAAATATAATTCAAACGCCCGAGGAACCCTCTGACTTTATTTTCAGTTCTCGGCGCTGTAATTTCTTGAATTTCTTTGACTTTATCAGGGTCAAATTCAATCCCTCTATGGCTAACAATGAAACCCAACAATTTCCCTGACCAAACACCGAAGGTACATTTATTTGGATTCAAGCGGAGACGATACTTCCTCAAACGCTGAAACAACTTCAACAAATCTTCTACATGCCCTTCTTCAGTTTGGGATTTAGAAATCGTATCATCAACATATACCTTGATTTCCTTGTGCATCAGATCATGGAATAGGGTTATCATAACCCTCTGGTACGTTTCACCAGCGTTCTTTAACCCGAAGGGCATCACTCTGTAACAGAATGTTCCCCAGGGTGTGATAAACGTTGTTTTTTCCATGTCCTCAGGAGCCATTCTTATTTTATTATACCCGAAAAATCTGTCCATGAACGAGAAAACTTTGAATTTTGCTGTGCTATCCACTAACATATCAATGTGTGGCAATGGAAAATCATCTTTTGGACTAACTTTATTTAGATCTCTGTAATCTACGCACATGCGAACTTTTCCGTCTTTCTTCGGTACTGGGACAATATTGGTAATCCATTGAGGATACAGTGATGTCACAAGAAAACCGACATTGATCTGCTTTAGAACTTCCTCTTTGATCTTCACTACCATATCTGGGTGAGTTCTTCGCAACTTCTGTTTGATTGGCGGACACTCTGGCTTCAACGATAAACGGTGCTCTACAATATATGTATCTAGACCAGGCATATGTTGGTAAGACCAAGCAAAAATGTCCACATACTCTTTCAACAACTCAATCAACCTGCTTTTCTCATCAGGATGCAGTAACGCTCCCATCTTGACTGCCTTCGGATCCTCTTCTGAACCCAAATTGATTACTTCCAAGGGATCCTTATATGGCTGAATGGCATCCTCCTCACACTCAAGCAACCTTGAAACCTCTTCTGGGATCTCATCATAGTCTTCTTCTTCGGCCCCATACACAAGACATTCAAAGTTGGGAGAGGGTGCAAGGTCATTGTATTCAACAGGTTTTTTAATTAATCTGCACATATGATTTATGATTATTTTTAGAAACTGATACATATAACAAGTGATCATGCAAATTGAATTTCAGTTATTATTTGTTTTGAAAGGTTTTTTTTATTACCATTTTCCAAGAAAAAGCAAAAAATAAAAACACAATTTGGGAAACAAAGACAACTTTTATTATTGATTTTAAGAGTCACAGAAAACAGATAAGACAGTACAATATTAATACTTTCACCTTGGGCAGAGTGAAAGCTTTTTAAAAAGATTAACAAAACAAATTACTTTGAAACATGTATGCAAGAGGGAACATCAATGGTGATCCAGTTCTGAACCATAACTCCGTGTGTCATATAATTCGGAATTTCTGGCTCTGCTTCATCTTCCACAATGGCATTAATCCTGGAGACAGTTGGATGAAGATAACCCCTGCTATGGAAGGTGTCTTGATACTTACCTGCATCAGCCTTCAACTTCATGATCTTACCTTTATCATTCTTCAAAGAGAACCCCAAGCCAGCTCTATTCTTGTTTACAGGTGGATCCACAATTTGTCCCCATATCTCACTATGACCATTACGCACAACCTTCTGCACATTCTTAAGTGAAACCATAGAATTCTCATTTCCCCTTATGGTGTCAATGGATAAAGCTTGGAACTAGGTTCCAACAACAGCCCCATCCGCCTCCACGATGCTGAAACAGGACAAATGAGATATCAATAATGTTTGTTCTCCATTTATAATCACCACTTTGCCTTCACGTACAAACTTCAGCTTTTGGTGCAAAGTCAAAGTAACAGCCCCTGCCTCATGTATCCATGGCCGTCCCAGCAAGCATCTATAAGCGGGTACAATATCCATGACCTGGAAAGTAATCTGAAACAAATGTGGGCCTATATAAATAGGTAAGTCCATTTCACCAATAACAGATTTCCTTGATCCATCAAACGCTTTCACAATAATGCCACTTGGGCGCATCGGCGTTCCTTGATATTTTAACTTCATAAGTGTACTCCTTGGTATAAGGCTCAAAGCAGATCCATTAACAATCAGCACATTGGATAGTGAATCAATCTTGCAGTTCATAGAGATGTGGAGGGCCAAGTTGTGATTCCTTCCTTCATCTGGAAATTCATTGTCGCAGAAACTCAGGTTATTACATGACATAATGTTACCTACTACAGTGTTGAATTGGTTTATAGGCATGTCACTTTCCACAAAATCTTGGTCCAATACCCTCATCAAAGATTCCCTATGAGTAGAGGAGTTCATTAATAAAGCCAAGATAGATATTTTTGAAGGAGTCTATAGTAGTTGATCCACAATTCCGTAGTCGCTCATCTTGATTATCTTTAAAATATCATCCACCTTCTTCTCTAGCGTAGCTCCACTAGATTCACCCACTGCATTCTTGGGTTCAACATTTTCAACAATTTTCTTTCCAGTACTCACATCTCCTCAAACAACTGGTGCAAATACATGACTGTTGCGGGTCACTCTGCTAGTCTCAGCAATATTTCCAATATCAGGCATTGGCTAGATGGGAACTTCCACACCATCATCCAAAATTGTAGCATTATATTTGTAGGGTACTGCCTTATCTGACTTGTAGGGGACAAAACCTGGCAAACTAATCACCAATTGAGTAATAGTTGGCTTACTATGATACTCAACTTCAAAATGGGCCGGTGTACCAAAACAAGGCACAATAACATTTACCCCTTCTTCAACATAATCAGTCTTTATTGAGTCATCTCTGGAAAACAAATCCTTATCTGAGGAGAAATACTCATCTGCAGAGGCATACTCATCATCCGACTCTTCTTCAGCCAAATAAACCTCAATCATATCAACTTCATGGTAATCATCCCTTTGACCTATAACCTTGACGGTTCCATCATCCAACAACAACTGAACACCTTCCCTCACTATTGAACATCCTCGGGAATCCTGGTAGCAAACTCGGCAAGATCCATACTAATGTTCCACCTGACCAACCATGTGGAAGAAAGTAGCGTGCAATTGCACAAGATCCTTATTCATATATTCCACATCAAAAATTCCGAACTCTCCAGGACATCCAGAGACCATGTTCACTTCCTTTTCATACTCTTCCCTAGGCCTGATTATGTGGATGAGACCCTCATCGATCATCTCCTACAAATCAGCCTTTATCTTGTCGCAACCCTGTATATCCATACTGCAAATAGCACAACCAGCATGGTCATGCGTATAGTAGCTAAATTCATAGAGGTCTGCATGATTTTTCACCAAATCTCCTCTAACCAGGTTAATTTTAAAAATCTGGAAGACGCCTGGACAATCGACCACCATATTCACAGCATTTGCTCCTCCATGCATGGGTAGAGGATTGTCTTTCACATTAGGACCCATATCTTTGAAGGATAGAATACCAAACTTCACCAATTTCTGCACCTCAGTCTTCAAAGGATATTAGTTCTCAACATTATGCCCTGGTGCTCCCTGATGAAAAGCACATATTTGGTCCTCCTTGTAATACCAAGGCAATGGTGATGGTACATCGGGAGGTGGTCGGGTCTGAACTAACTTCTTCTGAATTAATTCCAGTAGTAAATCTATATAACTCATATGAATAGGGTCATAACTCTCCCTTCTTTGATTATACCCTTGATTCCCCTGCTGGGATGGTCTCTAATAAGCAACGGTGGTTGGAGCTATACCAACAACTGGAGTAACTGAGGCGACTTGCTGATGACGCTGATAATTTCTTATAGGAGGATTAACTCTCCTCTTTTGCATAACAACATTTGTATCTCTTTCCTTCTTTTTGGTTAACCTATAAGATGGCTTATTCTTATTTCCAGAACCTTCACTCTTTGTTAAACAACCCTCTCTTACAGCCTCTTCTAACCGGATACCCATGCCTACCATTTCAGTAAAGTCACTTGGCGCACTCGCTACCATCCTCTCATAGTAGAAAGCACCCAGAGGTTTCAAGAAAATCTTAGTCATCTCCTTCTCTTCCATGGGAGGAATCAGTTGGGCGACTACGTCACGCCATCTTTGTGCATATTCTTTGAATAATTCCCTGTCTTTCTAGACTATGGCCCTGAGTTAATCACGGTCAGGCGCGATGTCTACATTGTATTTGAATTGTCTAATAAATGCTTCTCCCAAGTCATTGAAAGTATGGATGTTGACGTTGTCCAAACTCATATACCACTTCAGCGCAACACTGATCAAACTATCCTGAAAAAAGTGAATCAGTAGGCGTTGATCATCAGTATGGGTAGACATTCTTCTTACATACATCACCAGATGAGCACGAGGGCAAGTGTTGCCCTTGTACTTTTCAAACTCTGGGACCTTAAACTTTGCAGGTATCTTAACATTCGGGACCAAGCATAATTCATTCACGTTCTGCCCGAATAAATCCTTTCCCCTGAGGGCCTTCATCTCCCTCTGCATCTTGTCAAACTATTCTTGAAAGTTATCCATTCTGTCATAAAGACCCAAGTCTTCACTTGGTGGAGGAAAAGGGCGATACATATCTTCATTAACAAATGGAACCATATTCACCGAAGGAGGTGCAGCAGGAGCAACATGCATGACAAGGGGTGTGGGAGTAACAATAGTCTGAACAACTGGAGCTTCTTGAGGACCAAGGTTGAAACTTTCAGGCGCAAAGTTCTCTGGCATTCCCCATGGATAACCTTGAGGCATGCGATTCTGAACAACAGTTTGAGTAGCAGACACAGGAACAACCGGAGCTTCAGCAGTAACCCTTGTTGGTTGAGGTTAAACACTCGGTGGCTGATTCTGAGCAACCACCAGAGATTCCATCAGAGCAATAAGATTGGCCATTCCGACCTTCAAAGCATAAACCTTCTCGCGTAACTCACGATTCTCTTGTTCTAAGTTGTCCATCTTCCTTCTGAAATTAGCTCGAGTGTTGTAGTGGTGAGTCAGCTTGCTGAACAAAGTAAAGAAGTTTGGTAAGACACCTGGATATGCATAACAAATGCAAGAAACACGTGCAGTATGTTGCATGATATGCAACGCACATGATTAATTTTTATTATTAATATTTCAAAGGACTTAAATATTTATACACACATTGCAAATATCAAAGTAATAACACATTTGAAATACTGAATTTTTTTTATTATAATAACTTTAAAATGGATTACAAGTTTCAATAATCCCAAGTACAAGATGAAAATAAAGTCCAAAACCCTAAGAAGTAAAGCTGACAGAGATCACTCTATACACTGGCGCTTCCCTGTGAGCCTGGAAATCTGAGCCTTCAACCTCTGGTTTTCTTCAGCATATCTGGTGGCCACCTCCTTCCAATCACCTGAATCAGGAAGTGAGCAACTAGCATCTGAATGAGGATTAGGAGAAAATAAATCCCCTTTCCTCTCCATGATCTCTACAGCCCGACTCTCAAGGATCTCAATCAAGTCGTCTTTATCCTTCAAGTCTACTCTATAGGAAATCTTTAAAGTTTGTCACTTATTCTTCCAAGCATCCCTTTTGTTGCATCCTGACTAAAGCAAGTTGTAGTTCTTATATATCATAAAATAAGGGAGGAGTGGTCTTCGCAAACAAATCAGGCATATGTGTTTCCCAAGAATACGACATCTTCAACTAAATAGCTCTCGTTTGGACCAACTGAAGATAAGGTTCCAAATAAATAACCCCTCTTGGTCCCAAATCTTTCCTACTCTTATGAATGTGACGCCAAGCCTTCGCAATCTACTCCCTAGATTCCTTATGGTCTTCTCCCTCCTTCAGAAAGAAACTACTCAAATAAATACTATTTGGTTTATCCCTCATCGGATAACCAAGCTATCGTCGTGCTAGAACAGGGTTATAGTTAATTCCTCCCTTTGTACCAAGAAGAGGTACATTGGGGAAACTACCACAATTGTCGATAATCTGTACATCCTGATAAGCTCGATGATACCAATCAATATCCGAGTGAGTAAGTTAAATGATCTTAGGAGCCCAGTGGGGTTCCTTCCTGATATCCCAAAAAGCATCAGAATGAGGCATATGAGAGATAAACCACCGGTACAACAGAGGCATACAACATATAATCATCCCTCCATGATAAGAATTATGAAGATGAATAGAATAGTAAGCATCACCCAACAATGTAGGAACTGGGTTTCCAATCATGAAGATCCTGATAGCATTAACGTCAACAAACTTGTCCATATTAGGAAATAAGAACAACCCATAAGCAAGTAGAGAAAAGATGGCCTCAAAAGCGATTGTACTCTTCATCCTAGCAAAGTGACGAGCTTTCTCCAATAAGAACTGAGCTGGTAATCCTCTAATCCCTCATTTACTAATCATATGGGCTTCAACCTCAGACTTCCCCAGATGGATCAAAGCATCAATCTCGTGTGATTTTGGCTCACCCTCCAAACTAGTAAAAGGAACACGATTGATAATAGGTAAATCCAACAGATAAGAATACTCCTCCAGTGTAGGCATCAACTGATAGTTAGGAAAAGTAAAGTAATGATACATAGGATCATAGAACTGGACCAAGGTCGAGAGAATATCCTCCTTTATCCTAAGCTTCATGAGAGGAATGATGGATTCATACTTCTTCCGAAAATCTGCAAAACACTCAATCTCGGGAATTAGACTGATCAACTCATCTATCTCTGGATCCTTGAAACTGTATTTTTCAGTCTTTCTTTTTCCAGAATCCATGGTCAAAAGGTACCTGAGATATTCACAAATGGTCAAATTTTAAGTCCCTTGAAATGAAATTCCTTCAAAAGATGCTTATGAGTGCATGGATGCATGATGCAACAATCACATACAATATCACACATATAAGGTTCATAGGTTCAACATCACGAGCATGAGGTCGAAGGTACTACCCATAAGGTATGGTCTAAAAGTTATCACCTGCCGAACAAGGTTCTAGAGGTTCCCATAGTCTATATTCTTCCTTCGGATATTACCAACTTCTCAATTAACTCGATAATTATTAATATTCTCAAGAAAAAATCGTCCGAGCATAGTATCACGTGACAACTATTTCTGGATTACTCCGTCATAGTTTCTGCACTACACCTAAAAGGCCAAGATGGGTTAGGTATTCTACGGTCCTCAGTTTCAGCAGGTTCCCAGGTTAAAAGCAGTACGTCTTCTTGATTACTCGGTAAACGACACTACAATCAAAGGGGCCTCCACTGAGTGGGGGATCTCATGCCTCCTTTTTTGGGATTACTCCCTCAAAGTTAACATAACTATACCGCCCGTCCTATCTTAAAGTTTTCCCAAGTCCGGGTATAGGACTTATAAGTAATCACCAAGCAACCTGAAAACCAGGAAAATCCAGGCAAACATATAACACATAAACAACAATAGCACATATACAAATATAAACAAAGATAGGCTCAACCCACTTAGGGATGGACCAGTAAGAGGTCAATCTTTCCCCAGTGAAGTCACCATTTTTATTCTGTAGCGGTAGAAATGTTTAAGACTAAGCCATTGGATTGACTAGACTTATACAAATCAAAATAAAAATCACTACCGCGCTTTACTATTTACAACAGAATGGGAAAAGAGCGAGTAACCCAAAAAGAGGGGGAAAGATTCAAGGTAAGGGGGTTGGTTATGCAAAGGGAAGGTATTAGCACCCTAAACATCTACGGTACTCTGCAGGAACCTCTTTGAAAAACCTGTATATTTTGGCTATAAAATATTATATGTAAAATAGATGGTGGGGGTGAGAAAAGAAATATATTTTTTTATGATTTTTGCATCCGCCGCGGTTGCAAACCTTTAGTGCCTACGTACCACATTTCATGCAATAAGGGATCAGGGTACACGTAGTTCACCTTTAAAAAAATTATAAAACATAAGTGTGATGGTTAATTTTATGAGATAAGACATCATCGTCATTGTCCGTGTGGAAAACATACTTACTACCCACAATCATGAGAAAGGAGAATTTGCATCATCTCAAAGTGGAGGATATGGCTTAGATTTTAAAATCAACAAGCCTCACTCAACACCCAAGTGGAAAATATCTCTATTTTGAGAAAAGTTTTAAAGATAATAGCCAATATGGCAAAATGGTTTGAAATGAGAATGATTGACTTTAGTCTTCTCATAAAAAAATGTCAAGGTATTATTAAGTTGATTGAATTTTATTTATGAAAAGGTTTTGAAAGTGCATGGACCTAAGTCCAAGTTTATTATGAAAGTGATTCAAGTTCAAAAACAAGAAGAGTTTTCAAAAGAAGGAAGAAGATTTTTGAAATTAAAGAAAATGGAAGGAGAAGAAGAGACTATCCTAAAGCATAATGTAAAAGCTAGGGAGAAGAACCATATAACCAAGAAGAAGCCAATATTTGACATTATGAGTCAAAATAGAATTCCCATTTCTTGAATTAAAACCAAACAAGCAAAGATACTAGACCTCTTGAGAGAACCAAACTTCAAGTGTATTAAGTCTTCAAAAATTGGGCAGAGTAACGACTGTATACGGGTGAATTCCAGATTACAAACAAAGAATGTAGTCATAACAACTTGCACAAAAAAAAAACAACCCAATGTCTTGAGGTAAACCTCAAGAACTCCAGACAAAATATCAATTAAGGTCAGAAGGTCTCAGACATAGGCCAAAGTTTCTAATCCTAAGTCTAAGAAGTCCAATACTCCACAATGCAAAGGATAATAACCAAATAGTCCAAGTATCATTAAAGCCTTTTTTAGGGTTCATGTTGATTATTAGGTGTCTTGAAAAAGAAACGAAAGGCTCAAGTGAGCAAAACAAAAATAACAAGGATAGAAATGCTCAAGTGAGCAAAATACAAATAAATGAAATGTAATACTTAAAGTAAATGGTACATAAAGCATAAAAAATAAAAGCATAAAATGAAACAAATTAGTAATTAGTGGTTAGTTGGATGACCATCTTGAAACTTTCATTTGGAACTCATTAGAGGATTGGTAGAACCAAAGCCTCCACAACAAGTTGCATTTGCTTTTTATCAAGTATATCATCCATTTGGAATCCTCACAAGTACCATTTAATGATCAACAATGTTTAAGTGATCCGCGTTGACCAAAAGTGTTGTAGATCCATTAGAGGATTGGTAGAACCAAAGCCTCCACACAATGAATCTCAAAGTTATTTGATCAAAGGGATGAAATTAACATACATGGGCTTGCAAACATAGGTTTGGGCCACAAATGATAATTTATTCGAATCGGGACAAAATTTAGCGCTATGTTAAGTAATCATAAGTGGACTTATATAGAAGTCGCACCTATTTTGAGGTCAGTCAATAGCAATTTATGCATCATTTGTTTTGAGACATGATATAGAGATCATGCTCTAATAACACTTAGTGCAATAAGAAAGGGATGGGATGAAGAGGGATGAGAAAGAATACAAACCACATTTGAATTAAATTTTAATTAAACAATTATTAAAATCATTCATCCATTTGAACTCAACACCATGAATCCAATGATGTTAACAAAGTTCATAATAAAAAATTCAACCCAGGATCAGCCAGAAAATAATCACAAAATAATATTACATTTAATATATTCATTAAAAATGTTTTAAAATAGAAATAAAAGAGAAAATATCAACTATATTCAAATTAATCAAGAAATAAAAAGTAAGACCATAAAAAAATCAGAAAAGGACTCAAATATTTTTATAAAATTTTTGGTAATTTTTTAAATTCAGAAACCATTTTTAAATTAAAAGAAATGAGTAGAATAAACCAAAAATGATAAAAGACAACAAAGTCAAAAATAAAAAATAAATAAGGTCACCAATATTTGTCACAATATTATTGGATCCTTCCATAATTTTTTTCCAGAATTTAAAAATGTATAAAAGTATTTTTAAACATTTAAAACAAATCAAATAAAGTGATAATTTATAAAAAATATCAAAACACAAAATAAAATTGTGAAAAAATAAAAATCAGAAAGAAAATAATCAAAAATATTTTTCATGATTTTTTCATATTTTTTGGACTAAAAATGAAATTTCTATGATTTTTTTTGAAGTTTAAAACAATTAAATATAAAAATCAGAAAATAAAATAAAAACCAAAAAGATGTGGACCAATGGATGAGAGTCAAAACGCGTTAGTAATCAAATCCAAGGGATCTGGCGCACTGTGCATATCATGGTCAGTAGTGAATAAAACAATGGATCACTTATTAAATCAGAAATTCAAAAAACAAGTGGCGCGCCTTCATTGGTTGGAAGATGACACATTGGTCATCTTCAACCTCCAACCAACGTGAATTGCAGGTCTCTCAAACTGTAAAATCAGAAGCTCAGACCTATGCCATTCGCTTCGTCTCTTCAAGACAAAGACAACCACACCTTCGCAACAAATTTATATAAACTCTAGCTCAAGAAATTTGGAAGGAATGTTTTGAAAAGGGATTTGAAATTTCATGGTCAAAACGTGTTTCTAGATAAAAGCAAGTGTTGCGACTAGAACTAGGGAAATGAGAGCATCACAATGATATCAAAGTTTGAAGAATTGATGGAGAAATCTACCTATTGAAGTTGAGTTGCTGAGCTCTAAAACTAGACTTCTATGGAGCAATATAGGGCACGATTCTTGAAAGTAATTGTATGGTTAGCTTCAGGGAAGATCAAGGAAGGTGAATTGATAGAAAAATTGGATTAAAAAAGGCTTGAACACTGATTACGAAGTTATAGAAAATTGAGTTATGAAACAAGTTTGCGAGGGTGATTCTGGATATCCAAGCTTGAGGAAATGAATGGGGGATGACCCTCTATTTATATGAGAATGAATGGGATCCTCAAGCGTGTGAAATGATGAAGTTTGGAGGGAAATCATGGGGGGTCTGCAGCATGAACAAAGTGTGACTGGTTTAGCATCAAAACTCAGCCAAATCGCGCGTTTCATGATGCTAAACACCTTTGGAAAGTTTCTAAACATGATTAGAAGCAAAAACGCATAGAAAACTTGTGATTAGAAGCCAAAACAAAGATTTCAAAATCTGACTTGTGATGAAACTTCAGTTTAAAGCTACCAATTTCAAAACAATGGCATTTTCAGCCCAAGGGGTCTTAGGACATGATTCTTGATGCTTTAGAAAGATGAGGTTACAAGCTTTGCAATGGAAAGAGAATGGAATCAAATGGATGCTTGAGCTGAAAGTTGCATTGAGTCAAAGTTGGAGAAAAAGGGTTGACTTTCCATACTTGGAAATATTTCAAATTTTCTTCAAAAGTGACCTATAATGTTTTGCATCCAAACATGGCCTTCCACTTGAAATTTTCTCTTGACCAAAAAATATGGCATGAAATAGACCTCTTTAATGACATTTTAAAACTTGAAACATTCAAAATATCCAAAAATTGAGAGAGTTATGAATTGTTCAAGTTGGCAAAAAATCATGAAATGACCTATAATCATTTGCATCCTTAGGGCATCTTCCATCCATTTTCTCACTTTTAACATGAAATAAGGAATAAAGTTCGCATCCTCAAGATCATTATGGAAAAAGAGTGGGCTCTAGGTGATATAAATTGACCAAGTTATGATCATTTGAAGCTATACCTGAGAAATTGGGGGTTCATCTAGAGGACTTGTAATCTTTCTTCATCATCAAGCTTCTTCCATATGAAAACTCCTTGAAACTTTTTAAGTGATTTGTTGATAACCCTTTGAATAGAAGGATGTCTTTCTAATCACTCAAAAATACCAAAATATGAGCAAGATATACTTCTTCGAAGTTCAAAACCCTAGCTCCTAGATCAAGAAAGTGCTTTGAGGAACTTTGACAATTTTGAACAAACTTCTTGTACCAACACAATGGCTTTGTAAATAGAAGTTGTTGAGGATGATAATGAGAACTCATAGCCATAAAAACCACCTCCATATCTTGAGAATTGAGAGAAATATGCACTTGTGACCAATGGGAATAAGGCCTTATCCAACCATGACAACTTCTTCAATCAACCCCTTGTACTTTTGAATCAATCTTGATAACTTTGAAATATGGTAAACCAAAATAAATATTGCCATGACATTTCTTTCAAAACAACTTCAATGGTGAAGTTTGAATTTCTCAAGCTTTATTAACTAGGGCATGGAAATAAACTCATGAACCCATGGATCAAATTGCTAAGCCACATTGCCTTTACCTACATTATCAACAAGTAAGACAAACCAACATTGCATTTTATTAATTAAAAGGCAAATCAAAACAAAACATGCATGATAAAAAAATAAAAACAAGTCAAGGTTCTTGGTGATTCCTCAAAGAGCAACACTAAATATGGGGAGGAGGACCAAAAGCTCTAATGTGATCTTGTTATGATTGAATCAATATGGTATGATGAATGGATCTTAGGGGAAAAAATTGGGGTACAACAGGACCCTTCAAGCGATATGTGTCTCACAAGATTCGATTGGGAATTTAAAACCCTTTGATCAAGCTTTGGTCCATCAGTTAGATTAAGCGCTGGCCCCCCTTCGATCAAGTTCAGTTTGCAAGGCACATAAGGCCAAGACTTATTCAGATTTGCCTTTAACCCACTAGGCATAAAACTTCCTTCGACCCACAAGGCAAATACCTCCTTCATGCCTAATTTGATTCACTAAGGAGTGGCCTCTTTTATGCTTGCTTTGGCCTCCCTCATGATAGCGTCCACAAGGAATTGGCTGCCTTTGTGCCAGCTTCGTCTGGGCAATGGTCCCCTTTGAAATAGTTTTGATTCAATGAATCAAAAGACGCACAGTTTTCCACACTTCTACACGCATGTTAGTCCCTTCGAAGGTGAATTCATGTGGTCCCTTTCGAAGAAGCATTCATTAGTCCATTCGAAGGACACATGATTATTGAAAACAAGTTTTCTTTGTGATGAGTCTTGGTCCAAGATACTTGCTGGCCAAAATCCTGCATGCTGCCAAGCCCAAGCCCTCCGCACAAGCACATTCCTGCCAAAGGAAGCTTCGACTAGCCATAATGAACTCTTTTGATTGGGCTAGTTGAGTAGTGTCAGAGCAATCTAAGAGAGCAAACTTAGGGGCTGGTCGAAGAAGCCAGGATGTTGAGGCATTATACAATTCGAATCAAGATCCAGAGTCAATTGAAAAGTAAAGATTTGGGGGGCTTTCAAAGAAGCCCTGATAAGGGAAACTCTGAACGGGTTCGAATTGGAATTCAAAATCATCAAAAAGAACAATGCTCTGACAAAGAGAATTCTGGGAAATTCGAATTGATGTAGATGGTGAATTAATTGAAGAAACCCTGATAAGGGAAACTCTGAACAGGTTCTAATTGGAATTCAGAATCATCAAAAAGAACAATTCTCTGACGAAGAGAATTCTGGGCAATTCAAATTGATGCAGATGTTGACTTAATTGGAGAAACTATGATAAGGGAAAACTCTGAACAATTGGAATTCAGAGTCATCAAAGATTTGAGCAATTCGAATTGATGTAGATAGACTCAATCAAAGAATCTATAAAGACGAAACCAGAGCCATTCGAAGGAGGCAACTCAGGGACAATCGAAGAGCAAGGCTGGAAGGTATTCAAAAGAGTCAAATGTGTCCAGGTTCACTCAAGATTTCAAAATGGAAAGAATTATCCAAATATGGCCAACCTTCAATGTGTTGGATTCTTGTCTCATGACCTTCAAAGCCTAGTTAATGGATGTCCCTTGACATTTCCATGCACCCTCACATCCCTATAAATACAAAGCCAGACACATACACAAAGGGGACATTCACCAAGAGACTATAGACAGAGGCTCAGGAACTACACATATATTACCTTACACGCATACACAGCCTAAGAGAAGCATACCAAAACTTCTCAAAATTCAACAAGATCACACCACACTTGCCTCTCTCCTTTCGAATCCAAGAGCATCCAACAACTCTAGTCCACACACAAGTTCTAATTTCAAGCAAGGTAAGTCCTCTTGACCTTGCATCTCTCGTTTTAGCATAACATGTAAATAGCCTTTCACTTGTTTTTCGTTTCAGCATAACATGTAAATAACCTTTCACATGTTTTTTCGTTTCAGCATAATATGTAAATAGCCTTTCACTTATTTTTCGTTTCAGCATAACATGTAAATAGACTTTTAGTTATATTCTTCGTTTCTATCATTTTTGTTTGTTTTCTTTTCTTGTCCAAATATATGTTGGAACTAATCTGTACAAACTCAAATGAAAGACAAAAGGGTGTGAACAAAGGATATACACTCATGCTGCTCTACATGTCCATATTGCTTCATAGTCTAATTGAAAGAAGCAGGAAAGGGTGCAATCAAAGGTTACTCATAAAAACTCCCAAGCTCAATCGAAAGAAGCAGGAAAGGTTGCAATCTAAGTTTGCTCACGCTAACTCCCAATCTCAATCGAAAGAAATCAAAAGAAGGGTGAATCGAAGGAGTCTAATGCCTGGATCGAAGCCTCACTTCCCCTCTTTATTTTGTTCTTGTTTTTACATTTTCTTGCCTTTCAATTTGGTTGTAATAGCATAGGACATGTATTCTCCACATTTTCTATTGATTTCACATTAACTACTAGATGTATGACTAATATGATTGTATGTCAAAGGTTAAAATCAAACGTTAGCAAACCTAACTAAAGACTAAAATAACTGAACATAACACGCATTGCATATACACCTCTAAGGTACGCCCAATTTGGCTGCCTTCGGAAATAAAACAGTCATGTCCCTCGAAAGTGGGGACACTTTAGCAAAGACCCGTAAATCAAAAGATCATAGTCCCTCGATGACCCTACAATGTTGCCTTTCGGTAAAATGATCTCGTCCCTTAAAAAAAATTGCTAAAGCGTCTCCATATGTTGCCTTTATGACTGTACATCCCTTCGAATGTCCCTTAAACATCCAACGATAGGGCTACCTACTCACTAATAGTAGGATAATACTATTTAAAGGATAGGAGGAAAAGAACGAACCTTTTCGAGTAAAAGTATATAATTTTTAAATGCTTGCTCAAAAACAAACTTTTCACACTTACACAAAACATTTCAAAACACTTTAAAAAAACACTTTATTAACACTCTTAAGGACTGATACAAGAGTCATCATAAAGCGAATCGCCGCATTAAGGAATTTTCAAATAGTTTTAAAAAACACACAATAGCACAAGGTATTTCAAAAAATGAGCTAAGCATCTAAGAGCCCGTAGAAAACTATAGATGAAAAGGGTGCTAACACCTTCCCTTTCCATAATCTACCCTCCTTACTCAGAAATTTCTCGAAAAGATCTTTTTCTGTTCTTTTCACCCTTTCCTTAATTTGGATAAAAGAAAAGTCGGTGGTGACTCTTGCTTACCGAAACATTTGCAAACACAAACGCAAAACAAATATAAATAGTCGGTCCTGCCACTGTATTATAGGAATCATCTCATATCATGGTTCAATAAGAAGCAAAATTGTGTGTTCTCCAAAGTTGAGTTTAAGGTCAAGCCACTGACCTAATCCGGAATGTTTTGGCTACCATGATTGGATGTCATGTCAAAGATTTAGAAAGTATCACAAGTGTGAAGAAGAAGGATGTCAGATTAAAGTCCTACCTAGTGTGATAAGGTAATCCTATCTGACTAACTGATAAGTACTTTGACGGGAGACTGGGTATTTATTAGAACTGTGCATGAAAGTTGACTACAAATACCTTGATGGGAGCTGAGTGTTTGTCTGGTGATTTAGTGCAATTCTGATTTCTGAACATGTCTTTCAGAAAATATTTGAGATCTTATGTATCTTAAATTATGTTCTGATTTTTGGTAGATACTGAAGATGAGATCTATTGTGATCCTATTGTGTAGATTGGGAGGTTGGTAAAGGGAATGTATGGAAATAAGTCCCTTGGATGGTGATTTCAGAATGAAAGCTGATAGGTTCTGTAGTAAAGTTATTAATGTCCCATATGATGTTGTAACATCATTGTTGATGATAGTTTGTGGGAGAGACTTAGGGCTGTGAATCTTAAATATTCTACCACCTCATTCAGAAGTGGAAGTTCTATCCTTGATTTAGAATCAGAAGATTCTGAGTTTGTTTAGAGAAGTATGCTCAAGTGATGCATAACTACTATCTTGGTTTGAAGACTTTACTAGTGTCAACAAATACTAGTAATGTGCAGAAGGAGGATTTAATCAGTACATTCGTTAAGGGGTATTCCTTCTGTTGGAGGGTCTGAATCTTAGTAAAGATTTTAAGCACACAAAGAAATGGTTGGAAGTTGGTTTCAGACTATGATTGCATGACATCTTAGCTATCCAAAGAGTCATGACAATATGTGTGGAGGTGCAAGGGAATGAATAAGAGGTGTCCTTGTTATGTGACTAGTTCAGGGTACTTGGAGTTATTCCCAGTGAACTAGTGGGTGTTTAGTGTTGTGTTTTCTCTATAATGAAGTTTTTAATTATCCATGACAAGAGGAGTCAGTGGACTAATTGGTTTGTTTGGAGCTTGTGATGTACAAGCGTATAGAGTTATTGCCCTTCTGTGATAACATGTTGAGACATGTTGCTACAAGATGTAGCTGATTATGTCCTTATGAGTCTTTCAAGACTCCATCCAGATGTTTCTAGAGCATACCATCCTTCTCCAAGAGGATGTGCTGGTTCTGCAAGAATTTATTTTTCTATGCAGTAGTGAATGGGATAAAGAAGACTATCCCGCTGGTTGTTAGGAGATGTCACACTTATTTGACAAGTAACTGATAATCAGGTTTGCAAAGCCATTACTACAAACCAGGTGAATGTATGGCCTATGAAGAATAAGCTCCCTGTTAGTAAGTTAAGTGTGAAATATGCTATCCTGCATAGAATTGGAGCTGTTAACTGGGTCCCTACGAATCATACCTCAACCATTATAGTGGGTTTAGGAAAATTCATCTATGCTTTTGGAAATAAGAAGATGTTTGATTATGGTGCTTACATTTTTCAACAGACTGTAAAGCATGCAGGAACTTGTGCAATCAAGATGCCTAGTGCCTTTCCCTCTCTTATTTGTGGCATTATTCTCAATCAACTCCCTGTAATTCCTTGTAGTACTGATGTGGTATGCAAAAGGGAGTCTGCTCCGTCTCTTCACTTCAAGCTGTTTCAGGAAAACATGTCCCATACATTGTCTTGACATCTGCATCCTCTGAAAACAAGACCTCAAACAAGGATGATATGATTTCTCAGTTAATAGATGACTGCAAAGAACTTGATGAGGCAATCAGAGTTAGCTCAGCAAGGAAGCTGAAATCTGAAAAGATGATCAAGGATCTGAAGAGGGATGACAACCTTGGTGAAAAAGTGGGTACTGAAGGAGGAGATTCTGATAATGATGGAAAGTCCTCAAGAGTTGAACTTATCCTCGACATGTGCTTTAGCCAAAGAAAATGAAATTAAATTGTGACATTAAAAACTGGGACACTTGCATCTGAAAGGAATGAAAAGAATCATATCTATAAAAGTCGTGAGAGGGATTACTAAGCTCAAGATAGAAGAAGGGAGAGTATATAGTGAATGCCAGATTGGAAACCAAACTAAGATGTCAGATCAGAAGATCCAACATCTCACCACATCAAAAATTTTGTAACTTCTTCACACGAACTTGATGGGACCTATGCAGGTTGAAAGTCTTGGTGGAAAGAAGTATGCTTATGTTGTTGTAGATGAATTCACTAGGTACATATAGATAAGTTTTATCAGAGAAATATTAGAAACCTTTAAAGTCCTTAAAGATCTTTGTCAAAAACTTCAAAGAGAAAAGGATAGTCATGTCATCAGAATTAGAAGTGATCATGGAAAGGAATTTGAGAACAATAAATTTGCTGATTTTTGTTCTTCTGAAGGAATCTGTCATGAATTTTACTCTCCTATTACTCCTCAGCAAAATGATATTGTGGAACGTAAAAACAAAATTTTTCAGGAATCATCTAGAGCTATGATTCATGCTAAGAAGTTACCCTACGACTTTTAGGCTGAAGCTATGAATACTGCATGCTATATCAATAATAGAGTCACTCTAAGAAAAGGCACCTCATCCACCTTGTATGAAATATGAAAGGGAAGAAAATCTACTGTCAAATACTTTCATGTTTTTGGAAGTAAATGTTACATCTTAGCTGATCATAAACAGATAAGAAAGATGGATCCCAATAGTGATGAGGGAATATTCCTGGGTTACTCTACAAATAGCAGAGCTTACAGAGTCTTTCCAAAACTAAGGGGGAGAATCTGACTGGTGAGGTTGAGGGGAAGCTTAATGTCCCAGAAGATGTTCTAACATCTTCTTTTTGGAGCTGGTTTTTTCTGTCATTTTGTGTTGTGTGACACTAACTCTAAGTGAAAGGAATGCACTTGGAGAATTCAGATGAAGGCATTATGGTCATGCCTATGATCATATGAAGAAGTATGGGAAACATCCTTGACTAAATTGCTGAAGGTTTGTTTGCTTGAAGTTGGAGACAATGCCTGATAGGATGTTTGAACATTGTTCAGGACATGTTTCTGTGAAGACTAACTAAAAAATATTCTAGACTGTGCATCCAGCCTCATGTAAGAAGGAAGTCTAGAAAGTGTTGTTGACCATGAATGTGCATTTATTGGGATCGGTTCTTTCAGCAGAAACTGTCTAGAGCTTTTAAAGGTGTTCAAAGTTACGTTGGACAATGCAAATTGATTCGTGCAGTAGTTTTTCCATCTTCAATTATCGCTTATTTGACCAAGAATTAAAGATTGTTAATTTCTAAGAAACTCCTCTGCTATTTATCACTTCTCATATCCTCTAAATACCAAGTGAGTGTTATTCTCATCACCACAATGGGGTTTGTACCTGGGTCTTGGTCAATGAAGGCCTCCTTTGTAAAGTTTTGGCCAAAAGGGGGAGAAAGGTTCCTTAGATAGGAGATAGTGTCCAAGCATGTCGAATTAAATATTCTATCATGTATCTATTTGGATATGTCATTTGTGACCTGTGATCTGAGTTATGAACACATCTGCGATCTGTGTTCTGAGTTATCAGGGGAGGTGGTTGATTTGGTCTTAAGGAGTTATTAAGAGTTCTCTTATTTCACCATTGGTCTTCTATGTTTAGAAGATGTTCCTGGATTGAGGGAGAGTACAAGTTGTTTTCAGCTATCTTCTTCCTCGTAGGGGTGTTCAAAACCAAACCGACCCAATAGAAAACTGCAAAATCAAACTGAACCAAACCGAAAACGCAAAAAAACCGCATTTGGTTCGGATGTGTTTGGGTCATTTTCTAACGGAACCGCGCGGTTCAGTTTGGTTTGCGGTTTGTATTTTTCAAATTAAACCAAACCAAACCAAACCGCATTATGTTATTAAATCTTACTAACCAATATATATTTCTTTAATTCTATATAGAAATCAACATGTATTATTTGTATATTTTATCATATTCTTTGTATGATATTTATTTTAATTTACAAATCATAAAAAATGAAATATTATTCATTTATAAATACTATTTTCATAAAATATATTTTATCGTATTCTTTGTATAATATTTACTTAAGAATGCAATCTTATGTATATAATTATTTAGATTTAGATAAAATTATAATAAGCAATTTTATGTATCAAATTATAAACTTATTTTGACAACTATAATTTTTTTTATGGTAATGTATGAACGATTAAACACAGAATTATATTTTTCTCTATATGTGTATGTATGGCTCAATAATTTTTTGTAAAAAACTGAACCAAACGAACCAAGCCAATCCGCATTAGTTTGGTTTGGTTTGGTTTAGTTTGGTTTTTGAAAGCCAACCAAACCAAACCGAACCACACATTTTTTCTCTTGCGGTTCAGGTGATTTTTTGCTTCAAAACTGCCCAAACCGCACCACGAACACCCCTAGTTCCTCGTGTGCATCAACCAAACTTCAGGACTTTCCTTCCTTTTATCCCGAAGTTGTTGTTCGTTGGTGCTTATGCAATTGAGTTCTTCAAAGTACTACAAAGAAGATGTCGAACAAGATATTGAGACATTATTTTCAACTGAATATCTATTGTTGTGTGCAGTAGCTTTTGAACACTACTACCGAGGGTTATATTTTTGTATTGCTGAAATATCCTAGATGGAAATTGTTTTTATATTATTTGTTTTAGCCAAAATTTGCCAAAGGGGGAGATTGTTAGTTCTCTTGTTTTAGGATTGGCTTAATTTTTGTAAAACAAATAATAGCAGCAATTATGTAATGTAGAATATGATATATAAACATGCTAAGAAGAACAAGTACAACAAGAAGTCCTATTAAAATGTCAAAACATGTTGTGTTGAACTTTTTCAACAACTGGAACAACATGTCGAAGAAGATGTCTTTGACATCACGCCTGCTGAGCTGGATTAATGAGATTCAATTAATTCTTAACTGAGGCAGAATATTCAAGAGAATATTATGCATCCCATATGGCACATATTTAAAGGTCTAGAAAATTCAATCAAAAATCAAGGAGAATGAAGACTTTCTAAATAAGAAGATTATTTAGGAAACTAAAGATTAAAAACCTTTCTTAGGGCAGAATTTTCTGCAGTTTGTTACAGCTGAGTTGCTGTGATTGAAGGCCCAAAACCATTTGGGTAACAAGTTATAAATAGAAGGTTTGTAACCTAGAAAATACACGAATCAAGATGTAGAAGTCCAGGGTTTTGTCAAGGTAAACCTCCCGGGTTGTGGGAAGGTTACCATGTTCACCTCAAAGCCTGTAGGTAAGAGGTGTATTGTTCTTGGAGGAAGCTTTGAAGCAACTCCAGGATGTATTAGGAGCAAAGCTAACAAACAATGGAGTTTGGATTGGATACTTAGCTAGGTTGTCTTGGAAGTGTGTCTTCCAAACTTTCTATCTGTGTGATCAGAATCTTGGTGAAGGGCTGTCGATGCAGTGACTAAGGTGTTGACTACTAGACATCATTGCGATGATTGGAAGTGGGATGTGGATATTCCATATCTAGGGAGAACCTAGGTAGAAGGGTCATTGGGTAGTGATTAAGTGTGTATATCATCAACGGGTGTGTTAGTTGTAGGGTCTGCAAATTGATACTACTGATAGTGGACTTAATTCCTGACTTGGTAGCCCTCAGAGTAGGTGTTATTATACACCGAACTAGGTAAACAATTCTGGTGTGTTCTTTATCTTTTCAGTACTGTTTTATCTTGCTTGCGTGTTTGTGTCAGATCAGATGTCTCGACATCCTTATAGGACATCTGAGTCTGCTGTACCAGAATTTCACAAAACATTAAGATTTGTTTCAAGAATAAGCTCCACACAGTTTGCAATGTAATCTTGGGCCTCCAAAATATTTGAACCAACAACCTTTTATGCTTTATACCTCCACTTAATATTTATTTGATTTAATTTGCATTTAAATAAATAAAAATTCAAATAAAAGAAATAAAAATCATAAAACATATGTGAATGGTTTTATGGGTCCCCTAGTATGTCATGAACACGTTTGAACTTCAAAAGTTAGACCCATTAGCCCAAAAGTCCAAAATTGTTCAATTGAGGTTTCATGCAATTTCACAAAATTACCCAACTTGTGAAACTCATAACTTGCTCAATATTTGTCATATGAATGTGATCTTGGACTTTTTGGAAAGCTCAAGATGTCCCCTACAACTTTCATGTTGGTCATCTTTCCAATTGAAGATTTTAACTAGATGTAAATTAATTTGACAAAAAGTGTCTTTTTATTGACTTTTAAAATGACCTATAATGTTTTGGCTAATATATCTCAAATGAAGCATTTTTGGGCTTCAAACTTAGAGATACAAAGTTGTAGATAATTTAATTTCCATCAAAATGGGCTTTGGTTGAGAATTTTCTCATGAAACATGTGAAAGTTATGCTTGGTTAAAGTTCAGTTGACTTCTCATAAAGAAAACCCTAATTTAGCAACTTTTGACTTTTGATGAATCTTGAGTTTTCTTGATGAGTTATGATCAACCCTTGATCAAAGGATGAATGTGATCTCGAAATCTTGATGTTGACTAAAAATCTTGAAGTTTGACTGCAAATTGGTCAAAGTTGACTTTTTGTCCAATACAATTGATTTTTAATCATCTGAGTAATTGACTGAGCAAATTTGTGATGTAAGGCATGAAACTTGACATGAGAATAATTTGAAGCATATGAGGAACCATGAAACTTACTTGAGGCATCATAAGTCCAATTTTCTTTGAGAAAACCAAAACCCTAGTTGTAGGCCATTGCTTAGGAGGAGGATTCATCTAATCAATTCTTGAGTAATCTTGAGTACTTGAGTAACCTTAGGAGCATGAGAAGATATCTTGAATAACTTTGTCTTAAAAATAGGATGGAAACTTTTGGGGTACAACAACTTCTCCTGTTCAATCTTCTTAAACCTGAATATTTAGATTGGCATGCCCGCCATTCAGGATCTGAAGGTGGAAGAGGATTGAACACTTGAGAGCCCCGAAATTTGCACTCACATGTGCATAAAGTAACACTGTTGGTCGATTTTACTTCTTGAATGGGCTTAAAGATTCCATTTAGAGAGATGATAAAGTGTTACCGAAGATGGGCTTACAGATGCCATCCAAAGTAACCGTTGATAGGAGTGTCAGAATAAGTCTACACCTGATTGTATCTGAAGAATGCTTTTCTGAAAATCTCTGAAGGAAAATGCTTTTCAGAATAAACTTTTGAAGGGGAATGCTTACCAAAATTGGGTCTCTGAGCGGAATACTTTTCAGAATTATGTTTTTGAAGGGGAAATTCTTTTCAGAACAAAGTGCTGAAGGAGATTCTTTTAGAATAAACTTCTGAAGGGGAATGCTTGCCAGAAATCGACCTCTGTGGGGAATGCTTTTATGAATTCCCTTTATGAAGGGGAAATGATTTTTAGAATGAAGCATTGAAGGAGATGATTTTCATAATAAACTTCTGAAGGGGAATGCTCGCCAGAATTCGGTCTCTGGGGGGAACGCTTTTCAGAATTCCGTCTCTGAAGGGGAAATGCTTTTTAGAATGAAGCGTTGAAGGAGATACTTTTCAGAATAAGCTTCTGAAGAATATGCTCGCCAGAATTTGGTCTCTGGGGGGAATGCTTTTCAGAATTCTGTCTCTGAAGGGGAAATGCTTTTCAGAATGAAGCGCTGAAGGAGATGTTTTTCAAAATAAACTTCTGAAGGGGAATGCTCGCCAGAATTCGGTCTCTGGGGGGAATGCTTTTTAGAATTCTGTCTCTGAAGGGGAAATGCTTTTCAGAATGAAGCGCTGAAGGAGATGCTTTTCAGAATAAACTTCTAAAGGAAATGCTCGCCAAAATTCGGTCTCTGGCAGGAATGCTTTTCAGAATTTCGTCTTTGAAGGGGAAATGCTTTTCAGAACAAAGTGCTGAAGGATATGCTTTTCAGAATAAACTTCTAAAGGGGAATGCTCGCCAGAATTCGGTCTCTGGGGGGAATTATTTTTAGAGTTCCGTCCTTGGAGGGGAAATTCTTTTCAGAATGAAGCGGAGAATGAGATGCTTGTTATGTAGATAGTCACCCTGTCTTGTTTCAGGAATTGATCCATAACTTGTCTGGTAGTATTTGTCTATTTGCGAACTTAACCTGAAAAGACAAAGTTAGTTTTATGCAATGTCATGGTGTATGTAATGCATTTTGTAATGATGCTCTCAAAATAAATGAGAATGTTATATGCGTTTCGTATGCATATGTCATGACTTTTTGTGAATGATATATAGATGAAATATGTTATTGGTGCGTATCAGTAGCTTCATATAATAATATTTAGTTAAGGGAAACAAATCCCTGATTGTTGCTGGGGATGAAGATAGTAATTCTTCTGCCTTGTTTAAAACACCCTTACTGGGAATTTCTGCTTTCTGTTTAAGGATATTCCGTTGGGGATCTTCGAATTCTGCTTGAGGATAGAAGCATTCAAGAAGGGTCGGTCATTCAGAGATGAAATTCTTCTGATTTGTTGTTTGACCAGGTTTCAGATATGAATATTGACTATTCTGGGGAGGACAATGTTGGATGTCATCTTGTCTGATAAGAGAATCTTGTCAGGGAATAACAACATTGGAGAAATAAACTTTGTTGGGGAAATAAACCTTGTAGACTGTGCTGAGGAGATAGGCTCTAACGTGAATTAGTTTAGGAAAAAGATCTGAGGAAAATGCTCTGTGGGAATTTATGGTCAACCTTGAACGTTATCCCAACTCCTGGAGTCTCGTAAATACTAATCATTTTTTCATGCATATATTTGTAAACGGTAATCATATTCAAATGCACATGTTCATTCAATGTAATCATCAGACGTTTTTTGCAAACAAAATAGAGAAATTAAAAATAGTTTTGAATTTGAAACTGATTAAATTGATTTTAGCAGGTTTGTGCAATACGGTGGCAAAACCGACTGTTTATACTGGTTTTGCGTTTATGTTTGCAAATGTTATGGTAAGCAAGAGTCGCCATCGAATTTTCTTTTATCCAAATTAAGGAAAAGGTGAAAAGAACAGAAAAAGACCTTTTTGAGAACTTTTTGAGTAAGGGGGGTAGATTATGGAAAGGGATGGTGTTAGCACCCTTTCCATCCATAGTTTTCTACGGGCTCTTAGATGCTTAGCTCATTTTTTGAAATACCTTGTGCTTTTGTGTGTTTTTGAAAAATATTTGAAAATGCCTTAATGCGGAAATTCGCTTTATGATGACTCTTGTATATGTCCTTAAGAGTGTTGATAAAGCGTTTTTTTAAAGTGTTTTGAAATGTTTTGTGTAAGTGTGCAAAGTTTTTCTTTGAGCAAGCATTTAAGAACTATCTACTTTTACTCGAAAAGGTTTGTTATTTACCCCTTATCCATTAGATAATGCTATCCTACTATTAGTGAGTAGGTAGCCCTATAGTTGGATGTTTAAGGGACAATCGAAGGGACGTAAAAATCATAAAGGCAACATATGGAGACGCTTTAGCAATTTTGTTTAAGGGACGAGATCATTTTACCGAAAGGCAACATTGTAGGGTGTTGTACCCCAATTTTTGCCCCTAATATCCCTTCACCATACCATATTGATTCAATCACAATAAGATCACATTAGGGCTTTTGGTTCTCCTCCCTATCTTTAGCTTTACTCTTTGAGGAATCACCAAGCACCTTGACTTGTTTTTCTTGTGTAATCATTCATGTTTTTTTTACTTTCCTTTTAATTAATAAAATGCAATGTTGGTTTGTCTTACTTGTCAACAATGCAGATAAAGGCAATGGGGCTTGGCAAGTTGATCCATGAGTTCATGAGTTTATTTCCATGACCTAGTCAACGAAGCTTGAGAAGTTCAAACCTCACCATTGAAGTTGTTTTGGAAGGGATGGCATGGCAAGGTTATTTTGGTTCACTACATTTCCAAGTTAAAAATATTTGATCCAAAAAGTACAAGGGGTTGATTGAAAAATAATAATGGTTGGACAAGGTCTTGTTCCCAATGGTCACAAGTTCATATTTCTCTCAATTATCAAGATATGGAAATGGTTGTGGTTGCTATGAGTTCTCATTATCATCCTCAACAACTTATATTTACAAAGCATTTGTTTTGGTACAAGAAGTTTGTTCAAAATTGTCAAAGTTCCTCAAGGCATGTTACTTAATGTAGGAGCTAGGGTTTTGAACTTCAAAGGAGTATATCTTGCCCATCTTTTGGTATTTTTGAGATATTCCAAAGACATCCTTATCTTAAAAGGGATATCAATAAATCACTTCAAAAGTTCCAAGGAGTTTTCATGTGGAAGAAACTTGATGATGAAGAAAGATTACAAGTCCTCTAGATGAACCCCCAATTTCTCAAGTTTGACTTCAAATGATCATAACTTGGTCAATTTCTATCACCTTGAGCCCATTCGTTTTCCATAATGATATTAAAGATGTGAACTTTATGCCTTCTTTTATGTGAAAAGTTAGAAAATGGATGGAATTTTCCTTAAGGATACTAAAGATTATAGGTCATTTTATGAAAATTTTCCAACTTCAACAAGTCATAACTTTCTCAATTTTTGGATATTGTGAATGGTTCAAGTTTCAAAATGTCACTCAAGAGATCTACTTCATGCCATATTTTTTGGTCAAGAGCAAATTCCAAGTGGAAGGCTATGTTTGGATGCAAGACATTATAGGTCACTTTTGAAGAAAAATTTGAAATATTTCTAAGTATGGAAAGTCAACCCTTTTTCCTCAACTTTGACTCAACACAACTTTCAGCTCAAGCATCCATTTGATTCCATTCTTTTTTCATTGCAAAGCTTGAAACCTCACCTTTCTAAAGCATAAATAATCATGCCCTAAGACCCCTTGAGTTTAAAATGCCATTGGTCAGAAGTTGGCACTTTGAAACTGAATTTCTCACCAAGTCAGAATTTTGAAATCCATAATGTGGCCTCTAATCACAAGTTTTCCACGCGTTTTTTCCTCTAAACATATTTAGTGAAGTTCCAGATTTGTTTAGCACCTCAAAACGCAAGGAATTGATGAGTTTTGGTGAAAATTAGATCACACTTCATTCGTGCATCAGGTTTGCACGAATTCCCTCCAAAATGCATCATTCACTCTTCCTTTTGATCCCATTTGCTTCTCCTATAAATACATGAACTATCCCATTTTTTTTCTCAAGCTTGGATAGCCAGAATCACCCTGCGAAACTTGTTCCCTAACTCAGAATTCAGCAACTTCAAAATCCATTCTCAAGCCTTTTTCAATCCAATTTTTTTTTATCAATTCACCTTCCTTGATCTTCCCTGAAGCTAACCATATAATTGCATTCAAGAATCATGCCCTATATTGCTCCATAGAAGTCCAGTTTCAGAGCTCTGCAACTCAACTTCAATAGGTAGATTCCTTCATCATTTCTTCAAAACTTTGATATCATTGTGATGCTCTCATTGTCCTGGTTCTAGTCACAACACTTACTTCTTACTGGAAACACGTTTTGACCATGAAATTTCAAATCCCTTTTCAAAACTTTCTTTCCGAATTGCTTGAGCTACAATTTATATAAATTTGGCGCGAGGGTGTAGTTGTCTTCATCTTGAAGAGACGAAGCGAATGGCATAGGTCTGAGCTTATGATTTTATAGTTTGAGAGACCTGCAATTCACATTGGTTGGAGGTTGAAGATGACCAACGTGTCATCTTTCAACCAATGATGGCACGCCACTTGTTATTTTTTAGTTTCTGATTCATTGCTTTATTCACTAATGACCATGATATGCACAGTGCGCCAGATCCCTTGGATTTGATTACTAACGCGTTTTGACTCTCATCCAATGGTCCACATATTTTTGACTTTTATTTTCTTTTCTGATTTTTTATATTTAATTGTTTTAAACTTCAAAAAATCATAGAAAATTCATTTTTAGTCCAAAAAATCTGGAAAAATTATGAAAAATATTTTTGATTATTCTCTTTCTGATTTTTATTTTTTCACAATTTAATTTTGTGTTTTGGTATTTTTTATAAATTTACACTTTATTGGAATTGTTTTAAATGTTTAAAAATACTTTTATGAATTTTTAAATTCTGAAAAAATTATAGAATGATCCAATGATATTGTGACAAATATTGACCTTATTTTATTTTTGTTTCCGACTTTGCTATTTTTTTTAATCATTTTTGGTTTATTTCACCCATTTCTTTAAATTTTAAAATAGTTTATGACTTTAAAAAATTACCAAAAAATTACCAAAAAATTCATAAAATTATTTTAGTTCATTTCAGATTTTTCTATGGTCTTACTTTTTATTTCCTGATTAATTTGAACATAGTTGATATTTTTTCTCTTTTATTTCTATTTTTAAACATTATTTTTAAACATTTTTGTATATATATTAAAATGTAATATTATATTGTGATTATTTTCTGGCTGATCTTGGGTTAAACTTTTGACCACGAACTTTATTAACACCATTGAATCCATGGTGTTAAGTCTAACTCCACAAAAATGGATGAATGATTTTAATAATAGTTTGATTAAATTTAATCTAAAAGTGGTTTGTATATTCTCTCCCACCCCTCTTCATCTCATCATCTTCTTATTGCACTAAATGTTAATGGAGCGTGATCTCTATATCATGTCTCAAAATAAATGGTGCATAGATTGCTATTGACCGACCTCAAAATAGGTGTGACTTCTATATAAGTCCACTTTCGATTGCTTAATATAGCGCTAAATTTTATCCCGATTTGAATAAATAATCATTCGTGGCCCAAACTTATGTTTGCAAGCCCAAGTATGTTAATTTGATCTCTTTGATCCAATAACCTTGAGATTCATTATGTGGAGGCTTTGGTTCTACCAATCCTCTAATGGATCTACAACACCTTTGGTCAACCCGAATCACTTAAACATCGTTGATCATTAAATGATACTCATCAGGATTCCAAATGGATGATATACTTGACAAAAAGAAAATGCAACTTGTTGTGTGGAGGCTTTGGTTCTATCAATCCTCTAATGAGTTCCAAATGCAAGTTTCAAGATGATCATCCAACTAACCACTAATCACTAATAATTGATTTTATTTTGTGTTTTTATTTTATGTTCTTTACTTTATGCACCATTTACTTTTAGCATTTACATTTCATGCTATTTTTCATCTTTGCTCACTTGAGCCCCTTTATATTCTTGTAATTTTTTATTTTGCTCACTTGAGTTTTTCTTTTCTTTTAAAGACACCTAATAATCAACATAAACCCTAAAATTATTTAATGATACTTGGACTATTTGGTTGCTACCCTTGGCATTATGGAGCATTGGACTTTTTGGACTTAGGATTAGAAACCTTGGCCTATGATTGGAGACCTTGTGATCTTATCTGATTATTTTGTTTGGAGCTCTTGAGGTTTACCTCAAGACATTGGGTTTTTGTTTGTTTTGTGTGCAGGTTATTGTGATTACACCCTTTGTTTGTAATATGAAATTCACCAGTATACAGCCGTTACTCTGCCCAATTTTTGTGAAGACTTAATACACTTGAAGTTTGGTTCTCTCAAGAGGTCTAGTATTCTTGCTTGTTTAGTTTTAATCCAAAGAATGGGAATTCTATCTTGGCTCATAGTGTCAAGTATTGGCTACTTGTTGGTTAGATGGTTCTTATCCCTAGCTTTTACCTTATGCTTTAGGATAACCTCTTCTTCTCCTTCCATCTTCTTTAATTTCAAAAATCTTCTCCCTCCTTTTGAAAACCCTTCTTGTTTTAAACTTGAACCACTTTCTTAATAAACTTGGACTTAGGTCCATGCATTTTCAAACATTTTCATAAATAAACTCCAATAAACTTAATAATACTTTGACATCCTTTTTGTGAGAAGACTAAAATTCAATCAATCTCATTTCAAACCATTTTGCCACTTTGGCTTTTATCTTTAAACTTTTCTCAAAAAAAGATCGAACTCTTGTCAATCCTTGTAGTGATGCAAACAACTATACTTCTAAAATATGTAGTGAAGAGAGATATTTTCCACTTGGGTGTTAAGTGAGGCATTGTTGATTTTAAAATCCAAGCCATATCCTCCACTTTGATATGATGCAAATTCTCCTTTCTCATGATTGTGGGTAGTAGGTATGTTTTCCACACGGATAATGACGATGACGTTTTATCTCATAAAATTAACCAACACATTTTTTTAATTTAAATTTTAAAAAAAAGAGGAACTACTGGTACCCTGATCCCCTATTGCACGAAAAGGTGATACGTAGGCACTAAAGGGTCGCAACCACGGCGGGTGCAAGAATAATAAATATATTTCTTTTCTCACCTCCACTATCTATTTTATACAACATGTTTCATAGCCAAAATATACAGATTTTAAAAGAGGTTCCTGCGGAGTACCGTAGATGTTTAGGGTTCTAATACCTTCCCTTTACATACCAACCCCCTTACCTTGAATCTTTCCCCCTCTTTTTGGGTTATTCGCTCTTTTCCCATTCTTTTGGAAACAATAAAGCGCGGTGGTTATTTTGATTTTGATTTGTATAAGTCTAGTCAATCCAATGGCTTAGTCTTGAACATTTCTACCGCTATAGAAAAATGGCGACTTCACTGGGGACAAATTGACCTCTTGCTGATCCATCCATAAGTGGGTTGAGCCTATCTTTGTTTATATATGTATATGTGTTATTATTGTTTTTGTGTTGTATGTTATATATATGTTTGTCTGGATTTTCCTAGTTTTCAGGGTGCTTGGTGATTACTCATAAGTCCTATACCCGAACTTGGGAAAACTTTAAGATAGGACGGGCGGTATAGTCATGTTAACTTTGAGTGAGTAATCCCAAAAAAGGAGGCATGAGATCCCCCCACTCAGTGGAGGCCCCTTTGACTGTAGTGTCGTTTACTGAGTAATCGGGAAGACGTACTACTTTCAACCTGGGAGCCTGCTGAAACTGAGGATCGTAGAATACCTAACCCATCTTGGACTTTTAATTGTAGTGCGGAAGCTATAATGGAGTAATCCGGAAATAGTTGTCACGCGATACTACGCTCGGACGAGTTTTTCTTGAGAATATTAATAATTACCGAGTTAATTGGGAAGTTGGTAATATCCGAAGGAAGGATGTAGACTCTGGGAACCTCTAGAACCTTGTTCGGCATGTGATAACTTTTAGACCAATACCTTATGGGTAGTACCTTTGACCTCATGCTCGTGACGTTGAACCTATGAGCCCTATATGCGTGATCGTGTGTGTGATTGCTGCATCATGCATCCATGCACTCATAAGCATCTTTTGAAGAGATCATATTTCAAGGGATTTAAAGGTTGACCATTTGTGAACATCTCAGGTACTTTTTAACCATGGATTCTGGAAAGAGAAAGACCGGGAAGTACAATTTCAAGGATCCCAAGATAGATGAGTTGATCAGTCTAATTCCTAAGATCGAGTGTCCTGCAGATTTTCGGAAGAAGTATGGATCCATTATTCCTCTCATGAAGCCGAAGATGAAGGAGGGTATTCTCTCGACCTTGGTCCAGTTCTATGATCCAATGTATCATTGCTTTACTTTTCCCGACTATTAGTTGATGCCTACACTGGAGAAGTATTCTTATCTATTAGATTTACCTGTTACCGATCGTGTTCCTTTTACTGGTTTGGAGGGTGAGCCAAAACCACATGAGATTGCTGCTTTGATTCATCTGGGGAAGTCTGAGGTGGAAGCCCATACGACTACTAAAGGAGGGATTAGAGGATTACCAGCTCAATTCTTATTGGAGAAATCTCGTTACTTTGCTAGGATGAAGACTACAATCGCTTTTGAGGCCATCTTTGCTCTACTTGCTTACGAGTTGTTCTTATTTCCTAATGTGCACAAGTTTGTTGACATTAATGCTATCAGGATCTTCATGATTGGAAACCCAGTTCCTACCTTGTTGGGTGATGCTTATTACTCTATTCATCTTTGGAATTCTTATCATGGAGGGATGATTCTTTGTTGCACGCCCCTGTTGTACTGGTGGTTTATCTCTCATATGCCTCAGTCTGATGCTTTTTGGGATGTCAGGAAGGAACCCCGTTGGGCTCCTAAGATCATGGAACTCACTCACTCAGATATTGATTGGTATCATCGGGCTTACCATGATGTATAGATTATCGACAGTTGCGGTAGTTTTCCCAATGTACCACTTCTTGGTACAAAGGGAGGAATTAACTACAACCCTGTTCTTGCACGACAACAACTTGGTTATCCGATGAGGGATAAACCTAATAGTATTCATTTGAGTAGTTTCTTCTTGAAGGAGGGAGAAGACCATAAGGAAGCTAGGGAGCAGACTGCGAAGGCCTGACATCACATTCATAATAAGAGTAGAAAGGATTTGGGACCTAGGGGTGCTGTTTCTTTGGAGACATATCTTCAATGGGTCCAAACGAGAGCTATTCAGTTGAAGATGCCGTATTACCGGGAAACAACTATGCCTGATCTGTTTGTGAAGACCACTCCTCCCTTATTAGATGATCTAGAATAGCTGCAGCTTGCTTTGGTTGGATGCAACAGGAAAATGATGCTTGGAAGAATAAGTGCCAAACTTTAGAGATTTCCTATAGAGCAGACTTGAAGGAGAAAGACGACTTGATTGAGATCCTTGAGAGTCGAGCGGTAGAGAATATGGAGAGGCAAGGGGATTTATTTTCTCCTAAGCCTCAATCGGATGCTGATCACTCACTTCTTGATTCAGGTGATTGGAAGAAGGTTGCCACTAAGTATGCGGAAGAAAACCAGATATTGAAGGCTCAGATTGCCAGGCTCACAGGGAAGCGCCAGCGTATAGAGTGATCTCCATCAGTTTTACTTCTCAGGGTTTTAGATTTTATTTTCATCTTGTACTTGGGATCATTGAAACTTGTAATCCATTTTGGAGTTGTTATAATAAATTTTTTCAGTATTTCAAATGCAATATGTCCATAAATTTTAAATCCCTTAAAATATTAAATAAAATAAAATCACGTGCATTACATATCATGCATCATATTGCACATATTTCTTGCATTTGTTATGCATATCCAGGTGTCTTACCAAGCTTCTTTACTTTGTTCAGCAAGCTGACTCACCACTACAACACTCGGGCTAATCTCAGAAAGAAGATGGACAACTTAGAACAAGAGAATCGCGAGCTGCACGAGGAGGTTTCTGCTTTGAAAGCCGGCATGGCTAATCTGACTACTCTGATGGAAGCTCTGGTGGCTGCTCAGAATCAGCCACCGAGTGTCCAACCTCAACTAACAAGGGCAACTACTGAAGCTCCGACTGTTCCCGCATATGCTACTCCAGTTGTTGCTCAGAATCACATGCCTCAAGGTTATCCATGAGTGTGGTACGGTGGGAGAACTGACTAGGGTTTTGCGTTTGTATTCGCAAATGTTTCGGTTGAGCAAGAGTCGCCACCGACTTTTTATTTTATCCTAAGGAAAGGTTTAAAAAGCACAGCAAAAACCTTTGAGATTTTTCTTGGGTTCGGGGAGTAGATTATAAAAGGGGAAGGTATTAGCACCCCTTCTATCCATGGTTATCCATGGGCTCTTAGGTACTTGCTTAGATCAATCTTGCCTTGGTTTTCAATTGTTTGAAATGGTGCTTTGTGTGTGGTTTTGAAAACGTTTTGAAAAGATGCCTTGTGCTAGGCTAACCTTGTAACAATTCTTTACTCGAATGTTTTACAAAAGGTGTTTTATCTTTTAAAAAGATGTTTCAAGGGTTTGAAAAGTTGATTTTGAAAGTGTTTGTGAAGTGGGTTTTGAAATTAGGCAAGTGTTTTCTTGGAAAGTTGGCAAGTACTTAAGAGTTTATCTACCCTAAAGTTTTCTCAAAGACTTTTGTCATGTTTTAAGCCCTTTTGACAAATTTGTTCCACCATTGCATTTGGTGGACAATCTTGTCTTAGGAGATGAAAGGGACAGGCGCGGGTCGTCGTTTGGACCATAATTGCAATAGTGTTAAAGATCTTTGGGCAATTTTCTTTAAGGGACTTGATCATTTGTTTTTGTTTGTTTTGAAAAGTTTTATCGAGGGACTATGATCATTCAATTTGTTTGCTTTGCCCAAAGAAGTTCAACATGCAATATGGCCCAATTATTTGAAGGCAACAAAGTGGAGTACCCTAGGGGTGCAAGTGTGAGATGTGTTGTTTATTTTCATGCTCATTTATCTTGTATTAGGTCAAACTATTTTTTATCGTTTTTCGCATGCAAACCCTAATTCTAGCATGGCATAATTAGAAAGCGTATAAAGTGCGAAATTTAAATTCCTACGCTATTACAACATAATAATATAGGGAGGGGGGTACAAATTTACAAATGGGGAATATTTAGACAAGAATTTAAATCTAAATTATTACATCATTTTTGAATATTTGCAAGGTAAATAAATTGCATAATTAAATAGAAATTAAATAAATATGCAAAAATGCAAAAAAAGAAAGTTTTTATATGTATGAAAAAATGTTGTTTATGTAAGATAAAATAAGAAAATAAAAAGGTATTATTTTTGAGTATTTTCATATTTAGGGCAAAAACCCTAATTTTAATCAAAATGTATATTAATTAATTAATTCACATAATATTTATTATTTACATACAAAAATAAAATAAAATATGGTATATTTATAAAAAGGCCCTTTTTTAGTATTAAATATTAAAAAAAATAAAATATGTACATTATTTGATATTTTATTCTAAGTATATTAACAAATATGTATTTATATATATTATTTTAAATATGTATCATGGATAAATAATAATAATAATTTTTAATATTTTTTAGAAAATAGTATTTTTTTGCATGAAATATTTTCAGAGGGTAATACAAAATAAAAAATGAAAATGAGAATGTATTTACACTATTTTTCTATTTACCCTAAATAATAATATATATACATATATGTATAAATCAAAAGGAAATCAAATAAATACCAAATAAAATCAAAAAATGATGAGAAAATTATTTTCAAAATTTTAATATGCTGAGAAAAAATAAACAAGTCAAACAAAAAAAGAAAAAGTCAAAAAGAATTAAAAATGAGACAAATGGGCTTGGGGGTGCAAAACAGAAAAGATGGTGTGAATAAAAAAATGATCAGGCCCAGCCCAAACCACTTCTTCTTCAACCTCTGAATCACAAAACGCGCGCCTGCAAGCTTGTGTTTGAAATCCTGATTCTTTGATTTTTTGGACAAACTTCCAACACAAAAGATGTTAAGCATGAAATCACGATTCTAACCATATGCATTACTTGATCTAACTCTCTAAGATGAGGGAGAATTTCTCCTCCCCCAATTCCTGACCTAGTTTTTCTGCCATTTTCAAAGCTCAAATTCTCTCTACTCAGACAAAAGAAATGAAAAGTAAAGATATGTACATGTTCAGGGCTATGAGTAGAACCTTGTTTCTTCACAAACTTAAGACTAAAGATGCATAATAAGAGAGATACGAATTCAAACTTTTACCTATTCAGTTGAACTTCTATCTGGAGAATGAGGAACTTTCAGTGCAAGGTGGTGATTGGAAAAGCTTCCTTGAGGTTCAGGGATGCTATTCCAATGTCTACTTTGTCTTGAAAGCTTCTGAATCAAGCTGTAGAACTTCACCTGCAAGTCAAAGATGTGAAAATGGTGGAAGTGGTTAGAGCAACTACAGATCGTGCCTTAGCTTCTGGATAGCTTGCATAGGTTATAAGGAAGGTAGAGGAACAAGTTTGGACAAAAATGCTTGAAGGGATTGAGAGATAGCACTCAATCTGCAGGGCTTGCTCTGTTTGAGAAGTTTTGTGGTGTTTCTGAGATGGAGAGTGCTTGAGAGGCAAATGGCTCGTGCAAAAGCTTGGTTGGGTAGTTTGGAATGTGTTTGATAAGTTCTCTCTTGTGTGCTAATGCTGGTATGAGAGTTGTTACAAATTATGCAATGTTTCTTAACCTTTAAGCAACAAAGTGCAAGTTGGTGTTTTAGGTCAGTAGGGGGCCTCTAATCCTGCTGCAAAGTCTCTCTTGATCAGAGCAAATTGTCCATAATCTTGTGCCAAAAGAGATTTAGCTTGTACTTGTTTGATTTTCAAATTGACATAAAGTGAACTTTTGCAAAAATGGATAGTTTACTTTTTCCAAATTGGGATTAATCCTCTAGACAAAGCTTGAACTCAAAGAACTTGGTCTTGGTACAAAGAATATGCATTAAATTTATGAGTGTAACTTGGTTTAAGGACCTGTAATCAAGGGCATGCTGGTTTTGAGAAGTTGCATAATCTTATGAACATGAAAAATGGCCAATTCAAAAGTGAGTTTTTGCTATATTGTGAAATTCGATTCTCCCTAACCATGAGGTTGTTTGAGAAGTTCTTGGACATTTTGGAAAGCTTGGAATGTGTACTACAATCCATCTTTGAAATGCAAATTGAAATTCCAAGTGGAAGGGTATGAAAAATGGCCTTGAAGTGGGGTAGAAAACCTTGTCAAAATAGGTTAAAATTCTACTAAGTTAAAAATGGTTTAGTGCCCTTATTCAAAAAATTGTAACTTGAGATACAAGCTTCAAATGAGAAAACTTTGTGAATCAAAGTTGTAGATTATGCAACAAGCTACAACTTTCATGTTTTGACTTTTGTTTGAATCCAAATGGATCTTGGTGAAAAGGTGGGGCAAAGTTGGGAAAAAATTAGGGTTTTTCATAACTTAGAAAAATTCTAAGTTATGAAAAATTCCATTTTCTAACCCTAATTTGCAATTTGTGATTTCTTGGTGAACAAGTTTCATGATTTGGCATATTTTGATGAAAAATGAATCTTGACTCTTGATTTTGACCAAAAAAGTCAAAGTTTGACTTTTCAGTATACAGTCAAAACTGATCAATTAACTGGGAAATTCAACTGTCAATCTTGTGTACTTGGGATCTTTTGAATTTGTTGAGCATGTCAAGATAGTTCCATGGGGTCCTTGAGTCTATATGTGAGCTTGGTTTGCCATTGGCTAAGTCAAACAGTCAAAAATTGCCTCTGTGCAGTCAAAACCCTAAAAATGACCATTTTGCCCTTTTGGTGATCTGATCAAATTTCTTGTGGAATTGTGATCCAAACTTGATCAAATGGTTCATATGAGTTCATAATGTTGGTGTGGGTTAATTTTCATGAGATTTGACTGTCAATTGGCCACAATTGACTTTTTTTTTCAATACAGTTGATTTCTAGGTCAACTGTCCAATTGACTGGGCAAAACTTGGAATCAAGACTTGAAACTTGGTATGGACAAACTTGGGAGGCCAATATGAAGCAAGAAAGTCATCTTGGGCACTTTAGGTCAAAACATCTTTGTGCAAACATAAACCCTAATTTGGGGTTAGCAGTGCAAGGAGGAGTCTTGAGCAGATGAAACCCTAACTGGATCTTGAACTTCAAAAGTTTTGTGAGGAGAAATCAATGAGAAATGGGAGGGCAAATTTTGGGGTACAACAGTTGCCCCTGTTCAATCTTCTTGAACCTGAAGAGTTAGATTGGCAAGCTTGCCTTTCGTGACTCGAGGGTAAAAGGAGATTGGACACTAGAGTGCCCGGAAATTTGCACTCATCAAAGCACTGGATGCGGGAATGGGCTTAGAGATGCCATTTGGAGATGGGCTTAACGATGCCATCTAGGAGAGTGACAGAAACTTGTCGGGGATGGGCTTAAAGATGCCATCTGGAGATGGGCTTAACGATGCCATCTAGGAGAGTGACAGAAACTTGTCGGGGATGGGCTTAAAGATGCCATCTGGAAGGGAACATTAGGAAAGTGTCCAAGCTTTGGACCATTTCGGAATTGGGGGTCTGAACAAGCAATAGGTTGACATCCGTTGTTGGGAGGAACCTGCCAGCTGTTTTCAGGAAGTTGCATCTAAACAAGTTGATAGATTAACATCCGTTACTTGGGAAGAATCCATGAACCGTTTTCAGAAGTCTGGAAGAAGAAACTGAACAAGTGACAGGTTAACATCCGTTTACTTGGAGAAACCGTGAACTGTTTTCAGAAATCTTGAGATTGAATCAGCAATAGAGCAACATCCGTTGTTGGGAAGCTTCCGTAAACTGTCTCTAAGAAATTGCATCTGAACAAGTTGATGGATTAACATCCGTTACTTGGGAAGAATCCATGAACTGTTTTCAGAAGTCTTGAGAAGAATCTGAACAAGTGATAGGTTAACATCCGTTTACTTGGAGAACCCGTGAACTGTTTTCAGAAATCTTGAGAAGAATCTGAACAAGTGATAGGTTAACATCCGTTTACTTGGAGAACCCGTGAACTGTTTTCAGAAATCTTGAGATTGAATCAGCAATAGAGCAGCATCCGTTGTTGGGAAGCTTCCGTAAACTGAATTCAAAGGTGCATCTGAACAAGCTGATAGATTAACATCCGTTACTTGGGAAGAATCCATGAACTGTTTTCAGAAGTCTTGGGAAGGATCTGAACAAGTGATAGGTTAACATCCGTTTACTTGGAGAACCCGTGAACTGTTTTCAGAAATCTTGAGATTTGAATGATTTTAGTCCGTCGACTGATCTTACCTGAAAAAGGCAAAGAGTTAGTTGGATACAATGCTATGATGCATGATACAATGTATATTATGGTGTTATGAATGTAAATGGATGTGCATGTAAGCTGGAGAGCTGTCTTGCATAGGATAGATGAATTCGGGACAGCGGAAGATAGAAGTATCCTGACTGCTGCCGGGGAAAATAAGTCCTGGGTCGTTACTGGGGAACCTGGAGCTTGGGTTGTATACCAATCTTCTGGGGAATTCCTGAAGTCTTCTACTGGGGAGTACCAAACTAGTGGGCCTAATGCTGGGGAGGCCAGATTGAGAATCTTCAGCTTGGAGAGAAGTATCTCTGGAGATTTCACTGGGGAACTCCAGATTTTTCTTCTAGAAACTCTGTGGGGAGAAGGTTTAAAAGTCTGACTCCGCTGGGGATTGTCCATTTGAAGCTTTTGATCTGCTGGGGATACTGAAGCTTTAAACTCTGAGGGAAAATGATTTCCGGAAAATTCTCTGGCTGGGGATTTGCAAAGATAAACTTCTCCGGGGATAGTATTGATAAGTTATTGTTGGGGGGATTTTGAGGAACTCCGCTGGGGATGGGGAGAACTTTGGCGAGCGCGATCTCCCCTGGTTGTTATCTGAGGATAACCCAGTTATAAGCCTTTGTGAGGAATAACTTTGAATAAAACTCGGGAGGGACGTCCGTACTCTGCGGGGAGATACCCTTCGGAACCTTACTGGGGATAAGCTTCGAGGGTCTGCCGGAGATAGACCTCAGGGTTTGCCAGGGATGTGGATTACAAATCTCGAGGGATGTCCTTTGAAAGGGTGTCAAAATATCCGTTTGTACCTTCATCCTATCAGTAATCCTCCTTCTTAGGTTCAATTAGGAAGTGATCATGTTTCAAATGCATATGCCTATCTAACAAAACATTGGACGTTTCTCAAAATAAAACAAATAGTGCAAGAGAAAAAGAAAAAGAAAAAGGGAAATGACACAAATTTTGGGAAGAGTATTTGTATTGATTTTCTTTGAGTATATTTGTACAAAGGAGACAATCATCCTAGTAAGAGGATCTCGTCGTAAATATTTGAAAAATTTATACAAAATAAAGATGGCTATGTGAAATAATTCCATGGGATTCCGTTCTGCTGTAGCTTTCACAACTTTGAACCTCTGTCCATTCAATGCTTCGTTTGACGATGGCTGGACTGATCAGAAACCTGGAACCGGTTGATGAAGAGACTGTCTTTGAAGTGATCCGACGAGACATAGTCATACGCTTTAATTCCCTAATTTTTGCCTGAATCGCCCTTTCGGGTTTTCGATCCACCGGGAAACCCCTTTTTGCCCAAGCCGCCCTTTCGGGTTTTCGACTTGCCGGGTGTACGGATTTTTTGTTTTTATCCCTAATTTTTGCCTGAACCGCCCTTTCGGGTTTTCGGTTCACCGGGATACCCATTTTTGCCCAAGCCGCCCTTTCGGGTTTTCGACTCGTCGGGTTATTTTATGCGTAGTATCTTTTGACTATGTCTGCGTTCGCAGGGTGCGGCAAATCGTTGCCGTCCATGGTGGTCAGAATCATTGCACCACCAGAAAATATGCTCTTGATCACAAATGGTCCTTCATATGTAGGAGTCCATTTGCCCCTGGGATCACTTTGCGGCAAGATAATCCGCTTGACTACTAGATCTCTGACTTGATACACTTGACGTCTGACTTTCTTATTGAAGGCCTTGATCATCCGTTTTTGATACGTCTGACCATGGCATATAGCAGCAAGTCGCTTTTCGTCGATCAAATTGAGTTGATCAAGTCGGGTCTGCATCCAATCATCTTCATTCAAACCTGCATCCTTCATAATCCTTAGAGACGGGATCTGAACTTCCATAGGCAAAACAACTTCCATGCCATAAACCAGAGAAAATGGGGTTGCCCCAGTTGAGGTACGTATCGTCGTACGGTATCCATGCAGCACAAACGGTAACATCTCATGCCAGTCTTTGTAAGTGACTGTCATTTTCTGAATAATCTTCTTAATATTTTTGTTCGCAGCTTCAACAACACCGTTCATCTTCGGCCGATAGGGAGATGAATTGTGATGATAAATCTTGAACTGTTCGCATAATGCAGTGATCATTGTGTTATTCAGATTTGTACCGTTGTCTGTGATAATCCTGTCTGGAACACCGTACCGACATATGAGATTTTGCTTGATAAACCGGGCAACCACATTTTTGGTGACGGAGGCGAAGGAAGCTGCTTCGACCCATTTAGTGAAGTAGTCAATGGCAACCAGGATGAAGCGATGTCCGTTGGAAGCCGTGGGCTTGATCTCTCCAATCATATCAATGCCCCACATTGCAAAGGGCCATGGAGCAGTCAGGACATTGAGGGGAACCGGAGGGATATGAACTTTGTCAGCATAGACTTGACACTTGTGACAAGTACGGGAATGTTGATGGCAATCAGTCTCCATGGTAGACCAGTAATAGCCTGCCCTTAGGATCTTCTTAGCCATTGTATGCCCGCTCAAGTGAGTGCCAAATGGGCCGCTGTGTATATCGGTCATGATCAACTCTGCTTCAGCCTTATCCACACATCGGAGTAATACACAATCATGGCTTCGTTTGTACAGGATGCCGTTGCTCAGGAAGAACTTAGCAGCGAATTTCCTTAAGAACTTCTTGTCATTCACGGAAGCTCCTTCAGGATAATCTTGGGTCGCGAGATACCTTTTGATTTCATGGAACCAAGGTTGTTCCACTACTTCTTCGGTATTAATCTCGTGACAATGCGCGGGTTCATCCATTCGCTCGATGGTGATTTGGGGAGCCTCGTTATCCCAGTTGAGTTTAAACATGGAGGACATTGTGGCTAGAGCATCTGCTAGCTGATTCTCTTCTCGCGGAAAGTGCTCGAAGGTAATTTGCTCGAAGTGAGGCAACAATGTCAGAACATGTTCTTTGTATGGGATAAGATTAGGATGTTTGGTATCCCAATCTCCTTTGATCTGGCTGATGACCAAAGCCGAGTCCCCGAATACGATCAAAGATTTGATCCCCAAGTCTATAGCAGCCTTGAGACCAAAGATGCAGGCTTCATATTCAGCCATATTGTTCGTGCAGCTGAAGCAAAGTCGGGCCGTGAAAGGAGTGTGGCATCCTTCCGGAGAAATGAGTACTGCGCCAATGCCATTTCCGAGTGCATTTGAAGCACCATCAAAGTACAGGGTCCATCGGGATCCCTTTTCGGGTCCGTCATACGGTCCGTCACCTTTAATGTTGTCCAAATTCATGATGTCCTCGTCTGGGAAATCAAATCTCATGGGTTGATAGTCTTCGATAGCCTGATGAGCCAGATGGTCAGCTAATACACTCCCTTTTATAGCTTTTTGGGTGGTATACTGGATGTCATACTCGGTCAAGATCATTTGCCATCTGGCTATCCTTCCCGATAAAGCGGGCTTTTCGAAGATATATTTGATAGGGTCCATTTTGGATATCAACAAGGTAGTATGAGTCAGCATATACTGTCTTAGTCGGCGAGCAGCCCATACCAAAGCGCAGCAAGTTTTCTCGAGCAGTGAGTAGCGAGTCTCACAGTCGGTAAACTTTTTGCTAAGGTAATAAATAGCATGCTCTTTTCGACCAGACTCGTCATGCTGGCCCAAAACACACCCCATTGAGTTATCCAAGACGGTCAAATATATGATCAATGGTCTTCCTTCGACGGGTGGCATCAGAATAGGAGGTTCTAGCAAATACTCCTTGATTCTATCAAAAGCAGCTTGGCAGTCGTCGTTCCATTCAACTACCTGATCTTTTTTCAAGAGTTTGAAAATTGGCTCACAGGTAGAAGTCAGATGCGAGATGAATCTGGCAATATAGTTTATGCGCCCCAAGAAACCTCTAACTTCCTTTTCAGTACGGGGAGCAGGCATCTCTTGTATTGCTTTTACTTTTGCCGGATCGACTTCAATGCCTTTGTTGCTTACAATGAATCCCAGGAGTTTACCAGACCTAACCCCAAAAGTACATTTGCTTGGATTCAGCCTGAGCTTGTATTCTTTCAATCTGACAAACAACTTTTCCAAATGTTCAAGGTGCTCTTCCTCTGTTTGTGACCGAGCTATCATATCGTCTACGTAAACTTCGATTTCATGATGTATCATGTCATGGAATAAAGCTACCATGGCGCGTTGATAAGTTGCCCCTGCGTTCTTTAGCCCGAACGACATCACTTTGTAACAGAAAGTGCCCCATTGTGTGACAAAAGTTGTTTTCTCCATATCCTCGGGGGCCATTTTGATTTGATTGTAGCCCGAGAATCCGTCCATGAAGGAAAACACCTTATGCTGAGCTGTATTGTCAATTAAGATGTCAATATGAGGTAGCGGGAAATCATCTTTAGGGCTGGCCCTATTCAAATCCCGGTAGTCCACGCACATTCTGACTTTGCCATCCTTCTTAGGCACTGGCACAATGTTAGCGACCCATTGAGGATAGGACGTAACAGCCAGAAAGCCAGCGTCGAACTGCTTCATTACTTCTGCTTTGATTTTTTCGGACATGTCAGGCCTCATTCGGCGAACCTTTTGCTTGATTGGTGGACAGTCTTCTCTTGTGGGGAGACGGTGAACCACGATGTCTGTGTCTAGACCCGGCATGTCTTCATAGGACCAAGCGAAGATCTCAACATACTCATTCAACAACCGTACTAGGCGCTCCTTGACTTCTGGTTCCAGGTTGGTACCCACTTGCACTTCCTTCCGATTCTCCTTGGTTCCCAAGTTGACAACTTCCAATGGCTCTTCATGCGGTAAGATGGCCCTTTCCTCTTGTTGCAGGAGTCTGGCTAGTTCCCCGGGTACTTCACAACCTTCGTCATCTTCATACTCGGCTAGATTGACCAGGTCTTCAGAGTTATTGAAAGATACAGCAGAATAGTCACCCATGGAATCCGGAGTGGATGGGTACCTGCATTGGTGAGTGTGGGTGTGTGTAAGGGATAGCCATCCTTAAACAAAAATGCAAAAGGAAAGAAAATGAACGCAAGAAGTTTATCAAATGAAAAACGTCCAATGAATCATTAAACATGGCATATGAATATGAAAAATAGTCAAAACCCTTACAAGTGGACCTACATGCCCCGGGTAAGGCAGGAGGTGGAAAGATAGTGTACGGATTGTTTGAAAGTAAAATATTACAGACCAAATAGGAAATGTTTAATAGATAGATTACTGATGAATAAAAGTGATGGGGACAAAATCTTTAGCCTCCCAATTGCTCAACCCTCCTTTGACAGTTGGATGAATCCACTCTTCAAAGTTGCTTTCTTTGTCTTCATCTTCCAGGGCGTTGATCCGGTAAGGAGAAATTTTGATTGGCGCTTTCTCAATCTTTGACTGGCGCATGGCCTTCTGGCCAGCGGCGGTGAAACCTAATCCAAGCTTATCAGTTTTATGCGGAAAATCGGGTAACTGCCCCCACGCTGACTTCTTCCCTTCTTTAACTGCAGCCCTTGCATCCTCCAGAGATGCCATCCTGGCCATCTGTCTTGGTGTCTCAGCTGCCAACTTCGCCACTGCTATCTCAGGAAGTACTTCTTCGAAATGTTGAAACGGTGTCTCAATGAACTCCCCTTCAACCTCCACATACCGGAAAGAATTTAAATGGCTAATCATGTACTCTTCTTCGCCGTGGACAGTAATGATTTTTCCCTTTACAGGATACTTCAGCATCTGATGCAAAGAGGAGGTGACTGCCCCAGCATGGTGTATCCAAGGTCTACCCAGCAGACAAGAGTATGATGGACGGATGTCCATTACATAGAAAGTGGATTTAAACACCTCAGTACCTATCTTGACAGGAATTTCAACTTCTCCATGGACCATTCTTTTCGACCCATCGAAAGCTCTGACGACAATATCACTCGGCTTCAATTCCAACCCTTCGCAATCTAGCCGGTCCAGGGCCTTCTTAGGCAAAACATTCAGCGATGAACCGGTGTCAACCAAAACATGTGCAAGGGTGGTTCCGCGACACTCAATTGAAATATGCAACGCATCATTGTGGTTTCGGCCTTTAGGGGTCAGGTCGGCATCAGAAAAACCTAGCCCATTGTCTGCGGTCAGGCTAGCCACACAATGTTGAAATTGATCTGCAGAGGTTTCTTGGGGCACATGAGCTGCCTTTAGAAACTTAATCAAAGCTTGAGCGTGCGCTTCTGAGCAAAGCAATAGTGCCAGCATGGAGATCTTGGAGGGGGTTTGCCCCAACTGTTCCACCACATCATAATCACTTCTCTTGATTATCCTCAAAATCTCGTCCATTTCTTTCTTGGAGGCTTCTGGAATCACCAAAGGTTGAGCCCTCGTCCTGACGGGCTCACCTTGTATTCCTTTTCCTTTATCGGCAATGGTAGGAGAGACAGCACTAGGAACGAAAATTTCTTCAATCAAAGGAGTTCTAGCGGGGAGTTTTACTGGTGCAGGGAGGACTTCTTTAGCTAATGAGGGTCCAAAGACTGCTTTTGGAGGAGCAATCTCTGGAGAAAATATTCTCCCACTTCTGGTGATTTTGCTGGTGCCCGCAATATTACTGATGCTGGCTTCTTCATCGTCTGAATTTTCTTCAATTATATCAACTTGCTTGATACCATGGTAGTAGATGTCCCCACCGTAGTTCCAAGGTATCGACTTCTCAGAAACATAGGGAACAGGCCCCGGCATTGTTATCTTCAAAGGTATAGACTTTGCAGCTGGTGTAATCTTAACTGGCTTTTTGACGGCCTCGGAAAGATTGGCGTGAATGGTTATGATTGAGACATTTTCAACATGAACTGGAACAGCAGGAACTTTTTCGAACAAAATTTGTCGGCTATCCATGAGGCCTTGGATGCCTTTCTTTAATAGCAGACAATCAAACGGAAGAGAGTGGCAACAGTAGCAGTCTTCTTTACATCCCGGGAAGATCCCGGCCCTTAACAAATTCAACTTAATGGTTAACAGTGGAGTAGTCAGATCACTAACGTCAGCAACATACAGATCCTCTTCAATGGCATTGACATTCCGACCGTGCTTCGGCATAGGTGCAGATATCACATTGGGTTTTTCTGGAGCGTCAAACTCTACCTCCTTAGCCTCTATCAGGTCCTGGATCTTATGTTTGAGTGCCCAACAATCATTGGTGTCGTGTCCAACACTGTCTGAATGATAGGCGCACTTAGCATTGGCATGATAATGCGGAGAGGATGTATTTACATTCTTTGGCGCCTCCTTGATAGTGGCAAGATTCAATTTCAACAGATGGGGAAGCACCTGCGCTGGAGTCATATTAATACGGGTGAACTGCCGTTGTGGCCTTTCCACCCGTTGCTGATTTGGTCTGGATTGGTTGTAGTGAGGCTGCTCACTCGGAGTGTTTTGAATCATTACGGCCCCCACAGTCGGCCGACGCTCCACCTTCCCTGCTCTTCTCTGAGAATATACCATAGCCGTCTCCTTCTTAAAAGGTTTCTTCTCAACACTTGCAGCAACACCCTTCTGAATCTTCCCTGACTTGATGCCAACCTCGATTCTTTCACCTGTTAAGATCAAATCGGTAAACCCTGCGGAAGAGTTACCAATTAAATGATTGAAAAATGGCCCAGATAGGGTCCCAAGAAACATATCAACGAGTTCACGATCGGTTAAAGGAGGCTGCACCCTGCCAGCCAAATCCCTCCATTTTTGTGCGTATTCCTTGAATCCCTCACTTGTTCCTAGCGACATACCCTGAAGTTGGGTACGGGTAGGAGCAAGATCAGAATTATACTGGTATTGTTTATAGAAAGCGGTGGCCAAATCTTCCCAATTTCTGACACTGGTTCCTTCTAACTGATAAAACCATTCCAACTGAGCTCCCGACAGGCTGTCTTGAAAGAAATGAATCCAGAGATTTTTATCTGCTGTATAGGGTTGAATCTTTCTCACGTAGGACCTGAGATGCATTTTGGCACAGGATAGCCCGTCGTACCTCACAAACACTGGCACTTTGAATTTTGGGGGAATCACAATTCCGGCGACCAGGCCCATGTCTTCAAAATCCAAACCCGGTACCCTTTGCAATTCCATAGCAGCCAATCTGTCTTCTAAACCCTTGTACTTATCATCAGCTGGAGGATACTGCTGGTCAGAATAATCTTCATCCTCTTCAACCTCTTCCTCCTCTGCATCAGACTCGGAAGGCACCGCAACTCGATCTCTTTTACTAGTCCCTTCATCAGAAGTAGGAGGAAATTCAAGCACCCTCCGAGCTTCTCTGTCAAATCTTCTCCCCAAAGTAGCCACTCCGACCCTCTTTTCCTTCTTCACTGGGTCTCTACTCTCCAGATGAGCCTTGATATCCTCTTGACTCTTGACCAAGGTCATCAAGAGTTGCTGGAACTGTGCATTCTGGGCTTGTAGGTCTTTGACTGTTTGCTCGAGATCCATCCTACTGAAATAAACAGCAGATAGATAAGGAAACCTGGAGTGAGACCTGCTTATGCATATGATGAATGGTATGCTGATGTATGCAATACATTCAAGGATTTAGGACATTCAAAATCGTTTCAGACAAAGAAAAACGCACGTCATATTAATAAGAAGAAATTCGTTAGTACATAAATGCCCCATGGGCCAAATATTACAACATAAACTTCTCAAGGCAGAAAGACATTGCGCATCCTCTTTGGCGCGATGTAGGTATTGAGGGCTTCTTGCTCTTGGAGTCGGCGGGTAAGCTCTAGAACCTTCTTCTCACTGGCGTAGTAGCTAGCTTCAAAAGTGTTCCGTTCCTCCTTGAGCTGAATCCAACTCTTCTGCATTTCCTCCCACGATGTAGGCATGTCTGGATGCAGGATGGTGTAGGGAACCTCTCCTTCATTGACGGGCTCTTTAATTACTGGGAGTACATGAGGATAAGGCATCATCAGACTTTGGGCTCGGGCTCGTACCCACTTGAGGTAGGGCTCAAGAGGGATGGAGTTCTTGTGTCCCAGAGTTTTGCTATCAACCTTGTTGAGTTTTCCCCAAGCTCTGATGAATCTTTGGCGAAGTCCTTGCGCATCGTTGTCGAAGTCAAAAACTAGGCTAGGAATCAACATGTCATGAGGGCCATCCCTCCGTGCATATCCAAATTGTCTCAAAGCTAGGCAAGGGTTGTAGGTGATACCTCCCTTGATTCCAAGTAAAGGAACATTAGGAAACTCTCCGCAACGATCGACGATGATGACATTTTCTCTGGACCGAGAACACCAATGCACATCAGAATGAGTAAGAGTCATCAATCGTTGGGACCACCTTGTACTTTGGTCACTCTTTAGGACAGATTGTGGAAGGTGCGAAATAAACCACCTTGCAAGGAGAGGAGTACAACACATGAGAACACCCCTCTTTCTCATTGTTCGTGTGTAAAATGAGTGAAGGATGTCCCCAAGCAATGTTGGTATTGGGTTTCTGGACAAGAAGATTTTGACAGCGTTGACATCTACCAATCGGTCAGGATTTGGGAACAAGACCAACCCATAGATAAGGAGTGCCACAATCTCTTCAAAAGCTTGTAGGTCCAATGAGTTCCAACATTCTTGTGCCTTCTCAAACAAGAATTTTGCTAAGAATCCTTTGACGCCGCTTCTGGTTTCCCAATGCCCCTTGATTTCAGATGGTTGTAGATGTAATGCTCGAGCAACATCTTCAGGCTTTGGTTCCTTCTCCGTACCGTTGAAGGGTAGTTGATTAAGGATAGGGATTCTTAGGAGTTGAGAAAACTCCTCCAAAGTGGGAACCAACTGATAATCAGGGAAGGTGAAGCAGTGGTGAAGAGGGTCAAAGAACTGGAATAGCACTTTCATCATGTCTTCTTCAATGTTGGTGTTGACTAGGCTGAGCAGTCTACCATGTCTTTCACTGAAGGATGAACTTTCCGGAATTCTTGAAGTGATCTCCTTGAGTTGAGGAGAGATTCTCACAAGGTTGACTTGAATGGTATTTCGGCGAGGTATTTCCATGACCTACAAAACAAGAACAATGATGAAGATCCAAACCCTTGAAATGGTTAGTAAATGCATATGATGCTTTATGATGTTCATGATGTATGCACAAGACATATGTACAAGCAAATCACACCAAACCCTAGTTTCAGGCTTGCATGGGGTTTCATAGGTAAGTACCCTCTTGAGTGTAGTTGGCTTAAAAACCTGTCCTATAAATAGTAACCGGGTTCTAAGGAGCTCAATATCACTGGATTGTTTTCATTGTTCATTGTTCTGGTTTAGCCACTTAACTAGCGACCAAAATATTCCAAGAAAACAACCCTCAATGAGTGTAGTATCGAGTATCTACCAACTTCGGACTGCACCAAAGCCGGTCATCTCACTACCCCTAATAAAAGGCCAAGATGGTCAAGTAAGGTTCTAGGTCATTAGTGCTTAGTGACATCACTCAGTGGCCCCGTACTCTCCTTGATTGAACTCAAGGGTTACCGGTACTCACAAATATGTCGCACTAATATAGCTATTGCTTAGACCGTGTCGGTATACCCCGCACAGTTTCCACAATGTATTGCTATCTATGAATGTTTCCCCAAAATCCGGGTGGAGGATTGTAAACCAAAACAATAGAGCCCAAGTATAAAGCAAGCAAATCAAACAATTAGTCATGCAAGAGGGTGATCTAAGCCCTAAGGTTACTCCACTTAAAGAACTTTCCCCAGCAGAGTTGCCAGTTCTGTGGTACGGTGGGAGAACTGACTAGGGTTTTGCGTTTGTATTCGCAAATGTTTCGGTTGAGCAAGAGTCGCCACCGACTTTTTATTTTATCCTAAGGAAAGGTTTAAAAAGCACAGCAAAAACCTTTGAGATTTTTCTTGGGTTCGGGGAGTAGATTATAAAAGGGGAAGGTATTAGCACCCCTTCTATCCATGGTTATCCATGGGCTCTTAGGTACTTGCTTAGATCAATCTTGCCTTGGTTTTCAATTGTTTGAAATGGTGCTTTGTGTGTGGTTTTGAAAACGTTTTGAAAAGATGCCTTGTGCTAGGCTAACCTTGTAACAATTCTTTACTCGAATGTTTTACAAAAGGTGTTTTATCTTTTAAAAAGATGTTTCAAGGGTTTGAAAAGTTGATTTTGAAAGTGTTTGTGAAGTGGGTTTTGAAATTAGGCAAGTGTTTCCTTGGAAAGTTGGCAAGTACTTAAGAGTTTATCTACCCTAAAGTTTTCTCAAAGACTTTTGTCATGTTTTAAGCCCTTTTGACAAATTTGTTCCACCATTGCATTTGGTGGACAATCTTGTCTTAGGAGATGAAAGGGACAGGCGCGGGTCGTCGTTTGGACCATAATTGCAATAGTGTTAAAGATCTTTGGGCAATTTTCTTTAAGGGACTTGATCATTTGTTTTTGTTTGTTTTGAAAAGTTTTATCGAGGGACTATGATCATTCAATTTGTTTGCTTTGCCCAAAGAAGTTCAACATGCAATATGGCCCAATTATTTGAAGGCAACAAAGTGGAGTACCCTAGGGGTGCAAGTGTGAGATGTGTTGTTTATTTTCATGCTCATTTATCTTGTATTAGGTCAAACTATTTTTTATCGTTTTTCGCATGCAAACCCTAATTCTAGCATGGCATAATTAGAAAGCGTATAAAGTGCGAAATTTAAATTCCTACGCTATTACAACATAATAATATAGGGAGGGGGTACAAATTTACAAATGGGGAATATTTAGACAAGAATTTAAATCTAAATTATTACATCATTTTTGAATATTTGCAAGGTAAATAAATTGCATAATTAAATAGAAATTAAATAAATATGCAAAAATGCAAAAAAAGAAAGTTTTTATATGTATGAAAAAATGTTGTTTATGTAAGATAAAATAAGAAAATAAAAAGGTATTATTTTTGAGTATTTTCATATTTAGGGCAAAAACCCTAATTTTAATCAAAATGTATATTAATTAATTAATTCACATAATATTTATTATTTACATACAAAAATAAAATAAAATATGGTATATTTATAAAAAGGCCCTTTTTTAGTATTAAATATTAAAAAAAATAAAATATGTACATTATTTGATATTTTATTCTAAGTATATTAACAAATATGTATTTATATATATTATTTTAAATATGTATCATGGATAAATAATAATAATAATTTTTAATATTTTTTAGAAAATAGTATTTTTTTGCATGAAATATTTTCAGAGGGTAATACAAAATAAAAAATGAAAATGATAATGTATTTACACTATTTTTCTATTTACCCTAAATAATAATATATATACATATATGTATAAATCAAAAGGAAATCAAATAAATACCAAATAAAATCAAAAAATGATGAGAAAATTATTTTCAAAATTTTAATATGCTGAGAAAAAATAAACAAGTCAAACAAAAAAAGAAAAAGTCAAAAAGAATTAAAAATGAGACAAATGGGCTTGGGGGTGCAAAACAGAAAAGATGGTGTGAATAAAAAAAAAGCTCAGGCCCAGTCCAAACCACTTCTTCTTCAACCTCTGAATCACAAAACGCGCGCCTGCAAGCTTGTGTTTGAAATCCTGATTCTTTGATTTTTTGGACAAACTTCCAACACAAAAGATGTTAAGCATGAAATCACGATTCTAACCATATGCATTACTTGATCTAACTCTCTAAGATGAGGGAGAATTTCTCCTCCCCCAATTCCTGACCTAGTTTTTCTGCCATTTTCAAAGCTCAAATTCTCTCTACTCAGACAAAAGAAATGAAAAGTAAAGATATGTACATGTTCAGGGCTATGAGTAGAACCTTGTTTCTTCACAAACTTAAGACTAAAGATGCATAATAAGAGAGATACGAATTCAAACTTTTACCTATTCAGTTGAACTTCTATCTGGAGAATGAGGAACTTTCAGTGCAAGGTGGTGATTGGAAAAGCTTCCTTGAGGTTCAGGGATGCTATTCCAATGTCTACTTTGTCTTGAAAGCTTCTGAATCAAGCTGTAGAACTTCACCTGCAAGTCAAAGATGTGAAAATGGTGGAAGTGGTTAGAGCAACTACAGATCGTGCCTTAGCTTCTGGATAGCTTTCATAGGTTGTAAGGAAGGTAGAGGAACAAGTTTGGACAAAAATGCTTGAAGGGATTGAGAGATAGCACTCAATCTGCAGGGCTTGCTCTGTTTGAGCAGTTTTGTGGTGTTTCTGAGATGGAGAGTGCTTGAGAGGCAAATGGCTCGTGCAAAAGCTTGGTTGGGTAGTTTGGAATGTGTTTGATAAGTTCTCTCTTGTGTGCTAATGCTGGTATGAGAGTTGTTACAAATTATGCAATGTTTCTTAACCTTTAAGCAACAAAGTGCAAGTTGGTGTTTTAGGTCAGTAGGGGGCCTCTAATCCTGCTGCAAAGTCTCTCTTGATCAGAGCAAATTGTCCATAATCTTGTGCCAAAAGAGATTTAGCTTGTACTTGTTTGATTTTCAAATTGACATAAAGTGAACTTTTGCAAAAATGGATAGTTTACTTTTTCCAAATTGGGATTAATCCTCTAGACAAAGCTTGAACTCAAAGAACTTGGTCTTGGTACAAAGAATATGCATTAAATTTATGAGTGTAACTTGGTTTAAGGACCTGTAATCAAGGGCATGCTGGTTTTGAGAAGTTGCATAATCTTATGAACATGAAAAATGGCCAATTCAAAAGTGAGTTTTTGCTATATTGTGAAATTCGATTCTCCCTAACCATGAGGTTGTTTGAGAAGTTCTTGCACATTTTGGAAAGCTTGGAATGTGTAATACAATCCATCTTTGAAATGCAAATTGAAATTCCAAGTGGAAGGGTATGAAAAATGGCCTTGAAGTGGGGTAGAAAACCTTGTCAAAATAGGTTAAAATTCTACTAAGTTAAAAATGGTTTAGTGCCCTTATTCAAAAAATTGTAACTTGAGATACAAGCTTCAAATGAGAAAACTTTGTGAATCAAAGTTGTAGATTATGCAACAAGCTACAACTTTCATGTTTTGACTTTTGTTTGAATCCAAATGGATCTTGGTGAAAAGGTGGGGCAAAGTTGGGAAAAAATTAGGGTTTTTCATAACTTAGAAAAATTCTAAGTTATGAAAAATTCCATTTTCTAACCCTAATTTGCAATTTGTGATTTCTTGGTGAACAAGTTTCATGATTTGGCATATTTTGATGAAAAATGAATCTTGACTCTTGATTTTGACCAAAAAAGTCAAAGTTTGACTTTTCAGTATACAGTCAAAACTGATCAATTGACTGGGAAATTCAACTGTCAATCTTGTGTACTTGGGATCTTTTGAATTTCTTGAGCATGTCAAGATAGTTCCATGGGGTCCTTGAGTCTATATGTGAGCTTGGTTTGCCATTGGCTAAGTCAAACAGTCAAAAATTGCCTCTGTGCAGTCAAAACCCTAAAAATGACCATTTTGCCCTTTTGGTGATCTGATCAAATTTCTTGTGGAATTGTGATCCAAACTTGATCAAATGGTTCATATGAGTTCATAATGTTGGTGTGGGTTAATTTTCATGAGATTTGACTGTCACTTGGCCACAGTTGACTTTTTTTTTCAATACAGTTGATTTCTAGGTCAACTGTCCAATTGACTGGGCAAAACTTGGAATCAAGACTTGAAACTTGGTATGGACAAACTTGGGAGGCCAATATGAAGCAAGAAAGTCATCTTGGGCACTTTAGGTCAAAACATCTTTGTGCAAACATAAACCCTAATTTGGGGTTAGCAGTGCAAGGAGGAGTCTTGAGCAGATGAAACCCTAACTGGATCTTGAACTTCAAAAGTTTTGTGAGGAGAAATCAATGAGAAATGGGAGGGCAAATTTTGGGGTACAACAATGAGGAATGCCAAAGAATTTTACACCTGAAGGTTTCAATCTTGGTCCTCAAGATACTCCGATTGTTCAGACTATTGTTGCTCCGACACCTCCTGTGGTGCATGCTACTCCTGCTGCGCCTCCTTCGGTGAATATGGTTCCGTTTGTTAATGATGATGTGTGTCGTCCTTTCCTTCCACTGAGTGAAGACTTGGGTCTTTATGGTAGAATGGATGATTTTCAAGAGCAGTTTGACAATATGCAAAGAGAGATGAAGGCCCTCAGGGGAAAAGAGCTATTTGGGCAGAATGTGAATGAGTTATACTTGGTCCTGAATGTTAAGATACCTGCTAAGTTTAAGGTCCCTGAGTTTGAGAAGCACAGAGGCAACAATTTCCCTCGTGCTCATCTAGTAATGTACGTGAGGAGAATGTCTACCCATACTGATGATCAACGTCTGTTAATTTACTTTTTTCAGGATAGTTTGACCGGTGCTTCGCTGAAGTGGTATATGAGTTTGGACAATGCCAATATCCATACTTTCTATGATTTGGGGGAAGCATTCATCAAACAATACAAGTACAACATAGACATGGCGCATGACCGTGATCAACTCAGGGCCATGGTTCAGAAAGACAGTGAATCGTTTAAAGAGTATGCATAGAGATGGCGTGAGGTAGCCGCCCAAGTGATTCCTCCCATGGAAGAGAAGGAGATGACTAAGATTTTCTTTAAAATGATGGGTGCTTTCTACTACGAGAGGATGGTAGCAACTGCGCCAAATGATTTTACTGAAATGATAGGAATGGGTATCCGCTTAGAGGAGGCTGTAAGAGAGGGCCGTTTAACAAAGAGTGAAAGTTCTAGAGGTGTGAAGAAACCATATTATGGGTTTACCAAGAAGAAGGAAGGGGATGCAAATGCTGTTATGCAAGAGAGGAGGGTTAATACCCCTAGAAGGAATTATCAGTGTCATCAGCAAGTCGCCTCAGTTACTCCAGTTGTGGGTGTCGCTCCAACTACCGTTGCTTATTAGAGACCGTCCCAACAGGGGAATCAAGGGTATAATCAGAGAAGGGAGAGTTATGACCCTATTCCTATGAGCTATACATAGTTACTACCGACATTGATTCTGAAGAAGTTGGTTCAGACCCGACCACCTCCCGTCGTACCATCACCAATGCCTTGGTATTACAAAGCAGACCAAACATATGCTTTTCATCAGGGAGCACCAGGGCATAATGTTGAGAATTTTTATCCTTTGAAGACTGAGATGCAGAAGTTGGTAAAGTTTGGTGTTCTATCTTTCAAGGACGTGGGACCTAATGTGAAAGACAATCCTCTACCCAAGCACGGGGGAGTAAATGCTATGAATATGGTGGCCGGTTGTCCAGGAGACTTCCGAATTTTTGATATTAATCTGGTTAGAGGAGATTTGGTGAAAATGCATGCAGACCTTTATGAATTTAGATACTATACACATGACCATGCCAATTGTGCTATTTGCAGTACAGATATACAAGGTTGCGATAAGATAAAGGCTGATTTACAAGAGATGATGGATGAGGGCCTAATCCACATAATTAGGCCTAGGGTAGAGTATGAAGAGGAGGTGAATATGGTTTCTGGATGTCCTGGAGAATTCATAATTTTTGATGTAGAGTATATGAATGAAGACCTTGTGCAATTGCATGCTACCTTCTGCCACATGGCTGTCCAGGTGGAACACCAATATGGATCTTGCCGAGTTTGCTATCGAGATTCCCGAGGATGTTCAATCGTGAAGAAGGGTGTTCAGTTTTTGTTAGACAATGGAATTATCAAGGTTACAAGTCAAAGGGATGATTACCATGAAGTTGATATGGTTGAGGTTTGTTTGACTGAAGAAGGGTCGGATGAAGAGTATGACTCTGCAGATGAGTGTTTCTCCTCAGATGAGGATTTATTTTCTAGAAATGAATCAATAATGACTGATTATGTTGAATAAGAGGTAAACGTCATTGTACCTTGTTTTAGGGCACCCGCCCATCTTGAAGTTGAATATTATAGCAAGCTAGTTATTACCCCGTTGGTGATTAGTTTGTCGGGTCCTATCCCCTACAAATCAGATAAGGCTGTGCCATACAAATACAACGCTACAATCTTAGAGGATGGAATGGAAGTTCCCATCCAGCCAATGCTTGATGTTGGGAATATTGCTGAAAATAGCAGGGTGACCCGCAGCAGCCGTGTGCTTGCACCAGTTGTTCGAAGAGATGTTAGTGATGGAAAGAAAATTGCTGAGAATGTTGAACCCAAGAAGGATACAAGTGAGACTAGTGGGGCTGCATTGGAGAAAGAAGTGGATGATATTTTGAAGATAATCAAGATGAGAGACTACAAAATTATAGATCAGCTACTACAGACTCCTTCAAAAATCTCTATCTTAGTTTATTGATGAACTCCTCGCTCACAGAGAATCTTTGGTGAGGGTACTGGACCAAACTTTTGTGGAGAGTTATATGCCAATAGAATAATTCAGCAGTATAATAGGGAACATTATATCATGTAATAACTTGAGTTTCTGCGATGATGAATTACCAGATGAAGGAAGGAATCACAACTTGGCCCTCCACATCTCTATGAACTACAAGAATGATTCACTATCCAATGTGCTGATTGATAATGGATCCGCGTTGAATGTTATACCGAGGAGTACGCTTATGAAGTTGAAATATCAAGGAACACCTATGCGCCCGAGTGGCATCATTGTGAAAGCGTTCAATGGATCAAGTAAATCTGTTATTGGTGAAGTGGGCTTGCCTATTCATATAGGACCACATTTGTTTCAGATTACTTTCCAGGTCATGGACATTGTTCCCGCTTATAGATGTTTGTTGGGACGACCGTGGATTCATGAGGCAGGGGATGTCACTTCAACTTTACACTAGAAACTAAAGTTTATACGTGAAGGGAAAGTAGTGATCATAAATGGGGAACAAGCATTATTGATATCTCATTTGTCCTCTTTTAGCATTGTGGAGGCGGATGAAGCTGCTGTTGGAACCCAGTTCCAAGCCTTATCCATTGACAATATAAGAGGAAATGAGAATTCCATGGTTTCACTTAAGGATGCGCAGCAGGTTGTATGTAAGGGTCATAGTGAAGTATGGGGACAGATTGTGGATCCACCTGTGAACAAGAATAGAACTGGCTTGGGGTTCTCTTTGAAGAATGATAAAGGTAAGGGCATGAAGCCGAGGTCTGCCGCAAGCAAGTATCAAGACATCTTCCATAGCGTGGGTTATCTTCATCCAACTGTTTTTGGGATTAATGCCATTGTAGAAGATGAAGCAGAGCAGGAAATGCCGAATTATGTGACGCACGGAGTTAGGGTTCAGAAATGGATCACCATTAATGTTCCCTCTTGCATACATGTTTCAAAGTAATTTATTTTGTTAATCTTTTTGAAAAAAGCTTTCACTCTGCCCGAGGTGGAAGTGTTAATGTTGTAGGGCTTATCTATTTGCTGTGACCTTTAAAATCAATAATAAAAGTTGTCTTTGTTTCCCAAATTGTGTCTTTATTTTCTGTTTTTTCTCGGAAAATGGTAAAAAAAAAGAAGAAAAAAAACCCTTTCAAAATAAATAATAACTAAAATTCAATATGCATGATCACTTATTATATGTGTCAGTTTCTAAAAGCAATCATAAATCATATGTGCAGATTAATTAAAAAACTCGTTGAATACAATGACCCTGCACCCTCTCCCAACTTTAAATGTCCTGTGTATGGGGATGAAGAAGAAGATTATGATGAGATTCTAGAAGAGGTCTCACGATTGTTTGAGCACGAGGAAAATACCATTCAGCCATATAAAGTGCCATTGGAAGTGATTAATTTGGATTCAAAAGAAGATCTGAAGGAAGTCAAGATTGGAGCATTGCTGCATCCTGATGTGAAGAGCAGGTTAATTGAGCTGTTGAAAGAGTATGTGGATATTTTTGCTTGGTCTTACCAAGATATGTCTGGTCTAGATACAAATATTATAGAGCACCGTTTGCCGTTGAAGCCAGAGTGTCCACCAATTAAACAAAAGTTGAGAAGAACTCACCCAGATATGGCAGTGAAAATCAAAGAGGAGGTTCTAAAACAGATTAATGCTGATTTTCTTGTGACGTCAGTGTATCCTCAATGGATTACCAATATTGTCCCAGTACCGAAAAAAGACGGAAAAGTCCGCATGTGAGTAGATTACAGAGATCTAAATAAAGCTAGTCCGAAAGATGATTTTCCATTGCCACACATTGTTATGTTAGTGGATAGCACAACAAAATTCAAAGTATTCTCATTCATGGACGGATTTTCTGGGTATAATCAAATAAGAATGGATCCGGAGGACATGGAAAAAACAACATTTATCACACCCTGGGGAACATTATGTTACAGAGTGACGCCCTTTGGGTTGAAGAATGCTGGTGCAACGTACCAGAGGGCTATGACAACCCTATTCCATGATCTGATGCACAAGGAAATCGAAGTATATGTTGATGATATGATTTCCAAATCCCAGAATGAATAAGGGCATGTAGAAGATTTGTTGAAGTTGTTTCAGTGTTTGAGGAAGTATCGTCTCCGCTTGAATCCAAATAAATGCACCTTCGGTGTTCGATCAGGAAAATGGTTGGGTTTCATTGTTATCCAGAAAGGAATTGAAGTTGACCCCGATAAAGTCAAAGCAATTCAAGAGATGCCAACACCAAAAATTGAAAAGCAAGTCAGAGGTTTCCTCGGGCGTTTGAATTATATTTCCAGATTCATTTCCCACATGACTGCAACATGTGATTCGATCTTTAATTTGTTAAAGAAAGATCAAGGTTGTATGTTGACGGATGACTGCCAAAGGGAATTTGAAAGTATTAAAGAATATCTGCTTGAACCTCCTATTTTGCTCCCTCCTATCGAAGGAAGATTGTTGATTATGTATCTGACAGTGTTAGATAATTCCATGGGTTGTATTCTGGGACAACAAGATAAAACATGGAAGAAGGAGTTCACTATTTATCATCTCACTAAAAAATTCACTGATTGTGAGTCGCGTTATTCCATGCTGGAAAAGACATGTTATGCTTTGGCATGGGCGGCAAAGCGTTTGCGACAATATATGTTGAATCACACTACTTGGTTGATCTCCAAAATGGATCCAATCAAGTACATTTTTAAAATGCCTGCTCTTACTGGGAGAATTGCCCGCTTGCAGATGTTGCTATCTGAATATGATATCAAATACCGCACTCAAAAAGCTATTAAAAGCAGTGTGTTGGCAGATTATCTTGCTCACCAACCAGTGGAGGATCATCATTCTGTAGAATATGAATTCCCTGATGAGGATGTGATGTTCCTGAAAGTGAAGGATTGTGATGAACCATTGACTGAGGAAGGTCCTGACCCTGAATCTCGTTGGAGTATGATATTTGATGGAGTTGTGAATTCTTATGGTAAAGGAATTGGTGTTGTGATTGTCACTCCACATGGATCGCACATTCCTTTTACTGCAAGGTTAACATTCGATTGTACTAATAATATGGCAGAATATGAGGCTTGCATCATGGGTCTCGAAGAAGCTATTGATCTCAGAATTAAAAATCTAGATGTTAATGGTGATTCAGCTTTGGTAATAAATTAGATTAAAGGATAATGGGATACTCGTCACCCCGGCTTGATCCCTTACAAAGATTATGCTAGAAGATTGTTACCCTTTTTCAATAAAGTTGAATTCCATCACATTCCTAGAGATGAAAAATCAGATGGCGGATGCTCTGGAAACTCTGGCTTCTATGTACCAAGTGAATACTTGGAATGATATACCTTGAATTATGGTTCGGAGAATGGATAGGCCCTCTCATGTGTTTATAACAGAGGAGGTAGCAGATGAAAAACCTTGGTATCATGATATCAAGCATTTTCTTCAGACTCAAGAATACCTGATCGGTGCATCGAAGAAAGATAGAAAGACACTGAGAAGATCGGATGACAGTTTCTTCCTCAATGAAAATGTGTTGTATAAAAGAAATTATGACATGGTCTTGCTTATATGCGTGGATAGACACGAAGCAGACATGTTGATGCATGAGGTTTATGAAGGTTCATTTAGCACTCATGCCAATGGACATTCGATGGCTAAAAAGATGCTAAGGGCAGGTTACTATTGGCTGATAATGGAATCTGATTGTTATAAATTTGCAAAGAAGTGTCATAAATTCCAGATTTATGCGGACAAGGTCCATGTGCCTCCGACACTTCTCAATACGATTTTCTCCCTGTGGCCTTTCTCTATGTGGGGTATTGACATGATTGGGATGATAGAACCCAAAGCTTTAAATGGACACCATTTTATCTTGGTAGCAATTGATTACTTCACCAAGTGGGTGGAAGCTGCTTCATATGCCAATGTTACTAAGCAGGTGGTTGTGCGCTTCATCAAGAATAATCTTATATGTCGGTATGGTGTGCCAAGCAGAATTATCACCGATAATGGCTCGAATCTGAACAATAAAATAATGACAGAACTGTGCGAAGAATTCAAGATTGTCCATCATAATTCCTCTCCGTACAGGCTAAAGATGAATGGGGCTGTTGAAGCTGCTAATAAGAATATCAAGAAGATTATACAGAAAATGGTCGTTACTTATAAGGATTGGCATGAAATGCTCCCTTTTGCTTTGCATGGTTATCGAACATCTGTCAGCACTTCAACAGGAGCAACCCCGTTCTCCCTGGTTTATGGAATGGAAGCTGTACTCCCAGTCGAGGTTGGAATTCCCTCTCTGCGTGTGATAATGGAAACCAAGTTGTCAGAGGATGAATGGGTCCAGAACCAGTTTGACCAATTGAATCTGATCGAAGAGAAGAGGATGACAGCTTTATGTCATGGACAATTATATCAGAAAAGGATGAAGAAATATTTTGATAAGAAGATCAAACCTCGTAAATTCAGAGAAGGCGACCTCGTGCTCAGAAAGATCATGTCTTTCAACACTGATTCTAGGGGCAAGTGGACTCCCAATTTTGAAGGCCCATATGTTGTCAAGAAAGCCTTTTCTGGCGGTGCATTAATTCTTGAAACTATGGATGGCGAGGAGTTCCCACGTCCCATGAATGCTGATGCAGTCAAGAAATACTTCGCCTAAATAAATAAAAGAACAACTCGCTAAGTTGAAAACCCGAAAGGGCAGCGTAGGCAAAAAAGAGCGTCTCGGTAGGCCGAAAACCCGAAAGGGCGGTCTAGGCAAAAATTAGAGACATAAACAGAATAAATTTCCCGCTAAGCTGAAAACCTGCAAGGGCAGTTTAGGAAAAAGTTAGGGACTTTCTTGGCAAGTAACTACATCGGGCAAGACTTGATCATTGGAGCAACAATCTTCTCGGATTCTCATCACAACTTCAACAGAAGTTGCTGCTCAGGATTTCAAAAGTTGTTAGAGGGGATAATGGTCATTGTATCTCAATGTATCTTTTCCATTATATATTACCATTTTCCGAACTTTGTAATTATCCATGGAGTCTCGCCATTCGCAGACTACCATTCTATTAATGAAATTTGAGCATTTACCCAATTCTTTGTATTTCTTATTTTATTTAGCTTTCAAAGACTCCATTTATTATTTATAATAACTTTCAAAGCAAAAAGATTAAATACAAAAAATTGATTTTTCAAAAAGAATTTACAATTTGCTTTTACTTTAGAATTTGTGATGTGAAAAAAGACAACAACAACAAAATGGTAATCCCAGGAATGGACAAACTCTAGTCAGTGAACGGCGATGCTATGATATATTCTATTTCTACCTTCAGTGAAAGTTGCTAGGCAATTGGCAGTGAACGTCGATGATTGTTATCTTTTTGCTACCCTCGGTGAATTTTGGTAGTTCATCATCAGTGAACAGCGATGCTATGATATTTCTTTTCTTTCTACCTTCAGTGAATGTTGGTAGCTCATCGTCAGTGAACGTCGGTGTTGTTTTTTATTTTCCTTCTACCTTCAGCGAACGTTGGTAGCTTTACCTCAAGTAGGAGTTGATGTATCCTTTGACCATTTTACCATCCTCTCTGGGTCGGGTCGCTCTCTTGTTTCTTTATCATTCTTACATCCCCAATGGTGTTCTGTGTCTCTTTGGTTTTGTTCATATGTATTCATGATCATAAACATTTGCATGGCATCTTAGGTCCAAAAATAGGTTTTGTTTTATATTTAAGTATCTTCGATCACGTCGACATGAAGATTTTTAACCTTCGTATCTCCAGATAGAAGAAACTTAAATAAGGGCAGCTGTTGTACCCCAATTTTTGCCCCTAGGATCCCTTCACCATACCATATTGATTCAATCACAATAAGATCACATTAGGGCTTTTGGTTCTCCTCCATATCTTTAGCTTTGCTTTTTGAGGAATCACCAAGCACCTTGAATTGTTTTTCTTGTGTAATCATTCATGTTTTGTTTGAATTTCCTTTTAATTAATAAAATTCAATGTTGGTTTGTCTTACTTGTCAACAATGCAGATAAAGGCAATAGGGCTTGGCAAGTTGATCCATGGGTTCATGAGTTTATTTTCATGACCTAGTCAATGAAGCTTGAGAAGTTCAAACCTCACCGTTGAATTTGTTTTGGACGGGATGGCATGGCAAGGTTATTTTGTTTCACTACATTTCCAAGTTATCAATATTTGATCCAAAAAGTACAAGGGGTTGATTGAAAAATAGTCATGGTTGGACAAGGTCTTGTTACCATTAGTCACAAGTTCATATTTCTCTTAATTATCAAGATATGGAAGTGGTTGTGGTTGCTATGATTTGTCATTATCATCCTTAACAACTTATATTTACAAAGCATTTGTTTTGGTACAAGAAGTTTGTTCAAAATTGTCAAAGTTCCTCAAGGCATGTTTCTTAATCTAGGAGCTAGGGTTTTGATCTTTAAAGGAGTGTATCTTGCCCATCTTTTGGTAGTTTTTAGTGATTCCAAAGACATCCTTCTCTTCAAAGGGATATAAACAAATCACTTCAAAAGTTCCAAGGAGTTTTAATGTGGAAGAAACTTGATGGTGAAGAAAGATTACAAGTCCTCTAGATGAACCCCCAATTTCTGAAGTTTGACTTCAAATAATCATAACATGGTCAATTTTTATCACCTTAAGCCCATTCATTTTCCATAATTATCCTGAAGATGTGAACTTTATGCCTTATTTTATGTGCAAAGTGAGAAAATGGATGGAAGTTTCCTTAAGGATACTAAAGATTATAGGTCATTTTATGAAATTTTGCCAACTTCAACAAGTCATAACTTTCTCAATTTTTGGATATTGTGAATGGTTCAAGTTTCAAAATGTCATTCAAGAGATCTACTTCATGCCATCTTTTTTGGTCAAGATCAAATTCCAAGTGGAAGGCTATGCTTGGATGCAAGACATTATAGGTCACTTTTGAAGAAAAAATTGAAATATTTCTAAGTATGGAAAGTCACCCCTTTTTCCTCAACTTTGACTCAACACAAATTTCAGCTCAAGCATCCATTTGATTCCATTATTTTTTCATTGCAAAGATTGAATCCTCACCTTTCTAAAGCATCAAGAATCATGCCCTAAGACCCCTTGAGTTGAAAATGCCATTGGTCAGAAGTTGGAACTTTGAAACTGAATTTCTCACCAAGTCAGAATTTTGAAATCCATAACGTGGCCTCTAATCACAAGTTTTCCACGCATTTTCCCCCTAAACATGTTTAGTGAAGTTCCAGATTTGTTTAACACCTCAAAACGAAAGGATTGGATGAGTTTTGGTGAAAATTAGATCACAATTCACTCGTGCATCAGGTTTGCACGAATTCCCTCCAAAATGCATCATTCAATATTCATTTTGATCCCATTTTCTTCTCCTATAAATACATGAACTATCCCATTCATTTTCTCAAGCTTGGATAGCCAGAATCACCCTCCCAAACTTGTTCCCTAACTCAGAATTCAGCAACTTCGAAATCCATTCTCAAGTTTTTTCAATCCAATTTTTTATTTATTTCACCTTCCTTGATCTTCCCTGAAGCTAACCATATAATTACATTCAAGAATTGTGCCCTATATTGCTCCATAGAAGTCCAGTTTCAAAGCTCTGCAACTCAACTTCAATAGATAGATTCCTTCATCAATTCTTCAAAACATTGATATCATTGTGATGCTCTCATTTCCCTGGTTCTATTCGCAACACTTACTTCTTACTGGAAACACGTTTTGACCATGAAATTTCAAATCCATTTTCAAAACTTTCTTTCCAAATTGCTTGAGCTACAGTTTATACAAATTTGGCGCGGGGGTGTGGTTGTCTTCGTCTTGGAGAGACGAAGCGAATGTCATAGGTCCGAGCTTCTGATTTTACAGTTTGAGAGACCTACAATTCACGTTGGCTGGAGGTTGAAGATGACCAACGTGTCATCTTCCAACCAATGATGGCACGCCGCTTGTTATTTTTGAATTCTGATTTTATTTCTGATTCAATCCTTTATTCACTAATGACCATGATATGCACAACGCGCCAGATCTCTTGGATTTGATTACTAACGTGTTTTGACTCTCATCCAATGGTCCATTTTGACTTTTATTTTCTTTTCTGATTTTTTATATTTAATTGTTTTAAACTTCAAAAAATCATAGAAAATTCATTTTTAGTCCAAAAAATCTGAAAAAATTATGAAAAATATTTTTGATTATTCTCTTTCTGATTTTTTTCTTCACAATTTGATTTTTTGTTTTGGTATTTTTTTTTATAAATTTACACTTTATTGGAATTGTTTAAAATGTTTAAAAATACTTTTATGCATTTTTAAATTCTGAAAAAATTACGGAATGATCCAATGATATTGTGACAAATATTGGTGACTTTATTTATTTTTGTTTCTGACTTTGCTATTTTTTATCATTTTTGGTTTATTTCACCCATTTCTTTAAATTTTAAAATAGTTTCTGACTTTAAAAAATTACCAAAAAATTTATAAAATTATTTAAGTTCATTTCTGATTTTTATATGGTCTTACTTTTTATTTTCTGATTAATTTGAACATATTTGACATTTTTTCTCTTTTATTTCTATTTTTAAACACTATTTTCGAACCTTTTTGTATATATTAAAATGTAATATTATTTTGTGATTATTTTCTGGCTAATCTTGGGTTAATTTTTTGATCATGAACTTTATTAACATCATTGAATCCATGGTGTTGAGTCTAACTCCATAAAAATGGATGAATGATTTTAATAATAGTTTGATTAAATTTAATCCAAAAGTGGTTTGTATATTCTCTCCCACCCACTTCATCTCATCCTCTTCTTATTGCAATAAATGTTATTGGAGCATGATCTCCATATCATGTCTCAAAACAAATGGTGCATAGATTGCTATTGACCGGCCTCAAAATAGGTGTGACTTCTATATAAGTCCATTTACGATTGCTTAACATAACGCTAAATTTTGTCCTGATTCGAATAAATGATCATTCGTGGCCCAAACTTATGTTTGCAAGCCTAAGTATGTTAATTTGATCTCTTTGATCCAATAACCTTGAGATTCATTGTGTGGAGGCTTTGGTTCTACCAATCCTCTAATGGATCTACAACACCTTTGGTAAACGCATAACACTTAAACATCGTTGATCATTAAATGATACTCATAAGGATTCCAAATGGATGATATACTTGACAAAAAGCAAATGCAACTTGTTGTGTGGAGGCTTTGGTTCTATCAATCCTCTAATGAGTTCCAAATGCAAGTCTCAAGATGATTATCCAACTAACCATTAATCACTAATAATTGATTTTATTTTGTGTTTTTATTTTATGTTCTTTACTTTATGCACCATTTACTTTTAGCATTTACATTTCATGCTATTTTTCATCTTTGCTCACTTGAGCCCCTTTATATTCTTATAATTTTTTATTTTGCTCACTTGAACTTTTCTTTTCTTTTCTTTTAAAGACACCTAATAATCAACATAAACCCTAAAACTATTTAATGATACTTGGACTATTTGGTTGCTACCCTTGGCATTATAGAGCATTGGAGTTTTTGGACTTAGGATTAGAAACCTTGGTCTATAATTGGAGACCTTGTGATCTTATCTGATTATTTTTTCTGGAGCTCTTGAGGTTTACCTCAAGACATTGGCTTATTTGTTTGTTTTGTGTGCAGGTTATTGTGATTACACCTTTTGTTTGTAATCTGGAATTCACCCGTATACAACCGTTACTCTGCCCAATTTTTGTGAAGACTTAATACACTTGAAGTTTGGTTCTCTCAAGAGGTCTAGTATTTTTTCTTGTTTGGTTTCAATCCAAATAATTGGAATTCTATCTTGGCTATTTACAAGTGAAAGGCTATTTACATGTTATGCTAAAACGAAAAACAAGTGAAAGGTTATTTACATGTTATGCTGAAACGAGAGATGCAAGGTCAAGAGGACTTACCTTGCTTGAAACTGGAACTTGTGTGTGGACTGGAGTTGTTGGATGCTCTTGGATTTGAAAGGAGAGAGGTAAGAGTGGTGTGATCTTAATGAATTTTGAGAATTTTTGGTATGCTTCTCTTAGGCTGTGTATGCGTGTAAGGTAATATATGTGTAGTTCCCGGGCCTCTGTCTCTAGTCTACTGGCGAATGTCCCCTTTGTGTATGTGTATGGCTTTGTATTTATAGGGATGTCAGGGTGCATAGAAATGTAAAGGGATAATAATTAACTAGGCTTTGAAGGTCATGAGACAAGAATCCAACACATTGAAGGTTGGCCATATATGGATAATTCTTGCCATTTTGAAATCTTGAGTGAACCTAGACACATTTGAATCTTTCGAATACCTTCCAGCCTTGCTCTTCGATTGGCCCTGAGTTGCCTCCTTCGATTGACTCTGGTTTCCTTTTTATAGCTCCTTCAATTGAGTCTATCTACATCAATTCAAATTGCTCAGATCTTTGATGACTATGAATTCCAATTGTTCATAGTTTTCCCTTATCATAGTTTCTTCAATTAAGTCCACATCTGCATCAATTCGAATTGCCCAGAATTCTCTTTGTCAAATAATTTTTCTTTTTGATGATTCTGAATTCCAATTTGAACCTGTTCAGAGTTTCCCTTATCAGGTTTTCTTCAATTAATTCACCATCTGCATCAATTCAAATTTCCCAGAATTCTCTTTATTAGAGCATTGTTCTTTATGATGATTCTTAATTCCAATTCGAACCTGTTCAAAGTTTCCCTTATCAGGGTTTCTTCAATTAATTCACCACCTGCATCAATTCTAATTGCCCATAATTCTCTTCATTAGAGCATTGTTCTTTTTGATGATTTTGAATTCCAATTCGAATCGGTTCAGAGTTTCCCTTATCAGGGCCTCTTTGAAAGCCCCTCAGATCTTTACTTTTTGTTTGAATTTGGATATTGATTTGAATTATACAAGTCCTCAACATCATGGCTTCTACGATCAGCCCCTAAGTTCGCTCTCTTCAATTTGTCTGACACTACTTAACTAGCCCAATCGAAGACTTCATTCTGGCTAGTCGAACTTCCTTTGACAGGAATATGCTTGTGCAGGGGGCTTGGGCTTGGTAGCATGCAGGATTTAGGCTAGCAAGCATCTTGGACCAAGACTCATCACAAAGCAAACTTGTTTTCAATAATCATATATCCTTCAAATGAACAATTGAATGCTTCTTCAAAGGGACCACATGAATGCGCCTTAGAAGGGACTATCATGCGTGTCAAAGTGTGGAAAACTGTGCGTCTTTTGATTCATTGAATCAAAACTGTTTCAAAGGGGATCATTACCTAGTCAAAGCTGGCACAAAGGCAGCCAATGCCTTGTGGCGCTAGCATGAGGGAGGCCAAAGCAAGTATAAAAGAGGCCATTCCCTAGTGAATCGAATCAGGCACGAAGGAGGTATTTGCCTTGTGGGTCGAAGGAAGTTTTATGCCTAGTGGGTTAAAGGAAAATCTGAAGAAGTATTGGCCTTGTGTGCCTTGCGAACTGAACTTGATCGAAGGGGGCCCAATGCTTAATATAAGCTGATGGATCAAAGCTTGATCGAAGGGTTTTAAATGCCCAATCGAAGCTTATGAGACACATATCGCTCGAAGGGTCCCAGACGCCCAATCAAAGCTATTTATCCAGATGCCAATCGAAGGATATCCTGTTCAGATGCCAATCGAAGACACCTTTGTTCATCTTCAACACATTTTTATTTTCTTCCATCAAGTGTTTGTAACCATCTATGTAAGAGACAATCTTGGAGAACATGAGAGGGAAAATTTTGGGGTACAACAGCTGCCCCTGTTCAATCTTATTAAACCTGGAGATTTAGATTGGCTTGTTTGCCTTTCGTGATCTGAAGGTGGAAGATGATTGGACACTAGAGTGCCCAGAAATTTGCAGTCGATGATGTGATGGTTGACTGTGAAGGGAATTGGCTTAAAGATGCCATTTGGAGAAGATGACTGAGAGTTGTCTGAGATGGGCTTAAAGATGCTATCCAGAGTAGGTGCTGAATTCATAAGAGATCCCTTTGTGGGGAATTCCCGTTCCTACTATCTGAAGAGGAGTCCACTAGGGAATGTTGATTTCTGCTGTTTTCCTACTTGAGGAAAACTCTGTGGGTAATAGAGTCTAGGAACTTCAGTTTTCCATGGCTCTACTGAGGAGTTATCTCTGGACTGGAGAGATGAAAGTTTGTTGTTTTCTGGTTGAACTCAAGGCTTCACAGTAACTTGCTTGGGATAATGGAATTAACCGTTACCTGAAAATGTATTAGAGAGAGCCTGTGTAGGGTTGTTTCAGGATGAGTCCATGTTAGTTTGCATCCGGAGATATATGAGAAGGAGCCTGTGTGGGGCTGCTTCAGGATGATTCTGTGTTAGACTGCATCTGGATGCTGAGAAGGAACCCGTGTAAGATTGCTTCGTCTGGTAATATGGATAGTTTTCCTGTCTAGTTTCAGGTGTTCATCTACAATCAGTTGTTCGTGGATAGTTGTCCTATCTTGTTTCAGGTCTTAATCTGGAACTTGAAAATTGTTGGTTGTTGAGATAATTATCCTGGCTGGTTTTAGTTATTAATCTCTGACCCGAGAAAGAAAGATAGTTTTCTCGTCTGGTTTCAGGTGTTAATCTTCAATCTCCTCATGTAGATAGTTTTCCTGGCTTATTACAGGTATTGACCTACAGTAGGTCGTCCACCGATAGTTGTCCTGGCTTGTTACAAATATTAATCTGAAACTTGTTTTTGTTGGTCGTTGAGATAGTTGTCGTGGCAGGTTTCAGGTATTAATTTCTGACCTGAGAAAGAAAGATAGTTTTCCTGGCTTATTACAGGTATTAATCTTCAATCTCCTCATGTCGATAGTTTTCCTGGCTTGTTACAGGTATTAACCTACACTCGGATAGTTCTCAAATAGTTTTCCTGTCTGGTTTCAGGTATTAATCTGGAACTTGACAACATTGGTCATATAGATAGTTCCCCGTATGGTTTCGGGCATAATCCATGGCCTACTATATTTGTTGGTAAACCCGTCTTACTTCGGGAGTCCATACCACTTGGTCTTGTAGATAGTTTCCCCGTCTGGTTTCAGACATTAATCTTTGACCTACTGCATAAGTTGATAGTGTTTGTCTGTCTGTGAACTCAAGCTGGAAAGGTAAGATCAGTTTCATGCGATGTCATGATGTATGAATTGCATGATGCTCTCAAAATAATTGAGATTGTGATATATGCATTTGTGCTGCATATGCTATGATGTTTGTAAAATGATGTATGAATGCAATGTATGAACGTGTCAGTCATTCCATTGATGTATGTTGAACTAAGGAAATGAATCCATGATTGTTGTTGGGGATGAAGAATGTAGGTCTTCAAATTTTTTGAAATTGACATGATGGGAGACAGATTTCCTCTTTTTAGAGAAATAAACTCTGTTGGGGAAGGAAGACCCCATGAGCTGCTTGGGGATTTTGTTGAAATCCTATTGGGGAATCCTGAGAAGCTTGGCGACTTTACTGGGGAATCTTTTGTTGAGCAGTATTTTGGAGATTTTGCTCTGCCAGGGATATGAGAGCACTTGACACCATTAGGCTGCATACTGAGAATATGACAGTGACCTTGTAGTAGGATTCCTCTGCCTTTGTACCTGCTGGAGAAGGTATCTGCTGGAGAAAATATCTGCGGGGATTTTGTTGATGGCCCTTAGATATTGTCCCATTTCTTAAAGTCATTAGTAACTGTCTTTCTGTTTTTTATGTGCATATTTGTAAACAGTAATCACATTCAAATGAATATGTTCAAAAATAATCACTGGACGTTTTTGCAAACAAAACAGAAACATAAAAACAAATAGCTGGGCACTTTCAAAGGAATAGCTTTGTATTAACTTGAATAAGCGTTTTTGTACAAGGAGACGAACATCCTAGTAAGAGAATTCCGTCGTAAGAATAAAACTATAAAAAAAATAGTATACAAAGAAAACCGCTATGTGAAATAATCCCATTGGGTTCCCGTTCTGCTATTGCCTTTATGTCTTTGGGCATCTCATCTCTTTCGCTATTTTTCGAAGCTGACTGGATTAATTAGTACCACTTGAGCTTTGATAGTTCATACTGAAGATTGGCTGTAAGGTGATCCAACGGGACATAGTCATACGCTTTAAATCCATAACTTTTGCCTGGACCGCCCTTTCAGGTTTTCGGTTCACCGGGATACCCTTTTTTTCCCAAGTCGCCTTTTCAGGTTTTCAACTTGCCGGGTGTACATATTTTTTTCTTCATGTGTATCCCTAATTTTTGCCCGAACCCTTTTCGTTCGCCGGGATGCCCTAATTTTTTCCTAGGCCAGTCAACCTAGCGGGTCTTTGTTCATGCGTAGTATCTTTTAAATATGTCTGTGTTTACCGAGTGCAGAAGGTCGTCACCATCCATAGTGGTTAAGATCATGGCTTCGCCAGAAAATATGTTCTTGATCACAAATGGCCCTTCATATGTGGGAGTCCATTTGCCCCTGGGATCACCTTGTGGAAGTATGATGTGCTTGATTACCAGGTCACCAGCTTGGTATACCCGACGTCTGACTTTCTTGTTAAAAGATTTGATCATACACTTTTGGTACATCTGACCATGGCAGACTTCCGCGAGCCTCTTCTCGTAAATCTGGTTTAATTGGTCAAGTCGAGTCTGAACCCATTCGTCTTCGCTCAGCCCTGCACCCTTCATGATTCTCAAGGAAGGGATCTGGACTTCAATGGGTAGGAAAACTTCCATATCATATACCAGAGAGAAAGGAGTTTCCCCTGTTGATGTGTGCATTATGGTACGGTAACCATGAAGATAAAATGGCAACATCTCATGCCAGTCTTTATATGTCGTTGTCATCTTCTGTATGATCTTTTTTGATATTTATATTAGCAGCTTCTACAGCGCCATTCATCTTCATACGGTAAGGAGAAGAGTTATGATGCTAGATCTTGAATTGCATGCAGAGCTCGGTGATCATAGTATTATTGAGATTGGTACCATTATCCGTGATGATTCTCTCTGGAATACCTTACTGACAGATAAGGTTATATCTAATGAATCGAGCCACAACGTTCTTGGTAACAGAAGCAAATGAGGCTGCCTCGACCCACTTCGTGAAGTAATCAATGTTGACCAGGATGAAATGGTGCCCATTAGAAGCTGTAGGTCTAATCTCTCCGATCATGTCGATGTCCCACATTTAAAACAACCAAGGAGCAGTCAAGACATTTAGGGGGACCGAAGACACATGTACTTTATCAGCATAGATATGGCATTTGTGACAAGTCCGTGAATTCTGATAACAATATGCTTCCATAGTGGACCAGTAGTATCCTGTCCGTAGGATCATTTTAGCCATCGTGTGCCCACTAGAATGGGTGCCAAAGGTACCTTCATGTAAATCAACCATAATCTTTTCTGCCTCACTCTTGTCTACACACCGAAGCAAAGTAGAGTCGTGGTTGCGCTTGTAGAGGACCCCATTACTGAGGAAGAACTTGGAAGCGAACCTTCTTAGGAACTTCTTATCATTGAATGAAGCTCCCTCACGATACTCTTGGGCTTCTAGACATCTTTTGACTTCATGTAACCAAGTTCTGTCACTACTTCTTCAATATCAATCTCGTGACAATATGCTGGTTCATCCAGTCTCTCAATAGTGATTTGAGGAGCTTCGTTATCCCATCTGACCTTGAACATGGATGACATTGTCGCTAGCGCGTCCTCTAGTTGATTTTCCTATCGTGGAAAATGCTCAAAGGTAACTTCTTCAAAGTGTGGAATCAGTGTCAACACATGCTCTCTGTAAGGGATAAGATTAGGATGCTTCATGTCCCATTCTCCTTTGATTTGACTGATCACTAGGGCCGAGTCTCCAAATGCATTCAAGAATTTAATTCTCAAGTCGATAGCAGCCTTGAGACCCATAATACGTGCTTCATACTCAGCCATATTGTTGGTACAATTGAAACATAGCCTGGCAGTGAAAGGAGTATGACAACCTTCGGGAGATATGATCATAACGCCGGTGCCATTTCCAAGAGCGTTTGAAGCTCTGTCAAAAACCATAGTCCATTGGGATCCTTTTTCAGGTCCTTCATCCGGTCCAGGTTCTTTACAATCAGTTACTAACATGATATTCTCATCCGGGAACTCAACATTCATGGATTGATAGTTGTCCACAACCTGATGAGCCAAATGCTCAGCTAATACACTACCCTTAATTGCTTTTTGGGTTGTGTACTGAATGTCGTATTCGGTCAGGATCGTTTGCCATCTTGCTATTCTTCCGGAGAGAGCGGGCTTCTCGAAGATGTATTTTTATAGGATCCATTTTAGATATCAATAAAGTAGTGTGAGCCAACATGCATTGTCTTAGTCGGCGAGCAGCCCATGCCAAAGCGCAACAAGTTTTCTTGAGCAGTGAGTATCTTGTTTCACAGTCGGTAAACTTTTTGCTAAGGTAGTATATTGCATGCTCTTTTTGACCAGACTCGTCATGCTACCCCAACACACATCCCATTGAGTTCTCTAATACTGTTAAGTACATGATTAGAGGTCTTCCTTCAATTGGAGGCATCAAGATTGAAGGTTCTTGAAGGTATTCCTTGATTTTTTCAAAGGCGTTCTGGCAGTCGTCATTCCACTTCACTGCTTGATCTTTCTTTAATAATTTGAAGATCGGCTCATAAGTAGCGGTCAGATGTGAAATGAATCTGGAAATGTAATTCAGACGTCCCAAGAATCCCTTGACCTCCTTCTCAGTGCGAGGAGTTGGCACTTCTTGTATAGCTTTAACCTTTACAGGATCCACTTGAATGCATTTGCCGCTAACAACGAAACTTAAGAGCTTACTGAATCTTACTCCAAAGGTGCACTTATTCGGGTTCAACCTCAATTTGTACTTTTCCAGCCTTTCAAACAACTTCTGCAAGTGATCTAGGTGCTCCTCTTCAGTCTGGGACCTGGCTATCATATCATCAACGTAGACCTCTATTTCATGATGGATATATCATGAAACAGAGCTACCATGGCACGCTGATAGGTTGCCCCAGCGTTCTTTAGCCCAAATGGCATAACTTTGTAACAAAAAGTGCCCCACTGTGTGAAGAAGGTCATTTTCTCCATGTCCTCAGGTGCTATTTTGATCTGATTGTACCTGGAGAAACCATCCATGAAGTAGAATACCTTATGTTGTGTGGTGTTATCAACCAGAACATCGATGTGGGGAAGCGGAAAGTCATCCTTGGGGTTTTCCCTATTTAGGTCTCTATAATCCACACACATACGTGCCTTACCATTATTCTTAGGTAGTGGAACAATGTTATCAACCCATTATAGATAAAAGGTGACAACTAAGAAACTGACATTGAACTGTTTCATGACTTCATCCTTGATCTTTTCTTACATTTCAGGCCTCATGCGACAAACCTTTTGTTTCACTAGAGGGTAGTCCTCTTTTGTAGGTAGGCGATGAACCACAATATCGGTGTCAAGTCTGGGCATGTCTTCGTATGACCAGGCAAAAACCTCAACATATTCATGTAGCATCTGTATTAACTGTTCCTTGACACTATGCTCCAGATTGGCACCTATCTTGACTTCTTTCTGGTCCTCTTCAGTACCCAAGTTAACTGTCTCAATCAGATCTTCATGAGGTTGTATTGCCCTTTCTTCCTATTGTAACAGTCTGGAAAGTTCTCCTGGTACTTCACAATCTTCCTCACCTTCGTCCTTGGCTTGGTAGATTCGATTTTCAAAGTCATAATTGGCAATAGCAAAACCGTTATCAATGGGATCCCGAGTGGATGTGGATCTGCAGTTTGATACGTGGGTGTGTGTAAGAGCATATTTGTATATTTTTTGATAAATTAAAGAGGCATAAACGAAAAACAAAGAGCGTAAAATTTGTATGTGAAACGTCCAATGTTTTATTGATGACATATGAAAATGAAGTAATAACCCTCACAAATAAACCATTGTGCCTCGGATAGGACACAAGTCTTTAATGTTTCAATTGTTCAAATATTACATTTCCTCAAAAACAAAAGACAAATCACTCTTGAATAAATGTAATGGGCATAAAGTCTTTAGCCTCCAAATTGCTGAGTCCACCACTGACGGTTGGGAAGATTCACTTGTCCAGGTTATAATCACTATCACTGTCTTCCAGAGAATTGACTCCATGGTTGCTGATCCACAAAGGTGGAACCCCGATACGAGTACGACAGACAGCTTTCTGGGCTCCTTCTTTGACTACTTCCTTGGCATCCCTCAGAGAAGCCATCTTCAGTGGGGGTCTGGTAATCTTTGGGACCTTAGAAGTAGTCTTGGTCATAACAACCGTCTGTGGAACCTTCTCAAAGTTCTGACAGGGGGTCTCAATGAACTCTCCATCCATTTTAACATACCTGAAAGAGTTCAGGTGGCTGACCATGTATTCCTCCTCCCCATGGACTGTGATAATTTTCCCATTGGCTGGATTTTTCAGCATCTGATGTAGGGTAGAAGTAACGGCACCAACCCCATGGATCCAAGGTCGACCCAATAAACAGGAGTAAGACGAGAAGATGTCTATCACATAGAAAGTTGAGTCAAAAGTCTGAGTACTAACTTTTATAGGGATGTCCACCTCCCCGTGCACCATTCTTTTAGAACTGTCGAAGGCCCTCACCACAATGTTACTGGGCTTTAGTGTGAGTCCTTCACAATCTAACCTATCTAGAGCATTCTTGGGAAAAACATTCAGTGACGAACCTGTATCCACCAGGACATGGGCTAATGTAGTTCCCCTGCACTCAATGGAGACATGCAGGGCATCATTGTGTTTCCTTCCCTTGGGAGTTAAATCAGCATCGAAAAAACCCAGTCCATTATCAGCAGTCAGGCTGGCCACACAATTCTCGAATTGATCAGCAGAGGTCTCTTGAGGCACATGGGCAGACTTCATGAATTTTACTAAAGTCTTAGCATGGACTCCAGAGCATAAAAGTAAGGCCAACATTGAGATTTTTGAAGGGGCCTGCCCCAATTGTTCCACGACATTATAATCACTTTTCTTGATTATCTTTAATATATCTTCCATCTCCTTTTTAGAAGTCTCAGGGATGACTTTTGTATGCGCCTTCATCTGGACAGGCTCAACCAATACCTCTTTGCCTCTAGTCTCATCTGACTCGGTAACAGGGATAACAACAGGACTAACAGTAGGAGTAGCAATGGGAATACTGACAGGAGCAACAACAAGAATAATCACAGGAGTAACAATGAGAGTACTAGCAGGAGTAGCAGCAAGAATGATCACAGGAGTAGCAACAGTTTTTGGAGAGATCCCGGAAGAAAACACTCTTCCGCTTCTTGTAGTTTTACTAGTCCCAACGATATTGTCAATGTCAGGATCAATACCTTCAGCAACTTTGTCTTCAATAGCCAACAGGTCTTTCTTGACGCCATGGTAATAGACGCCAGTCCCATAATTCCAAGGAACAACTTTATCCGAGGAATATGGTATTGGCCCAGGAAGGGTGATGATCAAGGGAGAAAACTTAGGAACATATGTAATCTTGATGGGTCTTTTGGTGGATACCCTGGGAGGATTGTCGGAAATGGTGATTACCGAAACATCTTCACATGAACTTCTTGCAAGAGGAACTTTCTCGAACATGATTTCTTTGTTAACCATCAGGCGCTGGACGCCCATCTTCAATAACAAACAACCATCTGGTAGAGACATACATACGTGGCAACCTTCACCACAACCCGAAAATAAATCGACACTCAATAGATTCTCTTTAATAGTTAGAAGAGGAGTAGTTAATTCATCCAAGGAGGAAATAAAATGGTCATCATTAACAACATTGACACCTTGTCCATGTTTGGGCATTGGCGCAGTTATTACATTAGGTGTCTCTAGAAGGTCAAACTGAATCTCCTTCGCCTCTATGAGATCTTGTACCTTATTCTTTAAAGCCCAACAATCGTTTGTATCATGCCCCAGAGTTTCATAATGGTAGGCACATCGAGCATTCGGGTTTTAGCGGGGAGAGGTGGTATTAGGATTCTTCGGGGCCTCCTTCAGAGTTACCAGATTGAACTTCAGCAGGTGTGGTAAAACCTAGGATAGGGTCATGTTGATCTAGGAAAACTATCTTCTGGGCGTATCTGGTCTATGCTGATTGTTTTATTGTTGGTTTGAGGCAGGATTGAAAATCATAACAACCCCTACCATCAAACGACCCTCAGTTTTGTTGTGATTTATTTGGCCATAAGCAACATTGACCTCCTTCTTTCCAGTGAAAGGTTTCTTTGCAGTACTGGAGGATGCATCTCTCTCTGTATTTTACCACTTTTGATGCCAGCTTCTACCCGTTCACCAGTCAAGATTAATTCAGTAAACCCAGTAGACTAGCTTCCAATCAGATGGTTAAAGAAAGGACCAAACAACGTTCCTAAGAACATGTATACTAGCTCCCTATCAGACAAAGGAGGCTGAACTCTTCCCGCACGGTCTCTCCACTTTTGGGCATAATATTTAAAACCTTCATCAGAACCCATATACATACTTTGCAATTGCGAATGAGTTGGGGCGAGGTCAGTGTTGTATTGGCACTGCTTGTAGAAAGCAGCAGCCAGATCTTCCCAATTATGAACATTGGTTCTTTCCAGTTGATAGAACCATTCCAGCCGAGTCCCCGATAAACTCTCCTGGAAGAAATGTACCCACATATCCCTATCAGTAGTGTGGGGTTGAATCTTCCTGACATACGACCTTAAATGCAGCTTAGGACAGGAGATACCGTCGTACTTAGAAAATGTAAGGACCTTGAATTTCTGCGGGATGACCACCTCTGAGACCAGTCTTAGCTCTTCAAAATCCAGCCCGAGTACCCTTTGGATCTCCATAGCATTGAGCCAATCCTCCAGCTGTTTGTATTTATCATCAACAAGAGGATACTGCTCCTCATAATAATCAGGTTCATCTTCCTCGGACCCTGGGTTGTTGTTTTCTTCCGTGGGCTTTTCTCCTTGATTGTCACCTTCATTCGGCGTGGTTTCGAAATCTAGAGCTTGCTGGGCTGGTCCTTTCAACCTTCTACCTAAATTCAAGGCACCAGCTAGTTTCTTTGGCTTCTTGGTCTTCTCTTTAATGATAAGAGCTTTTAGATCTTCTTTCCCCTTGGCCAGAGCTATGAACATTTGCTGAAACTAAGCATTTTGAGCTTGGAGGTCCTTCAGTGCCTGTTTGAGAGCCATTTCTTTTGCTGAAATAAACAACGAAAAGAATGATAAACCTATCTTGAAATACCTGTTTATGAAATGAAATGCATGATATGCTTATGCAATGTTTTGAAAGGCCTCATAGGATTCAAACTCTTTTAACCAAAACAAAAACAAAGACTTTTTATTAGAAAGTTCAAATGAAATCAAAGTTTACAAAGGAATAATAAATAAGAAACTTCTAAGATTCCTAAGTCTCCCAAGGACGCTTCCTTTTGGTGCTAATGTAGGCATTGAGATTCTGTTCTTCGTGAAGCTGCTTTGTCAGTTCCAACACCTTTTTCTGAATGGCATATAATTGGGACTCAAAGGCATCTCATTTTCTTTGAGTTGTATCCAAGACTTTTGCAATTCTTCAAAGTTAGTTGGCATATCAGGATGAAGAGTGATGCGAGACCCGACCCCTTGAACAATAGGCTCTGAAATCACTAGTAGGATAGCAGCATACGACATCTTAAGATTTTGAGCATGAGCTCGCACCCATTTGAGGTATGGCTCCAAAGGGATGGAGTTCTTGCACCCTAGAGTCCTTCTATCAGTCTTCTTAACCATTCCCTAAGCACGGATGAACCTCTAACAATAACCTTGCAGGTCATTTAAATAGTCGAACACAATACCCTGAATGAGCATATCACGAGGACCATATCTCCGGGCATAACCAAACTGAAGTAAAGCTAAAGAGGGGTTGTAGGTGATGCCTCCTTTAATGCCAAGGAGTGGCACATTGGGAAAGTCTCTGCCGTGATCAATAAAAGAGATGTCTTCTTGGGAGCGAGGGCACCAATAAATGTCAGAGTGAGAAAGAGACATTAATCTTTGGTTCCATCTTAAACCTAGATCATTCTTCACTACTGACCAAGGAAGGTGCGAAATAAACCACCTATAGAGTAGAGGTATGAAACACATAAGAGTCCCTCGCTTCTTCATGGTACGAGTATAGAGTGAATGCAGAATATCCCTGAGCAATGTAGGCATTGGATTGTGAGCAAGGAAGATATTGATGGCACTGCCATCTACAAATTGGTCTGAATTAGGGAACATAACCAACCCATAGATCAAAAGAGCTAAAACATCTTGAAAGGCATGGTAACTCATAGCGTCTAGGAATACTTGAGCTTTCTTCATCAGAAAACTTGTGAGGAGGCCCTTAACTCCACTCCTTCTTTTCCAATTGGACTCAATGTCAGATGGCTTCAAGTGCAAAGCTATGGCAACATCTTCAGCAGTTGGATCTTGTTCTAAACCAGTAAAGGGTATCTGCTTCAATATAGGCAAACCAAGTATTTTGGAGAATTCTTCTAGCGTAGGCACCAACTGATAGTCTAGAAATGTGAAGCAATGGGGTTTAGGGTCGAAGAACTGGAATAAGACACTCATCAAACCCTCTTCAAAACTGGAAGTGACCAAACTGAGCAAGTGGCCATATCTCTTGTTGAATGATGAACTCTCAGGAAATTTTAAAACTATTTCTTTGAGTTTGGGAGGAATCTCTACAAAATTGATTCATATGGTTTTTCTGCGAGCTGAATCCATAACCTACAAAAAAAAGAGAGATAAATCCACAGGCCCTTGAAATGGTCAGTGTACATGGCATGTTATGATGTTTATGATGTTATGATTACACTTTGAAATCACAAGTATATCAAACACACACAAGTCACACAAAGACCTTAGGTTTAAAGGCTTGCGTGATTTTTAAAGGTGAGTACCCTCTTGAAGTTTCAGTTGGCTCAACCTGTCCTATTAATAGTAACCGGGTTCTAAGGAATCTCATATCATTGACCTTTCTTTTAGGCATTGTTCTAGCTTAAGTACCAAAGTATTGCGTCCAAAATATCCCAAAAGTCCAATCTCAATGAGTGTAGTATCGATTATCAACCAATCTTCAGTCGGAACCAAAGCCGACCATCTCATTACTTTCTAATGGCTTAGGATGAGTCAATTGAAGGTTCTAAAGGTCAGTTAGCACTTAATGACACTATAAGGAAGCCTAATGTTATCCTTGACTGACTCAAGGAACATTAGTACAAGCCAGAGTATCACGCTAATGTAGCCATCACTTCGTCCATATCGGTCTATGTCGTACAACTTCCATGATTTATTGCTACTTACCTAAAAAAGGTGCCCCAGATCCAGGTGTAGGATCTTTTAGTAACAACCCAAACAAAACCCTCAAAATTAAAGCATACAAAGCAAGAAATTAAAACAATTTTAACATGAACTAACTCTTAAGGTAACCCCACTTTATAAGTACATCCCCAGCAGAGTCGCCAGTTCTATAATACCGTGGCAGAACCGACTGTTTATAGTGGTTTTGCATTTGTGTTTGCTAATGTTACGGTAAGCAAGAGTCGCCACCGATTTTTATTTTATCCAAATTAAGGAAAGGGTGAAAAGAACAGAAAAAGACCTTTCCGAGAACTTTCTGAGTAAGGGGGTAGATTATGGAAAGGGAAGGTGTTAACACCCTTTCCATCCGTAGTTTTCTATGGGCTCTTAGATGCTTAGCTCATTTTTTGAAATACCTTGTGCTTTTGTGTGTTTTTGAAAAATATTTGAAAATGCCTTAATGCAGAGATTCTCTTTATGATGACTCTTGTATCAGTCCTTAAGAGTGTTGATAAAGCATTTTTTTTGAAAGTGTTTTGAAATGTTTTGTGTAAGTGTGAAAAGTTTGTTTTTGAGCAAGCATTTAAGAACTATATACTTTTACTCGAAAAGGTTCATTCTTTTCCTCTTATCATTTAGATAGTGCTATCCTGCTATTAGTGAGTAGGTAGCCCCATTGTTAGATGTTTAAGGGACATTCAAAGGGACATACAATCATAAAGGCAACATATGGAGACACTTTAGCAATTTTGTTTAAGGGACGCGACCATTTTACCAAAAGGCAACATTGTAGGGTCATCGAGGGACTATGATCTTTTGATTTACGAGTCTTTGCTAAAGCGTCCCCACTTTCGAGGGACATGACTGTTTTATTTCCGAAGGCAACCAAAGTGGGCGTACCTTAGAGGTGTATATGTGCAATGTGTGTTATGTTCATTTATTTTAGTCTTGAGTTAGGTTTACTAATGTTTGATTTTAATCTTTGCCATGCAATCCTATTAGTCATACATCTAGCAGTTAATATGAAAGCAATAGAAAATATGGAGAATAAGTGTCCTACGCTATTACAACCAAATTGGAAAGCAAGAAAATGTAAAAACAAGAACAAAATAAAGAGGGGAAGTGAGTCCTTTGATCCAGGCAGTAGACTCCTTTGATTCACCCTTCTTTTTCTTTCTTTCGATTGAGCTTGAGAGTTGGTGTGAGCAACCTTCGATTGCACCCTTTCCTGCTTCTTTCGATTGAGATTAGGAGTTGGTATGAGTAACCTTTGATTGCACCCTTTCCTGCTTCTTTCGATTAGACTATGAAGCAATATGGACCTGCAGAGCAGCATGAGTGTATATCCTTCGTTCACACCCTTTTTGTCTTTCATTTGAGTCTATACAGGTTAGTTCCAACATATATTTGGATAATAAAAGAAAACAAACAAAAAGGAAAGAAACAAAGAATATAACTAAAAGGATATTTCCATGTTATGCTGAAATGAAAAATAAGTGAAAGGCTATTTACATATTATGCTGAAACGAAAAACAAGTGAAAGGCTATTTACATGTTATGCTGAAACGAAAAACAAGTGAAAGGCTATTTACATGTTATGCTGAAACGAGAGATGAAAGGTCAAGAGGACTTACCTTGCTTGAAACTGGAACTTGTGTGTGGACTGGAGTTGTTGGATGCTCTTGGATTCGAAAGGAGAGAGGCAAGGGTGGTGTGATCTTGTTGAATTTTGAAAATTTTTGGTATGCTTCTCTAAGGTTGTGTATGCGTGTAAGGAAATATATGTGTAGTTCTTGGGCCTCTATCTCTAGTCTCCTGGCGAATGTCCCCTTTGTGTATGTGTCTTGCTTTGTATTTATAGGGATGTGAAGGTGCATGGAAATGGAAAGGGACAACCATTAACTAAGCTTTGAAGGTCATGAGACAAGAATCCAACACATTGAAGGTTGGCCATATTTGGATAATTCTTGCCATTTTGAAATCTTGAGTGAACCTGGACACATTTGACTCTTTCGAATACCTTCCAGCCTTGCTCTTCAATTGGCCCTGAGTTGCCTCCTTCGAATGGCTCTGGTTTCGTCTTTAAAGTTCATTCGATTGAGTCTATCTACATCAATTCGAATTGCTTAGATCTTTGATGACTCTGAATTCCAATTGTTCAGAGTTTTCCCTTATAAGAGTTTCTTCAATTAAGTCAACATCTGCATCAATTTGAATTACCTAGAATTATCTTCGTCATATCATTATTCTTTTTGATGATTCTAAATTCCAATTCGAACCTGTTCAGAGTTTCCCTTATCAGGGTTTCTTCAATTAATTCACCATCTGCATCAATTCGAATTGCCCATAATTCTCTTCGTCAGAGCATTGTTTCATTTTTGATGATTATGAATTCCAATTTGAACTTGTTCAGAGTTTCCCTTATCAGGGTTTCTTTAATTAATTCACCATCTGCATCAATTCGAATTGCCCCGAATTCTCTTCGTCAGAGCATTGTTATTTTTGATGATTCTGAATTCCAATTCGAACCTGTTAAGAGTTTCTTTTATTAGGGTTTCTTCAATTAATTCACCATCTACATCAATTCGAATTGCCCATAATTCTCTTTGTCATAGCATTGTTCTTTTTGATGATTCTAAATTCCAATTCGAACCTGTTCAGAGTTTCCCTTATCATGGCTTCTTCGAAATCCCCTCAGATCTTTAATTTTCGATTAACTCTGGATCTTGATTCAAATTGTACAAGGCCTCAACATCCTGGCTTCTATGATCAGCCCCTAAGTTTGCTCTCTTCGATTGCTATGACACTACTTAACTAGCCCAATCGAAAGACTTTATTCTGGCTAATCGAAGCTTCCTTTAGCAGGAATATGCTTGTGCAGGGGGTTTGTGCTTGGCAGCATGCAGAATTTTGGCCAGCAAGCATCTTGGACTAAGACTCATCACAAAGAAAACTTGTTTTCAATAATGATGTGTCCTTCGAATGGACCAATGAATGTTTCTTCAAAGGGACCACATGAATGCGCCTTCGAAGGGACTATCATGCGTGTCAAAGTGTGGAAAACTGTGCATCTTTTGATTCATTGAATCGAAATTGTTTCAAAGGGGACCGTTGCCCAGTCGAGCTGGCACAAAGGCAGCCAATGCCTTGTGGATTCTAGCATGAGGGAGGCCAAAGAAAGAATAAAAGAGGCCACTCCCTAGTGAATCGAATCAGGCACGAATGAGGTATTTGCCTTGTGGGTCGAAGGAGGTTTTCTGCCTAGTGGGTTAAAGGCAAATCTAAAGAAGTGTTGGCCTTGTGTGCCTTGCAAACTGAACTTGATTGAAGGGGGGCCCATCGCTTAATCTAAGCTAATGGACCGAGGCTTGATTGAAGGGTTTTAAATGACCAATCGAATCTTGTGAGACATATATCGCCTGAAGGGTCCCAGACGCCCAATCGAAGCTCTTTGTCTATATGCCAATGGAAGGATATTCTGTTTAGATGCCAATCGAAGACACCTTTGTTCATCTTTAACAAATTTTTATTTTCTTCCGTCAAGTGTTTTTAACCATCTATGTAAGAGACAATCTTGGAGAACACGAGAGGCCAAATTTTGGGGTACAACAGTTTGTCTATAAACAAACAATTTTATACAAAGAGACATAAATCTTAGTAAGAGGAAATCATCATAAAAGAAAAGGTGTAAAAAGAGAAACAAAGAAAAGCAACTATGTGGAAATGATCCCATCGAGTTTCAACTCTGCTATTGCCCATATGTCTTCAAGCATGTCATCCCTCATTGTCGGAAGAAGTTGATTGAATCAATCTATACCATTTGAACTTTGACATCAGTAGTCATGCTGATTGTAAGTAGATGGATGATTCAACAAGACATAGTTGTATGCTTTAATCCCTAACTTTTGCCTGGACCGCGTGTTAGCTCCTAAATTCGACACCTATAACAAGTTGGTCTTATGGGCTAAAAATAGATTGAACAAGTCTAAGTTGGAAAGGCTTCGACAGTGTAGAGAAATACTTAGAGAAATTCTAAGTTAAAATGAATCTTCGATCAGAAGGTTCTCAATCCCTTCGACTGAAAGGACCCCAAGGTCTTCGACCAGAAGGAAACTTTGTATCTGTAGCAGAAGATTTTGAATCTGAAGAAAGGAGGGAAAAGTAGTTCGCTTAGCAGTTGAGGAAAGCAACATGGTGTGAAGAGAGGGGTCGAAGCGCATGCAGAAGACACTTGTCTTCATCCTAGAGAAAGGCAACTCTTTGACAGTTACTTAGTTTTAGTATAAATATAGGAAGTTTATGTAGATTTTCGTGTGTTCAACTGATCGTACAAATTATTCAATACTATTCAAGTACCCACTGCGTGAGAAAGAATACTGAAAAATATACGTTTGAAACACCACATTTTACAATCAAAGTCTTTTATTTATCTCTTTACATTTCTTCCCTTTTTATCTTGTTTGACTTTATCTGCACTTTTACCCAGATTCCTGCACCTAAACTCTCCTCGACCCCTTTGTTCTATTTACTTTCTGTACTCAAACTCATCCCTTTCCCAGTCGAACGTGCGTTCTTCACCCACATTAACGTTTATGTCCAAACAACATAAAAAATTAGCATATGTCCTAGGATCAAACTGATCGATCATGAGAGTAACCAAAAAGTTACCCTTTTTGGAAGATCAATGGTTGTTTACCAAAAAACATAGTGAACAAATTGGCACACCTAGTGGGACGTTTCTAATTACTGTTGTTTTATTTACTTTGTCTTTCGTTCTTACTTATTAATTTTAATATAAATTCTTCGCATGATTTTCTTTCTTTTACAAAGTTTTACATGCTATTAATAAGTGGTAAAGTAACCACCAACTAGTGTATAACCAGAAAGAGAAATACTGAAAGCAATATGGCTAATCAGCCAAATAATGGAGAACTACCTCCACCAATTACTACGGGAACAGCGGTAATACCAACCGTTAGTGAAATTGTCTCGTCAACTGTTGGTTCGACACCAACATTGACAGCAACCCAAACGGGACCAATACTTTCGTATGTAGGTCCCAGAGGTCCAACAGGAACACCCCCGCCAAGGGTGAATCCAGGATTTCGACCACACACTCCCCCAGGATTTTAGACAGCCTGGATGGGTCGAGACCAGCCTTATGGCATGCCAACTACTGAAATAGCTAGCCTTATGAACGCTACGTCTACATTTTCATAACCTTTGGTAAGTGCGTCTTCGCCATTACAGGGATCTGGAACTGGTATGGGTAGGAACCAACTTTTAGGAGGGACATCCCATGTAATGCCAAGCCTTACAAATGCTTCCACAATAATTTTGAGGCAACAGGTGGATAAAAACAACCATGACATGGTGCAAATGTTGGCCCAAACTCTAAGTACAATATTGAACCCTCTAATACAAAATACTACTCAGTCAAACCAACAAGTGACAGCGCAAATGGCATGCATGACTGAATTTTTTGGGGTTCCCTAACCTATTCGACAACCCTAGAGAGCTCCTATAAGAGAGGATCAAGGTGTAGTCTTAGAAGAAGATGTAAATATTAACCAAAATCCACAATTTAATATAAGGAACCTCAGAGTAGAAGTTGAACAACCTAGGTGTTGCACCCAAAAATTTTCCCTCTCATTTTACTTAACACATGCTCATTGAAGTCCCCAACTTGCTCAAGGATGCCAAAGAATTAACAAGACAAATTCTCTCCTAAGGCAATGAACCTTCAACTAGGGTTTCCACTTTCATCAAGATATGTGAACTCCAAAGATCTCAAATATTTTCCATGGTCCTAATATTTCCTCAAGATCATCCATGTCAAGTTTCGTGTCTTGCACAACAAGTTTGCCCAGTCAACTGTTCAAATGCCTAAAAATCAACTGTACTAGGTCAAAAGTCAACTGTGACCCACATGGAGTCAAACTTCAAACTTTTTGGTCAACATCAACATTTTGGAGTAACATCCATCATTTGATCAAGGGTTGATCATGATTCCTCAGGGAATGCCCCAAATTAATCAAAACTCAAAAGTTACTAAATTAGGGTTTCTATAGGAAAAGTCAACCAAACTTTGACCAGACATAACTTTCTCATACTTTATTATAAATTTCCCACCCGAGGCTCATTTTGAATAGAATTCAATTCCCTACAACTCGTCTTCATCCCTCAAGTTCAAAAAATGCACTCATGAAAAGATATGAATTCAGACATTATAGGCCATTTCAAAAAGTCAACAAAAACACCTTTTGAGTCAAGGTTCCTTACATGAACATGGAAGATCCAATTGAGATGAAACCAAATAGATTTCTTAGGGGACATCCTAAGCTTTCTAAAAAGTCTAAGAACACCCTCTTAGGGTCAAAATTGAGAGAGATGTGCATTGTCAAAGTTGGCCATTTTTGGAAATTTGCACAAAGTCAACCATGCCCAAAATGCATTTTTCTTCAAATGGGCCAAAATTTTTAGGCTTGCATCTTACTCCTAGTCTGGTCCATGATCCCTGAGCTTATCCACCTATTATTTTATTGTTTTTATTATTTATTTTGATTTTTATCCATTTAAATCAAAATAAATCAATTTAAATAGTAGAATAATCAAATAAAATCAAAGATTTGATTTTGTGAGCACATTATGATTCCATGAACAACTAACAAATCAAATAAATCGCGCAAGGGCTGATTGGAATGAAAATAGAATGTTTTGGCAAAGCTTAGAAAGAAAAAAAATCAAGTTGAAAATGAAATATCTTTCTCATAAATCTCCAAGATTTGTTCCAGTTTTGTTGACCTAATGTATTCTCATACATATAGACAAGAATGCCAACGCTAATGGACACGAAAAGGCTACCTCCACAAGTCCAGAAAAAACTCCAACTTTTGGCAAAAAAATTATGATCGAATTCAGATTTAGAGACCAATTCAAGGAATTTCAAAGCCAACAATATGTTCCTGGATGTTTTCTGAAGCTATCCCAATCATCCTCAAGGCCTGAAACATCCAGAATCACGCTCATCAAGTCTCACAGTTTGCTCCCTTTTTGAAAATCATTTTCATTGATTATGGCATCACAAACATGTTCTAAGTATATATTCATTCTTGTTATCATGTATGCAACATATCTGGATTGTTTAATTTGAGTATGGATGAAGGAATCACACGATACCATTTTTAGGGTTTGAAGTTTCAATTTGGGATCTTTTGATACAGGCCAAATTGGCCCAAAATAAGGACACCATCGTGTTCAGGGCATCAAACCCAATTGAACCTTGGCCTCACCCCGAATTTATATTGCATATTCTTGATTTTTTGAAAATGCAGGGGCTATAGTGACGGACTATGTCTGTTGGTAAAAGTTGTTACCTAAAACAACGGTTGCAGGAAGAAGACGATGAAGTGGCAGACTCCCATTGGGAGATTTGAATCTACACACGTTTTTGGCATAATGCTTAATATTTTCTTTATGTTTTATTTATGTTATTATATTAACAAACAAACCAGCCAGCCCAAACGGTAAAGCCAAGCGCGTGTGAGAGGAAGGACCTAGGTAGAAACTCCTAAGTACTTGCTCAAAACAACAAAAACTCTTTCACACAAACACTTTCAAAACAGTTTTCAAAAACAACTTCATCACACTCTTGAGGACAAATACAAGGGTTACCACAAAGTTAAACAAAAACTTTTCAAAAACACACACAAGCAATTTAAAAATGAGAAAGTACCTAAGAGCCCATGGAAAACCATGGATAGAAAGGGTGCTAACACCTTCCCTTTCTATAATCTACCCCCCGTACTCATAAACATCTCGAAAAAGGTTTTTCTGTTATTTTTCCTTTTCCTTTTTTGGATGAAATAAAAGTCGGTGGCGACTCTTGCTTATGACAACATTTGCAAACAAAAAAACGCAAACTAGTATAACAGTTGGTTCTGCCACCGCATCACAGAACTGACGACTCTGCTGGGGAATTTATAAAAGTGGGGTTTACCTTAGGATCTAGGTCATTCTTAAATTCTTCTTTGGATTGTCTTGTTTGATTTATCTTTAAGGGTATCTATTTGGGTTGTTTGGATCCTAAACCCGGTTCGGGGAATTCCTTTTAGGTAAGTAGCAATAAACTGTGAGGGAGCTGGGCGGGGTATACCGACATGGTTGAAACAGTAGCTACGTTGATGCAACACTTTGGTGTGTACCGGTAACCCTTGAGTAATAAAGGAGAATACGGGACCACTGTGTAGTATCATAAAGCGTCAACTGACCTTAGCACCTTAATTGACCAACTTGGCTTTTAGGACATAGTGAGATAGTCGTCTTTGGTGTAAACCCAAAGTAGGTTGATACTCGATGCTACACTCATTAAGGTTTGACTCTTGAGTTTTGTTTGGTGGCAAGTCAATTGTCTATCGGAACGAAATTCGGGGGAAAGATTGGTGATATTGAGATCCATTAGAACCCGATTACTATATTTAGGACAAGTTGAACCAATCCAACTTCAAGAGGGTATACCTTAAAATCCATGCAAGACTTAAACCTAAGGTCTCTGTGTGATTTTCCTGTGTTTAATATATATGCTATATCAGAGCATAATCATGACATCATAACATAGCATGTCATACTAACCATTTCAAGGATTCTTAGGGTTTATTTTTGTCTTGTTTTGTAGGACATGGCCTTCGCCCGCAGATTCACTATCCAAGTCAGTCTGGTAAAGGTACCTCCTCAGCTTATTGAGTTAGTATCAAGGGTTCCTGAAAGCTCTCCCTTCACTGAAAGGCATGGTCTAATTCTCAGCTTGGTCACCTCAAACCCTGATGAAGAAATGCTAAAAGTGCTCTTCCGGTTCGTTGACCCTCTACATCACTGCTTCACTTTTCCGGATTACTAGTTAGTGCCTACTATGGAGGAGTTTTCTATATTACTGGGGGTGCCTATCCTGAACAAGGTACCTTTAAATGGCATGTAAAGAGACCCTAAACCTGAAGATATTGCTAAAGCTCTATCCTTACCACGGTCTAACGTAGTAGCAAATTAGGAACCAGGAGAGGTGTCAAGGTTTTTTTTTGGCTAAGTTCTTGTTTGAGAAAGCTCATTATTTTTGGGATACCCTGGACTTAAAAGCTTTTGAAGAGGTATTATCCCTTCTCATCTATGGGTTGGTACTGTTCCCCAATTTGGACCAGCTCATAGACGTGAATGCGGTTAAGGTTTTCTTGTCTCGCAATCTGGTACCAACTCTGCTTGGAGATATCCTACATTCTCTGCATACTCACACTATAAAGAGAAGAGGGACCCTTATGTGTTGCACGCCTCTTTTGGATAGGTGGTTTATTTCGCACCTACCCCGGTCCGTCTTGAAGAATGAACAGGGTTGGAGATGGTCTCACAGGCTAATGACTCTTACACATTCAACTATTCATTGGTGTCCTCGATCCTCGGAGAATGTTACCATCATTGATCGATGCAGAGAATTCCCTAATGTCCCACTCTTAGGCATTAGGGGAGGAATTACTTACAACCCTTGTTTGGAGTTGCGACAGTTTGGATATGCAAGAAGGGATGGTCCTCATGACACACTTATCCAAGGAATCGTCTTCGACTACGAGAATGATGCTCAGGGTTACCGTAAAAGGTTCACGCGAGCTTGGGGCATGGTACATAGAGTTGATAGCAAGACACTGGGACACAAGAACTCAATCCCTCTTGAGCCTTATCTCAAATGGGTACGAGCCCGTGCTCAAAGTCTTATGATGCCTTACCCTGCTGTCCTACCAACGATTATGGAACCGGTTGCTGAAGGAGACACTTCTTATCTCGTTCTCCATCCTGACATGCCAACTGATCATGAGGAGTTACAAAAATCTAGGGTTCAACTTAAAGAGGAGCGAGATACGTTTGAAACTCAATTCTACGCCAGTGAAAAGAAGGTCCTGGAACTCACTAGGATACTTCATGAAGAGATGAGTATAAACGGCTACATTGCACCAAAGAGGATGCGCTCATGGGAAACCTAATTTTATTTTTGCTTTAAGTTTTGATTTGTTTAATTGTAAGCCTTAAGGGCACTCTTTGTAACAATTCGAACTTATTAATACAATTAATGTGTGCTTATTTTGGTTAAAAAAATTTGAGTCTTTAAGAATCCTTGAAATCATTGCATACACATATCATCAATGACATTGCATAAACATGTTTCATAATAGGTTTCTCATCTTTTGCGCTGTTTATTTCAGCAATAATGTCTTCTGAACAAAGCATCAAAGATCTCCAGGCACAAAATGCCCAATTTCAACAAATGTTCGTAGATTTGGAAAAAGGGAAGGAAGATCTGAAGGCCCTTATTCTGAAAGAGAAAAAGAAGAAGAAGAAGACCATTGGTGTCCTGAATCTGTGTAGAAGATTTAGGGGAACATTGAAACAAATGGTTGATCTGACTTCTTCATCCAAAGAAGGGGAGAACCAAGAGGGATAAATAAGGGAGGAAGACCCTAGTCCAAGAGTTTCCGAGGATGAATCCGACTACGATGATGAACAGTATCCTCCTGCTGAGGATAGATACAAACAATTGGAGGATCGTCTGAGCTCCATGGAGATCTAAAGAATACCAGGGATGGATTTTTAAGAACTGGGTTTGGTATCTGGGGTAGTCATCCCACAGAAGTTCAAGGCTCCGGTATTTGCAAAGTATGATGGGGTGTCTTGTCCCAAGCTTCATCTCCATTCCTATGTGAGGAAGATTCAGCCTCACACTGCTGATAGGAACTTGTGGGTCCATTTCTTTCAGGACAGTCTGTCCGGGACTCAGCTTGAGTGGTTCTTTCAGTTGGAGGGAACCAATCTCTGCAACTGGGAAGATTTGGCTGCTGCTTTTTATATGCAGTATCAATATAACACTGACCTTGCCCCTACCCGTACTCAACTCTAGAGTATGTCCATGGGTGCAGGCGAAGGTTTCAAGGACTACGCACAAAAGTGGAGAGATCTGGCAGGGAGAGTCCAACCCCCTTTGTCTGATAGGGAGTTGGTTTACATGTTTCTTAGGGCGCTGTCTGGTCCATTCTTCCATCACTTGATTGGTATATCCTCAACTGGTTTCATCGAGCTGATATTGACTAGAGAAAGGGTAGAAGCTGGGATCCGGAGTGGAAAAATCCAGAAAGACACCTCTTCGAGTACTATAAAGAAGCCATTCATGGGTAAGAAGGAGGTCAATATCATTTATAACTCAAGAGGTCAGAGCAGAGATGAGCGTCGTCCAACGGTAGGGGCTGTGATGATACCTAGGTCTATGGCAACTCAACAATGAAACAATCAGCCAAGGGTAGAAAGACCTCAAAGGCAGTTCACCCAAATCAACATGCCATTGTCACAAGCATTGTAACACATGTTGAAGATGAATCTGATTACGGTGATAAACCCTCATCCGAACCCTAAGACTTCCTCTCCTAACTACAATATAGATGCAAGGTGTGCTTATCATTCTAGCAGCTCGTGGCACGATACTAACGATTGTTTGGCGCTGAAATACAAGATTCAGAACATGATTGATGCCAAGGAGATCGAATTCGACCCTCTTGAGACTCCCAATGTGATCACTGCTCCCTTGCCAAAACATGGCTAGGATTGAAAGCATTTTTGTTCATTTGAATTCTCAAGTTGTATTTTCTTTGCTTATTCAAACAATTATTGTCACGACAAAACTTTGTTATTTCATTAATGCATTACACATGTTTGTCTTGAATTAATCTGTTTTCACTATGCTTAAACTGCTTTATACTTCCTTTTTGTGATATTCAACTCTCGATTAAAAGCTCTAAGCCTTAGAGGGAGGATGACGAAAATGATACCACAATCTCTACAATATGCTTTTGAACAGACCCCACTGACGATGTACATGCATTGTTTCAAATCCTAAACAGTGGAGTTATAAGGAAGATAATCCCTAGTCAACACATTTGAGCCAAAGAAGTAGGAGTTTTTCTTTCACAAAAATTAAAACCCTTAATCATAACCTGGGGCAGGGTAGTTTTCTTAGTTAATTCAGGTGCGCATTCAGTCGCAATCTGCCGCTTCGTACACAATGAATGGCATCAAAGACGCCTTCCGAAACAAAAGACGGTGATGGTTCCGCATAATCGTCAAGACAGGCAGTCATTATCTCTCGAAATAAAAGCCCATTAAGTTAAAACCTATGAAGGAGACTTAAGAAAAGAACCGGGGCATCCCACTGACTGTAATCACAAAAGAAACATTTCAGGCAGAAGACAGGGATAATAAAATCAAAAAGAAAGAGGTCCTACAAATCCTCGAAAAAAAAGATGACTGCCTATTCAAAATAAACTTTCAGTATCCGAACCATCACCGAAACATCATGGATAGTACCCCAGGACTCAATTGGGATTCTAAATGCATAATTAACTGAGCATAGGACTGAAGGACATCACGAAGAACGGGTGGGTACAAATAAATTTTAAGCCTTTATCCTTTGTTTCTTAAACTGTGAACCAGGCCACACTATAACCCTCAAAAGTCCTAGCTGAAGCATGGGTTAGTTTGAGAGCATACTATTACAAAGGTATCCTGACTCCTGTAGGACTTGGTACGAATCCTGAGTTGATATCACATTCTTGCAGATTTTGTTTTACTACAAAAAATACATTTTCAATTTTTTTATCAAGACAGACATGAGTTTTGCATTCTTTAAATGACATTGTTTGCATATGACTAATTGTTTGACCGTAGAGAGATCCGCACAATGGATATGCAATGAACAAACATCCTCTCAATAGACAGAATCACCTTAGCAGGAAAGACATTCCAATAAGAAGTCTTCCATAAGCAAGGGGCATGACATAATGTCTAATACACCCGAGATAGTCTCTCCAAAAGTTCCAAATAACCAGGGGCAGATCTCCATCCAAATCACTTGGGGCATTATGCACGCATTCCAACAACGAATCATGTGCCATCAAGAAAACATTCTTGATAATACCACAACACTACTATGGACAGTGACAATTCCCCGTATTCGGTGAACATGGACATAGTCGGAAGATACTACGCATGATTAAAGACCCGCTAGGTTGATTAGCCTAGGCAAAAATTAGGGATAAAGACAAAAAAATCTGTACACCCAGCAAGTCGAAAACCTGAAAAGGTGGCTTGGTAAAAAAAGGGTATCCCGATGGATTGAAAATCTGAAAAGACAGTCCAGGAAAAAGTTAGGGATTAAAGCGTACGACTATGCCCCGTCATATTGTCACTTACCTATCGGTAGAAGGCTTTTCATTATGATCAACAGTTACCAAGCACCTCATGAATTGGGATAACACTCAATCTATAAAGCCTCCGCAGACACTTTCTCCAGTAGGTACAGGGGCAGAAAAGTCCTGATGCAAAGTCATTTCCATATCCTCAGAATGCGTCCCAGTAATATCTACACTCCCCATAGAGTAGGGGCAACTAAAGCTTTGACATCAACTTCCCCATACAGGAATTACTATCCCCAACCAAGTTCCTTCAGAGAACTGACATCTATGTTCCCTAGCCGAATTTTATAAGTCGCAAGCGGTTCATAAATTTGTCTCCCAAGCAGAGTTTATTTCTCTGAATGTGGAAGCTCAACCCCCAACAAAGTTTATCCCTTCGACTATGGAAGTTCATCCTCCAACAGAGTTATTTCCCCGCAGAATTATTCTCAAGCAGAGACATTCCCCGACAGAATATTCATAAACGGGAGAAAATCCACGGCATAATCATCTTTGTTCGCCATCCCCAGCGGAAGTAGAAGAACCACTTTTTCTATGACGGTCAGGAATACAATTTCCAGTACTCTCCTACAACAATCAGGGATTTATTTTCCCAGAATTGGATATGTCACAATAGCATTTTATGTTCATGCATCATGATGTGCGTACACATATTGCATACATCATAATCTCATTTATTTTGAGAACATTATCACACAATGCATTTCATGCATCACATATAATTAATCAAGTACCTTTTCAGGAAAGATGGTTATCATCAACAATTTCCAGTAGGTCCAAGATTAGCTCCTGAAACTAAACAGAGTAATTATCTGCACAGCCAAATGCAGCTTTAGACGGGTTCATCACGAAGCAATCTTACATGGGTTTCTCCTAAATGCAGCTTCTCACAAGTTCCTTCTGAAGTTTTACACGAACTTATCCCGAAGTAACCTTACCCAGGTTCCTCCTGAAGTTTTACACGAACTTATCCCAAAGTAACCTTACCCAAGTTCCTCCTGAAGTTTTACACGAACTTATCCTGAAGTAACCTTACCCAGGGTCCTCCTGAAGTTTTGCACGAACTTATCCCGAAGTAACCTTACCTAGGTTCCTTCTCGATTCAGATGCAGTTTTACCCAAACTCCTCACGAAGCAACCTTACCTAGGTTCCTTCTCGGTTCAGATGCAATTTTACTCAAACTCCTCGCGAAGCAACCTTACCTAGGTTCCTTCTTGGTTCAGATGCAGTTTTACCCAAACTCCTCATGAAGCAACCTTACCTAGGTTCCTTCTTGGTTCAGATGCAGTTTTACCCAAACTCCTCACGGAGCAACCTTACCTAGGTTCCTTCTCGGTACAGATGCAGTTTTACCCAAACTCCTTATGAAGCAATCTTACCTAGGTTCCTTCTCAGTTCCTATGTAGTTTTACCCAAAATCCTCACGAAGCAACCTTACCCAGGATCCTTCTCGATTCAGATGCAATTTTACCCAAACTCATCACGAAGTAACCCTACTATTCAGGTTCCTTCCCATAAGCCCTACTATCCAGGCTTTCATCTCAAAGTAACCCTACTATCCAGGTTCCTTATCATAGCCCTACTATCCAGGCTTTCACCCCGAAGTAACCCTACTATCCAGGTTCCTTCCCAGAAGCCCTACTATCCAGGCTTTCATCTTGAAGTAACCCTACTATCCAGGTTTCTTCCCATAAGCCCTACTATCCAGGCTCTCATCTCGAAGTAACCCCACAACCCAGGTTCCTTCTCATAGCCCTACTATCCAGGATTTCATCTTGAAGTAACCCTACTATCCAGGTTCCTTCCCATAAGCTCTACTATCCATGCTTTCATCTCGAAGTAACCCTACCATCCAGGTTCCTTCTCATAGCCCTACTATCCAGGCTCTCATTTCGAAGTAACCCTAATATTCATGTTCCTTATCATAGCCCTACTATCCATACTTTCATTTTGAAGTAACTCTACTGTCCAGGTTCCTTCTCATAACCTTACTATCCAGGTTTCTTCTCTCTTATCTTCAGACAAAAATTTACAACACTGTAAGACCTGGACCCGACTACATACGGTCGATTTCACATTTCCCTAGTAAGTCGATGTGCAGCCCGGACCCTGTCCAGATATGCAGTTTACTTCCACCTTCTCAATCAGGAGTTAATTCTCCAGTAGAGTAATGGACAACCGAAGCTCCTATACTCTATTTCCCAAGACATAAATCAACATTCCTCGACGAAGTCCCTCTTAATAGCAGGTACAAGAATTCTTGCAAAGGAATCTCTTATGAAACCGATATCTTTTCTGGATGGCATCTTTAAGCCCATCTCCAATGATTATCCGTCGACTTCCAAATGGAATCTGTAAGCCCATTCCCTATATCACCAATCAGTATTATTTCATGCGAGTGCAAATGTTTGGGCACTCCAGTGTTCAATCATCTTCCACCTACAAATCACGAAAGACAGACCAGCCAATCTACATCCTCAAGTTTAAGAAGATTGAACAGGGGAAGTTGTTGCACCCCAAAATTTCCACTCTCATTTTACTCAACACATTCTCATTGAAGTCCTCAACTTGCTCAAGGATGCCCAAGAATTAACCAGACAAATTCTCTCCTAAGGCAATGAACCTTCAACTAGGGTTTCCACTTTCATCAAGATATGTGAACTCCAAAGGTCTAAAATCTTTTCCATGGTCCTAATATTTCTTCAAGATCATCCATGTCAAGTTTTATGCCTTGCACAACAAGTTTGCTCAGTCAACTGCTCAAATGCCTAAAAATCAACTATACTAGGTCAAAAGTCAACTGTCACCCTCATGCAGTCAAACTTCAAGATTTTTGGTCAACATCAACATTTTGGAGTAACATCCATCATTTGATCAAGGGTTTATCATGATTCCTCAAGGAATGCCCCAAATTCATCAAAACTCAAAAGTTGCTAAATTAGGGTTTCTATAAGAAAAGTCAACCAAAGTTGGACCAGGCATAACTTTCTCATACTTTATCAGAAATTTCCCATCCAAGGCTCATTTTGAAGAGAATTCAATTCCCTACAACTCATCTTCAGCCCTCAAGTTCAACAAATGCACTCATGAAAAGATATGAATTCAGACATTATAGGTAATTTCAAAAAGTCAACAAAAACACCTTTTGGGTCAAGGTTCCTTACATGAACATGAAAGATCTAATTGAGATGGAATCAAAGAGGTTGCTTAGGGGACATACTAAGATTTCTAAAAAGTCCAAGAACACCATCTTATGGTCAAAATTGAGAGATATGTGCATTGTCAAAGTTGGCCATGTTTAGAAATTTGCACAAAGTCAACCATGCCCAAAATGCATTTTTCTTCAAATGGGCCCAACTTTTTATGCTTGCATCTTACTCATAGCCTGGTCCACGACCCCTGAGCTTATCCACCTATTATTTTATTATTTTTATAATTTATTTTGATTTTTTATCCATTTAAATCAAAATAAATCAATTTAAATAGTAGAATAATCAAATAAAACCAAAGATTTGATTTTGTGAGCACATTATGTTTCCATGAACAGCTAGCAAATCAAATAAATCGTGCAAGGGCTGATTGGAATGAAATAGCATGTTTTGGCCAAGTTTAGAAAGAAAAGAATCAAGTTGAAAATCAAATCTCTTTCTCATTAATCTCCATGATTTGTTCCAGCTTTGTTGACCTAATGTATTCTCATACATATAGACAAGAATGCCAACCCTAATGGACACGAAAAGGCTGCCTCCACAAGTCCAGAAAAAACTCTAACTTTTGACAAAAAAGTGGTGATCGAATTCTGATTTAGAGACCAATTCAAGCAATTTCAAACCAGCAATTTGTTCCTGGACATTTTCTGAAGCTATCCCAATCATCCTCAAGGCCTGATATGTCCAGAATCACGCTCATCATGTCTCACAGTTTTCTCCCTTTTTGAAAATCGTTTTCATTGATTCTGGCATCATAAACATGTTCTACGTATATATTCATGCTTGTTATCATGTATGCAACGTATCTGGATTGTTTAATTTGAGTATGGATGCAGGAATAACACGATACCATTTTTAGGGTTTGAAGCTTCAATTTGGGATCTTTTGATACAGGCCAAATTGGCCCAAAATAAGGACACTGTCGTGTTCAGATCATCAAACACAATTGAACCTTGGCCTCACCACAAATTTATATTGCATATTCTTGATTTTTTGAAAACGCAGGGGGCTATAGTGACGGACTGTGTCCGTTGGTAAAAGTTGTTACCTAAAACAACAGTTGCAGGAAGAAGACGATGAAGTGGCAGACTCCCATTGAAAGATTTGAATCAGCGCGCATTTTTGGCATAATGCTTAATATTTTCTTTATGTTTTATTTATGTTATTACATTAACAAACAAACCAACCAGTCCAGACGGTAAAGCCAAGCGCGCATGAGAGGAAGGACCTGGGTACGATCCCAGGTCCAGACATTTTTCTTATTTTCTAACATTTATATGCCGGATCTCGTACATCACTATTCCAAGCCTCCATCATGCACTCCAAATCTCAGCCATTGGATCATCTCTTGATCTAGATCCAGTATCTAGCCACAACAGCCCATGGTAGACCCTTAGAGGCCAGCTACACTGAATCCACACGCAGGCAGGTGGGCCAGCAGTCTTGGGCCTAACAAATTCAACTCCTTGCACCCCCAGATTGCTAACAACATCAGGCCCATTTTTTTTCTTCTTTTTTTCAATTTCTTTTGTTTAATTTATTTGTTTAATTATTTTTTTACAAAACAAAAATAATTTTTTTATTAAATAAAAAAATCACAAAAAAACATTAAAATCAGTTTTTTTTATAATTAATTTCATTAATTAATTAGATTAATTTAATTAGGGAAATTTAACTTCTTTTGTTTTCATAATTAAAATCAATTGGAAAATCAAGTTTAACGTGCAAATTTCAACTATTTTTCTCAACAAAAAATACAAAAATATTTCCTTTAATTAATGAGATTCATCAGGATATTCAATTCTCGTGTTCTTCCTCGCACGCGTTTTATTTATTTATCGTTCTAATTATTGTAATTGCTTTGAGGTTGTAATAGTTTTAACTAGGATTTTATTTACTGCCTTTATTTACTGCCTTTATTTACTATTTACCCCCATTTTTGGATTGTGTAACCCCCTCCCCGAAGCCTTGTAATAGCTAGGTTTTTATTCTCGCACTTTACTTTCCGCTATTATTAAATGTTTAGACTAATAGGCTTGTATGGAAAGAATAACGAGTAAAATAGTAGATCACCCTAAATGTGCAAAGATAAATGAACTGAAATCAAACACTCGCACATGCTCACTCCTAGGGTTACCCCCACTTTTGTTGCCTTCAGTAAACGGTCATGAAGTATAGGGAATTTTAGTGGTTGTCCTCCAGTCTCAAAAGATCAAAATGACCCATTCGAATGTTGCCTCGGAAAGATCTTTAGGACTTTAGGGTAATTAATAAGGTTTCCTAACCATTTCTTCAGCGACCATAATTGTCCCTTCGAATTTACCTTTAACTCCAACCATGGGGCCACCTACTCCTTAATAGCAGGATAACGCTGTCTAAAGGAAACGAGAACGAACAAACTTTTTCGAGTAGGTAGAAACTCCTAAGTACTTGCTCAAAACAAAAAAAACTCTTTCACACAAACACTTTCAAAACAGTTTTCAAAAACAACTTCGTCACACTCTTGAGGACAGACACAAGGGTTACCACGAAGTTAAACAAAAAGTTTTCAAAACTTACACAAGCAATTTAAAAATGAGCAAGTACCTAAGAACCCATGGAAAACCATGGATAGAAAGGGTGCTAACACCTTCCCTTTCTATAATCTACCCCCTGTACTAAGAAACATCTCGAAAAAGGTTTTTTCTGTTCTTTTTCCTTTTCCTTTATTGGATGAAATAAAAGTCGGTGGCGACTCTTGCTTATCGTAACATTTGCAAACAAAAAAACGCAAACCAGTATAATAGTTGGTTCTGCCACCGTATCACACTAGGGTCGAATTACCCAGACTTCCCCCGCAGATCCTTAGAGATAGGGATCAAGGTGTAATGATGGTAAATAGGAATCAAAATGCTGACAAACTGATACATCAAGTTCGACACCATAATTATGGCACAGAAAATAATCTGACAGCCATGATCGAAAGGATCATGATACAAAATGGAATGAACGTTGGCTTTCATAGGCCAAATTTTACATCCCCACTGTCAGAATATGTCTTGCAAACAGATTTACCCCCAAGATGGAAAGTTCCAAAGTTCACAAATTTTTCAGGGGATACGACGGAGTCAACTGTCGAACATATAGCGAGATATTTGATAGAAGTTAGGGAAATATCAAATAATGAGAGCCTTAGGATTAAATATTTCCCAAGTTCTCTAAGAAAAAACACTTTTACTTGGTTCACCACCCTCCCAGCCAATTTGATCCATAATGGAATCAATTGGAGAGATTGTTCCATGAACAATTTTACATGGGGAAAACCAAAATAAGTCTAAAATAACTGGCAAGCGTGAAAAAAAGATTCACCGAGCCAATAGACGAATATCTAAATAGGTTTCGACTGCTCAAATCTAGATTCTTTACGCAAGTGCCTGAGCAAGATATGGTCGAAATGGCTGCAGGGGGCCTAGACTATTCTATTAGGAAGAAACTAGATACCCAATATCTGAGGGACATGGACCAATTAGCCGATAGAGTTCGACAGGTAGAACATCTTAAAATTGAAAAAGCAAAGGCAACAAAGACTCACAGGCGAGAAAAGGTAGCCTATGTTGAAATGGATGATGATGCTCCAGAGAAATCTAGTAATCCTATAGCTGTCGAAAAGAGTGAAATAGATTTAGAAGAGTTAAAACATGGGCCTCCATACTCTTGTAGAGTGTTACTGCCCTCAGATGGGAAGAATCCTACTGAGTTTGAAAAGAACGGCGATAGATTCCCAAAGAAAACGTATAGTTTCCACGTCACAAAATGTGATGAGATATTCGACTTATTAGTAAAATATGGCCAAATGATAGTACTCCCAGGGGAAAAATGCCTCCTTTAGAACAAAGAAAGAAAAGAGGTTTTTGTAAGTATCATAATTTTTTGGGCCATAAAACTTCATAATGTTTTCTTTTTAGAGATCTCGTTCAAGGAGCGATCAAAGAAGGCAGACTCAAATTTACTGACAAACCCCAAATGAAAATTGATACAGACCCACTGAGAGCTTATGCCCACTATGCGGAACCAGCAGGCATCAACATGGTCGAAACTTCTGAAGATTTCGTCAATATGCCGGTCTTTGGCAGTTTTACTGGGAACATCTCCAGAAAGACTGCATAAGCGGTTAGAAAGGCCACTGAAGGCCTAAACAAAAAGGAGACTGAAGGCCTAAATAAAGGAGTTACCTAAGACTCAACCAAAAGGACTACTGTAAGTTCTTATGTGGCTGTCGTCAAGGGTTCGATAGAGGACCTTGAGGCCAAAATGCAAAAAATAAGTCTCGCTGCCAAGAGTAACGTACAAGTCAACATGGTCGAAGTATCTGAGGCAAAGGCTTTAGAGGAAGCCATTAGATAAGAGAAAGGGAATAAAACTGCATTTCCAAAAGAAAATGAGAATTTGGCTGACTTTCTACAACAATGCCAGAAGAAGAAGTCTGAAGTTATGTTGTGTCCAAGATGCAGCTCCATCTTTGACAAAAAGGCTGCAGAACACATACAGGGCATAAGGGTAATGAAAGAGAAAAGGGCCACCGATGCCCAACCCCACATGGTTTCTGAAGTTAGATACGATCCCAAAAGAGGACCAATGAACTAGGTGAAGAGGCCATCAACTTTCAGGCCTCAAACAAATGTCCCTGTGGGCACTTGGCTAAAGACAATAAACAGGAAAAGGCCAAGTGAAGAGAAATGGCGAACATTCGATGTGCCAAGAGGGTCATCCATGGCATATAGGAAAGAGTCCCAAACTACGACTACAAACAAAGTGGCTCATGTGTTGAGCAACTATAAGGGGAAAAACCCCATGTCTCGCTCCCAGTGGAGAAGATTTCAAAGACGGCGAAAGGCCGAAAGGGGGGCTACATAAGATCCTCAACCAGAGTCAAGCACCAACGTGCCACAAAGAATGGACAAAGGCAAACAATGAAAGCCTTTAGAAAGTAAACCAATTTCCAAAATATTGGAGTGGCCAAATCAAGGTGAATCAGATGACGAAGGTAACTCTGAATCTGATGCTACTTTAGACATTATGGTAAATGTAGTATCAGTACTACCTAGAGAATACGACCGCCAAGTCGAAGTCGAAGAGACCGACTGGGAAGTCGAATAGGAAATGGCCAAACATAGGCCAATGTGCTATTATGTGATGAACAATAGTTGCGTCAAAGAGAAAAATGCAATCTTCGAGCCACCTATGGAGGCGATGAAAAATCACCTAAAACCCTTGTTCATAAGAGAAAAGATAGGGGAAATAACAATCAATAAAATTCTGGTTGATTGTGGAGCTACAATAAATATAATTCCCCAATATATGCTAAGGAAATTGGGCAGAGGAGATGGAGATATCAAACCCCACAACATGGTTCTGTCGAACTATGAGGGAGGTATTGGAACCACTATGGGGGTGATACAATTAGACCTCAATATAGGAACAATACTTCGACCAACTATGTTCATGGTCATTTCAGCGAAGCCCAACTACAATCTACTCTTAGGTAGAGAGTGGATACATGTCATAGGTGCAGTTCCATCTTCGATGCATCAATGATTCACAATTTGGCACCCTGATGGCATTGTAGAGAATATAGAAGCCGACCAAAGTTATTACTTGGGTGAAGTTAATAACGTTGGAAAAAATAGCTTCGACAAAAACTTGGCTCATATAGGGCCATGCAATCCTCCTAAGTTCGATTTTTCACCAGCACCAAATGCCTTTTGCTCCCTCTACCTACATTCTGACCATGGTTTCCAGTGGGATAAAGAAAACTTATCAAATATTGACTATGGAGGAGTTGATGACATACATCCAATAGGTTGGGGAAGTGAATTTGGTGATGATGACTGAACCACAAGCTCTACAAAAGATTTCGGCATATGTAGCCGAAAGTAAAATAATAGCGGCCTTAGAGGCTGAAGTCAAATACATGGCTATTGAAGCCAATGAACAAGTATTTCTTCCAGAGGGTCCTGGGAAGGACTTTGATCCAGAACCACCTGACGCGAAGGAGGAAGAAATGAAAAACCAGAGGCTAGATGTTATTTATGATGATGAGCCTCTGGGTTTTGAAAAGGATCCGTTAGCAAACAATGTTAAAATGCTAGCGCAAGATCCTTTAGAAGAAATAGATCTGAGCGAAGGATTGGCGAGAAGGTCAACATACATTAGCACAAAGATAGATCCAGAGCTCAAGATCAAAATAATCCAATTGTTGAAGGAATTCAAATAATTCTTCGCATGGGATTATGATGAAATTCCTGGCCTCGACAGGGAAGCGGTAGAGCTTCAACTACCAATAAGACCTGGGAAAAAGCCTGTCAAGCAAACTCCAAGGTATTTTGCAGCAGAGGCCTTGTCGAAGATCAAGACGGAAGTCGAAAGACTGCTGAGATGCAAGTTCATCAGAACAACCAGGTATGTCTAATGGATTGCAAATATAGTACCTGTTTTAAAGAAAAATGGTACCTTAAGGATGTGTATCGATTTTAGAGATTTAAACGCTGCAACGCCCAAAGATGAATATCCAATGCCTGTGGCAGAAATGCTTGTCAATTCTGCTGCTGGCTTCGAATACATGAGTATGCTTGATGGATACTCAGGGTATAATCAAATTTTCATTGTTGAAGAGGATGTGTCGAAAATAGCCTTTCGATGCCCTGGAGCTTTAGGCACTTACGAATGGGTAGTGATGCCTTTTGACCTAAATAACGCAGGGGCAACATATCAAAGAGCAATGAACTCAATCTTCCATGATTTCATCGACACTTTTATACAGATTTATATTGATGATATTATTGTTAAATCTGTTTCATGGAAGAATCATATAGACCATCTTCGACAATCCTTCGAAAGGATGAGACACTATGGTCTGAAAATGAATCCTCTAAAATGTGCTTTCAGCGTAAAAGAAGGGGATTTCTTAGGCTTTGTGGTCCACAAGAAGGGAATTGAAGTAAACCAGAACAAGACCAAAGCCATCTTGGAAGCGAAAGCACCAACTAACAAGAATGAGTTGCAATCTCTACTTGGTAAGATAAATTTCCTGAGGAGATTTATTTCCAACTTAAGTGGGAAAACGCAAGCCTTTTCGCCACTACTTCGACTCAACAAAGGAGGCTTCGAGTGGGGGCAAGAACAACAAGAGGCTTTCGAAAAGATCAAAGAATACCTCGCCAAACCACCCATTATGGTACCTCCTTGTAGAAATAGAAGTATGAGATTGTACATAGCTGCATCCGATAAAACTTTTGGAAGCATGTTAGCTCAAAAGGATGACAATGGTGTCGAAAGACCTATTTGATACCTCAGTAGAGTTTTAAACGATGCAGAAACTAGATATAGCGAAGTTGAAAAACTATGTTTATATCTTTACTTCTTGTGTACAAAGCTCAAGCAATCTATTAAACCAGTTAATGTTTTTGTTTCGTCTCATTTTGATGTTTTCAAATATATGTTGTCGAAACCCATCTTGCACAGTCGAATTGGAAAATGGGTACTTGCATTAACTGAGTATTCATTAACTTTTATGCCTCTTAAGGATGTAAAAGGTCAAGTGGTAGCAGATTTTATAGTTGACCACTCAATAAATGAGGAATCAATCAACTACTTGGAGATCGAGCCTTGGATGTTATACTTCGACGGTTCTAGTCATAAAGACGAAACTGGGGTAGGGGTTCTAATTATTTGTCCAAACAAAATTCCAACAACATTCATGTACAAGATCAGAGGTTCTTGTTCGAACAATGAGGCTGAATACGAAGCCTTAATCGTTGGCCTTGAAATATTGTTGGAATTGGGGGCAACTCGAGTCGAAATAATGGGAGACTCAGAGTTAATTATAAAAAAAGTTACAAAAGAATATAAATGCATTAGAGAAAATATTATCATGTATTTTGTAATAGTCAATTGTTTGTTGCAAAACTTTAAAAAGATCAACATCGACATATACCAAGACTGGAGGAAGAGAAATTACAACAGGTAATCGAAGTTAGAGGAAGAGTGACATTAACCAAGTTGTCTCAAAAGGTTTGAAAACAACAAAGTTGGGGTACGCTGATCACGAAAACTTCGAAATTTTGTTCATAGATAATCTAACAGAACAAGATTGGAGAAAGCCTATAGTGGATTATTTGCAAATTCTCGTAGCTTCGACAGAACGAAAGATAAAGTACGGGGCACTGAGTTATACCCTAATGGGAAACGAGTTATTTAAAAAGACGCCTGAAGGGGTGCTATTAAAATGCCTAAATGAAACAGAGGCATACATAGCCCTTTCAACTACACATGCTAGGGCATGTGGAGCACACCAAGTGGGCCATAAAATGAAATGGTTATTGTTTCGACAAGGACTATATTGGCCCACTATGTTGAAAGATTGTGTTGAGTTTGCAAAAGGATGTCAGGAATGCCAAGTACATACAAGTATCCAACACGTACCTGCAAGCGAACTTCACTCAATTGTGAAACCTTGGCGTTTTAAGGGATGGGCTTTTGATCTTATTGGAGAGATTCGACCAGCATCATCTAAAATCCAAAAGTACATATTGGTGGGCATTGATTATTTTACTAAGTGGATTGAAGCAATTCCTTTAGTCAATGTAGACCAGGAAAATGTCATTGAATTCATTCAAAAGCACATTATATACAGGTTTAAAATCCCTGAGATAATAACAAATGATCAAGGGTTAGTCTTTATTGGTCGAAAAATGCAAGAGTTCGCTACAAAAATGGGGTTCAAATTATTAACATCTACGCCTTATTATGCACAAGCCAATGATCAAGTCGAAGCGGCAAACAAGGTAATAATCAGCTTAATAAAGAAGCATGTAGGAAAGAAGCCAAAAAATTGGCACAAGACCTTAGATCAAATTTTATGGGCTTGTCGAGCGTCTCCTAAGGAAGCTATCGGTACAACGCCTTTTCGACTAACTTACGTCCATGACGCAGTATTGCCAGTAGAAATCTGTCGACAATCAACAAGAATTCAGAAACATCAAGACATCCCTTCTGAAGTTTATTGGAATATGATGTTAGACTAATTGATTGATTTGGACGAAGAAAGATTGAGGGCTTTGGATCTCTTAAGGTCACAAAAGAGGAGAGTAGAAAGATCTTACAATAAAAGAGTAAAACCCAAGGTATTCTTGTCTGAGGACCTGGTATGGAAGGTAATCCTCCCAATGGATCGAAAGGATAGAAATATGGGAAAATGGTCTCCTAAATGGGAAGGACCTTTAAAAATCATCCAAACGTTATCTGGTGGCACATATGAGGTCGAGGAGCTAAATGAAGACCAAAGGCTCTTGAGAGTAAATGGTAAATACTTTAAAAAGTATGGACCTACACTTCAAGAGGTTAGAGTAACCAATACTTGATCTTAATCAAGTTAAAAATCCAAGATGAAAAATATGTTATAAAGCCAAAATGGCTGAAAGTCATTACAAAATATATAAGCATACAACGAAAAAATAAAATCGGAATCAAAACGGGAGGTTGGCCTTGATTTAGAGGTATTTTATCTTCTACAGCTCCAAGCGTCTTTCGCACAGGGCTTTCGACTGATGAAGAGTCTCGATTTTGACATCCAATGCTTGGGCTCGTTTGGCATATGCTAATCCCTCGTCGAGTTCCTCTTGACTCTCTGAATTAGTGTTGACAGCAAGAAGTTCCTCCTTTCGTTTATCGTTCGCAGCAATCTTTGCTTCTAACTCTATGATTTGAGCCTTCATAGTGGCTGTATTTTGATCAAGTTCTTCTACTTCTTTCTGCCTAGCTTCTTGCGCCTTCGATAGCTCCTTAAGCTTCGAAGCTGATTTAGCAGCAGCACCCCATGAAACAGCTACATGGCCATTGGCCTCCTCAATTTCACGAGTAAGAGTCCTTCAACGATTGTAGTCAGTTGAAACCTGATCGATGATGGAAATCAGATCCAAGATAACATTGGCAATGTCAGGCGAAGCAGTAAGAAGGTTGACAGCTCTTAAAGTAGTCTTCAAAAAGGAAGGAGCTGTGGGTTCTCCCTCTAAAGTCAACATTAAATCTCTTTCGAAAAGATGTGCCTTAACCTTTTGAAGTGCTTCTTCAAGAGGAGTTGTTGAAGTGGATTTTCCAGACGCAGTCGAAGCACTCTGATCAGAAGAACTTTCTCTACCCTCAAAGATGGCAGTCAAGTAGCCAAGAGGATTTTTCCGTTTCAGCAATGCCAAATCTTCCTTGGTATGAGACCCTGTCGAAGTAACCCTCTCATTTATAATACCAACCACATTGGCTTCAACAAGCATCTGCACAGGGACATATTCAACACGCACAGAGTTTCCTTCTCCCCCTGTGAGGTCTTCCCTCTCACCAGTCACCGAAATATCTTTAGGTTGATTTCCTCCCGCTGGCGTGTTTTCCTTCTCAGTTTTGATCACATCATCAGCAACCACCTCTTCCCCATCCTTCTGTCCATCATCATTAGCTGGCGGAGTCCCAGGATTCACATTCTCTTCACTAGGAACTTATTCATTAGGGTTTCCAACGACTTCGTGCCCAGAAGTTTGGTTCACTTTGCTAGCAGAACTCATAAAAGATCCTTTTGCCGAAGAAGGCCTGTAAGTAGGATCACCCTCACTGTTTATCAAGGTGACAAATTCTTCTACGAGGTTCTGTTTTGAAGTACCAGCAGTTTCTTGAAGATCATAAGATGGTTATAATAACTATTGAAAAATAAAAATAAGTTGAAGTCAGTAACGATCGTGAGGGGTCGAAGTAATTACCTTAGGCGGAATTTCAGTGTCAGGACTTGAGTTGTCACTCTCACTAGGATTGTTTAACGTAGAAGCAATCTCCTGCTCCGTTGGTTCTCTGATGATGACAGGAGGAGGTCTCGACCCAATGACTTTAACCTTGACCTTAGTTTTTGGACGAGGCTCAGGAATAGGGGTTGGTTTCTTTAACTTTTGTCTTTTTAGGGGGACATGAGGAGATTCTTCCTCTTCATCACTGGAAATTTCAATTTCTGGAACTTTCCTTTTCTGCTGGTTGATTTCAAATGCCCAGAAAGAAAGGAGTCGAAGGCATTAGTGTCAAAAGTAACATGTTAGAAAGAAATATATAACAACAGAAAGCATTTACCTTGGGTGAAGGTTTCACAGAAGGGTCTCCTCTTTTTACGCTTTCAGAGACTTTCTTGGTGACGGTCCTCTTGGCCGCTAGAAAATGAACAAGAATAAATTAGGTGTCGAATGATTTGATTGCATATGATAAAGACATTTTCTTTGAGAAAGAAGATTACCCTTTTTTATCTTGTTAGAGACTAGCGTAAACACCTCTTAAAGGTGAGCAGCGAAGTCTTTTTCGTTGAAAAATTATTCATTATAATACTGCTTCCATCAGTCCTAAAAAAGATACAAACACGGGAAATTGAGATTGAAGTCGAACAAAGTTAGTACGGTTCGACCAACGTACCTACCAATATGCTGAGTAGCAGCATCCTCTGAGTAGTCGGCATTGAAAAACAACAGAAGATTTTCTCGAGAGTAGATTGGTGAAGGGAGCTTCTAGATAATACCAAATTGTCGAGAGACAAGATTCGGTTGATAAGTAATTAAGCTAAGTTGATTCTTAGAACTCTTGAATCTCATAGGCATGATTCTTGGTTGAAGAAACGACTCCCAGATAGCTACATATTCATCCACATGCTCATTTTCGTCAGACGAGGGATATGGTCGAATGAACCATTCTGGTCCAACCTTTCTACTAGCAAAGGGAGCCATGGTCGAAACAAATTCCTTCCGCTTTGCAAACATCATTACAAAGCTGGTAAACGCCTTTTGGAATTGTTGACCTTCGTCATTTGGAGTTAACAGGACTAGTCTAGTCCCTTCGACCCTTCTATTCAGGACCTCTGGAGCCCTTTCGTTAATCTTATTCTTCTGCGGAAGAAAAGATTCAAAAGTGGCATTTAGCCAAAGTTGCAGAAGCCAAAAGGGTCCAGAAAGGAGTAAACTCGCCTTGTCTCCAATAACCTTAAGTTGAGTCATACCATTACTGATGGACTCATACAGGTTAGCTAGAATCAACTCATCCAGAAAAATGGGATAGCCATGGTGAAGCTATGTTACAAGAGTAAGCATTTTCTTAGTCACTTGGTGCAAAAAACAAAACGAGATAACCACAAAGCCAGAAAATATATGTGTTCCACTTCAGAGACAGTGGTACTCTATTTTTAGTGGAAATGATTGATGAATATGGTATACGTGGGCTTCATGGCCGAAAACCCGATAGGATCTTCAGACAGATCCTCAGGGTCGAAGTAGTCACCTGTTGGTCGAAGACCAGTAATGGCGGCTATATCGAAAAGGGTTGGAGTTACCATTCCACAAGGCAAATGGAAGGTAAAATGTGTGCTGTCCCAGAAATACAATGAAGGCACCAGCATGAGATGGCAATAAGCTAACCCAGTCTTCGACAACATGATCAAGTCATAGATCAGCATATCTTTCCAGATTTGGGCTTGTACTTTTTCTATCTTGCTCAGCCATTCTAAGTATTCTGTGAAGTAAGACTAGGGCAAGATTGAAAGATCCTATTGCCCTTGTTCATGAATTGAAGGTTGATATCTTCCTTCGGTTGAGAATGTTTCTGGTTGGCAGGAGTTGCATCTTCAGGATCATTCCTGAGTTTCTTCGCACAACCTATAGGCCTGAGCCTAGGGTGATGGGAAGAAGTTGTTATTTTGTTTTGGGTTCTCGAAACATTTAGACAATGGGCCAGACATAACTTACATTTGCCCAGAATACCTAACAGGGATAAGCAACTGGGAATCATAAGCATCACGCCACTCTTTGGCCATGGGTTCAGATACGACCCTTCTTTCCCCAGTCGAAACAGGTACAGGGTTAGTGGAGAAAACCTCTGGTAATCTTTGGAGATCAGAAACGTTCTTAGTTTTTGGATTGTCTGGTGCATTGGAAAGGAAAGTCATGGCTGAAAGTAATAGTGAAAGAGCGAAGAAGATGAAGTTGTTAAGGTTTTTTCTTTGCAAGGAAGTGAATAATACTATGAGTTATAAAAGGATTCCCAAAAGAGGATTCGTCTATTTATAGTGTTCAGGAAGGAGTGTTTTTACCCAAGACCATTTAATGCCACAGAGTTAGTGGAGCACGTGGCGAGCGTTAAAGCAGTTATCGTACGAGTAATGAAAATGTTTGCCATACTTTCCTAGGTTGTAGGGATAATGGCCATCATGGAAGCATGGTAATGGCTGACTGATAGCGACGTGTTGGGAAAAAGGTAATCATGACTCTGAATACCAGCAGGGGTTGGTAGAAGGCTAAAAGCACACAAGCAATTTTTGTGGTCAAAGAGAAGACATGTGTCGAATGGGAATCTCAAAGAATAATCATCTCTCCTTGCGTCGAAACTGATATTCTTGGGGGGGCAATTTGTTAGCTCTTAAATTTGACACCTACAACAACTTGGTCTTATGGGCCAAAAATAGATTGAACAAGTCTAAGTTGGAAAGCCTTCGACAAAGTAGAAAAATACTTAGAGAAATTCTAAGTTAAAATGAATCTTCGATCAGAAGGTTCTCAATCCCTTCGACTGAAAGGACCCCAAGGTCTTCGACCAGAAGGAAACATCGTATCTGCACCAGAAGATTTTGAATCTGAAGAAAGGAGGAAAAAGCAGTTCGCTTGGAAGTTGAGGAAAGCAACGTGGCGTGAAGAGAGGGGTCGAAGCGCATGCAGAAGACACTTGTCTTCATCCTAGAGCAAGGTAACTCCTCGACGGTTACTTAGTTTTAGTATAAATATAGGAAGTTTATGTAGATTTCCGTGTGTTCAACTGATCGTACAAATTATTCAATACTATTCAAGTACCCGCTGCGTGAGAAAGAATACTGAAAAATGTACGTTTGAAACACCACATTTTACAATCAAAGTCTTTTATTTCTATCTTTACATTTCTTGCCTTTTCATCTTGTTTGCACTTTATCTACACTTTTACCCAGATTCCTGCACCTAAACTCTCCTCGACCACTTTGTTCTATTTACTTTCTGCACTCAAACTCATCCCTTTTCCAGTCGAACGTGTGTTCTTCACCCACATTAATGTTTAAGTCCAAACAACATAAAAAATTAGCATATGTCCTAGGATCAAATTGATCGATCCTGCGAGTAACCAAAAAGTTACCCTTTTTGGAAGATCAGCAGTTATTTACCAGAAAATACGGTGAACACCGCCCTTTTGGGTTTTCAGTCCACCGGGATATCCTTTTTTTCCCAAGCCGACCTTTCAGGTTTTCGACTTGTCGGATGTAATTTTTTTCATATATATCCCTAGTTTTTACCCGAACACTTTTGGTTCGCCGAGATGCCCTTATTTTTGCCTATTCCATTCGACCTAGCGGGTCTCTTTTATGCGTAGTATTTTTTAACTATATTCTCATCCACAGGGTGTGGAAGATCTTCATCGTCCATGGTGGTAAGTATCATAGCACCGCCAGAAAATATCTTATTAATCACAAATGGCCCTTCATATATGGGAGTCCATTTACCCCTGGGATCACCTTGTGGTAAGATGATACGCTTTATTACCAAATCACCAGCCTGGTACACTTGATGTTTGACTTTCTTATTGAAGGTCTTAATCATGTGCTTCTGATACATCTGACCATGATAAACAGTCATAATCCTTTTCTCATCAATCAAATTTATCTGGTCAAGCCTAGTCTAAATCCACTTGTCTTCATCTAAACATGCGTCTTTCATAATCCTTAGGGAAGCAATCTGGACTTCGAAAGGTAAGACAACCTCTATACCATAGACGAGAGAGAATGGGGTTTCCCTAGTTGATGTACGTATTGAAGTGCGATAACCATGAAGAGCGAATGGTAACATTTCATGCCAATCTTTGTATGTCACCGTCATTTTCTGCAAAATCTTTTTGATGTTCTTGTTAGTGGCTTCCACTGCGTCATTCATCTTTGGTCGATATGGAGAAGAATTGTGGTGCTTAATCTTGAATTGCATGCAAAGTTCCGTGATCATGTATTTTTGAGGTTGGTACCATTGTCCGTGATGATCTTTTCAGGTATGCCATACCGACAAATGTGATTATGCTTAATGAACCGGGCCACAACATTCTTGGTAACAGAGGCAAATGAGGCTGTTTCAACCCACTTCGTGAAATAATCAATAGTGACCACGATGAAACGATGCCCATTAGACATAGTAGGCTTAATCTCTCTGATTATATCAATACCCCATATTGCAAACGACCAAGGAGCAGTCAAGACATTCAGAGAAACCGAAGGCATATGTACTTTGTCAGCATAAGTCTAGCATTTGTGACAAGTTCTAGAATAACCATGGCAATCAGTTTCCATGGTCGACCAATAATAACTCGCTCTCATAATTTTCTTAGCCATCGTATTCCAACTGGAGTGAGTACCAAAGACTCCTTCATGCATATCTTCCATAATCTTCTGAGCTTCCTTCTTGTTTACACAACGAATTAGAGTCAAATCGTGATTGTGCTTGTACAAAATTTTGTTACTCAAAAAGAATTTGGCAGATAACCTCCATAGAAATTTCTTGTCAATAATAGATGCCCCTTCAAAATACTCTTGAGTCTCTAGGTATCTTTTCACTCTGTAGTACCAAGGCTTTTCCTCTACTCCATCAGTATTAACTTCGTATCAATGTGCCGATTCGTTTAGTCTCTCAATAGTAATTCGAGGAGCTTCATTATTCCATATGACTCTGAACATAGATGACATGGTATCCAATGCATCAGCCAATTGATTCTCTTCTTGCAGAATATGTTCAAAAGTTATTTCTTTGAAGTACGAAATTAATACCAACACATGCTTGATAAGGGGTTAGATTCGAGTGCTTCGTATCCCATTCTCCTTTAATCTGAATAATTACTAGGGATGAGCCCCCATATACACTTAAAAATTGAATTCTCATATCGATTGCAGCTTTGATGCCATGATGCATGCTTCGTATTTTTCCATGTTGTTGGTACAGTCAAAACATAATATGGCGGTGAAGGGCGTATGGAAACCCTTGGGGGAGACAATTATAGCGCCAATTCCATTACCAAGCACGTTAGAAGCTCCATCAAAAACCATAGTCCATCGGGATCCTGGCTCAGGTCCTTCATACGGTCCAGGCTCTTCGCAATGAGTAACTAACATAATATCCTCATTTGGGAACTCAAAATTCATAGATTGATATTCATCTAAAGCTTGATGCGCCAAATGATCTGCCAATACACTTCCTTTGATTGCCTTCTGAGTAGCATACTAAATTTCGTATTCAGTCAAGACCATTTTCCATCTTTCTATTCTTCCGGAGAGAGCGGGTTTCTCGAATATATATTTTATTTGGATCCACCGTAGAGATCAACAAGGTAGTATGAGTCCACATATAATGTCTTAGTCGACGAGCAGCCCATGCCAAAGTGCAACAAGTTTCGAGCAGTGAGTATCTTGTTTCACAGTCGGTAATTTTTTGTTAAGACAGTATATTGCATGCTCTTTTCAACCAGACTCGTCAAGTTGCCCCAATACACACCCATTGAGTTCTCTAACACTGTTAGGTACATGATCGTAGGTCTTCCTTCAATTGGTGGCATCATAATTGGAGGTTCCTAAAGATATTCTTTGATTTTGTTGAAGGATATTTGACAATCATTGTTCCACTTCACTACTTGATCTTTCTTTAGTAACTTGAAGATTAGCTCACAAGTAGCAGTCAGATGGGAAATAAATCTGGTAATATAGTTCAACCGTCCCAGGAAACCTCTGACTTCCTTTTCAGTACAGGGATCTGGCGTTTCTTGAATGACTTTAACCTTGGTGGGATCAACTTTAATACCTTTACCACTGACAACGTAATCTAGGAGTTTACCGGATCTTACCCCAAAGGTGCACTTGTTTGGATTCAACCTCAATTTGTACTTCTTTAATCTCTCAAACAGCTTGTGCAGGTGGTAAAGATGTTCTTCTTCAGTCATGTTCCATAGCACGCTGATATGTTGCACCAACGTTCTTCAACCTAAAAGGCATAACTTTGTAACAAAAAGTGTCCATTGTATGACAAAAGTAGTCTTCTCCATGTCTTCAAGTTCCATCTTGATTTGATTATACCCATAGAAACCATCCATGAAGGAAAATACTTTATGTTGAGCGGTGTTTTCAACCAGAACATCAATATGTGGAAGCGGAAAGTCATCTTTAGGGATTGCCCTATTCAGATCCCCGTAGTCTATACATATATGCACCTTACCATCTTTCTTAGGTACTGGCACCACATTTTCAACCCGCTGAGGATAGGACGTCACAGCTAGGAAACCTGCGTTGAATTGTTTCATAACCTCAACCTTGATCTTTTCAAACATCTCGAGATGTATACGATAAACCTTCATCTTTATAGGAGGACAACCTTCCTTCATCGGTAAACGGTGAACCACAACATTAGTATCAAGCCCTGGCATGTCCTCATACGACCAAGCAAAGATCTCAACATAATCACACAACATCTGGATTAAGCTCTTTTTGACACTGTCTTTTAGGTTGGCACCATCTTCCTCACCTCCATCCCCGGCTTGGTAGATCGGATTTTCAAAGTCATAATTGGAAATAGCAGAATTGTTATCAATGGGATCCGGGATGGATATGAATCTGCAATTTGTTGTGTCAGTGTGTGTAAGCATACATAGTTATTTTGAAAACAATAAAGTAAAAGAAAGATAAAGAGCACAAAATTTGAATGCAAATGTCCAATGATTTATTAAATGAAAATATGCTGATGAATAATGATAACCCTAACAAATGGACCGTTGTGCCCCGGGTAAGGCACTAGGCTTAAAGTTTATTGTTTAAATTACATAACCAAAGAACTTAAAAGTAAGAAAAACAGAAGTAGCACTTACTCCTGACTAAAGCAGATTGGTATAAAGTCTCCAGCCTTCCAATTGTATATCCCATTGTCAGTAGTAGGGAAGATCCAATTATCAATGTCACAGTCACTATCAGCGTCTTCCATAATATTGACATAATTGTTGTGTACTCCGTTACTGTTGATGCAGAATGGCGGTCTCCCAGAATTGTCACGAGTATGAAGAACAACCCTATGAGCCTGTGAGGTGAAACCCAAACCAAATTTGTCAGATTTATAAGGAATATTAGGGAGCTGGCCCTAAACAGTGAAACCACCTTCTTCAATCATAGCCCTAGCATCTTTCAAGGAAGCCATTTTTGATGGGGTCTTTAGAACATCAGGAGAAGCTTTATTAACAACTTCAAAGGTCTGGAAAGGGGTCTCGAAGAACTCATCGTCCATATCAACATACTTGAAAGAGTTCAAACGGATCACCATGTATTCTTCTTCACAACAAACTGTGACAATCTTTCCCTTCATGAGATACTTCAACTTCTGGTGTAGGGTAGAAATAACAGCACCTGCCCCATGAATCCAAGGGCATCCCAGGAAACAAGAATAGGCTGGACGAATATCTATCACATAGAAAGTAGAGTCAAAGACTTTGGAACCCTCTTTGGTTGGGAGATAAACCTCCTCATGCACCATTCTTTCCGAACCATCAAAATCTCTTACCACAATGTCACTGGGTTTTAGCATAATCCCCTCGTAGTCAAGTTTGTCTAAAGCAACTTTTGGAAATACGTTCAATGAGGATCCCGTGTCCACCAACACATGAGATAAAGTAGTGCCCCTACACCCAATAGATACATACAGTGCCTTATTATGGTCCCTTCTAGCGGGGGTCAAATCAGTATCAGAAAAGCCTAGCCCATTATCAGTTGTCAGATTAGCAACACAAATTTCGAACTGATCAACAGAGATTTCCGTTGGTACATGGGCAAATTTCAGAAATTTCACTAAAGCCTGAGCAAGGGCTTCATAGTAAAACAACATGGATAACATAAATATTTTGGAGGGTGTCTTCCTCAGTTGTTCAACAATCTTGTAGTTAATATTTTGGATAATCTTTAATATTTCCTTTATCTCTTGCTTGGAAGTGTCTTCAATAGTAACTTCTTTTGGTGCCTCCGTATGGGCAAGCTCGGTCATATGTTCTTCACCTCGAGTTTCAGTAGTAGTAGTGATACAAACCGGTGTAGTAGCAACCTTCATATAGATCTACGGAGAGAAAACCATTCCACTTATGGTAACATTTCTAGTCCCAGTAATATTGCCAACATAGAGATCAATAACTTCAGCATTTTCAATCAACGATTCTTGCTTGACGCCATGGTAGTAGACATCAGCTCCATAATTCCAAGGGATTTCCTTATCAGATGAATATGGAATTGGCCCAGGTGCAATGATGATTAGAGGAGCAATTCCAGGTTCAGAAGTAATCTTCACAGGACCCTTAGAAGTGATCCTTACAGGAGTACAAGAAATTGTAGACACGTCTTCGAGATTCAAGTCTTGGGATGTACTCTCCATAGAAGGAGTCTTCTCAAAAGGAATTTTCTCAAATAGGATCTCATGGTCATCCATCAGACACTGGATACCTTTATTCAACAGTGCACAACCATTGGATTGGGATGCACAGTAGTAGTTATCTTCACCATAACCCGGAAATAAACTGGCTTGCAGTAGCTTCTCCTTAACAATCATCATGGGAGTAGTCAAATCATTCACAGTAGGAACATAAGAAACATCTTCAATAGCATTAACTCCCTTTTCATGATTGGGCATCGACGCAGTAATCAAATTAGGAGTCTCAGGAGGATCAAATTCAATTTCCTTAGCATCAATCATGTCTTGGATCTTATTCTTTAGAGCCCAACAATTGCTAGTGTCATGCCCGGGGATGTCAGAGTGATACACACTTTGCATTGGGATTGTATCGGGGAGATGAAGTGTTGGGATTCTGAGGAGGTTTTCTCAATGTAACCAACCATGCCTTCAACATGTGTTGTAATACTTGACCCAACGACATGTTGATCTTTGTAAACTGTATCCTGGGAGCCTCCTACCTATGCTGGTTAGTTTATTGTTGCACTGGCGCAAGATTAGAGATCAGTACTGCCCCCACAAATTGGTTGCAGTCACTCTTATTACGACCCTTCTGGCCGTACACCACATTGAATTCTCTCTTACCATTACAATCCTTCTTCACAATATTTGACGATGTGGTCACCTGAATTTTATCGCTTATGATTCCATTTTCCACATGTTCCTCGGTCAATATCAATTCAGTCAACCCATCTGAAGAACTTCCAAGAAGATGATTATAGAAAGGACCGTCTAGTGTACTCATGAACATGTCAACCAATTCCCTATCAGCCAAAGGAGTTTGAACTCTGCATACAAGATCTCTCCACTTCTGTGTATATTCTTTGAAACTTTCCTCAGCCCCCATGGACATACTCTGCAATTTCATGCAGGTTGGTGCCATATCAGAATTATATTGATATTATTTGTAGAAGGTGGCAGCCAAATCTTCCCAAGTGTGAATATTGGCACCTTCAAGTTGATAGTACCATTCCAGTTGTGTTCCAGATAGACTCTCTTGAAAGAAATGCAACTATAATTTCTTGTCAGCAGTATGTAGTTGAATTTTCCGAATATAAGATCTCAAATGCAGCTTGGGGAATGAAATTCCATCATATTTAGAAAAGACAAGAGTTTTGAATTTAGGAGGAATGGCAACTCTTGAAACCATACCCAAATCATCAAAGTTCAATTCAAGCACTTTCTGGATCTCCAGAGCTCTCAGACGCTCTTCCAACAAATTATACTTCTCATCAACAGGGGGATATTGCTCATCCTAGTAATCATCTTCCTCTTCATCAGGAAATTTGTCAGAACCAAGACTGATCTTTTCAGTTTTCACACTCTTACCATCTTCATCCTGTTTGTCATCTTCGTCATATGGGATGTTAAGATCTCGAGCTTGCTTGACAGGAACTCTGAACCTTCTTCCCATGTTAAGAACGCCAATCAGTTTATTTGTCTTCTTATTTTTCTCACTGGTGACAAGTACTTTCAATTCTTCATGCCCCTTGGCTAAGTTCAGGATTATCTGTTGGAATTGGGCATTCTGAGCTTGGAGATCTTTGACTGTTTGTTCAAGATCCATTTTTCTGCCTAAAATAAATAGCAAGAAGATGAGAAAACATGTCTTGATAATATAGTTTATGATATGCATAACATGTAGATGTATATGAAATGTTTTCAAAGATCTTATGGGATTAAAATATTGGAAAAAGAATCTGGTTACAACTTTGTCTTGAAGAACTTCGAGTTTTCATCTTTGAACGTCCTTCTATCAGACTCAAGCTCACCATATCAAGTGGCTCCTAGCCTCTGAATCATGAGAATGTACTTTGATTCATATGGCATCTGGTTAGAGGAAAATAAATTCTCTTGCCCCTTGCTTATGATAAACCTGGACCAAATGTCCATAAGATCCTTGAAATGGTTAGTAAAATTCCATGTCATGATGTTATGATATCGTGATGTTATGTTCATGTTTAAATAAGTAGCAAACACAAACAGATCACACAAGAGCATTAGGTTTAAAGACTTGCATGAGGTTTAAGGGTAAGTACCCTTCTCTATTGAAGTTAAGTTGGCTTAACCTATCCTAAAATAGTATCCGGGTTCTAGGAATCTCATATAACCGATCTTTCTCACAGGCTTTATTTTAGCATGGCAACTGGCTTGCCACCAAAACATCCTAGGAGTCAAATCTCAATAAGTGTAGCATCGAGTATCAACCAACCTTGGACTGCACCAACGTCGGCCATCTCATTAACTTCTAATGGCCAAGATGGGTCAATCAAGGTTCTAAAAGTTAGTTAGTGCTAATGACACCACGCGGAAGCCTAATGTTATCCTCGACTGACTCAAGGAACATTAGTACAATCCAAAGTGTCACACTAACCGTAGCCATTACTTCAACAATCTCGGTCTACACTATAAAATTTTCATGATCTGTTGCTACTTACCTAAGGCATCCATAGATTCGGGTGTAGGATCTTACAAGCAATAATAAACCCAACCAGAAACCCTTAAAGTAAAGCAAGAAAAACAATTAACTAAAGAAAATAAAGTGATCTAACTCTAAGGTAACCCCTCTTGTTTATTTCCCCAGCAGAGTCGCCAGTTTTGTAATACGGTGGGAGAAATGACTTTTTGGTTTTATCCAAATGTGCGGATAGCTAGAGTCGCCACCGACTTTTGTTTTGTCCAATATTTAGGAAAGGTGAAAAGAACAGGAAATACCTTTGATAGATTTTGAGTTCAAGAGGTAAGTTATGAAAAAGGAAGGTGTTAGCCCCTTTTTCATCTGTAGTTATCTATGGTCTCTTAATCGCTAGCTTACTTTGAAAACTTGCTTTGTGTATGTGATTTGAAAATATTTTGAAAAGCCAAAGTACGACTAACTTTGTAATTTTTATTGTATCAGTCCTCAAGAACGCGTACAAAATGTTTGAAAATATTTGTTTTGAAAGTGTGATGTGTAAAAAATATGTTTTTTAGAAAAGTTGTGAGTAAGCGATTAAGAGTTCCTTACCCACTAAAGGTCGTTCTTATTTTTTCCCTTCTCCTTTAGTTATAGTGCTATCTATACCATCAGTTGGTAGGTAGCCCTATCTATTGGATATGAAGGGACAAGCGTATGGTCATTGTATGGTCATCGAAGACAACATATAGAGATATTTTAGCAATTTATCAGAGGGACTAGATCGTTTTTTGTAGGCAACATAAAAGGGTCATCGAGGGACTATGATCTTTATTTGAGAGTCTTTGCTAAAGTATCCCTACTTTTGAGGGACATGACCATTATTTCTGAAGGCAACAAAGAGAAGTTACCCTAGAGGTGCAAGTGTGAATAGTGTGTTCAATTCAGTTATTTATCTTGTATTAGGGTTATCTATCGATTGTTTTAGATCTTGCCATACATGCCTAATTACTAGCAGTTGAATATATACATAAAATTAAAGGTGCAAAAAGTAAAGACCTAAGCTATTACAGGGCTTTGGGGGAAATTACATAAAAATGCGGGAAAGTAAAGTGCATAATTTAAACTTAAGCTATTAAATCCCGTAAGCAGTTACATAATGGAAAAAATGTGGAAAGATAAATCTAAACTATTACAAGAATCGTACGACCTATACATTCGTCTGAAAAATTAAAGCCAACAAGAAATAAGAAAAAACGTTAAGAAAAGTGTTTGAATGTTTGTTTATATTTTTTTTAAAATAATTTAAAATTAATTAAATAGTTAAAACCCTAAGTCTAATTAATTTTAATTAATAAATAAAATACCTAAAGTCTAATTAGTTTTAATTTTAAGAAAATATTAATTAACCTAATTAATTAGTAAATAATAAAAAAATGTCAAAATTAATTATTGATTAAAACCTAAATCTAATTTATTAGGGTTTTTTTAAAAAGATTAAAATTGATTAATAGTTAATTAAGAAAATAATTAAGAACAAGGAAAAAATTAGGGTTAGAAAATCAAAGAAATTAGGTAAAACAAAAAAGAGAGTAAAACTGCATGGGTGGGTGTTGAACCCACGCCCTCCAAGCCTTCTCACCGCCTTGCTTGCCACTGCGCCAGACGATAGTTTGTGTTTGGAAAATAGGCGCTGCACATAATATATGAAACCTGCATAAATTAGAAAATAGAAAAAAATGATTGCAAAAGACAGGGATCGAATCCACGCCTTTGAGGTAAAAGGTGCCTTTGTACGCGCGCGCTTGCCACTGCGGTGGCTGCTGTAATGCCCTGATATTTAATTATTTATTTAATTAAATATTTTTGAATATTTTATATTAATTTGAATTTTTATCGTCGAAGTCAGAATCATTTTATTTGGTGGCATGATAAATAATTAGATTTAATTTGGTGGAATTGTTGATGTATTATTTTATTATTAAGCTTAAATATGAGATTGGGCTTAATTTATGGTGTTGTGAAGTAATAGGGGGGGGGGGGTATGTCACTTAGGCCCATTTAGATTTGTTAAGTAATATAATAATATGTTATATAGAAATAGAGTTAGGGAAGAAGAGAGTTAGTGTTATCAGAAAAAAGAAGGAAAAAGAGAAGAGAAAGAATATTAGGGTTTTAGAAAGGAGAAGAAGAACAAGAGGAGGTTGCCACTAGTGCCAATTCCCAGAAATTCCATCCTTGTTTCTTAGAGCTGCACTCAATCCAAGGTAAGGGTGGGGTTCTTTCTAAATAAATGGGAGTATGATGAATCTTATTTTGGGGTTTAGGTTATTAGTTTCTCTACTAAGTTATGCAAAAGGATTGTTTGCGTTGCATTTAAAATTGAAAATTGATTTGAGTTGTGTTGTTGTTTGTTGTATTGGAACTGTGTTGGGTTAATGCTAAACTAGGATAAATGGGTGAATTGAAACAAGAATGAACAAGAACTAGGCATATGTGAAAAAGGAGGCAAAACTGGTTTTTAGCTTCAGGCCTTCTGACACGGTCGTGTCAGCTGACGCTGCCACCTGTGTCAGCTGACGCTGCCACCTGTGTCAGCCACTGTGCCTCACGTTTTTCCCCTTTCCTCTCCTAACACGGTCGTGTCAGCTACCGTGGCAAAAATTTCTGAACTTAGATTTATGTGATTTTTCTGACCCGATTCGTCCTGTTTGATTCTCATGCAAGCCAAAACATAAAATAGGGTGATAGGGAATAAAACATAAATTAGTTGAAGTAAGGAAGGATTAAGTGACTATTAATTTCTTATGTAGAACCATTGATAAGTAGCCGAATTAGGAGGTGTAATTACTTGTCCGGAATTTAACAAAATTTGACCGGGTAACTAAGTTTAATTAGTAGGTAATTATGGATATGTCTTTTTTTTGAAATTATGCCGATTATACTGAATTGAGGGTAGAGTAGGTCAAGTCGTTATGTCCGGGTTATAGACATCGTTAGTTATTGGTCTTGTGACTAATGTTGTGTAATTTTGTGTTAGTTGATGAATGTGTTGATGTTGCGAGATATCATTGAATATATGTGGAATTCGATATTGATAAGGTGATTATGAATTATTTCTGTGGGTAGCCTTATGGTGTGAATCCTGGTGAATATATGAAGAACATGTTGTTCCCATGAAAAGTTGTTGATTCCGTTGACATGTTATGTGGTAGGCCTTTGGCCAATGTTGAACGGTGTGATTTGTTGTTATGTCAACCGTTGTTTTGTTGTTTTTTTTGTTGCGTTGTTGAGTTGTGGTTGTTATATCGTCGCATAACATAACATAGCATTAAAGTTGGCCTAGATTGGCATGTTCTAAGTTGGAGCGGATGCTCACCACGTTGGCCTTTATTGGCAAGATTTTATGTTGAGGGCTTATGCCTTATGCCTCAGAATTACTGGCAATTTCTAAGTTGGGAGTTCTGCTCCAATGGTACCATATGCATTTGCACAATTGAGTCATATTTGGAGTCACTGATTTGTTGCTTGTTTAAGGTGTTGTTTATGCCTGGTGATATTATAAGTTGAATTGATGTGTTGGTCAATTGCGTTGCTTTATGTTGTTGTTGTTGTATGAAGTGGTGATTATTTTTATTCTTTACCTAATATATTGTTTATCATGACCCTATTTATGTAGTTTGATATCTCACCCCTTCTGTTTGAATGCTTCCTTTGTTGGTAACGTGCATGTAACCAAGATGAGTAGCCGATAGCATTGTTAGTTCGAGTTCGGTGTCATTTGCTCTGATACGTAGCACTCGGGGGAAATGAACGCTTTTCTGTTTTGTTGTTTAATTATTGAACCTTATGTTGTTATTTGAGGAGTTTATCGTATTGATGTTGTTTCATGATTCAAGAGATGCTATATCTTATTTAGATAATCATTATGAACCGGCTGCGTAATTAATCGATGTTTGGTTTATGTTATGAAGACTATATTCTTGAGTTGTGTTCATTCCACTTCTTTAAGTGTTATGTATCTATTCCAAAAGCATGAAAAATTTATGTGTTTCTGTTGAATATGTTACATCCTGATTATATTGGAAATTTTTATACTCTGATTTTCTGATTAATTGCTTGGGGTAGAATTAGGGTGTTACATTAGTGGTATCAGAGCAGGTCGGTCCGTCCGGCCAAGTTGTTTAATGTTGTTTGTTCCTTAGTGCGCGACAAGTGTGTGAAACACTGTCGATACTTGTTTGCTTTTTCTAATCGAGTTGTGTTCAGGAGTTGGTTTGAAGATAAGTGGAGGAGGAGCTTTGCTTCTCTGATATATTTTGCTTGTAAGATGTTAATTCGGTATGATGTTGATGGCGACAGTGCAAGTATTGCTGAAGTTTTGTAGTTTCCCGAATCTGAATGTTTCATAGATTAAAGACTTTGTTTGTTAATCAGGTTGGAACATCTTGAGGGAGGATGATCAGACATTGTTGATGTTTACTTCTCTAAGGATGAGGAGCAATGTAACGGTTGTTGATATACGAGTAGAGTGTAAATCTATGATGTTTCAGAAGGTGATTTTTAATTAACAGGGATAATCTTTAGAAGGTGGAATTTAGAAACTTGCGATGTTTCAGCGCTGCTGGTGGACTGTGAAGTTATTGGTTTGAATGACCCTTGTGTAAGATGTCGATGGTTGAACGGGGATAGAGTGACATATTTATGTAGAACTTGTCGTGGGATCCTTGTAAGTGATTGTAAAAGATATTGAAGTTGTTGGAATATTTTGAATCACGAGTCAGAGTCAGAAATGCGAGGAGATGAGTAAGATTTTAAGAATGGTAAGTGTTGGTACCGGTGCAAAGAAATTTTTGTTCTGATGTTATCGTAAAGTGTGTGAAAGTATGTCGCTGCATGACGTAGGTGTTCGTATTTTCGGATAACTTTGGAAATTCATATCTTGTGTTCCGAGTATCAGATTAGTGTTTTGTTTGAACCTATGAGGAGATAGAAATGTATTCTATCACATGAGAGTGTTTTCAAATATGGTTGATGCATTCCCATATGGAGGAAATCTGAAGTCATTTACGAAACTAGAGGCTTTTTGGGCATGATTGGTTATTATCGCGGTTGTTCGAGACGAGGTCAAGCGTAATATGTTATTGGCGAATAAGTTGAGAAATGAGATGTTCAACATTAAAAGGGATGGTCGTTCTTCACTTCAAGTATAGGATGTTGCATGTGAAGAATGTTTTGTAGAACTAAAGAAAAGATTGACGACTGCTCCGATATTGGTTTTGCCTAATCCGAGTGAGTCATTTGTAAGGTATTATGAACGCGTCAAAGATGGGACTTAGTGGTGTTTATATTGAAGATTTGGAGACATTGTCTTTTTGGTTCTATATTTGAAGTATTTAGCGACCATAAGAGTTTAAAGTATTAATTTTATCAGAAGGAATTGAATAGGAGACAACGAAGATGGTTGGAGTTATTGGAAGATTATGATTTCGGTTTGAATTATCATCCAAGGTAAAGCTAATATGGTGGCTGATGCGTTAAGTCAAAGGACTTTACATATGTCAGCAATGATAGTTAAAGAATTGGAATTAATTGAACCATTCAGAGATGTGAGCTTAGTTTGTGAAGTGACCCCGAAGAGTGTTATGTTGGGGTTGTTGAAGATTAACAATGATTTTTGGACAGTATCAAAGAAGCTCAGAAGCTAGATGTGAAATTGGCAGATTCGATAGTTGGACTCGATCAGCCTGAGAGTGATGATTTTGAGTTAGATGCGCAGGGTGTGTTTAGATTCCGTAATCGAATTTATATTCCCGATAATATGGAGACAAAGAAAGTAATTCTTGAGTTGGAGGATACTTAACCTTCGTGTGAGGCTAAGTGAGTGTAATATGGACCGTGTAATATGTTGAGTGTTGGTGTCTCATCGAAAAAATCAAATGAGAGGGAAACTATGGGAGTATTTGTAAACCTCATTGGAAATTATTGGATTATGTTGCGCTAGTTGACTTGAGTACAAGTTTTGAAGGAACACTATTATAGTTTAGTAACGATGGTTTATACTCCATTATGATTGTCGGCTATCTATTAACAAATTGAGGAACTGATCACCCTTAATCTCTTGTTGATAGTAGACCAGGTCGTGTTGGATGGTATAAACTTGTCTTGCTATCTTAATGGTGAGTGAAGTGGTTAATGTTATATCATGATATAGTCGCTCACCAGTTTGTGTGAAGTAATAGAGGAATTTCTAGGAAAGAGTTGTGACATATTGAACAATTCGGAGTAGCGGGTTTATATGCGAGCTAACGTCTCTGTCGCACCCAAAAATTTTCCCTCTCATTTTATTCAAAACATACTCCTAGAGGTCCTCAACTTGCCCAAGGATACCTAAGGGTTGACCAAACAAATCCTCCTCCTAAGACAATGAGCCTCAAACTAGGGTTTCCATTTTTATCAAGATGTCTGAGTTACGAGGGTCCAAAATGATTTCCATTGCCCTAATATGTTCTCAAGATCCTCCATGCCAAGTTTCATGCCTTGCACTACAAGTTTGCCCAGTCAACAGCCCAGATGCTTGAAAATCAACTATGTTAGGTCAAAAGTCAACTGTGACCCACATATAGTCAAACTTCAAGATTTATGGTCAACATCAACATTTTGGAGTAATATTCATCATTGATCAAGGGTTGATCATGATTCCTCAAGGAATGCCCCAAATTCATCAAAACTCAAAAGTTACTAAATTAGGGTTTCTATAGGAAAAGTCAACCAAACTTTGACCAGACATAACTTTCTCATACCTTATTAGAAATTTCTCATATAAGGCTCATTTTGAAGAGAATCCAATTCCCTACGACTCATCTTCAACCCTCAAGTTCAAAAAATGCACTCATGAAAAGATATAAATTCAGACATTATAGGTCATTTCAAAAATTCAACAAAAACACCTTTTGGGTCAGAGCTTCTAACATGAACATGGAAGATCCAATTGAGATGAAACTAAATAGGTTGTTTAGAGCACACCATAAACTTTCTAAAAAGTCCAAGAACACCTTCTTAGGGTTAAAATTGAGGGAGATATGTATTGTCAAAGTTGACCAATTTTTAGAAATGCGCATAAAGTCAACATTAATCAAAATGACTTTTTTTCTTTCCAAATGGGCCCATGTTTTCTTGTTTGAAACTTGTTCCTAAGATGGCCCACGACCCCTGAGCTTATCCACCTATTATTTTATTATTTTTATTATTTATTTTGATTTTTCTCCATTTAAATCAAAATATATCAATTTAAATAGTAGAATACTGAAATAAAATCCAATATTTGATTTTATGGGCATATTATGAGTCAATAAACAACTAACAAATCATCCAAATCGTGCAAGGGATAATTGGATTGGAAAAGATCATGATTTGGACAAATTTAGAAATAAAAAATACAAGAGGAAAATCAAATCTCTTTTCCATAATTTCTCAAGATTGCATATGTTTTTGTTGACCTAAATCATTCTATCATATATACACAACATATCCAAAGCATAAAAGGGGGGATTAATCTTGAAAATTAGAAGAACAAGTTATAAATTTTTGTCAAAAAAGTGCAGGTCGACTTTGATTCCATAGGCCGTTTCAAGCAATTCCAAGGCCATCAATCCGTTCCTGGACATTTTCTGAAGCTATTCCAATCATCCTCAAGCCTTAAAACCTTCAGATATTGCATCTCACAGTACCACAGTTTGCATCTTTTTTCAAAATTCGTTTTCGATGATTTATCTATCATAAACATGTTTTGATCATATATCCATGCTTGCTATCATGTTTGAAATGTTTTTGATTGGTTTGATTGAAGTTTAAGTGCAGGAATGGCACGATGCCATTGTTAGGGTTTTGAGGTCCCAAATTGGGAATTCCATATAGAGGCAAAATTAGGAAAAATTAGGTGTACTATCATGCTCAGGAGATGATTTGCAATTGATCCACGTCTTTGGTTTGAATTTATTTTGCTTGTGCTGCATTTTTGAATTTTACAGGTTTATAGCTACGAACAAAATCCGTCACTATAGCCTAAAGTAACGGAAATAACTATAGGTAAAAGCTTAATACCTAAAACGACAGTTCTAGGAAGAAGATGAGGGCGTGGAAGCATCCCACTGGCCCGTTTAAATCCACACACGTTTTTTCTAGACAAGGCATTTTGTTTACATTATATTTTATTTATTTCATTATATGTACAAATGAGCTTTCTAGTGCAGTTAGTCAGGGAGCGTGTATATGATGCAAACGTCCTGGGTTTGATCACAGTCGTGTGCTTTTATATTTTTCTTGACAATTAATTGCAGATTCAGCGTATCTCCTAGCCAAGCATCCACTGTGCTCTCACAGATCCCACCCTTTGGATCATCTCAAAGAAAATATGATGTTCCAGAGTTGAAGACCCATGGTGAACTCTCAGAAGCTGGTCCACACTGGACCACACACAAGGCAGATGGGCCTACCATGTTGGGCTTGGCAAATTCCATTCCACACTGTGATACGGTGGCAGAACCGACTGTTATTACTGGTTTGCATTTTATGTTCACAAAATGTCACGGTAAGCAAGATTCGCCACCGACTTTTATTTTATCCAATAAGGAAAAGGAAAAAGAATAGAAAAAACCTTTTTCGAGATGTTTCTGAGTACGGGGGTGGGGGGGGGGGTAGATTATAGAAAGAGAATGTGTTAGCACCCTTTCTATCCATGGTTTTCCATGGGCTCTTAGGTACTTGCTCATTTTGAAAATTGCTTGTGTGTGTTTTGAAAAGTTTTTGTTTAACTTTGTGATAACCCTTGTACCGGTCCTCAAGAGTGTGACGAAGTGTTTTGAAAACTTTAGTTTGAAAAGTTTGTTTGAAAGTGTATGGTGTGAAAAAGTTTGTTTGTTTGAGCAAGTACTTAACAATTATCTACCTACACGAAAAAAGGCGTTCTTTTCCTCCCATCGTTTAGACCGTGTTATCCTACTATTAGTGAGTAGGTAACCCTAATCGTTGGATGTTTGAGGGACTATCGAAAGGGACGTTTATGGTCATTGAAGGCAACATGTAGGGATACCTTAGCAGTTCGAAGGGTCTGTTATCATATATTCGTAGGCAACATCGAGGGACAAGATCATTTCTCGTAGGCAACTCGAGGGACATTAAGAGACTATGATCTTTATGATGATTTTTAGATTGAGGGTCTTTTGCTAAGATATCCATACGTTCGAGGGACATGACCATTATTTTCCGAGGCAACCAAGTGGGGAGTACCCTAGGGGTGCAAGTGTGCAACAATGTGTTTTTTCAGTTATATTTATCTTGAAATTATGGTTTTCTATCGTTCATTTTTATCTTTCCATACAATCCTATTAATCTAAGCATTGCATAAAATATAGTAGCAGGAGATAAAGGAGGAAATGTAAACCTAAGCTATTATAGAGTTTTGGGGCAATTACATAATAGTGAGTAGTGCGGAAAAGAAATTCTAAAACTATTACATCCCGGAAGCAATTACATGATAATGATGAAAAAAAAGCGGGAAAAATAAAGCTACGCTATTACAGTTGAATGTGTCATATACACTTTATCTAGGAAAATAAAAATAAGATGAAAATAGAAAAGAAAATGTTTTGGTGATTTTTTATGAAAAAAAATTATTTATGACAATTAATTAAATAAACCTAAAAAAACCTAATTAATTTTAATTAATAGAAAAATGTTAATTTTGAAAAAAGTTAATTAAAATATCTAAATCCTAATTAGTTTTAATTAAAAAAAGGTTAATTTTGAAAAAAAAAAAAAATATATATATATATATATAAAATTAGTTAACCTAAAAGTTAAATAAGATTTTTTTGTAAAAAAAAGTTTAGTGAAAAAAGTTTTGGTTAAGTGAATTTAAGATTGAAAAAGACAAATTGGTTAGAAACCAAAAACAAACAATGAAATTAAAAACCTAAAATTAAATTAAAACCTAAAATTAAATTATAACCTAAAATTAAATTTAAAAAAAAAACCTAAAATTAAATTAAAAAAACCTGAAATTAATTATTCGAGTTTAGGAGGAAAAATCAAAGGTTTGTGAAAATTGTTAGGTTTTATGAAAAATATTTTAAACAGAAAGAATGAAAATAAGTAAAAGGATAAATAGAAAGGAAGAAAACCAAAACCAATAGAGATGATTGTTGAACCCACGCCCTTAACCTTCTCAGGATGTCTGCCTCACCATGCATTGGTGGTTATTCTGTTTTGGTCTCAGCTTTTGTAATAACCCTGTACGGGATCCTGTCTAAATCTGTAGTGTTGAATCTCATGAATACATTAAATAAATTACTATATCATGAAATACAAATAAAGCAAATATATGAAATTTTGTAATGTTAAAATCGATATGGCATGTATGAATGCTTCTATACCCTTTTGATCATGGAGATCAAACCAACCTTACCCTTACTGAAGAAGCAGTGAGATGTGGGTTTGTAACAAAGATGACTTGTTTGTAGTGAGATGGGGGTTTGTAATAAGGATTTTAAGGTTTTTAGGATTCTTGAAAGAATTTGATATTTTGACAGGGTTGTGGCAAATGTTTTTTTTCATTTTGTCGTGTCTTGTTTGTGTGAAAAAGTGAGATTATATAATGGAAATTAGAGAAAAGATATGGACTTTGAATGTACAATTGGGCCTCCAATAACCACAAGCAATAGTGCAGATTTTTATTCACTTGAGTGCGTCATGTTCTAGGCTAAATCCCAGGGGCTTAAGTGAAATTTTTGAAGTTGAAATTTGAAAACAAAAATGTAGCCTACATCGAGAAATAACTCCTTTCCAAAAACGGGCTCAATCGGATAAACAGTGTATTAGTTATGAATTTTTTAAGTTTCGCCTCAAACATACTTATTTTGGGCTCCAGTATCAACTCTGACACGTTCTTCAATAAAAACTGGTATTGATCAGAGCATAAACTAGTCCCAACTTTAGAAGCAAAGTTGTAGATCTCTGAGTCAGTGAACTTGTGTAAAAATATGGACCCGATCCGATAAAAATTGACCGAGTTATGAATTTTCAAAGTTTCGACCCAGATGAAATAATATTCAGCATTCAGGATTTTTGGCGCATCACGCGCACTCTGGGAAAATAACGAAGGCCTTTTGGATACCTTTCAAACTCGATATCTCCTGTGAAAATGTAGCCAACTCAATTTTTGAAATTTTGGCGCCGGAACCAGCTCAATACGATGAAAATAGACCAAGTTACGATTTTCTAAACATGATGCAAATAAACTTTTGTCACAAATTTTCTGTATAAAAATACTTGATAAATCCGCATTTTTGAAGATCTTATGATCGAAATTGACTTCCATCCGTGAGAGATGAAAATGTAGATGACGTCAAGATGGAATTTTGGCCACCAGAACGGGTTCAAAACAAGCCACAATCTTCAAGTTATGAATTTTTTAGTGCGTAAAAATTGCACTTTCAGCACACATTTTCACCATGTTTCTTCGGGAAAACTCACACATTCGAAGACCTTCTTTAAAGAATTGACTCTTAAGCCGAACCTAAATTTTAGAATACATTATCAGAGATATCTTGGCGAAAGAACACCGGAATATGATGCGCCGGGTCAGACTTGTGAATCTTTGAACCCTGAATCGTTGCAAAATAGCGAACCGATCTTCAGCACGGAAAATACTCTGAGAACATCCATTGGCGAAATAAACATCACTTGTAACCTGAAGAAGCTTGCTAAATATACCTTGATTCCATAACCATAAAACCAATGATATTCGTGTATGTAATAATGAAATGTAAGCCAAAAGGTCGAAATAAAGAGGGTAAATTTTAGGGCACAACAGCTGCCCCTGTTCAATCTTCTTAAACCCGAGGATGTAGATTGGCTGTCTGCCTTTGGTAATCTGAAGGTGGAAGATGATTGAACACTAGAGTGCCCAGAAATTTGCACTCGTCTGAGATGGTGCTGGACTGTGTAGGTAGTATCGGGAATGGGCTTATAGATGCCATTTGGAGGAGATGACGGAAGGTCATCGGAGATGGGCTTAAAGATGTCATCCGGAAGATATGATGGAGAATCGCCGGGGATGGGCTTAAAGATGCCATCTAGAGGATGTTGATTTCCCGAGATATTCCTTTGATGAGAATTCCTATTCCTGTCGTTGAGGAGGAATCTGCTAAGGAATGTTGGTCTCTGTCTTAGGAGAAATGGAATTTTAGGAACTTCAGTTGTCCATTACTCTACTGGGGAATCATCTCTTAGTCGAGGAGATGAAAATGAACTGCTATCTAGTCGTGCTCCAGGACTTACAGTGATTTGCTAAGGATAATAAGCCTGACTTCTATCTGGTCGTGCTCCAGGTTTTACAGTGACTTACTGGGGAGATGAGATTAAACTTGCTATCTAGTCGTGATCCAGGCTTTGCAATCTCAAAAACTATTATCTGGTCGTGCTCCAAGCTTCAGAAGGAATTAAGTGGTTATCCGATTGCATCCGGGTTTCAACTTGAATTTAAGGCATACTAACATCCGGTCGTTTCCAGGCTTCAATAGTAATTGGCCGAGTAAACTGCTATCTGGTCGAATTCCAAGCTTCGCAGTACCTCATACTGTTATCTGGTCGTGCTCCAGGATTCACAGTGTCTCTTGCCGCCATCTGGTTGTGCTCCAGACTTCACAGCATCTTATACCATTATCTGGTCGTGCTCCAGGCTTCAGTAATTTGGGGAAATTAAGCTGTTATCCGGTCAGTTTTCCGGCTTCAGAGCTTTTTTAACTGGAATAGAAATCTTAGTATCGATTTGACTGAACCATGGAAAGGTCTCGAGCTGTCTTCAACTGGGAAAGAAATCTTAGCATCAATTTGACTGAACCGGGGGAAGGTCTCAGATTGACTTTGACTGGCATAGAAATCAAGAGAATCTTAGCGGCGATTCGGATGACCCAGACGAAAGTCTTAGAACATCTTCAATTAGAATAGAAACCTTAGTGTCGGTTTGAATGAACCAGAGAAAATCTTGAAAAGTGTTGGAATATCTTCAACTGAAATAGAAACCTTGGTGTCGGTTTGACTGAACCAGAGAGGACTTGTGAGAACTTGATTACATCTTTCCTTGAAAGGTAAAGAGTTAGTCGTATGTAATGTCATGATGTATGAGATGTATTGAGTAATGATGTTCTCAAAATAAATGAGATTGTGCTGTATAATCTGTATGCACATGCCATGATGTATGGATATGCAATGTTATTGTGATATTCTCTAGCTGGGGAAAATAAATCCTAGACTGCTACAGGAGAGTATAAGGATTTGAGTTCTTCGTTTGCGATGGGGATAGTGATCGAAGATGATTAGCTGGAGATTTACATCCATTCTGCTTGAGAATATTCTGCCGGGAGAGACTCTGTCTTAGAACAATCCTGCGGGGGAATGAATCAGTGGGGAAGAGAGATACTCTGTTGGAAGATCTGCTGATTTGGAGAAATAAACTCATCTGGGGATGAACTTCTATTGATGGAGAGAAGAGCTCTGTTGGAGATTGAGCTTCCGCTGTCATAGAAATAAACTCTGCTCGGGAGATGGCTTTATAAACTGCTCATGGTTATAAAACTTGGCTGGGGAACGCAGATATCAGCTTTCTAAAGGAACCTGATGCGGAAGGAATTCCTACTTGGGGATACGAAGGTCGGACCTTGGTTGTCTCGGCTCTGTGGGGAATATATGTATCACTGGCTTGTATGTGATAGTGACTTTGCTTCCAACTGTCTCTGCCCCTTGTACCATGCTGGAAAAAGCACATGCGGATATTTTGTGGATGGATCTATGTCGTGATTGTACTTGAACATGTATTTAATGAGTGTCAGGATGACATCTGTCTCTAGATCATATTTGAACTATACTTGAAACATGTGTTATATGAGTGTCAGAATGACATCTGTCTCTGGATTGTATCTGAACTGTACTTGAAACATGTGTTGGATAAGTGTCAAAATGACATCCGTCTCTGGATCACATATGAACTGTACTTTGAAACATGTGTTGAATGAGTGTTAGAATGACATCCGTATCTGAAGCTGTAATCGGTGGAAATAGAACTGACTGTTTTTAACGCTGGTTCGCGAAATGTCACGGTAAGCAAGAGTCGCCACCGTCTTTTATTTTCTCCAACAAGGAAAGGACAAAAGCACAACAAAATTCCTTTTCGATATGTTTCTCGGGTTCGGGAGGTAGATTATAGAAAGGGAAGGTGTTAGCACCCTTTCTATCAGTGGTTATCCACGGGCTCTTAGGTACTTGCTCACTATGTTTTCAAAAGGTTTTGCTTTTTCTTGTGTTTGTGGGTTTGAAAAAAATTTTGTTTGAAAACTTCGATTTAACTCTTGTATCTGTCCTCAAGAGTATATGAAGTGTTTGTTTGAAAGCTTTGTTTGAAAAAAGTGTAAGTGCGAAAAAGTTGTTTTGTTTTGAAAGAGCAAGTACCTGAGAACCTCTACCTACTCAAAAGAGATTAAGCTGTGTAAATGTCCTTTAGACAGCGCTATCCCACTATTGAGAAGTAGGTAGCACCGTCGTTGGAGTTTTCGGGTCAATTCGATTTTAGGGACATGTGGTCACTAAAGCAATGGTAGGACGCCTTAGCGGTAACCCTAATGTCCTAGATCATTTTTTATCGAGGCAACCGTTTCGAGGCAACTTTGATCTTTAGACAGGAGGGCGACCTCTAAAACACCCTATACTCAATGACCACATCGAGGCAACCAAGTGAGGTGTACCCTAAGAGTGGCATGTGCGAGTGTGTCAGGTTTCAGTTATGTTATCTTTGTACATGTTATGGTGAGCTACAATTGATTTTAATTTGAGAGAGATCTTGACATGCATAGCCTAGTTAGCATACATCTAGCAGTTTAATAGTTGCGGAAAATAAACTAAGCTATTACAAGGCGTCGGGTATTTACATCGCCAAAAACAAACCCTTGAAAAGGTAAATTGCGGAAAATTAAATGAAAGCGATAAAAAGTCATAATTAACACTATTACATCCTCGGAGCAAATACAATTATATGGATCAAAATATGAATAAAAAATAATCACGCGCGGGAAAAATTAAATCGGAGTGTTTTTAGAGTTTTGACCCCTTTTTTGAGAGAAAGAGATTTTTTGTTATTTTTGTGTATTTAATTTTATTAAACCTAACCTAATTAATTAATGAAATAAAATAAAACAAGAAATATTTTTGGTTTTTTTGAATGTTTTAAAGAAATAAAAAAAAGATTAAAATTGTCAAGAAACCCTAATTCTACATTAGTTTTATTTATTGTGAAAATATTATTATTAACCTTATTAAAACTAAACAAATTGTATTAGCATTTATTTACAAAATAACTAATTAAATTTAATAAATAAAAATATTATTATTTTTTATGTCTTCTGAATTTATTAAAAAAATGTTAATTGTTTTAGTTAGTAGTTAAAAAAATAATAAAAATAAATCAAGCAAATAAATAATGAAAGAAAATAAAAAATGCAAACTCAGGGAGGTTTTGGGCCAATTTTGGAGGTGTCTTTGGCAATTTCCAGGCCCACTAGCATTTCAGCCATGTTGACTTCGGTGATTATCCACACGCCTGTTGACTGGGGAGTATGGTGATCTCCCACTCATGTCCATTGGATCTATGCCTAGAGACATCTGGCGCTTGGGAATTGGAGGTGTATGGTGGACCTCTCTGGTGAAATCTGCATGTGAATATATGAAAAATAAAAGTAACAAGGTTTTGGGGGACCTGGGATTCGAACCCAGGTCCCAGCGCTCATAGGCTAACACGTTTAACACTCAACCACCTGCACCTTTTTGTTATTTGGATAATAGGCAATTATTATATATGCAAAAAACTCAATATGCTGTAAATAAAACAAAACGCGCGCTTTTTTCAAATTGGCCAACCATGTGATAACACATCATCGTCTTCAACCTTTTTCTGCATAGTTAGAATCAGATAGCGGGGGTTTTTTAACCCCCACTACTTCCTGCAAGGAAAAATAGCGATTAGAAGCACAGTGAATATAAATGTTTCGCGAGGTGTGGGTTGGAATCGTCTTAGCCTCACGATTTTAACTAGGTATCTCATGAGTCCCAATTTTTCCTGGATTGAAAAGCCCCATTTAAGAGCTCAAGAACCAAAGAAATTCAGTCATGGTATCTTACGATTCAGGGCACTAAAGTCCAATTAATTCATTCCATTAGCTTTGTATGGTCTCTAGCAATGCAAATCAGTCACAAAAACATGTTAAATGCGCATGAATTAAGAGATACAATTAGGAAATATAAGGGAAAACTGTGGGACTGTACGTGACGATTCTTTGAGCTTTGGTGCGTGAATTCGATTGCAAAACATTCCTGGAACCTCCTGCAATGTATTTGAATGGTCAAAACACCTTGAATTAGCCTAGGATGCAAGAACAGGTTTTCACTTTTCTTGAAATTTCTTGAATTTGCTATGGCCGTTTCTGCAGCTTTCAATTGTGTGCTAGGGTATGGTTAGCTTGTATACATATAGGAGAATCAAATTAGGTCAAAGTTTTGGATCCAATCCATGTGCATTGATGTTTAAATCTTTGATTGAAAATCAAATATTCTTGATTTTTCATGATTGAACAATGTTGCCAAATTTGGATTTTTTTTGTATCTTTGACTTGTGCACGAATTTGCCAGCATGTTTAGGTCATATTTGCTTCACAAATTGATTTAAAAAATCAAATCTTCTATTTTCTTATAATTTAAATTAATTAAATGAATTAATATGTATTAAAAATCCAATTAATCAATAAAAATAAGAAAATAAATCCCATTTAGCTTGGTGGGTCGTGCATAGGTCAGGGGTGAAGTTTCAAGAAGAGATTTGAGGCCCATTAGCAAAAATAAGGTGTTTTGAGCATAGTTGACTTTTGCAAGTTCATGAAAATTTCCCAACTTATCCAATGCACAACTTGCTCAATTTTGATCATATGACCATGTTCTTGGACATTTTGGAAATCCCTTGAAGTCCTCTAACCAATGCCTTTGGTCCCATGTCATTTGGATTTACCAATATCAAGTTATGGCCTTTGACTCAAAATGTACTTTTGTTGACTTTTGAAATTGACCTATAATGTAAAAATTGGTAACTTCTTGTGAGGGCATTTCTTGAACTTGGAGTGTGAAGATGGATTGTAGGAGATTGCATCCTCTTCAAAATGAGCATTGAATGGGATTTTTCTGATAAACCATGAAAAAGTTATGCCCTTGTCAAAGTATAGTTGACTTTTCTGCTGTCCAAAAATAGTAACTTTTGCACCTTGATGATTTTTGAGCTATTCTTGTGGAATCATGATCAAGACTTGATCAAATGATGATTGTGAACTCAAAATGAGATGTTGACCAAAAATTCTGACTTTTGACTGCAAAATGACCATTTGCCCTTGCAGTTGACTATGGATCAAATGGGGCTTTTGATTATGCAAATTGGCACTGTGAGTCTTAAAACTTGGCATGTAGGTGCTTGAGGATGTATATGGGCCTATGAGACTTGATTGAAACATTGGAAACCCCAAATTCCTTGAAAGAACCAAAACCCTAATTTCAGCTGTCTTAGGAGATGGTTTGACTGTCTACCTCTTGAGCCATCTTGAGTAATTTGAAGATTATTCTTGACAAATCTTGAGGAATATGGGAGGGCAAATTTTGGGGTACAACAGTTGCCCCTGTTCAATCTTCTTAAACCTGAGGAGGTAGATTGGCTTGCGTGCCTTTCATGATCCGAAGGTGGAAGATGATTCAACACTAAAGTGCCCAGAAATTTGCACTCGCATGGTGTAGTATCAGCAATGTGATGTCGGGAATGGGATTACATATGCCATTTGGAGAGATGATGTATAGGAGGATTGGCTTATAGATGCCATCTGGAAATGTGACAGAATCTTGTCGGGGATGGGCTTATAGATTCCATCTGGAAATGTAATGGGTAGTTGTGGAGATGGGCTTAAAGATGCCATCCAGGGGTGAATGCTAGACTGTGTCTATAAGATGGAACTGGATGATTGTCGGCATGGCGTCTGTGCCTGGAGCGCCTCTGAACTGTATTGGAAAGTTGGGTGGTTTGAGCTGGTCGAGTAGATAGTTGTCCTGTCTGGTTTCAGGTATTAATCTCTGACCCGAGAAAGAAAGATAGTTTTCCTGGCTTGCTACCGGTATTGATCTTCAATCTCTTCATGTAGATAGTTTTCCTGGCTGGTTTCAGGTATTAACCTACAATCAATCGTCCACAGATAGTTTTCCTGGCTTGCTACAGGTATTAATCCAGAACTTAAGAAGGTTGGCCGATGAGATAGTTGTCCTGTCTGGTTTCAGGTATTAATCTCTGCCCTGAGAAAGAAAGATAGTTTCCTGGCCTATTACAGGTGTTAATCTTCAATCTCTTCATGTAGATAGTTTTCCTGTCTGGTTTCAGGTATTAATCTACAATCAATCGTCCATAGATTTTTCCTGGCTTGCTACAGGTGTTAATCTGGAACTTGAAAAGGTTGGTCGATGAGATAGTTGTCCTGTCTGGTTTCAGGTATTAATCTCTGACTGGATAAAGAAAGATAGTTTCCTGGCCTATTACAGGTGTTAATCTTTAATCTCTTCATGTAGATAACTTTCCTGGCTTGCTACAGGTATAGATCTACAATCCGTCGTCCACAGGATTTTCCTAGCTAGTTACAGGTATTTATCTGGAACTTAAGAAAGGTTGATGGTAGCCATCTTTGGATTGTCCTTTTCCTGAAAAGGGCAAAACGCTAGCTGTATGCAATGTCATGATGTATGAGATGCATGATGTCATGATGTTCTCCAGAATAAATGAGGTCGTGTCGTATGCACTTTATCATGTATGTAACTAGGATATGTGAAATGTGATATGTTTATGAATGTATTTTCGTCTGGGAAAATAAATCCTTGACAAATGCCGGGAAGTTTGTTAAATCCTGGGCTGATATTGAAGAGTCTGGTTGAATTCTTCGTTTCCACTGGGGATGATGCACGAAGATGATTGCAGGAATAAACCTGTAGGAGAAGATGACTCTGTTGGGGAATAAAACTGGTGAAGAGATTACTCTGCGGGGAAGTACTCTATGGGGAAGAGGTACTTCGCTGAGATTTTAATGATAACTCCGCTGGGGACTCCGTTGATAAGCTCTGTTGGGGATTTTGATGATGAGCTCCGTTGGGGATAGAAAGAACTTCGCTGGGGATGATCTTTCAGTTGCAACTTGCTGAGGATAACCCAGTTAGACTCTTGTAGGTGTAACCTCTGAATTTGGCGGAGGAGATGCATTTGTATTCTGCAGGGGACAAGCTTCCAGAATCTATTGGGGAAGATGATTCAACTCTGGTGGGGAAGCCTTTTAGACTGCGCTGGGAAACGGTTCCACTGGGGGTATCCTGTATTCCGTCGGGGAACATTCTTATATTTCGTTGAGGAATATTAATACGGCCGCTGGGGAATATTAAGATCTACTGGGGATACCCAACCTTTTTAGGGCTGATGGTAGACCAACTCTGCTTGGGGAGAGTATTGCTGATTAGTTCATGGTTGTAAGTCTCAGTGGGGAGAGCTACCATTATTGTTTTATTCTGTGGGGAGTGACGGTATCTTGGTCATATTCTTCAGCTGAACTTACCTTGGTACCTCCGTGGACAGAGCAACTAGATCGCTTAGACAATTCTTATTGCCCCTACTTCCGATGTCACCCGTAATTAGTCCTTTGTTTCGTATGCAAATATTTGTGATCAGCAATTAATGTCAAATGCATATATCAAAAATGAACATTGGACGTTCTTTGCGAAACAAAACAGATAAAGGAAAAACAATTTGCAATTTGTCTGAAAATGAACTTGTATTGATTTTGAAATTTGCCTGTAAATAGGCGTTTTTGTACAAGAGGCTGACGTCCTAGTAAGAGAACACCGCCGAACAAATAGGATTTATACAGTTTGTAAAAAAGAAAACAAAACAACTATGTGAAAAATCCCACTAGGTTCCAACTCTGCTATCGCCTTTATGTCTTCAAGCGTCTCATCACTTTGCTGCTTAGTTGAAGAGGAATCTGATTGATTGGTGCCGTCCGAGCCTGATGGTCGATACCGAAGTCTGGATGCAGGGTGATCCAATGAGACATAGTATTACGCTTATCCCTAACTTTTGCATGGACCGTCCTTTCGGGTTTTCAGTCCACCGGGATACCCATTTTTGCCCAAGCCGCCTTTTCAGGTTTTCGACTTGCCGGGTGTACATATTTTTTTTATTTTCATCCCTTATTTTTGCCCGAACCCTTTTGGTTCGCCGGGAAGCCCTTATTTTTGCCTAGGCCAGTCGACCTAGCGGGTGTTTAATCATGCATAGTATCTTTATACTATGTCTGCATTGACGGGGTGAGGAAGGTCGTCACCGTCCATGGTGGTTAGAATCATCGCTCCTTCTGAGAAGATGTTATTAACCATAAATGGCCCTTCGTACGTAGGGGTCCATTTTCCCCTGGGATCACCTTGAGGTAGGATGATGCGCTTGATTACCAGGTCTCCGACTTGATACTCTTGTCGTCTGACTTTCTTGTTAAATGCCTGGATCATCCGTTTTTGGTACGTCTGACCATGACAAATAGCAGTGAGTCTCTTTTCGTCGATTAGGTTTAGTTGATCAAGCCAGGTATGGATCCAGTCATCTTCACTTAAACCCGCATCCTTCATGATCCGGAGAGAGGGTATTTGAACTTCAATGGGCAGGACTACCTCCATGCCGTATACCAAGGAGTAGGGTGTTGCCCCTGTTTACGTCCGTGCTGAGGTACGGTACCCATGAAGAGCAAATGGTAACATCTCATGCTAATATTTGTAGGTCACTGTCATCTTCTGCACGATCTTCTTAATGTTCTAATTAGCCGCTTCTACAACCCCATTCATCTTCAGCCGGTAGGGAGAAGAGTTGTGGTGTTGTATCTTGAATTGCTCGCAGAGCTCAGTGATCATCTTGTTGTTAAGATTGGTACCATTATCCGTAATGATCCTCTCTGGTACACCGTATCGACAGATCAGGTTGTGCCGAATGAACCGTGCCACGACGTTCTTGGTTACGGTAGCAAAGGAAGCTGCTTCGACCCACTTTGTAAAGTAATCAATTGCTACCAGGATGAAACGATGCCTGTTGGATGCCGTAGGTCTGATCTCGCCGATCATATCAATGCCCCACATTGCAAAAGGCCAAGGTGCTGTCATGACGTTCAAAGGAACTGGAGGAATATGCACCTTATCAGCATAGACCTGGCATTTGTGACACGTCCGAGAATGTTGATAACAGTCGGCTTCCATTGTGGACCAATAATATCCTGCCCGAAGGATTTTCTTTGCCATGGTATGTCCACTGGAATGCGTTCCGAAGGTACCTTCATGCAGCTCTTCCATGATCCTTTCTGCTTCAATCTTATCCACACAACGCAATAAGGTCGAATCATGGTTACGTTTGTAAAGAATACCATTGCTGACGAAGAACTTTGCCGCGAATCTTCTCAGAAACTTCTTGTCATTAACGGATGCACCCTCGGGGTATTCTTGAGCTTCAAGGTACCTCTTTACTTCATGATACCAAGGCTTTTCTGTTACCTCTTCAGTCTCAAGATCACAACAATATGCAGGTTCATCCACTTTCCAAATAACGATCCGGGGAGCCTCGTTGTCCCATTTGACTTTGAACATAGAAGACATCGTAGCTAGCGCGTCCGCCAACTGATTCTCCTCTCTTGGGAAGTGTTCAAAGGTTATCTCCTCGAAATGGGGAAGCAACGTCAATACATACTCCTTGTAAGGAATAAGATTTGGGTGTTTCGTATCCCACTCGCATTTGATCTGATTGATCACGAGAGCGGAATCTTTGAAGACACTCAGAAACTTGATCCTTAGGTCAATTGCAGCTCGAAGACCCATGATGCATGCTTCATACTCCGCCATGTTGTTGGTGCAGTTGAAACATAGTCGGGCGGTGAGCGGAGTATGAGAGCCTTTAGGAGATTTGATCACAACGCCAATACCATTACCCAAAGCGTTTGAGGCTCCGTCAAAGTGCATAGACCATCGGGATCCTTCCTCAGGTCCTTCATCCGGTCCAGGTATCTCGCAATCAGTTACTACCATGATATTCTCGTTTGGAAATTCAAAGTTCATCGACTGGTAATCATCCACTGCCTGATGTGCCAAATGGTCCGCCAACACACTTCCCTTGATTGCTTTTTGAGTCGTGTACTGGATGTCATACTCAGTCAAGATCATCTGCCATCTTGCTATTCTTCCGGACAAGGCAGGCTTCTCGAAGATATACTTGATTGGATCCATTTTTGAAATCAACAGAGTAGTGTGAGTCAACATATACTGTCTTAGCCGGCGAGCAACCCATACCAAAGTGCAGCAAGTTTTCTCGAACAGTGAGTATCGGGTCTCACAGTCGGTAAACTTTTTGCTAAGGTAATAAATAGCATGCTCTTTTCGGCCAGACTCGTCATGCTGACCCAGCACACATCCCATTGAGTTGTCCAGTACTGTCAAGTATAAGATTAGAGGTCTCCCTTCAACCGGTGGCATAAGAATGGGTGTCTCTTGGAGATAATCTTTGATTCTTTCGAAAGCGGCCTGACATTCATCGTTCCAACGTACTACTTGATCTTTCTTCAGTAGCTTGAAGATTGGTTCACAAGTAGCAGTTAGGTGTGAGATTAATCGGGAAATGTAGTTCAGCCGTCCTAGAAAGCCTCTGACTTCTTTCTCTGTCTTGGGAACTGGCATCTCTTGTATGGCTTTCACTTTGGCAGGGTCCACTTGAATACCTTTGTCGCTTACGACAAAGCCTAGTAGTTTTCCAGATCTCACCCCAAAGGTGCATTTGTTTGGGTTTAATCTTATCTTGTACAGTTTCAACCGGTCAAACAACTTCTGTAAATGGTCAAGGTGTTCCTCCTCAGTTTGGGACCTTGCAATCATATCGTCGACATATACTTCAATCTCGTGATGGATCATATCATGGAACAGAGCAACCATGGCACGCTGATACGTTGCCCCAACATTTTTCAACCCAAATGGCATAACCTTGTAGCAAAAGGTACCCCACTGAGTAACAAAAGTGGTCTTCTCCATGTCCTCAGGAGCCATCTTGATTTGATTATAACCGGAGAAACCGTCCATGAAGGAGAATACCTTATGTTGAGCAGTGTTGTCAACCAGAACGTCGATGTGAGGCAGAGGGAAGTCATCCTTAGGGCTCGCCCTGTTCAAATCCCTGTAGTCAACACACATTCTGACCTTACCATCTTTCTTCGGCACTGGAACCACATTGGCAACCCATTGAGGGTAAGAAGTTACTTTTAGAAAACCGGCGTCAAATTGTTTCATAACCTCAGCCTTGATTTTCTCGGACATCTCTGGACGCATACGGCGAACCTTCTGTTTTACCGGAGGGCATTCCTCCTTGGTAGGCAGATGATGAACCACAATGTCGGTATCCAACCCAGGCATATCTTCGTAAGACCAGGCAAAGATTTCCACGTAGTCATGCAGCATCTGAACCAACCGTTGTTTCACACTAAGCTCCAGATTTGCACCGATCTTGACTTCCTTTTTGTCTGTCTCAGTACCCAGATTCACTGTTTCCACTAGCTCTTCATGTGGCTGAATGGCCCTCTCTTCCTAGAGTAACAGTCTTGCAAGTTCGCCCGACACTTCACAATTATCTTCACCTTCGTCTTTGGCCAAGTTGATCGGATTTTCGAAGTCATAACTGGCAGTAGCAGAGTCGTTACCAGTGAGATCCAGAATGGATTGGGACCTGTATATGTGAGTGTGTGTAAATAGCTGTTTTGTAATATATAATAAAGAAAGACAAGGAGCGCAAGATTTGAAATGCAAAAACGTCCAATGCTTTTATTAATGATATATGAAAATGACACACAAAAGCCCTCACAAATGAAGCCACGGTGCCCCGGGTAAGACACCGAGCCATAAAGTTTCACAATATTGTCTGTTACAAATTCAAAACAAAAGAGTTCACTACTGAGTGACAAGTAATAGGGATGAAGTCTTTCGCTGTCCAATTGTTTGGTCCACCGTTGGTCGTAGGGTAGATCCAACTGTCGAATTCAGATTCCTCCACGTCATCTTCAATGGCATTTACTCCCGAGTTGCTGATAAACACAGGAGGTCTTCCAATCCTTGCACTACGAACAGCCCTTTGAGCCTCTGCAGTGAAACCCAAACCAAACTTGTCAGTCTTCTGAGTGAAATCAGGAAGTCGGCCCCAGTTTGCGCACTCACCATTCTCAATAACAGCCCGGGCATCCCTTAAGGAAGCCATCTTCAAAGGAGAATCTTCGACCACTGTCTCAGCGGATGCCAGTGTCTGAGGGACCTCTTCAAAGTGTTGAAATGGGGTCTCAATGAACTCCCCATCCATCTCTATGTACCGGAACGAGTTGAGGTGACTGACCATATACTCTTCCTCCCCTTGAACTGTTACAATCTTCCCTCTGACCGGGTATTTCAGCTTCTGATGTAGTATGGAGGTCACAACTCCAGCCTTATGGATCCATGGACGACCCAGCAAACAAGAATAGGACGGTCGAATGTCCATCACGTAGAATATAGAATCGAAGACCTGAGAACCAACTCTAATTGGGATATCGACCTCACCATGTACCATCCTTTTAGACCCGTCAAAGGCCCGGACAACAATGTTACTTGGCTTTAGCTCCAACCCTTCGCAATCCAACCTGTCTAGAGCTTTCTTGGGCAAGACGTTCAATGAGGAACCAATGTCAACCAACACATGTGCAAGAGTAGTGCCCCTGCATTCAATGGAGACATGCAAGGCATCATTATGGTTCTTCCCTTTAGCAGTCAGATCAACGTCGGAGAAACCCAAACCATTATCAACAGTTAAGTTGGCCACGCAATCGGTAAACTGATCAGCTGACGTCTCTTGTGGCACGTAGGCCGTCTTCAGGAAGGTAATCAGAGCCTTGGCATGGGCCTCTGAATACAACAACAGTGATAACATAGAAATATTGGAGGGGGTTTGCCCTAGTTGCTCAACTACATTATAATCACTCTTCTTGATGATCTTCAGAATCTCTTCCATCTCCTGTTTGGACGCTTCAACATTGATGGTCTTTGGCGCCTCCGTCCGGGTAGGCACATCAGTGGCGATCCCTTTGCCCCGAGCATCAGATGACTCGGCAGCAGGGGTAGAAATAGGAACTTGGTCAGGAAGGGAAGTGGGCACACTTGCAGGTGTGATGACAATAGGTCTCTGGATAGTTGGTGGCGCAATATCTGGTGAGAAAAGTCTACCACTGCGGGTGACTTTAGCAGGCCCGGTGATGTTGCTGACGCCGGTATTAGTATCAAACTCTTGCTTAACCCCAAGAACATAAACATCTGCGCCATAGTGCCAAGGGACAGCTTTGTCAGAGGTGTAGGGAATAGGCCCCGAAACAGTGATGATTATGGGTGCAATCTTCTGAACAGGCATAATTTTGACAGGCTTCCTCGAGGGAGCCTTGGGAGAATTGTTGAAAATGGTAACAATGGAAACTTCTTCAGTAGGGGTGGCAGGAACAACAATCTTCTCAAACAGGATTTCTTTATTATCCATCAGGTCTTGGATGCCTGACTTCAAAGATGGACAACCAGTAGGTGAAACGGAACACAGATGGCAACCTTCACTACATCCCGGAAATAAACCGGCTAGAAACAGGTTCTTCTTGACGGTCATCAGCGGGGTGACAATATCATCCACAGAGGCTACAAACAAGTCTTCCACTACAGCATTCACTCCATGCTTGGGCATGGGAGCAGTCACAACGTTAGGCCTTTCAGGCGCCTCGAACTCAATTTCCTTTGCATCGATTAGGTCCTGAAACTTATTCTTCAAAGCCCAACAATCATCCGTATTATGCCCCGGGCTGTCAGAGTGATAAGCGCAGCGGGCGTTAGGATTATACTTTGGGGACGTTGTATTTACAATCTTCGGAGCTTCTTTTAGAGTCACCAGATTGGTTATCAGTAACTGCGGAAATATCTGGGACAAGGTCATGCTGAGGCGAGTGAACTTCCTTCGAGGTCTCTCACCTCTTTGTTGGTTGTGATGCTGAGGAGCACCAGCGGGTTTTGAAATAACCACCACGTTGACAGCTGGGCGGTGTTCAGATCTATTCTGTCTCCTGGAACCATAGACAACACTAGATTCTTTCTTGAAGGGTTTCTTCTCGGTGCTCAATGAAGCACCCTTCTGTATCTTCCCAGACTTGATACCAGCTTCAATTCTCTCACCAGTCAAGATAAGGTCTGTAAACCCGGCTGAAGAATTTCCAATCAAATGGTTGAAGAACGGACCAGACAGGGTCCCCAGAAACATATCAACAAGTTCACGATCAGTTAAAGGTGGCTGCACCCTTCCAGCAAGGTCTCTCCACTTTTTAGCATACTCTTTAAATCCTTCACTCGTCCCTATTGACATACCCTGAAGTTGGGTACACGTAGGAGCGAGGTCGGAATTATATTGATACTGCTTATAGAACGCAGTAGCCAAATCTTCCCAGTTGCGGATACTGGTCCCATCCAGCTGATAGAACCATTCGAGTTGAGTCCCTGAAAGACTATCCTGAAAGAAATGGATCCACAAATTATTGTCAGCAGTGTAAGGTTGGATCTTCCTTACATACGACCGGAGGTGCAGCTTTGGGCAGGAGGCTCCGTCATATTTGGCAAAAGCAGGTGCCTTGAACTTATGGGGAATCACCACCCCAGAGGATAAACCTAGGTCTCCGAAGTCCAGCCCGGGCACATTCTGTATCTCCATGGCGCTCAAGCGGTCCTCCAACTGTTTATACCTATCCTCAGCAGGAGGATACTGTTCTTCATCATAATCCGTCTCGTTGTCGGAGACTACGGGGCTAGGAACCCTCCTTTCCTGTGGGCTTTCTTTCCCTACTGATGAGGTAGTCAGCTCAACCTCATTCTGCAATCCATTCCCAAATCTGCGTCTAGTGTTGAACAAGACAGACCTCTTCTTCTTCTTCTTCTTCCTCTCTTTCAGAATCAGAGTCTTCAAATCCTGTTGACCCTGGGCTAGGCTCATAACCAACTCTTGGAACTGGGCATTCTGGGCCTGGAGGGCCTTGATAGCTTGCTTAGTGGAAGGTTCAGTAGACATGATGATTGCTGAAATAAACAGCGAAGAAGATAAGTGACCTGTAAAAAGGGTACCTGTTATGCATATGATGAATGGTATGCTATTTATGTAATGCATTCAAGGGTTCGAAAATTCAAATCTGTTGCAGACAAAAAAGGAACACACGTCATATTAAGAAGTAATTTGTTTAGTATATCAGTGCCTCATGGGCGAAATATTACAAAATACTTAATGTAAAAAGACATTGCGCATCCTTTTTGGAGCGATGTAAGTGTTGAGGGTCTCTTCCTCGTGAAGTCGGCGAGTGAGCTCCAAGACCTTCTTCTCACTGGCATGTAAGCTGGCTTCAAAAGCATTCCGTTCTTTCTTGAGTTGGATCCAGCTCTTTTGCATTTCTTCCCATGATGTTGGCATGTCAGGATGTAGAATGGTGTATGGAACCTCTCCTTCCATAACAGGCTCTTTGATCACGGGGAGAATGTAAGGATATGGTATCATAAGATTCTGGGAGCGGGTTCGTACCCACTTGAGGTAAGGCTCAAGGGGGATGGAATTCTTGTGCCTCAGTGTCTTACTATCTACCTTGTTAGACATCCTCCAAGCTCTGATGAACCTTTGTCGAAGTCCTTGCGCATCGTTGTCGAAGTCAAAAACTATGTCGGGAATCAGCATGTCATGAGGGCCATCCCTCCGAGCATATCCAAATTGTCTCAAAGCCAGACAAGGGTTGTAGGTAATGCCTCCTCTAATTCCAAGTAAAGGAACATTAGGAAATTCTCCGCAACGATCAATGATAGTGACATTTTCTCTGGACCGAGAACACCAATGTACATCAGAATGTGTAAGGGTCATCAATCATTGTGACCACCTTAAACCCTGCTCGTTCTTCAAAACTGATTGTGGAAGGTGAGAAATAAACCACCTTGCCAGGAGAGGAGTACAGCACATGAGAACACCTCTTTTTCTCATTGTTCGTGTGTAAAATGAGTGGAGGATGTCCCCAAGCAATATAGGTATGGGATTCCTGGACATGAAAATCTTGACAGCATTCACATCTATAAGTTGATCAGGATTTGGGGAACAACACCAACCCATAGACAAGGAGTGCCACAATCTCTTCAAAGGCTTGTAGATCAAGAGAATTCCAACATTCTTGTGCCTTCTCAAATAGGAACTTTGCCAAGAATCCCTTGATACCACTTCTGATTTCCCAATGCCCCTTGATGTCAGATGGTTGCAGACGTAATGCTTGAGCAACATCTTCAAGTTTTGGTTCCTTTTCCGTACCGTTGTAGGGTAGTTGACTAAGAATAGGAATTCTCAGAAGTTGAGAAAATTCCTCCAAAGTAGGCACCAATTGATAATCAGGGAATGTAAAACAGTGGTGTAGGGGGTCAAAGAACTGGAAGAGAACTTTCATCATGTCTTCTTCAATGTTGGTGTTGACCAAGCTGAGGAGTCTACCATGTCTTTCACTGAAGAGAGAGTTCTCGGGAATCCTGGATGTAAGCTCCTTGAGTTGAGGAGGGATCCTTACAAGGTTGACTTGAATTGTTTTCCTGCGAAGAGACTCCATGTCCTACAAAACAAGAACAAAGATAAAGATCTGAACCCTTGAAATGGTTAGCAGATGCATATGATGCTTTATGATGTTATGTATATGGATGCAACAGTAAGCAAGTGTATATACAGACAGTCATATTCACACAAAGCAAACAAGTCCTTAGGTTTAGGCTTGCATGGGGTTCGTAGGTAAGTACCCTTTTGAAGTTAGTTGGCTCAAAACCTGTCCTATAAATAGTAACCGGGTTCTAAGGAGCTCAATATCATTGGATTGTTTTCTATGTTCATTGTTTTGATTTAGCCACTTAACTGGCGACCAAAATATTCCAAGAAAACAACCCTCAATGAGTGTAGTATCGAGTATCTACCAACTTCGGACTGCACCAAAGTCGGTCATCTCACTACTCCTAAAAAGGCCAAGATGGTCAAGTAAGGTTCTAAAGTCAGTTGATGCTTCACGACACCACGCGGCGGCCCCGTACTCTCCTTGACTTGACTCAAGGGTTACCGGTACTCACCAAAGTGCCACATCAATGTAGCTACTGCTTCAACCATGTCGGTATACCCCGTATAGTTCCCTCACAGTTTGTTGCTACTTCTAAAGGGTATCCCCAGATCCGGGTTAGGATCTATAGAACTCTGATACAAACCCACAAAATTTAAAGCATACAAAGCATACAATTGAAAACACAAGTGATCTAATACTAAGGTACACCTCACTTATTTAGGATTTCCCCAGCAGAGTCGTCAGTTATGTAATCGGTGGAAATAGAACTGACTATTTTTTAACGCTGGTTCGCGAAATGTCGCGGTAAGCAAGAGTCGCCACCGTCTTTTATTTTTTCCAACAAGGAAAGGATAAAAGCACAACAAAATTCCTTTTCGAGGTGTTTCTCGGGTTCGGGAGGTAGATTATAGAAAGGGAAGGTGTTAGCACCCTTTCTATCTGTGGTTATCCACGGGCTCTTAGGTACTTGCTCACTATGTTTTCAAAAGGTTTTGCTTTTTCTTGTGTTTGTGGGTTTGAAAAAAGTTTTGTTTGAAAACTTCGATTTAACTCTTTATCTGTCCTCAAGAGTGTATGAAGTGTTTGTTTGAAAACTTTGTTTGAAAAAAGTGTAAGTGCGAAAAAGTTGTTTTGTTTTGAAAGAGCAAGTACCTTAGAATCTCTACCTACTCAAAAGAGATTAAGCTGTGTAAATGTCCTTTAGACAGCGCTATTCCACTATTGAGAAGTAGGTAGCACCGTCGTTAGAGTTTTCGGGTCAATTCGATTTTAGGGACATGTGGTCACTAAAGCAATGGTAGGACGCCTTAGCGGTAACCCTAATGTCCTAGATCATTTTTTATCGAGGCAACCGTTTCGAGGCAACTTTGATCTTTAGACATGAGGGCGACCTCTAAAACACCCTATACTCAATGACCACGTCGAGGCAACCAAATGAGGCGTACCCTAAAAGTGGCATGTGCGAGTGTGTCAGGTTTCAGTTATGTTATCTTTGTACATGTTATGGTGAGCTACGATTGATTTTAATTTGAGAGAGATCTTGACATGCATAGCCTAGTTAGCATACATCTAGCAGTTTAATAGTTGCAGAAAATAAACTAAGCTATTACAAGGCGTCGAGTATTTACATCGCCAAAAACAAACCCTTGAAAAGGTAAATTGCGGAAAATTAAATGAAAGCGATAAAAAGTCCTAATTAACACTATTACATCCTCGGAGCAAATACAATTATATGGATCAAAATATGAATAAAAAATAATCACGTGCGGGAAAAATTAAATCGGAGTGTTTTTAGGGTTTTGACCCCTTTTTTGAGAGAAAGAGATTTTTTGTTATTTTTGTGTATTTAATTTTATTAAACTTAACCTAATTAATTAATGAAATAAAATAAAACAAGAAATATTTTGGTTTTTTTTGAATGTTTTAAAGAAATAAATAAAAGATTAAAATTGTCAAGAAACCCTAGTTCTACATTAGTTTTATTTATTGTGAAAATATTATTATTAACCTAATTAAAACTAAACAAATTGTATTAGCATTTATTTACAAAATAACTAATTAAATTTAATAAATAAAAATATTATTATTTTTTATGTCTTCTGAATTTATTAAAAAAATGTTAATTGTTTTAGTTAGTAGTTAAAAAAATAATAAAAATAAATCAAGCAAATAAATAATGAAAGAAAATAAAAAATGCAAACTCAAGGAGGTTTTTGGGCTAATTTTGGAGGTGTCTTTGGCAATTTCCAGGCCCACTAGCATTTCAGCCATGTTGACTTTGGTGATTATCCACATGCCTGTTGACTGGGGAGTATGGTGATCTTTCCCCTCACGTCCATTGGATCTATGCCTGGAGACATCTGGTGCTTGGGAATTGGAGGTGTATGGTGGACCTCTCTGGTGAAATCTGCATGTGAATATATGAAAAATAAAAGTAACAAGGTTTTGGGGGACCTGGGATTCGAACCCAGGTCCCAGTGCTCACAGGCTAACACGTTTACCACTCAACCACCTGCACCTTTTTGTTATTTGGATAATAGGCAATTATTATATATGCAAACAACTCAATATGATGTAAATAAAACAAAACGCGCGCTTTTTTCAAATTGGCCAACCATGTGATAACACATCATCGTCTTCAACCTTTTACTGCATAGTTAGAATCAGATAGCGGAGGTTTTTAACCCCCACTACTTCCTGCAAGGAAAAATAGCGATTAGAAGGACATTGAATATAAATGTTTCGCGAGGTGTGGGTTGGAATCGTCTTGGCCTCACGATTTCAACTAGGTATCTCATGAGTCCCAATTTTTCCTGGATTGAAAAGCCCCATTTAAGAGCTCAAGAACCCTAGAAATTCAGTCATGGTATCTTACGATTCAGGGCACTATAGTCCAATTAATTCATTCCATTAGCTTTGTATGGTCTCTAGCAATGCAAATCAGTCACAAAAACATGTTAAATGCGCATGAATTAAGAGATACAATTATGAAATATAAGGGCAAACCGTGGGACTGTACGTGACGATTCTTTGAGCTTTGGTGCGTGAATTCGATTGCAAAACATTCCTGGAACCTCCTGCAATGTATTTGAATGGTCAAAACACCTTGAATTAGCCTAGGGTGCAAGAACAGGTTTTCACTTTTCTTGAAATTTCTTGAATTTGCTATGGCCGTTTCTGCAGCTTTCAATCGTGTGCTAGGGTATGGTTAGCTTGCATACATATAGGAGAATCAAATTAGGTCAAAGTTTTGGATCCAATCCATGTGCATTGATGTTTAAATCTTTGATTGAAAATCAAATATTCTTGATTTTTCATGATTGAACAATGTTGCCAAATTTGGATTTTTTTGTATCTTTGACTTGTGCACGAATTTGCCAGCATGTTTAGGTCATATTTGCTTCACAAATTGATTTAAAAAATCAAATCTTCTATTTTCTTATAATTTAAATTAATTAAATGAATTAATATGTATTAAAAATCCAATTAATTAATAAAAATAAGAAAATAAATCTCATTTAGCTTGGTGGGTCGTGCATAGGTCAGGGGTGAAGTTTCAAGAAGAGATTTGAGGCCCATTAGCAAAAATAAGGTGTTTTGAGCATAATTGACTTTTGGAAGTTCATGAAAATTTCCCAACTTCTCCAATGCACAACTTGCTCAATTTTGATCATATGACCATGTTCTTGGACATTTTGGAAAGCCCTTGAAGTCCTCTAACCAATGCCTTTTGTCCCATGTCATTTGGATTTACCAATCTCAAGTTATGGCCTTTGACTCAAAATGCACTTTTGTTGACTTTTGAAATTAACCTATAATGTAAAAATTGGTAACTTCTTGTGAGGGCATTTCTTGAACTTGGAGTGTGAAGATGGATTGTAGGAGACTGCATCCTCTTCAAAATGAGCATTGGATGGGATTTTTCTGATAAACCATGAAAAAGTTATGCCCTTGTCAAAGTACAGTTGACTTTTCTACTGACCAAAAATAGTAACTTTTGCACCTTGATGATTTTTGAGCTATTCTTGTGGAATCATGATCAAGACTTGATCAAATGATGATTGTGAACTCAAAATGATATGTTGACCAAAAATTCTGACTTTTGACTACAAAATGACCATTTTGCCCTTGCAGTTGACTGTGGATCAAATGGGGCTTTTGACTATGCAAATTGGCACTGTAAGTCTTGAAACTTGGCATGTAGGTGCTTGAGGATGTATATGGGCCTATGAGACTTGATTGAAAAATTGGAAACCCCAAATTCCTTGAAAGAACCAAAACCCTAATTTCAACTGTCTTAGGAGATGGTTTGACTGTCTACCTCTTGAGCCATCTTGAGTAATTTGAAGATTATTCTTGACAAATCTTGAGGAATATGGGAGGAAAAATTTTGGGGTACAACAGAAGCGTATCTGAACTGTACCTGAAAGCTGAATCTGAATGAGTATCAAAATGGAATTAGTATCTGAAGCGTATCTGAACTATATCTGAAAGCTGAATCTGAATGAGTATCTGAATGGCATTCGTATCTGGAGCATATATGAACTGTATCTGAAAGATGAATCTGAATGAGTATCAGAATGGCATCCGTATATGGAGCGTATCTGAACTGTATCTGAAAGCTGAATCTGAATGAGTATCAAAATGGCATCCGTATCTGGATCGTATCTGAACTGTACTTGAAACATGTGTTGAATGAGTATCAGAATGACATCCGTCTCTGGATCGTATCTGAACTGTATCTCGATGTATGAAAGTCTTGAATAAGTAGTGGAATGACATCCGTATCTGGATCGTATCTGAACCGTTTCTCAATTTGGGTGCTCTTGATGAATGTTGATCAAGGTATAAGTCTTCCACTGATAGACAGGTGACGGGACATAGTCGTACGTTTTAAATCCCTAACTTTTGCCTGAACCGCCCTTTCTGGTTTTCAGTCCACCGGGATACCCTTTTTTTCCCAAGCTGCCCTTTCGGGTTTTCAACTTGTCGGGTGTACAAATTTTTTCCACTTTTTATCCCTAATTTTTTCCCGAACCCTTTTGGTTCGCCGGGATTCCCTTATTTTTACCTAGGTGTGTCAACCTAGCGGGTCTTTTTTCATGCGTAGTATTTTTCGACTATGTCCACGCCTTCAGGATGTAAAGAGTTGTCACTGTCTGTTGTGTTGTATTACTGTCAAAAATGTTTTCTTGATGGCACATGAATTGTTGCTGGAATGCGTGCGTAATGCCCCAAGCGATTCAGATGGAGATCTGCCCCTAGTTATTTGGCACTTTTGGAGAGACTGCCCCAGGTGTGTTTAGACATCATGTCATGCCCCTTGCTTATGGAAGATCTGTTATTGGAAGTGTATTTCCCACTGAGGGGATTCTGTCCATTGAGAGGATGTCTGTTCATTGAATATCCATTGTGTGGATTTCTCCGCTGTCAAATAATTAGTCATATGCAAACAATGTCATTTAAAGAATGAAAAACTCATGTATGTCTTGAATTTTTTTTTGAAAATGTGTTTTGTGTAGTAAAACGAAATTTGCAAGAACATGATATCCACTCAGGATTTGTAACAAAGCCTACAGGAGTCCGGATACCTTTGTAACAGTATGCTCTCAAATTAACCCATGCTTCAGATAAGACTTTTAAGGGTTATAAAGTGGCCTAGTTCACAGTTCAAGAAAGAAAAGATAAAGGCTCAAAATTTATTTGTATCCGACCCGTTCTTTGTGATGTTCTTTAGCCCTATGCTCAGTTAATTGCGTGTTTAGATCCCGATTGAGTCTAGAATCTTTGCTCTGATGCTTGGTGATGATTCAGAAATTGAACATTTGTTTTGAAAAGGAAGTCATTTTTGTAATCTTCTTTTTGTCGAGAATTTGTAGTAACCTCTTTTTTTTGTTTTCATTTTAATTTTAATTTTATTTGTTTCAAAAATCATTTTTTTTTATTAAATCAAAAAATCACAAAAACATTAAAATCAGATTTTTTTCATAAAATATTTTATTTTATTAATTAATTAGATTAATTTAATTAGGGCAATTTAAATTCTTTTTATCATCATTAAAATCAATTATAAAATTAGAGTTAATTTTCAAATAGTTAAATTTCTCAATAAAAAAAAACAAAAATATTTTCTTTCATTCCCTTTGAATTTAGACTTTGATTCCCGTATTTAATTCTTGCGCGCAATATTTTATTTTTTAATTCCAATTATTGTATTTGCTTCGGGTATGTAATAGCTTTTCATTAAGGTTTACTGCATATCATTTACTGTTTAATCCCCAGATTTTGGCTATGTAACCCCCTCCCCAAAGCTTTGTAATAGTGCAGATTTACTTTTCCGCTTTTAATTTCCGCAACTATTAACTGTTAGATGTTTGATAATAGGATTGTTTGCAAAAGACAAATGAAATTAAAATAGTAGAAAACCCTAATTGTGCAAAGATAATCATATGAAATCAAACACATGCACATGTTCACTCCTAGGGTTTATGCCACTTCGGTTACCTTCGGTAAATGGTCATAAAGTATAGGGAATTTTAGTTGTCGCCCTCTAGTCCCAAAAGATAAAAAATGACCCATTCGAATGTCCCTTCGAATGTCTCTTTAAACTCCAACGATGGGGATACCTACTCCTTAATAGTAGGATAACGCTGTCTAAAGGAAACGAGAAAATGAACAGTCTTTTTCGGGTAGGAAAAAAATCTTAAGTACTTGTTCAAAACAACAAAAACTCTTTCACACAAACACTTTCAAAACAGTTTTCAAAAACAACTTCGTCACACTCTTGAGGACAGATACAAGGGTTACCACAAAGTTAAACAAAAAATTTTCCAAACACACACAAGAAATTTCAAAATAAGCAAGTACCTAAGAGCCCATGGAAAACCATGGATGGGGAGGGTGCTAACACATTCCCTTTCTATAATCTACCCTTCGTACTCATAAACATCTCGAAAAAGGTTTTTTCTGTTCGTTTCCCTTTTACTTTGTTGGATGAAATAAAATTCGGTGGCGACTCTTGCTTACCACAACATTTTCGGATACACAATGCAAACCAGTATAAACAGTCGGTTCTGCCACCGTATTACAGAACTGGCGACTCTGTTAGGGACTACGAAAAGTGGGGTTTACCTTAGGATCTAGGTCATTATTAATTGCTTCTTTGGCTTGTCTTGCTTAATTTATTTTTAAGGGTATCTGTTTGGGTTTGTTTGGATCCTAAACCCGGATCAGGGAATTCCTTTTAGGTAAGTATCAATAAACTGTGAGGGAGCTGTGTGGGGTATACCGACATGGTTGAAACAGTAGCTACGTTGATGCGGTACTTTGGTGTGTACCGGTAGCCCTTAAGTAATCAATGAGAATACGAGGCCGCTGCATGGTATAATAAAGCATCAACTGACCTTAGCACCTTAATTGACCAACTTGGATTTTAGGACGTAGTGAGATAGTCGTCTTTGGTGTAAACCCAAAGTCGATTGATACTCGATGCTATACTCATTGAGGTTTGAATCTCGAGTTTTTTTTGGTGGAAAGTCAATTGTCTATCGGAACGAAATTTGGGGGAAAGATCAGTGATATTGAGATCCCTTAGAACCCGGTTACTATATTTAGGACAGGTTGAACCAATCCAACATCAAGAGGGTATACCTTAAAATCCATGCAAGCCTTAAACCTAAGGTCTTTGTGTGATTTGCTTGTGTTTGCTATATCTTCTATATCTGAGCATAATCATGACATCATAACATAGCATATCATACTAACCATTTCAAGGATTCTTAGGATTTATTTTTGTCTTATTTTGTAGGACATGACCCTCGCCCGCATATTCACTATACAACTCATTCTGGTAAAGGTACATCCTCAGCTTAAGGAGTTAGTATCAAGGGTTCCCGAAAGCTCTCCCTTCACTGAAAGGCATGATAGAAATCTCAGCTTGGTCACCTCAAACCCTGATGAAGAAATTCTAAAAGTGCTCTTCTAGTTCTTTGACCCTCTACATCACTGCTTCACTTTTCCAGATTACCAGTTAGTGCCTACTATGAAGGAGTTTTATCAGTTACTGGGGGTGCCTATCCTTAACAAGGTACCTTTCAATGATATGGAAAGAGACCCTAAACCTGAAGATCTGGCTAAAGCTCTATCCTTACTGCGGCCTGACGTAGTAGCAAATTGGGAAACCAGGAGAGGTGTCAAAGGTTTTTCGGCTAAGTTCTTGTTTGAGAAAGCTCATCATTTTTGGGATACCCTGGACTTACAAGCTTTTGAAGAAGTATTAGCCCTTCTCGTGTATGGGTTGGTATTGTTCCCTAATCCAGACCATCTCATAGACGTGAATGTGGTTAAGGTTTTCTTGTCACGTAATCCGGTACCTACTCTGCTTGGAGATATCCTACATTATTTGCATACTCGCACTATAAAGAGAAGAGGGACCCTTCTGTGTTGCACTCCTCTTTTGGATAGGTGGTTTATTTCGCACCTACCCCGATCCGTCTTAAAGAATGAACAGGGTTCGAGATGGTCTCATAGGATGATGACTCTTACACATTCAGGTATTCATTGGTGCCCTCGATCCTCAGAGATTGTTACCATTATTGATCGATGCGGAGAATTCCCTAATGTCCATCTCTTAGGCATTAGGGGAGGAATCACTTACAACCCTTTTTTGGCGCTGTGATAGTTTGGATATGCGAGAAGGGATGGTCCTCATGGCGCACTTATCCAAGGAATCATCTTTGACTATGAGAATGATGCTCAGGGTTGCCGTAAAAGGTTCATGCGAGCTTGGGGCATGGTTCATAGAGTTGATAGCAAGACACTGGGGCACAATAACTCAATCCCTCTCGAGCCTTATCTCAAATGGGTATGAGCTCGTGCTCAAAGTCTTATGATGCCTTACCCTGTTGTCCTACCAACGATTGTGGAACCATTTGCTGAAGGAGACACTTCTTATCTCGTTCTCCAACCTGACATGCCAATTGATCATGAGGAGTTACAACAATCCTGGGTTAAACTCAAAGAGGAGCGGGATACATTTGAAACTCAATTCTACGCCAGCGAGAAGAAGGTCCTGCAACTCATTAGGCTACTTCATGAAGAGAGGAATATAAACGCCTACATTGCACCAAAGAGGATGCGCTCCTGGGACACCTAATTTTCTTTTTTGCTTTAAGTTTTGTTTTGTTGTAAGCCTAAAAGGAACCCTTTGTAACAATTCAAACTTATTAATACAATTAACGTGTGTTTCTTTTGGGTTAAACAAATTTGAGCCTTTAAGAATCCTTGAAATCATTGCATACGCATATCATCCATGTCATTGCATAAACAAGTTGCATAACAGGTTTCTCATCTTCTGCGCTGTTTATTTCAGCAAAAATGTCTTCTGAACAAAGTATCAAGGATCTCCAGGCACAAAATGCCCAATTTCCGCAAATGTTTGTAGCTTTGGCTAAAGGGCAGGAAGAGCTGAAGGCCCTTATTCTGAAAGAGAAGAAGAAGAAGAGGAGGAAGACCGCTGGTGTCCTGAATCTGGGCAGAAGATTCAAGGGACCATTGAAGCAACTGGTTGACCTGACCTCCTCATCCAAAGAAGGGGAGAATTAAGAGGGAGAGACAAGGGAGGAGGACCATAGCCCAGAGGTTTCTGACAATGAAACTGATTACAACAACGAATAGTATCCTTCGGCCGAGGATAAATATAAACAGCTAGAGGATCGTTTGAGCGCATTAGAGATCCAAAGAATACCAGGGCTGGATTTTAAAGAATTAGGGCTAGTTTCTAGGGTTGTCATCCCACCAAAGTTCAAGTTCCCCACATTCACTAAGTACGACGGTGTCTCCTTCCCTAAGTTGCATTTAAGATCCTATGTCAGGAAGATCCAGCCTCACACTGCTGACCGTAAGTTATGGGTCCATTTCTTCCAAGAAAGCTTGGTTGACACTCAACTGGATTGGTTCTATCAGCTGGAAGGAACCAACATCCATAACTTGGAAGACTTGGCTAGTGCTTTCTACAAGCAGTACCAAAATAACACTGAACTTGCCCCTACCCGTACTCAACTCTAGAGCATGTCCATGGGTGCAGGTGAATGTTTCAAGGACTATGCACATAAATGGAGAGATCTGGCAGGGAAAGTCCAACCCCCTTTGTCTGATAGGGAGTTGGTTGACATGTTTCTTGGTAAGTTGTTCGGTCCATTCTTAAATCACTTGATTGGTAGCTCCTCAGCTGGTTTCACCGAGCTGATATTAACTGGAGAAAGGGTAGACGCGGGGATCCGGAGTGGCAAGATCCATAAAAACACCTCTTCGAGTACAGAGAAGAAGTCATTTGGTGGAAAGAGGGAAGCCAATGTTGTGCACGGCCAGAAGGGGCGTAGTAAGGCAGACTACAACCAATCTGTGGGGGTAGTGTTGGTCTCTAATTCAGCATGCACACAATGACCACAACAACGAAACAATCAGCCAAGGGTAGAAAGACCTCAAAGGAAGTTCACCTAAATCGACATGCCATTGTCACAAGCATTGCAAAACATGTTGAAGATGAATCTGATTACGGTGATAGACCCTCATCCAAACCCTAAGACTTCCTCTTATAATCACAATCCGGATGCAAGATGTGTTTATCATTCTGGAAGCCCGGGGCACGATACTAACGATTGTTGGGCATTGAAATACAAGATTCAAAATATGGTTGACGCCAAGGAGATTGAGTTTTACCCTCCTGAGACTCCCAACGTGATCACTGCTCCCTTGCCAAAACATGGCTAGGATTGAAAGCATTTTTGTTCATTTGAATTCTCAAGTTGTATTTTCTTTGCTTATTCGAACTATTATTGTCATGTCAAAACTTTTTTATTTCATTAATGAATTACACATGCTTGTCTTGAATTAATCTGTTTTCACTATGCTTAAACTGCTTTATACTTCCTTTTCGTGATATTCAACTCTCGATTAAAAGCTATAAGCCTTAGAGGGAGGATGATGAAAATGATACCACAATCTCTACAATATGCTTTTAAACAGACTCCGCTGATGATGTACAGGTGTTGTACCCCAAAATTTTCCCTCCCATTTCTCAAAGATTCATCCTGGACTCTCAGTTTTGCTTCTATCAAGTTCCAAGTCTTGAATCATCACTTTTCAAGGAAATCATCCATAAGGGAAAAATGGTCAAAAGCACACTGAAAAAGTTAAACTTTGACTTTTAAATCAAAATCAAGTTCCAAGAATCATATTTCATTAAGGCATGAAATTGGTTCATCAAAAATCAGAAGTCAGAAGTTACTTTGAAAAAAATCAAATTTTCAAAACAGTTAGAAACTTTTCTAAGTGTCTAGAGAATATGATACTTCATAACTTCTGAGCCAACCTCTATGCAAGTGCAGTCAGAAGTTGCAAACACGGTCCAGAACATGATGCTTCAATCAGAACATGCAGAAGCGCTGCTCTTTGGTCAGAACATAACGCTTCAATCAGAACATGCAGAAGCGCTACTCTTTGGTCAGAACATAACGCTTCAATCAAAACATGCAGAAGCGTTGCTCTTTGGTCAGAACATAATGCTTCAGTCAGAACATGATTCTTCAACATATGGAGGCTATGTTCAACGCTCTGGTCAGAAGATGCCCCTTCAGCATTTGGAGGTTACGTTTTTGATCTTCTGCAATCAGAACATCACCAAATCCCAAACCCTCGTTTAAGTAACCTACTGCCCTGCTATGGCACAATCCTGCAACCAGCTACCACAATGCTCCAAATTACTGTTGACCCAGTCCACGCTTGCACTTTCTCAAACCCCATATTTGCATCAAATTGGCATACGAAAACTGTGACTAAAAAGCAATGGAACAGTATACCAAAAAGGTTTGAATCCCTTTTATTTTCCCCCCCAGAACCATAGCAAACCCATCTATAAATACTTTGCTCCATCACACGTTCAAGGGGCTGGCTTTTGGAAAGAGAGAACTATCAAAAGAGAAAAGAAACCTGTGAAAACTTTCGTAAAAATCTAGAAATCCCAAACAGAAAACCAAAACCATTATTCTTCCTTTTGAGTCAAAGAGCTTGGCATTTCCTCTTCAGTTTCTCTTGCTGATTCCAAAACATCCAAAGGCAGCCACTCAAAGCTCCAAGCACGCTCCAGGTTCAAGGTAAGTCTCTCTAACTTTGCTTGTTTTTCATTCTGAACATCATTAACATGTAAATATCATAGTATTAATATTGTCCATATCATTGCTTACGTAGAAAAATGTGATCAGAACTTCTTGATTAGGGCTAGACTCAGATTTAGGATTATAACTTCTATAAGTTGTTGTGTTGTTATCCTTCTGATTTGCTGTTTGTTGAAAACTGAATGAATTGCTGGTGTGCTGATTAAAAGTCAAAATGTAACACAAAACTTCTGTTTTTCAGTCACTGTTTTAAGACACAGAACTTCAATGATTTTCCTTACTGTTAATGCACACTGAACTTCTGATGTTCACTTACTATTTTGACACTTAGAACTTATGATTTTCATACGCTGTTAACACACATAGAACTTCTAGGATTTTCTCACTGTTTAAGCATGCAGAACTTCTGAGTTCTCTTCACTATTTTAACACACATAACTTCTATGATTTTTCTCACTGTTGACACACATTGAACTTCTGATGTCCACTCGCTGTTAACGCACACTGAACTTCTGATGTTCACTCACTGTCTTAGAACATATTGAACCTCTGAGTTCTCTTCACTGTTTTAATATACAGAACTTCTAAGATTTTCTCATTATTCTAACATTCAGAAGTTCAGCACATAGCAACCCAGAACTTCTGTGTTTTCCCTCTAACTTGTTTTGCAGGACCTCAGAGTTTACCAACTCAGAACTTCTGATACCCACTGACGCTTCCTTCTGAGTCACCATGCACCTAACTTCAGAACTTCTAATCCCTGTTTGTTTTGCTTGTAGTAGCACGCTGTTTCTATCCTTCATTTATTTTCCTTTTCATCATTTTTAATATTAACATAAAAGACAAAAAAATAATTTCTTAAACAAAACTTATTTCTTTTCTTAAATAAATAAGCATTTTACATTACCTGTACATTCTTATCTATTTCAATATGGTTGTAATAGTAACTTAGGACTTATTTTTACTTGCAACCCCCATTCATAAATATGTATCCCCATCCCCTAAATATTGTAATAGCGTAGGACTTTACATTTCCGCACTTTTATTGCTTTCGTACATTATTAGTAACTAGGGTGTGTATGGCAAGATATGAAATTGGAAAATAGATCATCCTAAGCAAGACTAAATGCATGCAATCAAACACACTTTGCACACATGCACCCTTAGGGTAATCTCACTTGTTGCCTATCGGAAAAATAGTCATGTCCCTCGAACATGGGCGTTTTAACAAAGACCCTTCGATAAAAGATCGTAGTCCCTCGATGACCCTCGATGTTGCCTCCGGTAAACGATCTAGTCCCTAAAACGACATTGCTAAAACGTTCCATGGGTTGCCTTCTATGACTATACAAACGTCCCAAAGCCCGTCCCTTCACATCCAACGATGGGGCTTCTTACCAAAACAATGGTAAGATAGCAACATCTAAAGGAGGAGGAAAATAACATTTAAGACCTTTTGAGTAGGTAAGTTCGCTCTTAGTTACTCGCTTGCTCACAACAAAAACATTTTTACACCAACACTTTCATCTTGAAACATTTTCAAAAGACAAGCACTTCGTACGCGTTCTTATAGAAACGAGAACCATTACAAAGAATACACCTTTTCAAAATCAATTTCAAAAACACATCTCACAAACACATCTTTGAACTATTTTCGAAACAAACACTTTGTATGCGTTCTTATAGAAACGAGAATCATTACGAAGTTATATTTTCAAAATACTTTCAAAACCCACACCACAAGCACATTCAAACAAAAGCAAGTGATCTAGCGAGTAACTAAGAGCCCATGGAAAACCATAGATGAAAAGGGTGCTAGCACCTTCCCTTTTCATAATCTACCACCAAACTCAAGAAAATATCTCTAAAGGTCTTTCCTGTGCTTTTTCACCTTTCCTTTTTTTGGATAAAAGAAAAGTCAGTGGCGACTCTTGCTAAACCGCAACATTTGCGAACACAAACGTAAAACAATCAAGTCAGTTCTCCCACCGTATCACAACAAGCATTTTTTCAAATCCCAAATAGTGGAGTTATAAGGAAGATAATCCCTAGTCAACCCCTTTGAGCCAAAGAATCAGGAGTTTTTATTTCACACAAATTAAAACCCTTAATCACAACTTGGGGCAGGGTAGTTTTCTCAGTTAATTCAGAGGTGCACTCAGTCGTAATCTACCACTTCACACACAATGAATGGCCTCGAAGACATCCTTCCAAATCAAAAGACGACGATGGTTCCGTATAATCGTCAAGACAGGAAGTCATTATATCTCGAAATAAATGTCCGTAAAGTAAAAACCTATGAAAGAGACTTAAGGAAAACTGGGGCATCCCGCTGACTGTAACCACAAAAAGAAACAGTTCAGGCAAAAGAAGGGATAACAAAATAAAAAAGAAAGAGGTACTACAAATCCTCAACAGAAAAAAGATTACAAAAATGACTGCCTATTCAAAATAAACTTTCAGTATTCGAGCCATCACTGAAACATCAAGGACAGTACTCCAGGACTCAACTAGGATTCTAAACGCGCAATTAACTGAGCATAGGACTGAAGGACATCCTGAAGAACAGGTGGGTACAAATAAATTTTGAGCCTTTATCCTTTGTTTCTTAAACCGTGAACCAGACCACGTTATAACCCTTAAAAGTCCTAGCTGAAGCATGGGTTAGTTTGAGAGCATACTGTTACAAAGGTATCCTGATTCCTGTAAGACTTGTTACGAATCCTGAGTTGATATCACATTCTTGCAAATTTTGTTTTACTACACAAAACACATTTTAAAAAAAAAATTCTCAAGACAGACATGAGTTTTGCATTCTTTAAATGACATTGTTTTCATATGACTAATTGTTCGACAACAGGGAAATCCGCACAATGGGTATTCAATGAGCATACATTCTCTCAATAGACATAATCACCTCAGCGGGAAAGACACTTCCAATAACAGAGGTCTTCCATAAGAAAGGGGTATGACATGATGTCTAACACACCTGGGGAAGCCTCTCCAAAAGTGCCAAATAACCAGGGACAAACCTCCACCTGAATCACTTGGGGCATTACGCATGCATTCCAGCAATGAATCATGTGCCATCAAGAAAACATTTTTGACAGTACTACAACAGAACACTATGGATAGTAACAACTCCCCACATAGTAGAGGAAACTAAAGCTTTGACATCGGCTTCCCAGACAGGAGTTACTTTCCCCAGCAAAGTTCCTTCAGAGAGCCAATGTCTATATTCTCCAGCCAAATTTTATAAGTTGCAAGCGGTTCATAAATTTGTCTCCCAAGCAGAGTTTATTTGTCTAAATACAAAAGCTCAATCCCCAATAGAGCTTATTACTTCAGCTATAGAAATTCATCCCCCGCAGAGTTATTCTCTAGCAGAGTCTCTCTCCGACATAATATTCACAAACATAAAGGAGTAACTCCACGGCATAGTCGTCTCTGTTCACCATCTCCAGTGGAAGTAGAAGAACCACTTTTTCTACGACAGCCATGAACTCAATTCCTAGTACTCTCCAACAGTAGTCAGGGATTTATTTTCCCAGACTCGAACGTGTCACAATAGCATTTCATGTTCATACATCATGACGTGTGCACACATATTGCATACAACATAATCTCATTTATTTTGAGAACATCATTATACAATGCATTTCATGCATCATATATAATTAATCATGTACCTTTTCAGGAAAGGTGGTTATCATCAACAATTTCCAGCAGGTCCAAGATTAGCTCCTGAAACTAAACAGAGTAATTATATGTGCGACCAATTGCAACTTCACACGGGTTTATCCTAGAAAAACCTCACACGGGCCCTTCCCATACATTTCCTTCTGAAGTTTTACACGAATTTATCTCGAAGTAAACTTACCCAGGTTCCTCCTGAAGTTTTACACAGACTTATCCCGAAGTAACCTTAACCAGGTTCCTCCTGAAGCCTTACACGGACTTATCCCGAAGTAACCTTACCCAGGTTCCGTCTGAAGTTTCACTCAGACTTATCCTGAAGAAACCTTACCCAGGTTCCTTCTCAGTTCAGATGCAGTTTTACCCAAACTCTTCACCAAGCAACCTTACCTTTGTTTCCTTCTCGGTTCTGATGTAGTTTTACCCAAACTCCTCACAAATCAACCTTACCTAGGTTCCTTCTCGGTTCAGATGCAGTTTTACCCAAACTCCTCACGAAGCAACCTTACCTAGGTTCCTTCTTGGTTCAGATGCAGTTTTACCCAAACTCCTCACGAAGCAACCTTACCTAGGTTTCTTCTCGGTTCTGATGTAGTTTTACCCAAACTCCTCACGAAGCAACCTTACCCAGGTTCCTTCTCGGTTCAGATGCAGTTTTACACAAACTTAGCACGAAGCCACCTTATCCAGGTTCCTTCTCAGTTCCAATGCAGTTTTACCCAAACTCCTCACGAAGCAACCTTACCCAGGTTCCTTCTCGGTTCAGATGCAGTTTTATCCAAAATCAGCACAAAGCAATCTTATCCAAGTTCCTTCTCAGTTCAGATGCAATTTTACCCAAACTCCTCACGAAGCAACCTTACCCAAGTTCCTTCCCATAAGCCCTACTATCCAGGCTTTCACTTTGAAGTAACCCTACTACCCAGGTTCCTTCCTATAAGCCCTACTATCCAGGCTTTCACCTTGAAGTAACCATACAATCCAAGTTCCTTCCCATAAGCCCTACTATCCAGACTTTCATCTTGAAGTGACCCTACTATCCAGGTTCCTTCCTATAAGCCCTACTATCCATGCTTTCATCTCGAAGTAACCCTACTATCCAGGTTCCTTCCCATAAGCCCTATTATCCAGGCTTTCATCTCGAAGTAACCATACTATCCAAGTTCCTTCCCATAAGCCCTACTATCCAGTCTTTCATCTCAAAGTAACCCTACTATCCAGGTTCCTTCCCATAAGCCCTACTATCCAGGCTTTCATCTCGAAGTAACCCTACTATCCAGGTTCCTTCTCATAAGCCCTACTATCCATGCTTTCATCTCGAAGTAATTGTACTATCCAGGTTCCTTCCAATAAGCCCTACTATCCAGGATTTCATTTCGAAGTAACCCTACTATCCAGGTTCCTTCTCTTTATCTCTAGAAAACAGTTTACAACACTGTTAAAACCTGGACCCGACCAGATACGGCCAATTTCATGTTCCCAGGTAGAGTAATGGACAACTGAAGCTTCTATACTCTATTTCCCAGGACATAAATTAACATTCCTCGGCGAAGTCCTCCCTAACAACAGGAACAAGAATTCCCACGAAGGAATATCTCACAAAATCATCATTATTCTTGATGGCATGTTTAAGCCCATATCTAAAGATTCTATGTCACCTTCCAAATGGAATCTGTAAGCCCATTCCCGATACTACCTATACAAATTAAGCATCATTTCAGACGAGTGCAAATTTCTGGGCACTTTAGTGTTCAATCATCTTCCACCTTCAAATCACGAAAGGCAGACCAGCCAATCTACATCCTCAGGTTTAAGAAGATTGAACAGGGGCAGATATCGCACCCCAAAATTTTCCCTCTCATTTTATTCAAAACATACTCCTAGAGGTCCTCAACTTGCCCAAGGATGCCTAAGGGTTGACCAGACAAATCCTCCTCCTAAGACTATGAGCCTCAAACTAGGGTTTCCATTTTTATCAAGATGTTTGAATTCCAAGGGTCCTAAATGATTTCCATTGCCCTAATATGTTCTCAAGATCATCCATGCCAAGTTTCATGCCTTGCACTACAAGTTTGCTCAGTCAACAACTCAGATGCCTGAAAATCAATTGTGTTAGGTCAAAAGTCAACTGTGACCCACGTACAGTTAAACTTCAATATTTTTGGTCAACATCAACATTTTGGAGTAATATTCATCATTTTATCAAGGGTTGATCATGATTCCTCAAATAATTCCCCAAATTTATCAAAACTCAAAAGTTGCTAAATTATGGTTTATATAGGAAAACTCAACCAAACTTTGACCAGGCATAACTTTCTCATACTTTATTAGAAATTTATCATCCAAGGATAATTTTAATAGAATCCAATTCCCTACAATTCATCTTCAGCCCTCAAGTTCAAAAAATGCACTCATGAAAAGATATAAATTCAAACATTATAGGTCATTTCAAAAAGTCAACAAAAACACCTTTTGGGTCAAAGCTTCTTACATGAACATGGAAGATCCAATTGAGATGAAACCAAAGAGGTTGTTTAGAGGACATCCTAAGATTTCTAAAAAGTCCAAGAACACCTTCTTCAGGTTAAAATTGAGGGAGATATGTATTGTTAAAGTTGACCAATTTTTGGAAATGTGCATAAAGTCAACATTGATCAAAATGACTTTTTTTTCTCCAAATGGGCCCATGTTTTCTTGTTTGAAACTTATTCCTAAGATTTCCCACGACCCCTGAGCTTATCCACCTATTATTTTATTATTTTTATTATTTATTTTGATTTTTTATCCATTTAAATCAAAATAAATCAATTTAAATAGTAGAATAATGAAATAAAATCCAAGATTTAATTTTATGAGCATATTATGAGTCAATAAACAACTAGCAAATCATCCAAATCGTGCAAGGGATAATTGGATTGGAAAAGATCATGATTTGGACAAATTTAGAAATAAAAAATACAAGAGGAAAATCAAATCTCTTTTCCATAATTTCTCAAGATTGCATCTAAATTTGTTGACCTAAATCATTCTATCATATATACACAACATATCCAAAGCATAAAAGGGGGGATTGATCGTGAAAATTAGAAGAACAAGTTTCAAATTTTTGTCAAAAAAGTGCAAGTCGATTTTGATTCCATAAATCGTTTCAAGAAATTCCAAGGCCAACAATCCGTTCCTGGGCATTTTCTGAAGCTATTCCAATCACCCTCAAGCCTTAAAACCTCCAGAAATCTCACCTCATAGTACCATGCTTTGCATATTTTTTCAAAATTCATTTTCGATGATTTATCTATCATAAACATGTTTTGATCATATATCCATGCTTGCTATCATATTTGCAATGTTTTTTATTGGTTTGATTAAAGTTTAAGTGTAAGAATGGCACAACGCCATTGTTAGGGTTTTGAGGTCCCAAATTGGGAATTCCATATAGAAGTAAAATTGGGTAAAATTAGGGGTATTATCATGCTCAAGAGATGATTTGTAATTGATCCACGTCTTTGGTTTGAATTTATTCTGCTTGTGCTGCATTTTTGAATTTTACATGTTTATAACTACGAACAAAATCTGTCACTCTAGCCTATAGCGACGAAAATAATTGTAGGTAAAAGCTTAATACCTAAAACGACAGTTCTGGGAAGAAGATGAGGGCGTGGCAGCATCCCACTAGTCCGTTTGAATCCACGCACATTTTTTCTGGATAAGGCACTTTGTTTACGTTATACTCTATTTATTTCATTATATGTACAAATGAGCTTTCCAACACAGTTGGTAAGGGAGCGTGTATATGATGCAAATGCCCTGGGTTCAATCTCAGACGTGTGCTTTTATATTTTTCTTGACAATTAATTGCAGATTCAGCACATCTCCTAGCCAAGCGTCCACCGTGCGCTCACAGATCCCACCCTTTGGATCATCTCAAAGCAAATCTGACGTTCCAGAGTTGAAGACCCATGGTGAACTCTCAGAAGCTGGTCCACAATGGACCACACGCAAGGCTGATGGGCCTACCATTTCGGGCTTGGCAAATTCCATTCCACACCCCCAAATTGCTTGTCCTAACAGGCCCAGTTTTTTATTAAATCAAAAAATCACAAAAAACATTAAAATCAGATTTTTTTCATAAAATATTTTATTTCATTAATTAATTAGATTAATTTAATTAGGGTAATTTAAAATTTTTTTTCATCATTAAAATCAATTAGAAAAATAGAGTTAATTTGCAAATAGTTAAATTTCTCAATCAAAAAAATAACAAAAATATTTTCTTTGATTCCCTTTGAATTTAGACTTTGATTCTCGTATTTAATTCTCGTGTGCAATATTTTATTTTTTAATTCAAATTATTGTATTTGCTTCGAGTTTGTAATAGCTTTTAATTAGGGTTTACCGCGTATCATTTACTGTTTAATCCCTGGATTTTGGCCATGTAAGCCCCTCCCCAAAGCTTTGAAATAGCGCAGATTTACTTTTCCGGTTTTAATTTCTGCAACTATTAACTATTAGATGTTTGATAATAGGATTGTATGCAAAAGAAAAATGAAATTAAAACAATAGAAAACCCTAATTGTGCACAGATAATCAACTAAAATCAAACACATGCACATGTTCACTCCTAGGGTTTATCCCACTTCGGTTGCCTTCGGTAAACGGTCATGAAGTATAGGGAATTTTAGTGGTCACCCTCTAGTCCCAAAAGATGAAAAATGACCCATTCAAATGTTGCCTCGGAAAGATCTTTAAGACTCTAGGGTAACTACTAAAGTTCCCTAATCATTGCTTATGTGACTGTAATTGTCCCTTCAAATATCCCTTTAAACTCTAACGATGGGGCTACCTACTCCTTAATAGTAGGATAGCACTGTCTAAAGGAAACGAGAAAACGAACAATCTTTTTCGGGTAGGAAGAAACTCTTAAGTACTTGCTCAAAACAACAAAAACTCTTTCACACAAACACTTTCAAAACAGTTTTCAAAAACAACTTCGTCACACTCTTGAGGACAGATACAAGAGTTAACACGAAGTTAAACAAAAAAATTTCAAAACACACACAAGAAATTTCAAAATGAGCAAGTACCTAAGAGCCCATGGAAAACCATGGATGGAAAGGGTGCTAATACCTTTCCTTTCTATAATCAACCCCCCGTACTCAGAAACATCTCGAAAAAGGTTTTTTCTGTTCTTTTCCCTTTTCCTTCGTTGGATGAAATAAAAGTCGGTGGTGACTCTTGCTTACCACAACATTTGCGGATACAAAACACAAACCAGTATAAATAGTCGGTTCTGCCTCCGTGAATAATGGTTTTATGGTGGATGTTAAGGAAGGTATGAAACTGGAACAAGGATTGTAAACTGTATAGTTGGCAGAAACTTTAATGAGGACATTGACTTAAGATGGATTATCAGAGTTGCGCAACTGAAGCGTATGTGGCACAATTGCTATGAGTGTACGACTCTACATGCTTGATTTGTTATATTTTTGATGTAGGGATGATGTGCCAAGGTGTTGTGATATCTTGGAGATATTTGTTGATCCTATAAGGAATTTATTGTGGTTGTTAGTGGGTGGTGAGTTGTGTGTATATTTGTTTAGTTATATTGTTAAGTTGATGTTATAATAATTTTGTCCCCGTTGTTGTGATGTTGTTGTTAGTTACTATAAATGATGGATAGTACTTTATAATATGATGAAGTTGATTATGTTGGATATGTTGATGTCACTATAAGGGTGATACGACGATATGAATGGAGTTGTTGATATTGTGTTGATAATTGACATACATATGTATATATAGGAATGAAATTGTGTATGTGTTTTGGTGTTGATAATATTGTTGAGATGATAATGTGATGTTGTATATCCAAGTATAAGTGTGTTACCAATTTAAATGTTGATGTGTCAAAATATTGTTGAAGTGGTTGATAAGTTATTAACGATTATGTCGCGAACATGTTGAATGATTAGCACGTGCGGATTTGAGTTATATCATGTTGAGTGTTGTTATGTCGAGAAAGTAGTGGTCGAAGTGTTGCCAAATGCAAATTGAAGATTAGAGAGTTGGATGCGAAATTTGCATTAAGAGTGATCATATCAAGTAGATTTTCGAGGACGAAAATATTCTAAGTGGGGGAGAGTTGTAACGCACCGATATTTAATTATTTATTTAATTAAATATTTTTGAATATTTTTGAATATTTTATATTAATTCAAATTTTTATCGTCGAAGTTGGAATTATTTTATTTGGTGGCATGATAAATAATCAGATTTAATTTGGTGGAATTAATTTGATGTATTATTTTATTATTAAGCTTAAATATGAGATTGAGCTTAATTTTTGGTGTTGTGAAGTAATAGGGGGGGGGGGGGGGGTATGTCACTTAGGCCCATTTAAATTTATTAAGTAATATAATAATATGTTATATAGAAATAGGGTTAGGGAAGAAGAGAGTTAGTGTTATCAGAAAAAAAAAGAAGGAAAAAGAGAATAGAAAGAAGAATAGGGTTTTGGAAAGGAGAAGAAGAACAAGAGGAGGTTGCCACTAGTGCCAATTCCCGGAAATTCCATCCTTGTTTCTTAGAGCTGCACTCAATCCAAGGTAAGGGTGGGGTTCTTTCTAAATAAATGGTAGTATGATGAATCTTACTTTGGGGTTTAGGGTATTAGTTTATCTACTAAGTTGTGAAAAAGGATTGTTTGTGTTACTATTAAAATTGAAAATTGATTTGAGTTATGTTGTTGTTTGTTGTATTGGAACTGTGTTGGTTTAATGCTAAACTAGGATAAATGGGTGAATTGAAACAAGAATGAACAAGAACTAGGCATATGTGAAAAAGGAGGCAAAACTGGTTTTTAGCTTCAGGCCTTCTGACACGGTTGTGTCAGCTGACGTTGCCACCAGTGTCAGCCACTATGCCTTACGTTTTCCCCCTTTCCTCTCATGACACGGCCTGTCAGCTGATGTTGCCGCCCGTGTCAGCTGTTGCGGCAAAAATTTCTGAACTTAAATTTATGCGATTCTTCTGACCGGATTCGTCCTGTTTGATTCTTATGCAAGCCAAAACATAAAATAGGGTGATAGGGAATAAAACATCAATTAGTTGAAGGAAGGAAGGATTAAGTGACTATTAATTTCTTATGTAGAACCATTGATCAGTAGCCGAATTAGGCGGTATAATTACTTGTCCAGAATTTAACGAAATTTGACCGGGTAACTAAGTTTAATTAGTAGGTAATTGTGGATATGTCCTTTTGTTAAAATTATGTCGATTATACCGAATTTCCAGTACAGTAGGTCAAGTCGTTCCTTCCGGGTTATGGACATGGTTAGTTATAGTTCTTGTGACCAATGTTGTGTTATTTTGTGTTAGTTGATGAATATGTTGATGTTGCAAGATATCATTGAATATATGTGGAATTCGATATTGATAAGGTGCTTATGAATTATTTCTGTGGGTAGCCTTATGGTGTGAATCCTAGTGAATATATGAAGAACATGTTGTTGCCATTAAAAGTTAATGATTCTGTTGACATGTTGTGTGGTAGGTCTTTGGCCAATGTTGAACGGTGTGATTTGTTGTTATGTCAATCGTTGTTATGTTGTTGTTGTTGTTGCGTTGTCGAGTTGTGGTTGTTATATCGTCGCATAGCATAGCATAACATTAAAGTTGGTCTGGATTGGCATGTTCTAAGTTGGAGCGAATGCTCACCACGTTGGCCTTTATTGGCAAGGTTTTATGTTGAGGGCTTATGCCTTATGCCTCGAAATTACTGACAATTTCTAAGTTGGGAGTTCTTCTCCAATGGTACCACATGTATTTGCACAGTTGAGTCACATTTAGAGTCGTTGATTTGTTTCTTGTTTAAGGTGTTGTTTATGCCCGGTGATGTTATAATTTGAATTGATGTGTTGGTAAATTGTGTTGCGTTATGTTGTTGTATGTAGTGGTGATTCTTTTTATTCTTTACCTAATATATTGTTTATCATGACCCTATTTATGTAGTTTGATATCTCACCCATTCTGTTTGAATGTTTCCCTTTGTTGGTAATGTGCAGGTAACCAAGATGAGTAGACGATAGCATTGTTAGTTCGAGTTCGGTGTCATTTTCTCTGATACGTAGCACTCGGGGGGAAATGAACGCTTGTCTATTTTGTTGTTTAATTATTGAACCTTATGTTGTTATTTGAGGAGTTTATCGTATTGATGTTGTTTCATGATTCAAGAGATGCTATATCTTATTTAGAGAATTATTATGAATCCGCTGTGTGATTAATCGAAGTTTGGTTTATGTTATGAAGACTATATTCTTGAGTTGTGTTCATTCCACTTCTTTAAGTGTTATGTATCTATTCCAAAAGCATGACAAGTTTATGTGTTTCTGTTGAATATGTGACATCCTGATTATATTGGAAATTTTTATAATCTGATTTTTCGATTAATTGCTTGGGGTAGAATTGGGGTGTTACAGCTGCTACATCCAGTAGTATAACAAAACGAATTAAATATATTACAAAACACGTGGACCGGAGAGGCGCCAGATCCCTAGCTCCGGTCATCTTCACCGGTGAGGTGTTTTGTCCAACCTGCAAAATAAAGCGTGTTAGTGATCAAAGAGGACCGTACCCCCTAAATCAACCTTGCGAATCCATTGGTGGCTTTAGTTTTGGCTAAATCGTCCTGCATAATGAGATATGAACAAAATATTATAAATGGTTCAAACATAGTGCTAGGTTATTCAGGCGTTATGGGTCTCATGCATGGGATTAAACCTGCATTATTACATCTCAGGAAGACATTAGAAACGTTAGTATGAATCAAAGCATTGTAAAAATCAAAACACAAAATTCACAAAAACATGTAATTCGGCCATGCTTGGGATGTTTGTTTCATGAACTTTTGATCGTTAAGGATGATCCCAGCTTACCCTATGATACCCCAGGAGTCGATTTGGATGGTTGCTTTGCTTTGAGAAGGGCTGGAAATAGGATTGCAAGTTTGCCCTAATTTTGACAAAAGTTGAGATTTTGAGAGTGTTCTTTGAGTAACTTTTTTTCCGTGGTCCCTTTGTCTGAATATGAAGAGCATATATATATATAGGAAGAGATTAGGTTAAAATATATGGGCTTGGATATTATGTAACCTATATTTGATTTTGTTTGGAAATAAGATTGCAATACAACAAAACATGAAGATTTATTTCAAGAATAAGCTCCACACGATTTTCAATGTAATCTTGGGCCTCCAAAATATTTGAACCAACAACTTTTTATGCTTTATACCTCCACTTAATATTTATTTGATTTAATTTGAATTTAAATGAATAAAAATTCAAATAAAAGAAATAAAAATCATAAAAAAAATATGTGAATGGTTTTAGGGGTCCCTTAATATGTCATGAACACGTTTGAACTTCAAAAGTTAGGCCCATTAATCCAAAATCCAAAATTATTCAATTGAGGTTTCATGTAATTTCACAAAATTACCCAACTTGTGCAACTCATAACTTGCTAAATTTTTGTCATATGAAGGTGATCTTGGACTTTTTGAAAAGCTCAAGATGTCCCTTACAACTTTGATGTAAATTGCTTTGACAAAAAGTGTCTTTTTGTTGACTTTTAAAATGACCTATAATGTTTTGGCTCATATCTCTCAAGTGAAGCATTTTTGGGCTTTGAGGTTAGATAGAAAAAGTTGTAGAGAATTGAATGTCCATCAAAATGGGCTTTGGTTGAGAATTTTCTGATGAAGCATGTGAAAGTTATGCTTGGTCAAAGTTCAGTTGACTTCTCTTAAAGAAAACCCTAATTTAGTAACTTTTAACTTTTGATGAATCTTGAGTTTTCTTGATGAGTTATGATCAACCTTGATCAAATGATGAACGTGACCTAAAAATCTTAATGTTGACCAAAAATCTTGAAGTTTGACTACAAATTGGTCAAAGTTGACTTTTTGTCCAATATAGTTGATTTTTAATCATCTGAGTAGTTGACTGAGCAAATTTATGATGTAAGGCTTGAAACTTGACATGAGGATTCTTTGAAGCATATTAAGAACCATAAAACTCACTTGAGGCATCAGAAGTCAAATTTTCTTTGAGAAAACCAAAATCCTACTTGTAGGCCATTGCTTAGGAGGATAATTCATCTGATCAATTCTTAAGTAATCTTGAGTACTTGAGAAACCTTAGGAGCATGAGAAGATATCTTGAATCATTTTGCATTAAAAATGGGAGGGAAAATTTTGGGGTACAATGTAACACCCCAATTCTACCCGATAATTATTATAAAATCAGAGTTATAGAAATTCAACAACTAAATCAGGATGCTACAATTTTAATTTAAAACAACGACATTCATTACAGATACATAACACATTAAACTTGGATGAACCAATCAACAATATAAATCAATCTAATAAAACCAACGACTTTCATAACTATGCCGCGGATTCATAATATTCGACTTAAAAGAACGCAACATCTTTATTCAACTGAAACAACTCCCATTAATAAGTACTTAACAAAAATCAACCTAAATTTCAGAAATGGAAGTAATAACAACGATAAAGCAACAAGCGTTCATCCCCCCCGAGTGTTACGTATCAGAGCGACGACACCGACTCAAACTAATGAAGGTAAACCGCTTTCACTCTGGATTACTTGCACGTTACCAATATCGGGGTAACATTCAAACAGAAGGGGTGAGATATCTAACAATATAATTGAACGTATGATACACATTATGTAAGAATCAATTCATGCAAGATCACCGCTTTACAACTTATAAACAACAGTAATCACAACAAAATATCAACAAAACATAACGATTAATTCATCAACACGACAACTTAAATATGTAACATGGAATGCGACTCGTTTTTATGCACATGCATGTGGTACTAATGGAGCAGAACTCTCAACTTAATAACTTGCCAATTAATAGAGGCAGCAACAAGGCATAAGCCTTCAACTTAATATTTTTCCAATCCAGGCCAACTTAACGAGCATCAGCTCCCAACATGATATGCTATGTATACGACAACATGATTAACAACAACAATGACAACATCAACGTATAATAACTTTGGCATAAGTCTACAACTTAACAATTACCAATTATAGAGGAAACACAATAAAACTCATCACCTGTAACTTCAGAAATTAATAATAATAACATTACAACAACTTATATGTATCACTATTGTTATCAACACGGTCCTACTAAAATGCTTCCACTACATTATTTTACTAATAAGCCTTTTAATAGTTTTCTGCTAAATTAATGAAGCTCTTTATTTCCTGCTACTTAAATTATCTCTACTGCTACTATATTTTGGTTACTATTGTTTCTGTTATTTACTACTAGCTCTGCAACTAAAATCATACCAGTGCTAACTTTGTAACTTAATAATTATCTCTACTATTTTTATGCTAATCTACTAATTATTCACTTATGTTACTACTAAATAGTCTCTGCTATTATTCATTCTTTTCTAACTCTGCTACATCCATTTTTGTAACTAAATACTAAAGTTATGGTCGATTCAAGAAAATCCAACAAAAAAACATCTATCAACTACTGACAATCGTCGCCCGGCGATGCTGCCTTCGCGTCACCCTTCGCCCAATGATGCTAGGCACGACACACTCTATTAGCGCATCCAAAATCTTCCTTATTCTCGCCTCCACTTTCACTCGACGAAGCACCGTCGCCCGACGATGCTCTGCGAACAGAGTTTTCCTGTTTGTGATTCTACACTATACCAGATCAAATTTTCTTGCGATCTTGTCACATTACAAATCCTAAAAGTCATATAAACATATAGTTTCACTATCTATCAGTTAATCACAATGCAATACTTTTCGTAAAGATTATATGCATAACCATATACACACTTTTCAATATGCTAAAGATTATAACTATATGCACCATATATGATAATGGAGTAAAGATTATATGCACTTTTCAGTATGCTAACCATATACTTATAAACTATCAAACTTCTAAAGTAGTTCATGAAAGAATGAAACATGAAAGAAAAGGAAAGAATATATGCATAAAGTAAGAAAATAAGAAGCATGTTTCTTATATTAAGTAAGACAGAACGATGGAAGTTTTAAAGCTAAGCAACTTTCATGGCTAATGGTTTACCTGCTACTGATGAGAATGGGCCATGAGTAATTACATTGGATGAGAGAAAAGTTATGTCGTGCATGCATAATTTTCAGACTTAAAAAAATAGCAAGTTGTGTTATGATGTGCATGCATAATTTCACCCTGAAAAACTCTGTGATGCAAGAACTCTGTGATACAATAAGTTTACACAATCTCACTACTCAAATTTAAGACATGATTTACAAGTGTATGGATTTGAAACTTGTAATGGTAATTTATTCGAACTCCCTATTAATGCATATAACTCAGTGTCACAACTTGGAAAATGTGTCATAACTCAGTGTCCAAGTTGGTGGTTAATAGATGTTTCTCACTCCAAGTTGGTTAATAGATGTGGATTTGTTTGGAAGCTTCAAGGTTTGATAAATTCGGGAATGAGAGATCTCGTTTATGGCTGTGTGAGTTTTGTATCGATTCTTCAACAGAGTTAAGGAAGTTGTAGAGAGACTCGAGAATGTGAAGAAGGACAAATAGTGAGACTCTTGCATGTATGTTCTATGTTTTTAGAGTCCCACATCTTAAAAATTTGACCAAACAGAAAAATTTATAAATTCCTTTTGCATAATTATTTAGGGTGTGTTTGGATTGGCGGCGGACAAAATTGATACTAGTAGGATTGAGTTTTGTAGAATTGAATTTAACAGAATTGATTTATATTTGGATACATTTATGTAAAAGTGAGTTGAACAATAAATTTTAGTGTAAAAATTATCCAGAATCAATTTTGGAGGCATAAGCTACAAATTCTAGCTTTAAGTAGAGTCAACTCTAGAGGCACAATCAATTCTACTTTTGTCTAACCAAACATATTAAAATCATCTAGAATCAATTCTACTCCTCTAAAATTGCTTTTGATCCTTCTAAAAGTCAAACCAAACATGCACTTACAAAACTTGAAGTATTGGGCTTGGTGAGATTATGAGCTTTAGTCTCTAAATTGTTATTTTAATAATTAATATATATTATTATTTCTAAATGAACAGTATATATTTAATAAAAAAATATATTAAAAAATTAAATAAAAAATAAAAAATAATTAAAATAAACAATAAAAAAATATAATAATTAAAATAATTTAAAAAATCCACATGGATTTAAAAAATTAATAAAACAATATAAGTATGCCACGTGGACTGCCATGCTGGCAATTAAAGAGAATCTTTTTGTAATCAGACAATCAGGGGTCTATTTGACAGAATCTGGATATTACGAGGGGGAATTACAAAAAAAAACTTTACCAAGGACTAAAAACAAATACACTAATATTACAGGGGATTTGTATATTTAGCTCATTATTTAATTATAAAATATACAATAATTCCATAAATATAATTGTATTAAATAATATAAAAAAAGAATTAAAAATGAGATGGTGAAAAAATGAAAATTTTTGATATTTGAAAATAAATTTTTTTATCTTAATAAAAGTAAATATTGATTAAAATAAAATATATATTATAGTGATAGTAACCCGTGAGATAGAAATGTGTTGTAACCGGTAAAAAATAGAGAGTCGCTACCATTAATTTTTGTCATAAGAACGAGAGAGTAATGGATAACTATAATTGTTAGAGATTCTAAGTTCGTAAATCAATTAGATGAAGGGAAGGTGTTAGATATTCTTCATCGCCCTTGTTTTCAAGGGGCTCCGCTTTTAGGTCTAAGGGTAAGGTCGGAGATTTCTACTTCAAAGGTATATGATTGCAAAGCTTAGAAAAACTAAAAGGTTTTTAGTTTTTCAGTTGGGGAACTCGCTTTGGTTTTTAATCCGCGTGCCTACATATCCTCTTATAAGAAATCCGAGTCCTAATTCATAGTTCGTAAGTATTTGGTTAATTTTTTATGGATTGTGAAAATATTTTGAATTCTCCTTGAACCATGTCTGATTTTGAAAATAGCATAGTCGTAGACACAATTTGCAGTTAATAAGAAGTATCTTCACAATCCTTTTTTAAAATAAGAGTTGAATTTGAAATTATGTTAGTAGAACAAAAAGTCAGTATTTGATTGGTTATCCGTCTTAAGTGCATGATAAAAAAAGTTTGAATGACAAAAAATTGTTTAGAAAATAGGGTTAATGTTTTTAGAAAATAATTAATAAATAACTATTTTCATATTATTAAAAATATATTAAATATTAATCCAATACTTAGTTATTAATGATTTATATGATGCAAAAAATATTTTTAATGCATATAACAATAAAATAATATGAGAAGTAAATTACTAATTATAAAATATAAAAAAAACAAAATAAAACAAATGAATAAATCAATAAAAATGGAAAATGTTTAATTCAGCGCATGGGGTGTATTTTTCAAGTTTATCATGTTAACTTCTTGTCTTCGATCCTCTTAGCCAAAAAATGATCTATTTAAGTTGTTGGACATTTTGAAAAGCTTGAAACATCCTCTACAACTTTTATGTTTGCCATTTTGACAAAATCATCTTGGATCTTGGTGAAAATTAGCCAAGAACTTAGGTAAAAAATCGGCCTAAACCAGGTCAAATTTTCAGTGTTTTAGAAAAAGTGCATGACTTCATGAATTTATAAATAGAAATACAAACACATCTAGAACTTGATCAGTAAAGAAAAGTTGTAGATCTCATCAAGATATACAACTTTCATGTTGAAAGATTTCTTTGAATCATCTTCTATCTTGGTGAAAAAATAGCATGAAGTAATGAAATTATCATGTATAAAACACTTAGAAAAATTTCCAAGTCTTGAGAAGTTTGCTTTTCACATTGAATTTTGACTTTCTTGATTTATTTATGATAAAGCTTTATATTCTTGAATGTCTTGATGAATTGTGATCTTTGAAATTAAATCTTGATCAAAAAGTCAAAGTTTGAACTTTTGTGCATCAATTGACTTTTCATCAGTTGATCAAATTTCAACTATCAATTCAATAATCTTGAGAAATGTTTTGAGTCATGAAATTAGGTGAACATGTTATTTTTGAATCCTTGAGATCATGCTTCAAGCCATTAAGTCATGTACTAGGTCAAAAATCACTGATCAATCATTCTCAATCAAAACCCTAATTTTGACCATTTTGCCCCTTTTGATGATTTGACTGTTTTTCTTGAGAAATTGTGATGAGACCTTGATAAATTCATGAATATGACTTCAAAATATTGATGTAGATAAAAAATCTTGAATTTTGACTGTAGTTTGACCACAATTGACTTTTACTCAATACAGTTGATTTTCAGTCATCTGAGCAATTGACTGAGCAATTTTGAGATCCAAGACTTGAAACTTGACATGAGTATTTTTGGAGGTCTATAATGATCCATGAAGGTCATTTTAGGCATTATAAGTCCAATTATCCTTGTGAAAATGAAAACCCTAATTTGAGGCATCAGTGTTTAGGAGATGGTTTCACCTAGTCAATACTTGTGCAAACTTGAGCTTGGGAGATCTTGTAAGAAATGTCTTGAGCAAGGAGAGGGCAAATTTTGGGGTACAATAGTTGCCCCTGTTCAATCTTCTTAATTCTGAACAGTTAGATTGGCGGGTCCGCCATTCGTAACTTGAAGGTGGAAGGTGATTGAACACTAAAGTGCCCAGAATTTTGCACTCACATGAAATAATGTTGTTGATTGATTGTGTCGGGAATGGGTTTAAAGATTCCATTTGGAGAGTGATCGAATGTTGTCAGAGATGCGCTTATAGATTCCATCCAAATTGACTGTTTATTGATAGAAGTGTCAGAATAAATATTTGATTGATTTATACTAAATCGAGTAGAGGTATTAAGTAATCTTCAACTGGATAACGAATCAGTGTAAATCTTCGGAGCAATTTAACCGAAAGTGTCTACCGGAATGGAATCAAGATAAATCATTAGTCGATTTAAACCGAACCAGCAGAGGTCTTGAACAATCTTTAATTGGATAACGAATCAGTATAAATCTTCAGAGCGATTTAACTGAACTAGAGAAAATGTCTACCAGAACGGAATCAGGATAAATCATTGGTCGGTTTAAACTGAACCAGCAGAGGTCTTGAATAATCTTTAACTGGATAATGAATCAATATAAATCTTTAGAGCGATTTAACTAAACTAGAGAAAGTATCTACCATAACGGAATCAAGATAAGTCATTGGTCGATTTAAACTGAACCAACAGAGGTCTTGAATAATCTTTAACTGGATAACGAATCAGAATAAATCTTCAGAGCGATTTAACTGAACTAGAGAAAGTGTCTACCGGAACGGAATCAGGATAAATCATTGGTCGATTTAAATTGAACCAGCAGAGGTCTTGAATAATCTTTAACTGGATAACGGATTAGTATAAATCTTCAGATCGATTTAAATGAACCATAGAAAGTGTCTACCAGGACAGGATCAGGATAAATCATTGATTGATTTAAACTAAACCAGTAGATAAAATGTTTATTGCTGATGGTATTCATCTGGTGACTGGTATTTCCTAAAAAGGTAAAGAATTAGTTGTAATGCAATGTCATGATGCATGCATTGCGTAATGATGTTCTCAAAATAAATGAGATTGTGCTATATGTGTTTTGTATGCATATGTCATGATGTATGAATGTGAAATGTTATTTGAAGTGTATCTTTGTCGGGGAAAATAAATCCTTGACAACTGCTGGGGAGTTTTTGGGAAGCTAAATCTTGGACTACTGCTGGAGATGAAGAGTATGTATCTCTTCAACCTTGTTTAGAATGTTTCTGCTAGAAATTCCTGTTTGCTGTTTGGGGAAACTCTGCAGGGAGTGTTGATTTTTGTTTGAGGAGTAGGGTTTTAGGATCCTTGGTTATCCATTGCTCTATTGGGGAATTAATTTTTCATATACCCTGACTGAGGATAAAAGAGACGATTAGACTTCTGATTGACTGGGGAGGATGAAGTTAAATGGTATATGGTTGAGTTCCAGGTCTTGCAGCAACTTTCTGGCGATAGTATCAACTCTGTTGGGGACAAAGGGTATTGTCTGTTGATTTGTAATAGTTCGAGGAGTAAACTCAAGCTGGGTAGATTGTAGTCTGTTGGGGAAATAAACCCTATCGAGGAAGGTATTCTGAAGATAATACTTGGGAAATAAATTCATCAGGAAGAATTACTTGGTTGGGGAAGATAATTTCCAGGAAATATGATAATTGGAACTCTGGATGTATGAATTCACTCTGTGGGGATAATATCATTGAAGTAACTCCGTGGGGATACCCTAAATCCTTGAGTAAATGCTTATTATTGTTCTTGCGTGTGCATTTATTAACAGTTAATCATGCTCATATGCATATGTTCATTTAATTTTAGTCATTAGACGTTTTTGCACTTAAAATAGAAAAAACAAAAAGTTTGCACTTCAAAGTATATTTGTATTGATAATTTGCATAAAAGCAGGCGTTTTGTATAGGGAGACATAAATCCTAGTAAGAGGAAGTCATCGAAAAATGAAAAGAATACAAAGTGAAAACAAAAATTGTATAGCCATGTTGAAGTGGTCTCATTGGGTTCTTATTCCGCTATTGCCCCTACGTCTTCGAACATCATCCCTTACCGTCGAAAAAGGTTGATTGAATTGGTCTCGTACCGTTTGAACTTTTGACCTTGGTAATAAATCTGATTATTAGTGATCCGACAGGACATAATCATATGCTTTTTATTCTTAACTTTTTCCTGGACCGCCCTTTCGGGTTTTCAGTCCACCAGAATGCCCTTTTTTACCCAAGTCGCCCTTACGGGTTTTCAAATTGCCGAGTGTACAATCTTTTGTATATATTCCTAATTTTTTCCCGAACCCTTTTGGTTCATCGAGATGCCCTTATTTTTGCCTAGATATGTCAACCTAGCGGGTCATTCTTTATACATAGTATTTTTTGACTATGTCCGTGTTCACAGGATGCGGGAAATCTTCACTGTCCATAGTGGTTAGCATCATAGCTCCGCCAGAGAATACTTTCTTGACAACAAATGGCCCTTCATAAGTGGGAGTCCATTTGCCCCTGGGATTGCCTTGTGGTGAAACGATGCGCTTTATTACCAAGTCACTAACCTGATATGCTCGAGGTTTGATCTTCTTGTTGAATGCCTTGACCATACACTTTTGATACATTTGACCATGACAGACAATAGCCAGTCTCTTCTCATCAATCAAATTCAAAGGATCCAATATTGTCCAAACCCATTCATCCTCACCTAAGCCCGCTTCTTTCATAATCCCCAGAGAAGGAATTTGAACTTCGACATGCAGAACAACTTCCATGCCATAGACTAAAGAGAAATGGGTTGCCCCTGTTGATGTTCGAGCCGAGGTACAGAAGAAATGAAGAGCAAATGGAAACATCTTATGCCAGTCTTTCTAGGTTACCACTATCTTTTGCATAATCTTCTTTATGTTTTTGTTGGCGGCTTCTACTGCGCCTGTCATCTTAGGTCTGTATGGAGAAGAATTATGGTGCTTGATTTTGAACTACGTGCAGAGTTCAATAATTATCGAATTGTTGAGGTTGGTTCCATTGTTAGTGATAATGCTTTCGGGGATACCATACCGATAAATGAGGTTATTCTTGATAAATCGGGCTATAACATTTTTAGTGACTGAGGCAAATGAAGCAACTTCGACCCATTTGGTGAAGTAGTCAATGGCAACCAGGATGAAACGATGTGCATTGGAGGAAGTGGGCTTGATCTCTCCAATCATGTCAATGCACAACATTGCAAATGGCCAAGGAGCAGTCATGACATTTAAAGGGAGTGGAGGCACATAAACCTCGTCGGCATAGATTTGACACTTATGGAAAGTCCTTGAGTGACGGTGGCAATCAGTTTCCTTAGTCGACCAATAGTAACCAGCCCTCAAAATCTTCTTGGCCAGTGTGCCCGATAGAGTGAGATCTAAAGATACCTTAATGCATGTATTCCATGATTTTCTATGCCTCCTTCCTGTCTGCACAACGGAGCAGAGTAGAATCATGGTTGCACTTGTACAAAATCCCATTGCTTAGGAAGAATTTGGATGAGAAGCTTTGCAGGAATTTATTGTCATTGATTAAGGCTCCCTCAAGATACTCTTGTGCTTCAAGGTACCTTCTCACTTCATGATACCATGGTTTCTCTTCATCAATGTCAATCTCATAACAGTACGCAGGTTCGTCAAATCTTTCGATAGTAATTCTAAGAGCTTTGTTGTCCCAATTGACCTTGAACATAGACGACATAGTTGCTAAGGCATCTGCCAACTGATTTTCTTCCCTTAGAAAGTGTTCAAAAGTGACTACTTCAAAGTATGGGATCAAGGTTAGCACAAGCTCTTTGTATAGGATCAAATTTGGATGTTTAGTATCCCACTCTCCTTTAACTTGACTAATTACCAGAGCTGAGTCTCTGTACACGCTTAAACATTTGATTCTTAAGTGAATGGAAGCCTTTAGACCCAAGATACATGCTTTATACTCGGACATGTTGTATGTACAATCGAAGCGTAGTCTGGAAGTAAAAGGCGTATGACAACCTTCAGGAGACTAGATCAAAACACTAATTCCATTACCCAATGCATTGGAAGCTCCATCGAAAAACATAGTCCACCAGGATCCTTGTTCAGGTCCTTCATATGGTCCAGGATTTTCACAATTAGTTATCATCATGATATTCTCGTTTGGGAATTCAAAGTTGATGGATTGGTAGTCATCAACAGCTTAATGGGCCAAATGATCCGCCATCACACTTCCTTTGATTGCTTTTTATGTACTGTACTGGATATCATATTTAGTTAAAATCATTTGCCATCTAGCTATTCGTCCAGAGAGAGTTGGCTTCTCGAAGATATACTTGATGGGATCCATCTTAGAAATCAATAAAGCGGTGTGAGTTAGCATGTACTGTCTTAGCCGGCGAGCAACCCATGTCAAAGCGTAACAAGTTTTCTCAAGCAGTGAATATCTGGTTTCACAATTGATAATTTTTTTGCTAAGGTAGTATATTGCATGCTCTCTTCGTCCAGACTCATCATGTTGACCCATCACACACCCTATTGAATTCTCTAATACAGTCAAGTACATAATCAGAGGTCTTCCTTCAACTGGAGGCATCAGGATTAGAGGTTCTTGTAGGTACTCCTTGATCTTGTCAAAAGTTGCTTGGAAATCATCGTTCCATCTGACCACTTGATCTTTCTTCAATAGTTTGAAGATTGGCTCACAAGTAGAAGTTAAGTGAGATATGAACCGGGAAATATAGTTAAGTCGACCTAAGAAACCTATGACCTCCTTCTCAGTACAGGGAGCTAGCATCTCTTGTATGGCTTTGACTTTTGCATGGTCGACTTTAATACCATTTCCACTGACGACGAAGCCTAGGATTTTTCCAAAGCTTACTCCGAAGGTGCACTTGTTGGGATTCAGCCTCAACTTGTATTTCTTCAGCCTTTCAAATAGCTTGTGCAAATGATCAAGGTGTTATTCCCTAGTTTGCAACCTTACGATCATGTCATCAATATACACTTCTTTCTCATGATGGATCATGTCATGAAATAGAGCTACCGTAGCTCGTGGATAGGTTGCGCCTGCATTCTTCAAACTGAAAGGTATGACCTTATAGCAGAAGGTGCCCCATTGTGTAACAAATGTGGTCTTATCCATGTCTTCGGGCGCCATTTTGATTTGGTTATATTCGGAGAAACCATCCATGAAGGAAAAAAATTTGTGTTGGGTCGTGTTGTCGACCAAGACATCAATATGTGGTAGTGGGAAATCATCCTTGGGGCTTGCCCTATTCAGATCTCTGTAGTCTATGCACATACGAACTTTACCATCTTTCTTTGGCACTGGGACCACATTCGTAACCCATTATGGATATGACATCACTTCCAGGAAACCTGCATCGAATTGCTTCATTACCTTAGATTTTATTTTCTCAGACATATCTGGCCGCATGCGACGAACCTTTTGCTTGATTGGAGGATAATCTTCCTCCATTAGCAGACGATGAACTACAATATCAACATCAAGTCCCGACATATCTTCTTATGACCAAGCAAACACCTCAACATAGTCATGCAGAATCTGGACCAATCTTCTTTTGACACAATCTTCCAAGTTGGCGCTGATCTTGACTTCTTTTTTGTTTGCCTCAGTACCTAGGTTTATCACTTCAACTGGTTCCTCGTGTGGTTGAATGGCCTTTTCCTCTTGCATTAGAAGTCTGGCGAGTTCCCCAGGTATTTCACAATATTCCTCGCCAGCGTCTCCGGCTTGATAGATTGGATGTTAGAAATCATAGATGGCAATAACAAAGTCATTGCCAACGAGATCCGGAGTGGATGTAGATCTACATATGTGTGTGTGCATGTAAGATCACATGGCTATTAGAAAATGTAATAAAAGTAAAATATAGACAAAGAGCACAAAGTTTGAATGCAAAATAGTCCAATGTTTCATTAAAATGAGCATATGGCATATGAAAATGACAAACCCTTAACAAATGAACCATTGTGCTCCGGGAAAGGCACATGGTTTAAAAGTCATTATTTAAATGGAAATTACAGAAAAATTTCTCAAAGCAAATAAAACAGTAATGGCAATTACTCCTGGTTGAAGGAGATGGGGATGAAGTCCTTGGTCTTCCAGTTATTGAGCCCTTCATCAGCAGTTGGATAGATCTAGTCATCAAAGTAATAATCAGCATCAGAGACTTCAAGGGAATTATTCTTATGGTTACTAATGTGGAGAGGTGGTTTCCCTGCACGAGCACATCGAACCTCTTTTTGAGCTTTGGTAGTGAAGCCCAATCCAAATTTGTCTGACTTGAAAGGGAAATCAGGGAGTTACCCCCGAATGGTGCAACCTCCTTCTTCAACAACAGCACGAGCATCTTTAAGAGAGGCCATCCTTGGTGTATCTTTAGCAGCTTTGGGAGTGTTAGGAGTGGCCTTGGAAACAACAACTATGGGAGAGACCACTTCAAAGTCTTGACAAGGAGTTTCAATGAACTCGCCATCTATTTCAACATATTTGAATGCATTTAGATGGCTAATCATAAACTCTTCTTCATCACAGACAGTAACAATTTTCCCCTTGACCGAATATTTCAACTTTTGGTGTAGTGTGGAAGTCACCACACATGCCCCATGGATCCATGGGCTTCCAAGCAGGCATGAATAAGCAGGAAGGATATCCATCACATAGAATGTTGAGTTGAAAACTTGAGACCCAACTTTGATAGGGAGATCAACTTCTTCATGAACCATCCTTTTAGAACCATCGAAAGCCCTTACTACAATGTCGCTTGGTTTCAACACCAGTCCATCACAGTCTATCCTGTCCAAAGCTCCTTTAGGTAAGACATTGAGAGAAGATCCAGTAACCACTAATACATGTGCCAGGGTAGTGCCCTTGCATTCTATGGAGATGTGAAGAGATTTGTTGTGATTCTTCCTCATCGGGGTCAAATCTGCATCAGAGAACCCTAAACCGTTGTCAGCAGTCAAGCTTGCTACACATTTTTCAAATTGGTCGGCCGTAGTTTCTTGAGGGACATGTGCATTTTCAGGAATTTTATCAGTTCTTAAGCATGTGCCTCAGAGCACAACAATAAAGACAACATTAGAAATCTTCGAGGGTGGTTTCCCCAACTATTCCACTATCTTGTAATCACTCTTTCTGATAATTTTTAAAATCTCCTCCATCTCTTAGGTAGATGGATTCTCAATGGTAATGTCTTTTGTGGGTGCCTCCGTACTGGAAGGCTCAGTAATTTTTCCTTTCCTCGAGTATTAGCAACAGGTTTAACAGCAATAATGCGAACGGGTGTAGTGGTGGTTGTCGGAGGTGAAATCTCTGGAGAGAAAATTCTCCCCGTCCTTGTAACTTTACTTGATCCAGCAATGTTTGTAATGTCAGCAGTTTCATCTTCATTAATCCAAGAATCTTATTTGATACCATGGTAGTACACTGCCACCCCATAATTCCAGGGCACAACCTTATCAGAAGAGTAAGGGATTGGACCCGGTGTGGTGATGATTAGTGGATCTATTCTTGGTTCACTAGGAATCCTAATAAGACATTTGTAGGTGATCCTAATAGGTTTGTTGGAGATAGTAATGATGGACACGTCTTTAAATTCTTGAGATACACTTTGGGTCAAACCTTTCACAGATGGAGTTCTTTCAAATAGAACCTCATAACTATCCATCAGGTGTTGGACACCTTTCTTAAGCCATTCACAACCATTAATTTATATAGCATAACAACAACAGTCTTCAAGGCAGCCAGGGAATACCCCGAATTTCAACAATTTTTTTTTAATAATCTTCAAAGGAGTAGTTAAATCATTGACGGAGGAAACAAATGAGGCATCTTCAATAGCATTGACACCCTTACCATGATTTGGGATAGGTGCGGTGATTTCATTAGGAGTTAATGGAGGGTTGAATTCAATTGTCTTGTTGTTAATTAGATATTGGATTTTATTCTTTAGAGACCAACAATCATTGGTATCATGTCCGGGACTGTTTGAGTGGTAAGCACATTTGGTGTTGGGGGTTGTATTTTGCGAAATCAGTGTTAGGATTGGAAGGGGGATCTCACAAGATCACCAAATCAGCTTTCAGTAGGTGTTGCAGAGCTTGAGATAGTTGCATATTGATTTTAGTAAATTGTCTTCTTTGGACATCCGATCTTTGTTGATTATTTTGTTGACGCGTTCGTTGAGTTAGAGTTATATTGGAAATCAGTACAACCCCTACTGAATGATGACGATCATTCTTAGCATGACTTCTTAACCCATACACAACATTAGTCTCTTTTTTACTAATAAATGGTTTTTTCACAGCATTTGAGGTGGAGGCCATGTGTATCTTCCCGCATTTAATTCCGTTTTCTACCCTCTCTCCAGTTAAGATCAATTCAGTAAATCTGGATGATGATCTCCTAATCAGCAAATTGAAAAATGGTCCGGTCAATGTTCCCATAAACATATCTACCAATTCTCTATTCGTTAAAGTTGGCTTCACCCTGCCAGCCAAGTCTCTCCACTTTTGAGCGTATTCTTTGAAGCCCTCATTGGAACCCATGGTCATTCCTTTTAATTTCACCCTGGTTGGCACAAGATAGGCGTTATATTGATATTTGCGGTAAAAGGAGGCAGCTAAATCCTCCCAAGTATGGATGTTTGTTCCTTCCAATTGGTAAAACCACTCTAACTGCATCCCAGATAGACTCTCTTGGAAAAAGTGAACCCATAGTTTCCTATCGGCAGTATGCGAATGAATCTTTCAGACATAGGATCTTAGATGGAGCTTTGGACAAGAAACTCCATCGTACTTGGCAAAAACTAGGATCTTGAATTTGTAGGGAATGACTACCCCAGGTACCAAACCCTAGTCTTCAAAGTCCAAGCCAAACACAACTTGGATCTCTACAACTTTCAGTCTATCTTCTAGTTACTTATACTTGTCGTCGGCCGACGGATATTGCTCATCAGAATAATCCTTGTCTTCAGAGATTTGATTGTTTCCACCCCTAGCACAGGTGCTCATAGCATCTTCATCTTGATTTTCATCCTCTTCAGAGGAATCTTCTTCAAATTGGACTTGTTTGGTGGGGCCTTTAAACCTCTTCCCCATGTTGATTACAACTTTCTTCTTTGTCTTCTTCTTCGTAACAAGAAGAACCATCATTTCTTGCTTCCCCTTTGCTAAGTTGAGCAGAGTCTCTTGAAATTGAGAGTGTTGAGTCTACAAGTCCTTGACAGCTTTCTCAAGATCCATCTTGTATTGAAATAAATAGTAGAGAGATGAGTAAACCTGTTTCGGAAAACCTGCTTATGATATGATGCATGTTATGCGAATGCAATGTTTTCAAGGATTTTATGGAATTTAAATTTGCTAGACAAAGAGAAGACAACAAACATTAATTGCATTAATAAGTTCATAAATTACAAATGCCTCTCTTGGGCTTACAATGGAAGAAGCAAAAATAATACAAAATAAACTCCTAAAACAAGAAGGACTCAAGCTTCCCACAGGCACATCCTCTTTGGTGCAATGTAAGCATTCAGGCTTTGCTCTTCATGAAGTTTCCTCATGAGCTCCAAAACCATCTTCTCGCTTGCATAGAACTGTACTTCAAAGGCATCTCTTTCCCCTTTGAGTTGAATCCACCATCTTTGCAATTCCTCGAAGTCAGTAGGTATGCCAGGATGAAGAAGAGTGTAAGGGGTGTCTTCCTCAGCAACGGGCTCCATAATCACATGTAGGATGGCGGGGTAAGGCATCATGAGACTTTGAGCATGATTTCGTACCCACTTGAGGTAAGGCTCAAGAGGGATGGAATTTTTATGCCCCAAAGTCTTGCTATCCACTTTGTTAACCATTCTCCATGCTCGTATGAACTTTTGACGACAACCTTGGACGTCGCCCTCATAGTCGAATACCAAACCTTGGATGAGCGCATCACAGGGACCATCTCTTCATGCATACCCAAATTTTCGTAATGCAAGAGAAGGGTTATAGGTAATACCTCCCCTAATTCCCAAGAGTGGAACATTAGTTAACTCCCCACAATCGTCAATGATGGTAATATCCTCCAAAGATCGGGAACACCGATGAACATCCGAATCTAAGAGCGACATGATCCTTTGAGACCATGTCAAGCCTTGTTCATTCTTCACTATTGATCGAGGTAGATGCGAAATAAACCACCTAGACAATAATGGAATACAACACAAAAGAGTCCCTCTCCTCTTCATGGTACGAGTATGAAAACAATGTAGGATGTCTCCAAGTAGCGTAGGCACGGGATTTTGAGAGAAAAACCTTGAAGGAATTCAAATATATGAACTAGTCTAGATTGGGGTAAAGAAACAAACTATATATTAGAAGGGCCAAGACATTTTCAAAAGCTTGGAAGTCTATATCTTCCCAAAACAAACGAGCCTTCTCCAATAGAAACTGGCTAAGAAACCTTTAACCCCACTTATTGTTTCCCAATTTTCCACAATGTCGGATCTCTTTAAATGAAAGGATTTAGAAATAACCCCAGGCTTTAGAGTTTCCTCTAAACCGGTGAATGGTATTTGATCAAGCACAGACACTCCTAACAGTTGAGAGAATTCTTCCAATGTAGGAACCAATTGATAGTGGGGAAATATGAAGCAATGATGCATAAGATCAAAGAATTGGAAGAGCACACAAATCATTTCTTCTTGGAAGTTTGAGGTAGTCAAGTTGATAAGTCGACCATATTTCTTGGTGAAGGGAGAATCTTCAGGCACCCTTGATGCTAGCTCTTGAAGTTGAGGAAGCACTTTCACGGAGTTGACTCAAATGGTATTTCTACGAGCGGAAGCCATGTCCTACAAAACAGAACAAAGATAAATTCCTAAATCCTTGAAATGTTTAGTGAGGATGCTTATGATGTTATGATGTTTATGATGTCATGAATAATAATCACAAACAAAAGACACAAAGACCTTAGTTTTAGGCTCGCATGGGTTTTCATAGGTAGGTACCCTCTTGAAGTTTAGTTGGTTCAACCTGTCCTAGAAAGTAAACGGGTTCTAGGGAATCTCAATATCATTGATCTTTCTTCATTGGACATTGTTTTAGCACAATTAATCTTTTTTTGCAGCCAAAATATCCCAAAAGTCCGATCTCAATGAGTGTAGTATCGAGTATCAACCAATCTTCAGCTTTGCACCAAAGTCGGCTATCTCACTACCTCTTAATGGCAAAGTTGTTTCACTAAAGGTTCTACGGTCAGTTAGTGCTTCATGACACCACACAGCGGCCCCGTATTCTTCTCGATTCAACACAAGGGATACTGGTACTAATAAATGTGTCACACTAATGTAGCCAATGTTTCAACCATATCGGTCTATGTCGTACAGTCTCCATAATTTATTGCTACTTACCTAATAATGTTCCCTGATCTAGGTAGAGGATCTATACAAGAAACCCAAACATAGGCCCAATAAATGTAAAGAAAACAAGTCAAACAAATGAAATCATTTAAATATGATCTAGTATCTAAGATAACCCCACTTTTAAGTTTACTTTATCCCCAGCAGAGTCGCCAGTTATGTAATACGGTGGGAGAACTGACTTGAGTGTTTTGCATTTTATTGAAATTGTTGTAGATAGCAAGAGTCGCCACTGACTTTTCTTTTATCCAATAAAGGAAAGGGTGAAAAGAACAGGAAAGACCTTTTGAGAATTTTCTTGGGTTCGGGGGGTAGGTTATGAAAAGGGAAGGTGTTAGCACCCTTTTCATCCGTAGTTATCTATGGGCTCTTAGTTGCTAGCTCACTTTGAAATGCTTTTTAAAATATGTTTGTGTTTGTTTGAAAGTATTTTTGAAAAGTGCCTTCGTTTAGGCTAACTTTGTAATGATTCTCGTCTCTATAAGAATGTATACAAAGTGTTAACTTTTGAAAATATTGCATGAAAATGTTGGTGTTTTTGAAAGATGTTTTGAAATTTCTACCTCCTCAAAAAGTCTTTGTTCAATTCCTCCTCCTTTAGATATTGCTATCTTACCATTGATTGGTAAGAATCCCTATCATTGGATGTGAAGGGACAGGTATGGGTCGTCGTACAATCATAGAAAGCAACATTGTAGGATACCTTAGCAATTTGTTATAAGGGTCTAAGATTGTTTGTCGAAGGCAACATTGAAGGGTCATCGAGGGACTACAGTCTTGTTTTCGAGAATTTTTGCTAAAGTATCCCACGTTCGAGGGATATGACTGTTTTTATTGAATGCAACAAGTGTGGGTTAACCCTAGAGGTGCAAGTTTGCAAAGTGTGTTTGATTCAATTATTTTATCTTAAATTAGGGTTTTCTAAGATTGATTTTATCTTGCCATACAAACCCTAATTACTATCAGGAGTAGAAAAGCAGTAAATTGCGGAGTTTAAATGTCCTACACTATTACAACGCTTTTAGGGGACGAGGATACAAGTTTACGAATGGGGGGTGAAAGAAATAAACCCTAAATTACTATTACAAATTGATGAATAATTGCATAAATGTAAAGTAATGCAAAAAAGTAAATAATGTGCAAAGATAGGAAAATGGGTAATATGATAAACCCTAAAAAGATTTTAAGTATTTTGAAAGAGAAATGTTTTTATTTGTTTTTGTTTGAGAAAAGATGTTTGAAATTTGAAATGAAAAGTAATTAGAAATTAAACTCTAATTCTATTTTATTTACAAAATAAAAATGAAAAGAAATATGTCATAATTTAATTTATTCATGAAAATAAATTAAATCATAAAAATTCTAAATGTTTTTTAGAAAATAATATTTTTGGATTTTTTGTTTTAGGAAAATATTTCTAATGTGTAAAAAGAAATAATCAAAACCCTAGTTTCTAATTAATTTACAAATTAATTAATAAAATAAAGGGTGATTAAAATAAATTAATTTTTATGTCAAAAATTATATTAATTAAATAAAAGCTCAAGTCCATTATTTTTTTGATTTTAGGATTTTATGATTTAAAACAAAACAAATAAATTAAAATAGTAAAAGAAAATAATTTGGGCCTGGTGTGTGCAAAAGTGAAATGGGGGCGAGAGATTAGCAAATGTGCCAGGCCCAACAACAGGGAGCCCAACGCTTTCTGTTTAAAAAATGGAACAAAAAATGATAGAAAATAAAAACAAAAGGTCCCTGGGATTCAAACCCATGACCTTATAGGGTAATGACTTATGCACGCTTCTCCAACCATCGGGGTGGCTGTTTCATCAGTGTATAGAACAACAATCATTAAATTTAAAATTAACCAAGTCTTGAATGTGACTTCATCTTCAACCTCGCGTTAACCTCTTCATCACCATTTTTGAATTTGTAATTTCCTCATTTCTCAACCAAATTAGAAAATGTAAACATGAAATTGCTCCATTTTTCAATACGAATTCAACCATATAAAGTTCATGAGCTATAAATCAAAGATGAATAAGAATTTTACTGGTACCAAATAAAAACCTAATTTTTTCCAGAAAGTTCATCTTCAAAATTCTCACTACTCAAGCAATATAAATGAATTCTAAACACACTGTCAGTTTCAGGGCTATGATGTCTACATTTTATCTTTGAAAATGGAAACTAAATGATGCCTATATGAAGAGTTCAAAAGTCAGAAAACTCACCTTGAAAATAGAATTGGTGTTTTGCAAATGAGCTTGTTTCAAGGTGCTGCAATGATCAGGTTAGCTTCCTTGAGTCCCTAGGAAACTAGTGCAATGCTTAACTTGAGTTGAGAGTGGCTGAAATGGTCTGGAGAAGTCAAGTTGCAATGTTATGTTTTAGGTTATGGAAGATAAAGAAGATGATGTTACATAACTGTAACATGTGTTTGGTTGAGTTATATTTGAGGTATAGAAGTTTTGAGAATGGATTAGAGTGAAAACGCACGAGTAGTTTGAGAGATTGGAATGTTCTGGCCAGAAATGACAATAATGGAGGTTGTGTGCAATTCTGGGTTTGGGAGAGTTTCATGGAGTTTAAGGGCTTGCTAATCCACGTGTTAGGTTGAAAATGACCTCTATATTTGTAGTAAAGAGGTTTGACATCTTGAAGTAACTAGAATTTTGAGATAACATGTTATGGTTTGGTTGAAAATGAGAAATCAAGTTGAAATGGATTTTCATAGTTCCAAGGTTCAAGTACAAGCATGATCTGAGTTTGTTAGGTGCAGGGAGGTTGATTCTTCACTTTACAATGAATTGTGATAAGAAGAAACAATTGATAGGCTCAATGCATTGACTTATGCATAAAGCTTGCTTTACAAGAATGAGAATGATAACTTTGTGTCAAAAATGGAAAATTGTCTTGGACAATGGCTCAAATACTTGGATAATAGATTAATAAATTGTGTAAACATTTAATTATGGAGTGATTTGCAAGTTATAAGGCCTTAAAATTAAGATTATGCAACATAGCTATGGGATTAGGTTATATGTTTTTCATGAAAATGCCTTGTAATTCAAGTTTATCATGCCAACTTCTTCTCTTCGATTCTCTTAGCTAAAAATGACATCTTTAAGTTCTTGGGTATTTTGGAAAGCTTGAAACATTATCTACAACCTTTATGTTTACCATTTTTACAAAATCATATTGGAGCCTTGTGAAAATTGGCCAAGAAGTTAGGTCAAAAATCTGCCTAAACCAGGTCAAATTTTCACTAAGTATTTTAGAAAAAGTGCATGACTTCATGAATTTATAACTCAAAATACAAAAACTTTTAGGACTTGATAAGTAAAGAAACATTTTAGATATCATCAAGATATACAACTTTCATGTTGAAAGTTTTCTTTGAATCATCTTGCATCTTGGTGAAAAAGTGGCATGAAGTAATGAAATTATCATGTATAAAACACACAAAAATTTCTAAGTCTTGAGAAGTTTGACTTTTCACATTTACTTTTGACTTTATTTATTTTTAATGATCAAGATTCATATTTTTGAATGTATTGATGAATTGTGATCTTTGAAATTAAATCTTAATCAAAAAGTCAAAGTTTAACCTTTTGTGCATCAATTGACTTTTCATCAATTGAACAAATTTCAACTATCAATTCAATAATACTGAGAAATGTTTTGAGTCATGAAATTAGGTCAACATGTTATGTTTGAATCCTTGAGATCATTCTTCAAGCCATTAAGTCATGTACTAGGTCAAAAATCATTGATCAGTCATTCTCAGTCAAAACCCTAATTTTGACCATTTTGCCCCTTTTGATGTTTTGACTATTTTTCTTGAGGAATTGTGATGAGACCTTGATCAATTGATGAATATGACTTCAAAATCTTAATATGGATCAAAAATCTTGAATTTTGACTGTAGTTTGACTACAATTGACTTTCATCCAATACAACTAATTTTCAATCATCTGAGCAATTGACTGAGCAATTTTGAGATTCAAGACTTGAAACTTGACATGAGTATTCTTGGAGGTCTATAATGATACATGAAGGTAATTTGAGGCATTAAAAGTCCAATTATATTTGTGAAAATAAAAACCCTAATTTGAGGCATCAGTGTTTAGGATATGGTTTGACCTAGTCAATACTTATGCGAACTTGAGCCTGTGGAGATCTTGTGAGAAATTCCTTGAGCAAGGAGAGGGTAAATTTTGGGGTACAACAGGTGTACTGATAGAAAGGTCCTTAGCCCATAAATTTGAATAAGAAACGCATAATAAATCTGGGTGCGTTTGAATATAATGCGGGATAATGTATGGTATTATGGTGTACATAAGTGATCTGGAGCGTTCATCTTAATCTAAAGGCCCTCAAGAGTTTATTAGGTGGCATAGATTAAAAGTATTTAGAAATAAAGGTGCAAATTTAAGTTGATTGAGGGAGTACGTTATGTGTGAAACACAAAAACATGAGTCTTATATATTCGTTTTCCATGCATTTGTTTCATTTCCCCCCTCTTCTTTCTCTCTCTACACCAAACAATGATACCCTTTTATGAGTTTAGAGAGAGAGGCTCTCCTCTCTCTAGATTTCTGGTGAACAGAAATTGCCTCCACCGGTGGAGGCACCTCAAAACATTTCCTGAACCACCACTTTCATACTTCACTACCATACACCTTCATCCCAACATCCGGACCACCGTAGGCAACCCAGAAAACCACTGTAAACCTTCATCTAAACCCAGATTCTGATGAAGATCTTCATCCAACCTTCAACCAATCTTCAACCTAACTTCCAGATGCAACAATCTTCAACTGGGTTCATAAAACCCTAAATATAACTCTAAAAACAACATCTAAACCCTAACCTTGCTCTAACCCTAAGTGAATCAACCAAACCTAATTTTATTGCTTTTAACTCTAACCCCAAGTCATCAAACCCTAACCCCAAATCATCAAACCCTAACCCAAATCCCTAACCCTAGACATTTTTAAACCTAACCCTAACCCCAAAACAACAACCCATAAACCCTTATCCAAATCTAAATAAAAAACAATCAACAATCAATAACCATTTACCATAAGCTAAGTTACTAGGGTTACCTTCTGTGCAATGACAATTTATGTAATATTCCTCTTCAAGAAATGCTGGACGAAGGTCTCATTCATATAATCAGGCCTAGGACAGAGTATGAAGAACATGTGAATATGGTCTTTGGATGTCCTGGAAAATTCCAGATCTTTGATGTGAATCATATGAATGATGATTTGCATGCTGCCTTCTGTGACATGGATGGTCAAGAAGAACACCATTATAGGTCTTGCCGAATCTGCTGCAGAGATTCTCGTGGTGATTCCATTGTGAGGAGGGGAATTCAGTTGTTGTTGAACAATGGTACTATCAGGGTTTCAGACAATAAAGATGATTACCATGGAATTAATGTGATTGAAGATTGCTTGGATGAGATTGTGTCAGATGACGAGTATGCTTATGTAGATGAATTATTTTCCTCAGATGAAGATGTGTTTTCCAGTGATGATCCTGTGGTGTCTAAATATTATGAAGAGGGGGTGAATTTTATTGTTCCTTATTTAGGTGTTCCCTCCCCTATTGAGATTGAATATCATAGCAAGCTTGTTGTTGCTCCAGTGGTGATATGTTTGTCGGGTCTTATTCCATATGAGTTAGATAAGGCCGTGCCATATAAATACAATGCTACAATTCTAGATGATGGTGTGAAAGTTCTCATCCAACCTTTGTCTGATGTCAAGAATATTGCTGAAGCCATCCGAGTGACCCGCAGTGGCCATGTTTTCGCACTGGCTATTCGAGGGAGTGCTAATAGTGATAAAAGGATTGCTGAAAGTGTTGAACCTAAGAAAGAAGTGGGGGAATCTAGTGTTACTACACTATAAAAAGACATGGATGATATATTGAAGATTATCAAGATGAGCGACTACAGGATCATAAATCAATTGTTGCAGACTCCATCAAAGATATCTATTCCAGCATTGCTAATGAACTCTTATGCCCATAAGGAATCTTTGATGAGACTATTGGATCAAGATTTTGTGGGAAATGATATGCTATTGGACCAATTCAATAGTGTGGTAGGGAATATTACATCCTGTAATAACCTAAGTTTCTATGATGACGAATTACCTGACGAAAGAAGGAATCATAATTTGGCTCTGCATATCTCCATGAACTATAAGAATGATTCATTGTCAAATGTGCTGATTGATAATGGTTCAACTTTAAATGTCATACCAAGGAGCACGCTTATGAAGATGAAGTATCAAGGAGCTCCCATGCGCCTGAGTGGCATAATTGTAAAATGTTTCGATGGATCAAGGAAGTCTGTCATTGGGGAAGTAGATCTGCCTATTCACATAGGCCCGTTTCAGAGTACTTTCCAAGTTATGAATATTTTGCCCGCTTACAGTTGTTTACTAGGACGACCATATATACATGAGGCAAGGGCTGTCACTTCAACTTTACACCAGAAGCTGAAGTTTGTGCGTGAAGGAAAGGTGGTCATCATAAATGGAGAACAAGCTTTGTTAATATCTCATTTATCCTCTTTCAGTGTTGTGGAAGCTGATGAAGCTACCGTTGGAACTCAATTCCAAGCTTTATCCATTGATAATATAATGGAAAATGAGAATTCTATAGCTTCTTTTAAGGATGCTCAAGAGGTAGTACGTAATGGCCCTAGTAAAGTATGGGGGCAAATTGTTGATCCACCTGTAAAAAAGAGTATAGGTGGTTTGGGATTTTCTGTGAAGAATGATAAAGGTAAGAACATGAAGTCGAAGTCTGCTTTGGGAAAATATTAGAGTATCTTTCATAGCGGAGGTTATCTTCATCCAACTGTTCCTAGGATCAATGCTATTACGGAGGATGAAGTGGAGCAAGAGATGCCGAACTATGTGACGCATGGAGTTAGAGACAAAATTTGGATCACCATTGATGTTTCCTCTTGCATTCATGTCTCAAAGTAATTTGTTTTTTGGTAATATTTTCAAAAATCTTTCACTCTACCAAAGGTGATAGTTGATATTGTATGGGTTTATATGTTTGCTTTGATCTTTAAAATCAATAATAAAAGTTGTCTTTGATTCCCAAATTGTGTCTTTACTTTCTGCTTTTTTTTCTTGGAAAATGGTAATAAAAAAAAACCTCTCAAAATAAATAATAACTGTAATATGCATAATCACTTGCTATGTGTGTCAGTTTCTAAAAGCAATCATAAATCATATGTGCAAATTAATTAAAAAACCCGTTGAATACAATGACCATGTGCCCTCTTCCAACTTTGAATATCCCGTGTATGGGGCCGAAGAAGAAGAATATGATAAGATTCTAGAAGATGTTTCACTGTTGCTTGAGCGTGAGGAAAGTGCTATTCAACCATATAAGGAGCCATTGGAAGAGATTAATTTGGGGTCAGAGGAAGATCCGAAGGAAGTCAAGATTGGAGCATTGCTGCATCCCAATGTAAAGAGCAAGTTGATTGAATTGTTGAAAAATATGTGGATATATTTGCATTGTCATACCAAGATATGCCTAGTTTGGATACGAATACTATGGAACATCATTTTCCGCTAAAGCTAGAGTTCCCGCCAATAAAACAGAAATTGCGAAGAACTCACCCTAATATGGAAGTAAAAATTATTGAAGAAGTTTTAAAGTAGATTAATGCCAGTTTTTTCTTGTGACATCAGTGTATCCTCAGTGGATTTCCAATATTATCCTAGTACCAAAGAAAGACGGAAAAGTTCGCATGTGCGTTGATTATAAAGATTTAAACAAAGCTAGCCCAAAAGATGATTTTCCATTTCCACATATTGATATGTTGGTTGATAGTACAACAAAATCAAATTATTCTCGTTCATGGAAATTTTTTCCGGATATAATCAAATTAGAATGGCTCATGAGGACATGGAATGAACAACGTTTATCACACCCTGGGGAACATTCTGTTACAGAGTGAGGCCCTTCAGGTTGGAGAACGCTGGTGCAACGTACCAGAGGGCTATGACAACCCTATTCCATAAACTAATGCACAAGGAAATTGAGGTATATGTTGATGATATGATTCCCAAATCCCATACTGAAGAAGGGCATATAGAATATTTGTTGAAATTGTTTCAGCGTTTAAGGAAGTATCATCTCTGCTTGAATCCAAACAAATGCACCTTCGGTGTCTGATCAGGGAAATTGTTAGGTTTCATGTCATCCAAAAAAGAATTGAAGTTGATTCTGATAAAGTCAAAGAAATTCAAGAAATGCCTGGGCTAAGGACTAAAAAGCAAGTTAGAAGCTTCCTTGGGCAATTGAATTACATTTCCAGATTTATCTCCCATATGGCTGCTACATGTGAATCAATCTTTAAGTTGTTAAAGAAAGATTAAGGTTATGTGTGGACAGATGATTGCCAGAGGAAATTTGAAAGTATTAAAGAGTATCTGCTTGAACCTCATATCTAGCTCCCTCTAGTTGAAGGAATACCATTGATTATGTATATGACAATGTTAGATAATTCTATGGGCTGTATTTTAGGACAACAAGATGAAACATGGAAGAAGGAATATGACATTTATTATCTCAACAAGAAGTTTACTGACTGTGAGTCGCAATATTCTATGCTGGAAAAGACATGTTGTGCTCTGGCCTGGGCGGAAAAGCGGCTACGGCAATATATGTTGAAACATACTACTTGGTTGATTTCCGAAATGGATCCAATTAAGTATATTTTTTAAAAGTCTGCTCTTACTGGGAGAATTGCCCATTGGCAGATGTTGTTGTCTAAATATGATATTGAATACCGTGCTCAGAAGGCAATAAAAAGCAGTGTATTGGCGGATTATCTTGCTCACCAACCGGTTGATGATTATCAGTCTGTTAAATATGATTTCCCTGATGAGGATGTTATGTTTCTAAAAATAAAATATTGTAATGAAACTTTGCCTTGGGAAGGTCCCGATCCTAAATCCCGGTGGGGTATAGTATTTGATAGAGCTGTGAATGCTTATGGGAAAGGAATTGGTGTTGTGATTATCACTCCTCATGGATCACATATTCCTTTTACTGCAAGGCTGACATTTGATTGTACCAATAATATGGAAAAGTATGAGGCTTGTGTCATGGGTCTCGAGGAGGCCATTGATCTCAGAATAAAAGTTCTAGATGTGTATGGTGATTCAGCTTTGGTAGTGAATCAGATTAAAGGAGAATGGGATACTCGTCACCCTAGCTAGATTCTCTACAAAGACTATGCTATAATATTATTACCCTTTTTTAATAAAGTTAAATTCCATCATATTCCCAGAGATGAAAATTAGATGGTAGATGCTTTGGTGACTCTGGCTTCTATGTATCAAGTAAATACTTGGAATGATGTGCCTTGTATCACCGAGCAACGTTTGGATAGACCGGCTCATGTGTTTGCAGCAGAGGAAATGTCAGATGAGAAACCTTGGTATTATGACTGTTTAACGCTGGTTCGCGAAATGTCGCAGAAGCAAGAGTCGCCACCGTCTTTTATTTTCTCCAAATGGAAAGGACAAAAGCACAGAAAAATTCCTTATAGAGATTGCTCTCGGTTCGGGAGGTAGGTTATAGAAAGGGAAGGTGTTAGCACCCTTTCTATCCATGGTTATCCATGGGCTCTTAGATACTTGCTCATTTGTGTTTTCAAAATGGTTTGTTTGCTTTTCAACTGTGGGTTTTAAAAAGTTTCTTTGAAAATTCCAGTTCGACTCTTGTATCGGTCCTCAAGAGTGTTTGAAAAATTGCTTTCGAAAGCTTTTTGAAAAGGTGTCGGTGTGAAAAGTATTTTTGATTTGTTTTGGAAATAGAGCAAGTATCTAGAGTCGTCTACCTACCCTAAGGAATTCGTCTGTGTAAATGTCCTTTAAAGTAGTGCCATCCCACCATCGAGAGGTAGGTAGCACCACCGTTGGAGTTGTTCGGGTCAATTCGAGGTTTGGGACATGGTGATCACCAGAGCAATAAGAAGATACCTTAGAAGCTACCCTCATGCCAGGTTCCCGGATCATGAGGACTTACTAAGACATCCTCTACTCGACGATCACCTTTCGAGGCAAGGCAACAGTGAGGCGTACCCTAGGGGTGGTGTATGATTTTGTGTGTCGTTTTCATTTATTTTTGTCTTTTGTCATGTATGGGTGATCTACACGTTTGTTTTTATTTTTTGACATTCATTCTTGCATGCATTTATTAACAGTTAAAAAGATGCGGAAATTAAAAGTTCTAGACTATTACAAAGGCGCGGGTCCACATCGCCAAAATTAAAATCCAGGACCCGATTTGACAGAAAGTAAAGAAATAAAGTAAAGTGTGAAAGATAAATATTTACACGGCTTTGGGAGAAGTACATAAGAAATAGAATAAAAGAAATAAAATAGAAATGCGCTATGAGAATAAAAAATCGCAATCGAGGGCGTTGGACCCTTTTTAATGAAATTAAATTAGAATTATGAAATTAATTAAATTAAAGTAAAAAAGAAATTATTTTTGGAGGTTTTTTGTATTTATGGGTTTTTTATGTGAATTAAATGAAATTTAAACCTAATTCTACAATTTTTATTTTATTAAGAAAATGTTGAAATTTAATCTAAAATTAAACCTAATTAATTAATTGCAAGTATTTACAAAAATATTAGTTAAATAAAATATATTTAATTTTTTGTCTTTTCTGATTTTTCTATTGTTTTTATATTTTTATGAAAATAAATTGGTTTAAAGAATTTAAAAGAAGTTAATTAAATCAAATAAAAAAATGGGAAATATAAAAGAAATAGCAAACCTTGGGGGGTCTGTCCCCAAATTGGAGGGTTTTGTCCAGCAATCAGGCCCATTAAGCCTTTGGCCTTGTTGACTTGTTGGCTAGCGTGTGGCATGTTTGACCAACGAGTATGGTGCTCCTCTGATCAGGGCCAATGGATTAATCTCAGTGGGTGCGTGGCATAGTTGGACCAAGGGGTGTATGATGGCCTTCAGGGAAGAGCGCTGCATAGGATGATGTTAGAAAAAATTTTATTGAAAGGGAGGGGGACCTGGGATTCGAACCCAGGTCCCAGGGATTACCATGCACATGCCTGACCAGTTGAACCAAGCGCGCGTTTTGATTATTATCTGGCCAATGAACAATATAATATAAAACAAAAAGTTAGTGGAAAATTAGCGCGCAAATTTAAACAACCCAATCATGCCTTGACACTTCATCATCTTCTCCGTTTTGCTTTTTTCCCTGAAATATAAAAGAGGTTAACGGGGGTTTTAACCCCCCCCCCCCCCCCCCAAAATATGCATATTTCCATAATAGCGAACAGGCCATGGTGCTATATAAATTAGGCGCGAAGGGTGCTTTAGAATCGTCCAAGCATGCTGATTTCAACCATGGCATTGAGGTTCTCTAATTTTACAGTATTAAGAAACGCCTAATTTAAAACTTGAAGAACCCTAATGTCCTTTAATGGTGAATTCTTCAATAGTGCACGAAAATTCAATCAAAGTATGCAGTTAGCTTCAGAATCACCCAATTAGTATGAATCCATGAAAAAAATACAATAGAAATGCTTGAATATTAAAACACGATTATGCATAAAATTGAAAACAGTTTGAATTACCTATACCAATTCTTGGCGTGTAAGGGTTGAAAAACAATGCAGGAAGCTTCCTTGACACTTTTGCAAGCTATTGGAATTACTCTTGGCCTCTGAATCGTGCTAAAATAGGGTTTTTAGTTTTCACTTTTTTGACAAAAAATTCAAGCTTTGTTGTGCTTTTCTGGCGCAGCCTTGTGGGTATTGGCATTAGGGTTGGCTTCATGCTTATGTATGGAATGATTAGGGTAAAAAATCTGAGCCAAAGGATCCATGAATTGATGAGAAAATATTTGATTTTCCATGCCATAATTTTCCAATCTTTTCATGCATATTTGCTACCAAATCATGTTCAATCACATGGATTCTTTCCCTATCTAATAATGCACGAAAATCTGAAGTTATCCTATGCACAAAAAGATTTGATTGACTTGCTTTGATATTTTTCACATATTTATTTTAATTAAATGAATTATTAATAATTAAAAATCCAAATAAATAAATAAAAATGATAAAAAACTTCCCTTTGGGCCAAATGGTCGTGCACATGCCTTGGATAATGATTCTTGGAAGAAAAAGAGGCCCATTAGCATTTTTAAGACATTTGAAGCAATGTTGACTTTTCAAAATATCCAAAAATTTCCCAACTTCCACAAGGCATATCTTGCTCAATTTTTAAGCTTTGCTCATGTTCTTGGACATTTTGGAAAGGTCTTGAAGTCCTCTAACCAATGCCTTTGGTCCCATGTCATTTTGATTTACCAATCTCAAGTTATGGCCTTTGACTTAAAGTCCCTTTTTGTTGACTTTTGAAAATGACCTATAATGTTGAAATTGATAACTTTTTGTGAGAACATTTCTTGGACTTGAAGTATGAAGAGGCGTTGTAGGAAATGTCTTTCTATTCAAAATGAGATTTGGATGGAAATTTTCTGATAATCCATGTGAAAGTTATGCCTTGGTCAAGTTACAGTTGACTTTTTCAAATGTCCAAATATGGAAACTTTTGCATCTTGATGATTTTTGAGCCAAGCTTTGAGAATCATGATCAAGCCTTGATCAAATGATGTTTGTGGCTTCAAAATGAGATGTTGACCAAAAATTTGAACTTTTGACTGTCAAATGACCATTTTGCCCCATCAGTTGACTGTAGGGCAATTAGGGTTTTTGACTGTGCAATTTTGTGTTGTAAGTCTTGAAACTTAGCATGAGGATGCTTGACCATATTTTTAAGCATGTGGGACTTGATTGGACCCTTGGAAACTTCATTTACTTGGCCAGAACCAAAACCCTAATTTTTGACTGTTAGGAGGCCCTTGAACTGTGCAACCCTTGGGGAGATTTTGAAGCTTTGACTTGCAATTCTTGAAGAATATGGGAGGGCAAATTTTGGGGTACAACAGTTGCCCCTGTTCAATCTTCTTAAACCTGAGGATGTAGATTGGCTGACGTGCCTTTCGTAATCCGAAGGTGGAAGATGATTGAACACTAGAGTGCCCAGAAATTTGCGCTCACATAGTAGCAGTGATGGTGGGAATGGGCTTATAGATGCCATTTGAAGATTGATGGATAGGATGATGGGCTTATAGATGCCATGCTAAGAGATGATGGAAGGTGGATGGGCTTATAGATGCCATCTGGATGTTGATCGCGTAAGAGATTCCTTAGCGAGAACTTGCGTACCTGCAAAAGAAAAATGATTACCTGACCTATTACAGGAGCTGGCTTTCAAACTCTTTGTATGGATGTGTCCTAACTGGTTACAGGAGCTGGATCTGGAGCTTCAAATGGTGATAAATGAACCAGGGATGGTTACTACCTCAACAGGAACGCTGAGATAACCTTGGACGATTACTACCTCAACAGGAACACTGAGAGAATCTGGGGATGATTTCAACCTCAACAGTAATCATTGAGAAAATCTGGGGATGATTACTACCTCCGCAGTAACGGGGAGAGAACCATAGGCGACTTCAACCTCAACAGTATCATTGAGAGAATCTTGGACGAATTCAACCTCAACAGTAATCATTGAGAGAATCTTGGGCGACTTCAACCTCAACAGTAATCATTGAGAATCTTGGGCGACTTCAACCTCAACAGTAATCATTGAGAGAATCTTGGGCGACTTCAACCTCAACAGTAATCATTGAGAGAATCTTAGGCGACTTCAACCTCAACAGTAATCATTGAGAGAATCTTGGGTATGATTACTACCTCCGCAGTAACGGGGAGAGAACCACATGCGACTACAACCTCAACAGTAATCATTGAGAGAATCTTGGATATCTTCTACTTCAACAGTAACGCTGAGAGAATCTTGGGGCGATTACTACCTCCGCAGTAACGGGGAGAGAACCACAGGCAACTACAACCTCAACAGTATCATTGAGAGAATCTTGGATAACTTCTGCTGAGTCTTTATCAGGAAAATCTATTAGGGGTCGATTTAGCTGGACTAGAGAAGGCCTTTGACTGGATAAGAAACAGGGAGATCTTAGGGTCGATCTGACTGAACCAGGGAAGGCCTTTGATTGGATAAGAAACAGAAAAATCTTAGGGTCGATTTAACTGAACCGGTCTAGGTCTTGAAATGTCTTCAACTGGATAAGAAACAAGGAGATCTTAGGGTCGATCTGACTGAACCAAGGAAGGCCTTTGACTGGATAAGAAACAGAAAAATCTTAGGGTCGATTTAACTGAACCGGTCTAGGTCTTGAAATGTCTTCAACTGGATAAGAAACAGGGAGATCTTAGGGTCGATCTGACTGAACCAGAGAAGGCCTTGGACTGGATAAGAAACAGAAAAGTCTTAGGGTTGACTTAACTGAACCGGTCAAGGTCTTGAATATAGCTGGGAACTTAACTGAATTCTTCCTGAAAGGTAAAGGTCAGTTATACTCAATGCATGATATGGATCAAGCAATGATGTTCTCAACATAAATGAGATTTGTAAGGTGTAATGCCTATATGCTTACTATAATGTATGAAAATGCGATGTTTATGAATGTATGTTTTCGTCTTTAGGAAGATGAATCCTTGACGGGTGCCGGGAAGTCACTCCTGGGCTAATGTTGAAGAACAGATTTTGCTTCCGCTGGATGATAGTTGCCAGAATACCGGTAGGAGAAGATAACTCCATTGGGGAATAAACTTGGCGAATAGATTA